>CAXIVR010000001.1:323533964-324216464 GCA_964035755.1 Teleogryllus oceanicus | reverse complement strand
TTAAAAAAAAGACGGCCCCCTTTGAAATTAAGAAACTGTCATCCCGACAGAAACTTTCCCCGAACCACCCAGTTTTATTAAAAAAGGGGGACTGAATAAAAAAATAGAAGGGGAAAAAATGGGGGAAATTCAGCGTATCGAATTTTAAGAAAAACCCTCCGGGGATTGGGGGGCAACAACAAAGTAAGGTTTTTTCAAAATTGCATTTTTTTAGAAGTTGCTTTATTTTTCTTAAAAAAGAAAAACAAACCCCCAAATACCACAGTAATCTAAAAAAGTGTTTCTATAAGTAAGCAAACAAGTATAAATATAATTTGCCCTTAAACAATGTCCTTTAAAATGCATTTCCCTTTTTTGGGTTTTTTAATAAAACAGTTATTTATTTTAGGATAATGTTTGGTATGGAGTAAGGGAGTTAATTGGTTTGTGAATAGGGGTTACAAAATATTTATTAGAATATTGATATGTTTTTTAAATTATTACACACTTTATCGTGAGCAAAAGGACTGTCTTTTACGGTTTTAATATTTGTTTAAAAATAGTGCGATTTTTTCATGCCTGAAATCTTTTACCACATCAAAAATAAATGTTAACTATGAAAATTTTTGATACCAAGGGGAAAAAAGAACTCTTGGGGGACCCCGCCACTTTATTTGAAAAAGAACGGCGCTGCGCGGGGTTGCCGAGTTTCCGTTACCGTCCTGACCCCTAGAACCCCTCTGATTTAGCTTATAATTGTGCAGAATTTCCCCCTTTGAAATGGTGGAAGTCCTTCAAAAATTTGGAATATTGGGTTTTTTTAGATGCCAGCTAAGTAAAGAACAGTTATTTAAAAATTTCAAAAATTTAATTTGTCGACATTCGAATTTTTCAGGTCGGCTTCTTCAGGGCACCATAATAGCCTTGGGTTTAGGTGGTATGTTTGGGCCAGTCGTTGACAAAAAATGACCATATAAGGAAATTTCAGCTACAGATTTAACGAACGTTGTTTATCTACAGGAAGGGCATTTTTAAAATTAGGGAAAAGAGGAATACCAAATACTTGTTCTAGAAAAAAAATACTTCCCCTTTATTTTTAATGGCACCCCAAGGACATTTACAAAAACGGGAAAAAGGGGGGCAGACATCACTGAGGAGTTTGACGCCTTTAGTGATTTAACGGGGCAAATGTTCCCTTTTTTTAAAGGAGCTGGAGTCCGCAGCCCGGGGTTTTTCAGAACTGGTGCGCGAACGAGGAAAGAGAACGTCAATTTACTTTCACGTCAGTCAACCCCAACACATTGACCCTTTTTTCATTATATTTCGGGGCGATAAACACCAACCTTCCAAAAAATTTTTCGGGCCCCGGGTGGCTAGGGTTTTGGGGTTTATCATAGTTTCTTCCCCTTTAAATTTTAGCTTTTTTAAATTTTTACGCCAATGGTTACAAAACATTGGGACTAACAGTTGGCTAATAACAAAATTTTGTAAAAGAGAATCCTGCAAAAGCGTGTCAGCAAGTATTGGATTAATTGGAAATTTTTTAAATAAAATTATAAAATAGGGAGTTTCAGTATAAAAAACGGTCCTGGGAGTCTATTATATTGTCAGGAGTCATTTGAGAAGCAATTACTTTCATTGAATGTTTTTAAAAACACTAGACGAAACACAAGTCATTTCCATAAAAAAGGGTAACAGATGTCACTACTAGCATAACAAGTCAAGATCGCGCCCCCAACCCCGTGCAAGAGCGGCTATATTGACCGAACCCGTTTGTCGAAGATAACACTTCACCATTTATTACATTAAAATGTAATAAATTAAATGTAATGAACATTAGTAGCTTGTAAAAAGTAAACGGATCTGATAGTGACAACAGATGCCAAAAATTTGCATTTTAAAAAGTTTTTGATGGTTCCTTACATTAGGGGCTCATCAACAAAACTATAGTAACCCCAAAAATTTTTGGGATGTAATATCCAAAAAAGAAATTTAAAACCCATTTTGTCCCCGGGAAATTTCCCCTTTTTTTTTTAATTAATTTACATTTTAAAAATATTCCACTTTCATTTTCCTCAACTGAAACTTTTTGTACTTTTCTACATTTCAAGACAAATTCATTAATAATTTTTTTTTTTTTTCCCGATGGTTCAAAAAAAAAAGATGTTACTCCCGGTTTATATTTATATCACTTGCAGCTATCTTTTTTTAATTTTGTTTACAGGACTTTTTTTTATTATCTTCTAGGGAAACCTTTGGGAATTATTAAAGCATTAGATTTCTTTTTACAAAATAGAAATTCTTCAATTTTTTAATCTTTAAAATTCATTTCATCCTTGTGGAAAAGTAATTTTTAAAGTCACTGTTACATGGATCCCTTTTCACGAAAGAAAATTAAAAAAGAAGATGTTTACCACTCAGAAAAAAACTCCTAAACTTCCTTGCCCCCAATAACCCTACTTCTCGGTTCCTTAAAAATTTTAAAAAATTGTTCTGTTATCAGGGAATAAAAAGATTTATTTGAAATGGAAACCAAATAAAAGAAAAAAATGTTAGGTATTCAGTAATAGCAACTCTTATTCAGCTGATTAACTCCCAAAAAGGGAAAAACTGATTTATGTTTTGAATACTTTTTAATTTTTCCACTTTTTTTTAGTCATAATAATATATTTAAAAAAAAAAATATCCAGGGTCCATGTTTAAATTTGGGCAAATTGTTTCTACATCCTGTTTATTATTGGGTGTACATTCACAACTGATCTTTTAAAAATTTAAAAATTTTATATTTAAAAAAATTCTTTATTTAATTCTATACAGTAAGACAAAAAATTGAATATTATGTATGACAAAATTTTGAAAAGTATATATAGAATTTTTCATGTTAAAAAGAATTCACAAGTTTGCATTACTAAAATAATTTTTTATTGGGTTTTTAAAATTTTTAAAAAATAATATCAAAGGAAAAAGTTGTAATTGCACCTGATTAAGATAATCTAAAAAAAAAATTATCGTTACATAATATTTAGGGGGCACTTGCCTTTTTTTTGATAATGCTAAGAAACCGAATGTTCTTATGTCACATCACAAAAGCCAAAAAAACATATGCAATCGTTAACGCCAGATCGCAATTATCACCGAAAGAATCGCGACGAATGTAAACAAATTTAACAAATCAGCGATATCGTGACTGTTACTCATGTTTCATAGCAATGATTTTTGATGATGTTATTAAAGAATGATTTACCAATTACTTATACTGCAATGTTGGTGACCAACAGAATAATACTGATATCAAGTGATCACATTCTTTCATTTAAAGGAAAATGTTGTCGGTTAGTAGAAGTTTAACGAGTTACGGTGAATACCTTTTTAATATATAGATTATTATTATTATTATTATTATTATTATATTATTATTTCATTATTATTTTATTATAATTTATTGCATTTATTAATGTTATTATTGGTTGTCATCATCATGCACAGTTTCGATTTTCATTCAGTTAAACATTCTCGAAATATAATTACAATACAAAAGAATGTGAAAAGACGAGTTATTATCAGGTGTTTATTAAACGTTGCTGGAACTGTTTGTTTCAATGACCACATTTAAATGGTGCCTTTGAACAAACAAAATTTCTGAACATGAGCAGGATTTTCTGGCATTGTGAATTAAAGTGACAGTACATTATAGTGTTTCAATATCACAAATTCTTCTTCGGCATTACTTGAACTTCGTAATTTTCAGAAAAGGTCAATAAAAAATACTCTTTATATTATCAGAAATAGTGTGCTGAAAATTGAACAGTTTGTTATTTGTGTCACCAGGACACTGGTCGTCAGCTCTTCCTCGGTATTTCAAAATGCAAAGGCAGAATAATCGACAGTTCGGCGGCCATATCACAGTCTCTCTTCTTCGACGCCTGCACTATATTATTTTGCAATCATTCACCATGTCTCAAAAATAATTCAAAATTAGTTATATCATCATTTGTAACTCAGGAATAAAGCCGACGAATAAAGAAGCGCGTGATACAGCAATATTTATTGCGTTCTGGCTCCTGTCGTTTATCGACGCAACGCAGCCTTCATCGAATGTTGAGCGCGGAGCAACCTTCCATTAACGTATTTACGTAGCAGCCCAATGGTTGTCAAGAGGACGTTGCGGTGTCCAGGTACGCGCCTTCCATGCAGTTCTCGTACATTACTCAGCGTTGCAAATGGGGTAGGCACTTAGACACATTGTGTTGGGATCAGCTCAGCAAAGCCAACCGCTTTTATTGGTAGTCACTACGAGATGATGAAAACGATGAGAATCGAATGGCGAAAGGCCATACCTTCAGTTACGAAAGCCAAGAGCAAGCCCATATTTCATAGCTTCGGAACAAAACACTACGTCTGGCACGCCATCGCTGTTCTTCACTTCTGTGCAATGCGCACTCTGCGGGCGAAAACGCCGCGAAGAAATTTTCGATTCTCACGGTGCAAGGGGTCGATTGAGTACCTTGCGCCTGTCACCTTCCGCATTCATTGAAAATGTGTAATTTCCTGACAAAGAAGAGGGAAGAAAACTGTTAGTCTGTAAAATTACAAATAAAAATTAAGTTTAAAGAAATTATTCATTATTTATTGGCAGTTAATAACATATTTTTACACTATAAACAATGCCAATAATAATAATACAATAATAATAATAATAATAACAACATTTGAATTTTTAAACGTTTAAAACATGCAAGCGTTTCAGAAAAATGCTGCATGAGTTTTTTGGTAATTGAATGCTTTATTCTTATTTCAGAAGACAGCCGATTTTCATCTCTGCAGCACATTTCTGCTGTCTTGATATCCTGTTCAGTTACCCTTTTATTCATCATTTCGCATTGCACTGTTCATATGCCGAATGTCACATTTTCTACCCGAATGGCGATCACTTACACTTCACTGAAAGATCAAGATCTTTTCATTTCATTTACTTTTCAGTTTTTCATTAAGAATTTCACTCATTTGTGTTCTTCTACTTCTTTACACAAAATTAATGTAATAATTGTTTTTTCATCTTTATTGTTTACTATATATATATATATATATATATATATATATATAGCATATATAATGCTTATTGCCGATATCATAATAAAAACATGAACAAATTGCTATCTACTTCACTAGTGTGTTTACAGGTGGTGCCATTCTCCTGCCTGTCCAGGCTCTGTGTACAGGAGAGTGTTATTATAGATAACCCTACTGACATTAATAGATGAAAGCCAAAACAGCTGTCAGAAGATATGATGCATTAAATTGATTGTAATGTGAATTGCGAATTGGCATCATATGCACTGGTTAGCACATTAGATTCTATCACCACACAATTATGTCGATGTTGTTGCAAATTGGTTATGCGGTTTTCAAGTTCATTGAATTTCTCACTAATGAGTTGAAAATAGCGGATTACCGTTCGAAGAGATGGCAGAACGTGAGTATGCTTATATCACGATGATATCGCTCAAATTTCAGAGTGTTCTAATCATGTTTTAATTTGCTGCAAATTATATTTATTAAATATTAAATGATTTATAGTTCGATAAGGATACAAAGGTGAAAGAGATCTGAGTTCGTTCCTTCAATGTTTCAAATTAACATTTCCTTTGCGATATTAAACATTTTACTTCATGCTTCATAAATACATTTTCTTTTGAAATTGTTTCATGTATAGTTTATATTTATAATACAAGTCTAGTTTTAAATATAATATTTGTGATGTGTTATTATTTCCAACATATTTTGGACAATACTTTAAAAAAACACATAGCGATTGAAAATACATTTGACTCTCACGACTACTACAGGTAACACAGAGCTAGCTAACCCATATATTCTCATTGTCTCAAAAATGGGGAAGACAGTATTTCAGCCATTGTTCATGTTCGAAAGGAATGAGTAAATAGCAGTTATATACTTCATATTGTTGTGTTGGCAACAATGAATATATTTAAAACACGGGATTATTTGCTAGCAAGCTTCTTATTGTTGTAGATCTGCCAGACCTGCATTGCTATCATACAGCACAGAATGTACATCATTAAATATTTACTTAACTGGTCTCAATTGAGCTAATTGTTATTTTAATTGTTTGATATAACATGTTCTGCGAAACTTATATCTGAATATATTTCACATGATTCTAGCTTATATATTAGCGGTAACACAACAAAATAATGACGCTCCCATTATGCTAATAGAACTATAGGTACACGGTTATACATATACAGCATATATATATGCTACAAGGCTGCAGTTGTTAGCATATATTGAGACGGTCCGATAGCGCCCCAGCGAGAAAGCAGAATCCAAAACGTCAATCGTGGGCGTTTACCACTTGTCGCGGCGTTGGTACGTCATCGACGTCGCCGCGGCGCCGTGAAGTCGACGCACGAAGCGGTCGCCACGCCGCCAAGATAAGCGCTGAAAATTAAATCTCGCGATTACCCGCCGAAAGAACGAATGTCTTCGCGGGAGGAAGGTTCCGAGAAACCGGAAACAGAGAAAGACAGTCGGGAAGTGACAGTCGAAGCTGCCGGAGAGCGGCAGCAATCGCGACACATTCCGAGAAAAGGCCGAACAAAGGAGACGCCGAAGGTCGAGCAGACCATCCATACGTCGCAATGGCATCGCCAGCGGAAGGCCGAGGCGACACTCTGGTAAACACAGCCGTTTGTTGGGAACGGAAGAGGCGTAGAGGTTGGCCCTACGGACGACTGAAGAAGATTGTGCTCACTTCACGAGCGGTCGGAGGAGCGGGTTGCGCGATGAGCGCGCAGTGAGGCGAGTGTCGCAAACACCGCGGTGCCGAGCAAAGTCGTTCGCGTAAGCAGCTGAGTCGCCCACGCGTTGTCGAGTCCGGCCAGCGTACCATCGCCGAAGCGAGTACTCGGTGCGCGATTCAGACCGCGAGGTCGTAATATTTCCAAAGGCGTGATTAAAAAGAAGGACCAGAAGTGCCTCTGCCGAACGCATAACACGGAATTGTTCGATCCAATATAAGTGGAACGAACAGATCGAAACACTTATGCTAAGATCGTAGGTTTGCATAAACACCAATTGCCCGAGCATTGTAATTAGCGGAAGATATGATGCTCTGAGCAGCTTAAGGTAGGAGGTTGGCTGGTTTTTTCATATTCAGTGCGTATGAGTTGACTTCGAAAGTTTCAGAAGTTCACTTACCAGAAAGTTATCCGTGCCTTCATTGTAACACCACTACTCCTCATTTGCCTTCTCACAGGCAAGACGAACAACTCGACAGTTTCATGTCGGGAGCGATTGTATACCGCACGGCGTTAATGAGCGGTGTGCGCCACACCCAGTTGGTCGACTTCGGTCGGCACAAGGTCAGTATTGTAAAGACGGCGGTAGCCTGCCACACGGTCGAACAGACCCGCATGCCGGTTATTTATTACGAGCGCGATAAATGCACCATGGCCCACGCAGCAGCCACTATCGCAGTTTTTTTGTTTGAACAGTACACAAATACTTAGCGGACGCGTGAGCGCGTCATTTGGAGAGATTTTCATTCATTATTAAGATTCGGATTTTCTCATTGAAATTGTCAAATTAGTTAAATTTAGCTCAGCTTACCAGTCTGGTAACATTTTTAATATTCCACTACTGATGTTGTAGAATAGCAGGGTCATGACACAGTAGCAGTCACTATTGTTGTAACATTGTGAAAATTGTTTTCAGCTTTTCAGCAGTGAATTATCAGAGTTTAGTTCAGTGTGATATGTTGTGATTTTTTGTTATTTTTTAAATATGGCATGTAGTGACTATTTGTTTATTCAGTATTGTCTGTGCAGTTTGTAGTGTGTCATGGTCTACAGGCTTGCAAGGTACACAGACTCTTCAGTGACATTTTTCTGTACATTGTGAGGTAAATAGTATTATGAACAACTTGAGCTTTTTTGTGAAAATATTTATTATTGTAACGGGTAACACTGGGCGATGGCAGATAGATTTACGAATCTGTGGGGTTAGTGCATCCAGTGATTCAGATCAGACAGAAATGCCGCAGGAACGACGAGCGATCGCAGAACCGAGAATTCAGAAATATCATTGAACCGCGTAGGATGGAATCACCACTGTGCTCGGTTCGAATTTACTAAATCCCAATGAGTATATTATTGGGTATTTCATGTTGCCAATAAATGGAAAATATTCAACAGAACCACGCCGACAAAGCAAGAATAAAACAGCCAGTTCAGCGTTAGCCAAAACGAGAAATTCAACAAGCACAAGCGAAAATATTCAGCAAGAAATAAAAACAGTTGAATTAACAAGGCCGAAGAAAATATTCAGCAAGAACAACAACAACCAGGCGTTGGCCGTGAGCTGACGATCACACGTCAACGATGTTCATGCTGTTCGCGCGCAGGAAATTTGGCAATATCGAGCAACCAGTTGATACAGTTGGAAGCGCAAGGAGCAAATTGAAAACATGCGGAGAAAATAGAAACCGTACAAAGAAGAAATGAACACAGATGACGTAGTGTGACCTCGTCGACCGCGCGAAACAACATGAAGACAAGGTCGTACACCGAAAGTACCAGACGCGGAAGAAGGCAAGAACGTTTAGAGCGCAAGTTTAGCAAACCAATAAACGATTTGTTGCTGGCGAACAACATGTCGCACGCCGTAGGTTCGATCGCACTCCGTTAAACGAATGTTACTTTTGCTTTTCGGATCTCCCGAACATCCGTATTCTTTCAAAGGCACTGATGCCTTATGGCTCTTGTCACCGCCGGACAGTTATATCAGATTTTGCAAACGGCGAATTTGTTAGAACTTCAGAATCATTTCGAATATCCGTATTTGGTAAAAATTTTTAAATAGTATTGGTTTATAAACAACCAACCACGATGACGTCATAGCTCATAAGCTGACGCTTGGTAAAGCATGCGCGATTATGCGCAGGAATGTCAGCAGTAAAAACGTTGCTACCCATGGAAGACAAAGAATTATTTGTTTGTTGACTGACATAGTGGCATACAAAACTTAATAAGAAGTATTGTTCATCGATTGTTGGTAACATGACATTACGGCAGACAATATTGTAAAGCGGGTGCTGCATGACGATTTCAGCGTCAGCGCGGAGGCTCAGAAATCAATCAAACGGGTGATCAAATCAAACAAGAAAAGAATGATCGAGGCGCAGTCATCCTCGAATGAGTAGATCGACCAAACAGCGAGGGTTAATAGAAAGCTATCCAAAACAAACGCAAGAATAGGAGAAGAATAATGAAGAATTAGCATTTAAATACCAACATCATCGGAAATTGCCACAGTTCGATAAAGGGACTCCTACGGCCAGTCAATGTTCTCAAGCAGAATATAACGTGTTCCTATAATTAGGGGACCACTGTCGGGTGTCGTGGAATATGGTTACGACGAACGACTGTTTCGTACGCGTTCAGTACTAAAGTACGCCAACATGACGCCGAAGGCGCCGCGATCACCGGTTACGGCACCATCATGGATGGCCATCACCCACAATGCGCCACGGACTCGAAGAGCCGAAATACCACCGCCAGTCACAGTACGCGAATACACCGCAGCTGGGAAACGTCGCTTCCGTCACGAGCAACATATGCACCGCCGGGAGGCAGCGTTCCAGGCCATGTCTGTTAAAGAGACTGAGCGCATGCACTAATTTACACATCGCCTTCTCGCCGAAAATGATGAATTGTAAGATTCATGATGGAATGCAATTAATACAACGATGAACAAATGAAAAAAAGATTGAAATGATGAAATAGATTATCATTGAATAAATGACTTGGAATAAATGATTGAAGAAAGTTACTTAGCTTCCTTCCTAGACGATTTTAAATAAAAGCATTGTCGAGTTCGATTATCAAAGTTAAGAAAGGTACCGAAAAAATCGAGCCACCATGCGTTTTCGATTCAACTCACGGACGGCATCGCCGCCAAAGACGCAGCTGGCTTCCTAGCAATAGCGGCGAACAAAGAAGAAATTTCAAGACAAATTGAAGAGCTGTTAGTTAGCCGCACACAGGGCAACGACAGCTTACGTGTCCATCGTAATAGAAAAGAGAATCTAGTGATCATTATGTTAGACGCGTCCAAGCGATTGTGTTCGTTTAGATAAAATGCCTTAAAATTGATGAAATACTGTTAGTAATTGCCAATAAAGGATACTTCGTCAACTGACTTCAGCTAGCATAATATCAAATGAGGTTACATCAGAAGTACTAGATTCGTTCACAGGGACAGGCTGCGCTTTTCGATCGCAACACTCGACAGCAATATGCCGCGCCGTTCAATGCTGACGAAACATGAACAATGCCGGGTTACGAGACACCACATTACGTAGATGACGTCGTCACAACATTTTTGAACGACACCTCGGGGAACATTGTTGGTCACTATTAATCAAAAGTTCGGTATTAGTCTGCCGACAGATCGGGCTTTCTTCGGCAGTGAACACGAAAATGGAATAAAAGGATTGACACTGCAAGCCTCGATATAGTTTTCTCGATCGAGTGGAAGAAGCCGCTTGTACTACTTGATAGGCTCTCGTTAGTAATGCTCTGTCATCGGCTCGTTATATGAATTGGTCGCAGCGAGTCAAAATGGGAATGGACATGTCAACAGAAGGCCGACGATTCAAACATGTTTCAGTAACATACACGCATTTTCATCGCCCGATTTTACACGATGCGTTTCACAAACAGATAGCATGAGCCTGGGCGTGAGCAACCTGTAATAAATCATTGACGGGAACGAAAATCGCGTCAATTTGGTCAGCACTGCCTGAAAGTGACCGCAGGCTCCAGCTCATGACGGCGGAAAGAAGCTTATGCCATTGTTTGGGCTCACAAAATGCGCCGATTTAGAGGTTTTGTCATCAAAACCGATCATTAAAGTTTCCGATCTGAATCGTTGCACCGGCAAACGACCGGCCGACGAGCAAAACACACGTATCACGCGACCCGGAATGAGTACGTCAACCAGGAAGAAACATCAGTCAAACAAGCTCACACCGGAGACAAACGTCACCATGCACAGCGTCGACCAGATCACGTGTCGATCTATGATTCTCAAAAGTTTTATGGATTGGGTTCACATTGGCAGGCATTCAAATACGGACATTTGTGTTTACAAAGTCACGAGGAAGAGAAGGGCCGAAGAGCGAGAATGTTGCAAAACTGCAGCAGATCCGGCGACGCAAGACTGACGATATGGCGTTATCCGAAGGGATTGTCGATCAGCCTACCGATTCGGGATCTCAAACGCACGTGAGAGCCATTAATATAAACACTGCGAAGCCAGCACCATGGTCATTAGTTGCGAGCATTGATAGGCCATGCGACACGAGACAGCCTGTCGATCTGCGGAAAGCACGATACGATAATCTTCGATGGGGTGGCCAGTGTCGACTTGCAGACGCTGTACCCAGGCGCGGAACAAATACATAACACGACTGTCTTCATGTCACAACACACAGCGCAGCCACTTGCGACAGGCCGGAAAATGCTAGCGGCATTAGCCGGACATTATCGCAGGGCGTTGAGTGATCATGACGCAGTTCATGAGCGGTTAGCGGGAAAGGGTCAATGGATGAAAAGTGGCATGACCTCAATTTGACTATCGATCGTGCACTCACAATTCAACTTCACGAAAGAATTATCCAGGTTGTCTCCGACGTACGTGTCGAAAGGTCGACGACGGAGCGATACTTCTCGCATATTGTAAATGGCCAAATATGTTCTCGCACGAGCCCTAGCGAAGCTCAATTTGGGACGACGGCCACCATACTCCCGAACGCTGACAGGGAGACGGCGAGCAACACCAAACAACAACATGGAAAACCAGTAAAGCGGCAGAGGAGTTAAGCAGCTGCGCGACAGAAGACCATATTCCTTTTCGTTGGAAACAAATATACCTCTGCCAGTTTTCAATACGAGATCGTTGCCTTCAGTTTTTTCTGTACGAGTGACTGCTAATATCGTGAGCAATGGTACGAATGGGCAGAATTACCGGATTATAACGATGGCGGGGACATATTGGTTTTTTTTAATTCTGCAATCCGTTAAAGAAAGGAAAGAAAAACAAAAGATGAATAGAAGAGGGCTTCGCCAGCAAGCATTGCCTTTCATTACCTGTCGTCAGATTGGCGAAAAAATCTTTTATTTCGATATGCGCCTCAGCGAGGAAGCAGAATTTCGTAGTAAATGCCCAAGATAAAAGCCATTACCTTTGGCGCGTTGGTACGTCACGATAAGTCAGGGCCGCGGCCGAGGCCGATGTACGAGGGTCGCCGTTTTCCCGGGCGATAAGCGCCAAATTAAATCTGCGGATTGGCCTGCCGAAAGAAACAGGAACAGTCTCTCGAGAAATCTTCGAGAGTCGACAGAAAAGTTACCGGAAGCCGTCAAAGACGCCGCTGAGAGGCGTCGTTGACACCGCACGGCGCCACCCGAGAAAGGTCGAACAGTTCCGATAGAGATCGCCGAACGAGCAGACCATCATTACGTCAATGGCACGTATCGCTGAAGGCCGAGGCACATTCCCGGTGCAGCCAGCTAAAGCCGGTTGGGGAACGAAGACACGGCGTGGAGGCATCGGCCGTTCACGGGGACGATCGAATGCACACCACGACAACGGAGGCGGGTCAGCGCGCGCGACCGGCGAGCGCGGGCGCTTAGGCGAACAGCGTCACTGCAGCGCTTATGCCGTTCGCAGCACAGCAATGAGGTCAGTCGTCGAGGTGTTCTCACCTGGTGAGTACCTGCGCGACATTCAGACCGCAGGTCGCACATTTCAAAGGCGTGATTAAAAAGCATGGCAGCTCTGCCGAACGCATATTGGTCGGAATTAAAGCTCAATTCAAGATAGTGGGAATGAACAGATTGAAAGAACTTTAGTGCTGATCAGTCTGATAAACAATAAATGCTCGAGTAATTAGCGGGCAAGATATACGTTTGAGTATTTAAGGTAGGGATTGTTTTACAGTACCCAAAGGTGCATAGAGCACTTCGAAAGCTCAGAACAGCATGCCTACTTACATTCAGGCAGCCATTAGGATTCATCCTGACATCCCATCCATTGCAAAGCTACCTCATTTACTGGCGAACTTAGACAGCTGGTGTCGAGCGACAGTTAAAGCCGCACGGTGCTGGTAACGCTCGAGCCACACCAAAACGACCTCGGTCGCCACAAAAGCCAGTAGATTGTAGTATGTTCGATTTATGTGTGTGTTATGTCACAATATATATATATATATACAGCATATATACATACATATATATACATATATATATTGTTACAAGTAGGCTTTGATATTTGCGTAAATACCAATATTTTTCAGGCGTGATTATGTATTATTTTCTATCGTTTAAATATATTTTATTTGATTTTTTGATTGTATATTATTCATTTTCATCATCTGTAAACGAAATAATAAGTATATTAGAACGATGATTTTCATTAGAAGCTTCGGTTTATCTGCTCGAGAAATCATTTTCTGCGATGAAGATAGTGGCGAAGACGCAGGTAAATTGGTCTGGTTCAGTTGGCGAGGCCTGGGAGAATTGCAGGCAACAAGAATACTTCCTGAATAGAAGAAATTATTTAATATCGCGTTAGGCAACACCGATGCTTATAAATCAGACGATCGTACCCGGTTCAACATACAGATGTAAAGAAGCAGCAAGCCTGTAACTGGTAAAAGGACATTGTATATCTTCGCATTTGGGAACGTGAATGGTCTTCTATTACTTGATCATTTTATGATAGTGAAGAGCTTGATTTGCTTGTTGAAAATGAGCAGCACGCTGTTAAAGGGAACATCGTATTGTGAAATGAAAACTTTTATAGTAATTTGTTGTACTAGTACAGGGTAATAAGTGTCGTTCGAACAGCCAGGATTGACACACATCACCAGGGACCAGCAAGAGCAATATCCAGAATAGGTTCGAGCTTCGGAGATATTTTTACGTCTCTGACAACAATAATTTATGAAAAGTGAATTAAAGCCCATTCTCGTGGGTAATGATAAATGAAAAAGATGGCGCCTACTTCTTCTTTCCCCAAGACGTGAATCCAGTTCGTGATGAAAATACGGCCTTGGCGTTCATCCCACAGCAATACTTCACACGGAAATCAATATGTTTTCTTTGTTTCAATGTATTTCATACTGATTACATACATTAGGCACCGTATTGAAGTTTACTGATCTTATGTGATCTGTTGCGCGGGGACTTAAGAATGAGAAGAAAGGGCAGCTAAGGACAATATTTATTTCTCCATTCGCTTCAGAAAATCAGGTAACATGGGATATGATGCAAGTGAACATCAGGAACACAGTCGAAGCTCATTGAGCCTTCAAAATGAAATATTTATTTAAAGAGGTGCATATGATCAAGTGACAGCATCAGTCACCAGTGTTGGGCCACACACACAACAATGGGTTCAGGCTGCCTCAACAAAAGTAGGAGTAGTCTCCTTCCAGAAAGCAACGATGGTGTTTATTCGAGAAGAAGAAAATTTAGGCTCTATTAATTTGCTAGTATTTTGTTTACAATAGTATGAAGGGCTGAAAATAAACCATGTTGCAACATACGAATGAAAGTTTTGATAAGTTTCGAATGCATCCATGAATAATGCATTAATTATAAGCCGTCCACAAATCATCTGAAAAAGCGTTAATCATTTAGAGATTACCATTAGTTTAAAGAGGATACTGTTCGCACATTAGATAGAGCGAAAATGTAGTCGCCAAACGCAAGAGGCCAACAGAAAAGAATGATTTGTCGCATCACATAATAAACGTCAGATACGGCGAATGCCATAAAATTACGAAGAAATGCAAAATATATCGTTGCGCTGCCATGTTCGCTTGAGAAATTTCATTCATAAAACATGCAGACCAGAACATAGTTACTCTTTCATCGTCTACTGAACATCTTCCAACATGAATGCTCAAAAATTGTTAACATAATATCATCATTAAAATTTTCGAATTTAAAGCTGATATACTTCATATTTAGTAATAGCTTGTCTCTTGAAAATAAGGTTTTCTTTTCTAAAACTTTACACTTCAATTCTCATTGTTCAGCCTTGGGCGGAACTCCTACATAATATGAAATGCGTCATTATGAAAATACAAAAATTCATATAAATTAGACCAAACAAAAAGGAAATTGATGTTGAAAGACAAATTTTAAAAGTTAATATATGGGTTAATAAAGTTGTTAATTTTAATAAAGTGAATTCCCACTTTCTTTTCAGAATTTAGTTGGTATTTATTGAGTTTAACTCCTCGTAATCTCTCTTATACTGTTACAGCAAACAGTTCTCACACATGAGTTAGATAGTAATGTGCATGTACTGTACGATAATGCATATTTACGACTTCAATAAAAATAGCTGTAATCATTACGAACGTTCGAAGTATAGCTCGAACGAATAAAATAAAAGAAGTTCAAAACATATTATACACAGTTGACACGTCGACATCACCAAATATAAATCTTCTTCAAACCAGACATAGTCTTCACGCCTAAATGCCACTAAACGAAGTTATCAGAGCA
Organism: Teleogryllus oceanicus; assembly: GCA_964035755.1. Lineage (NCBI taxonomy): Eukaryota > Metazoa > Arthropoda > Insecta > Orthoptera > Gryllidae > Teleogryllus > Teleogryllus oceanicus. The sequence continues at coordinate 324,200,880 of CAXIVR010000001.1, read as the reverse complement.
GCTTACGGGCTTAAAGAGAGTCGCAGACTTCATCAAAGCACGTTAAATCCGGTCGTGAACTTCAAGTAAAACTGAGTCAAATATTGTTCCTGCGGCACATTGACACAACATCAGTAACATCAAACACACGATTAATTGTACTGGTAGAATGTCATTACCGAACAGATGGAAATGTTCGCGCCGAGTTTCTAGAATTAATGAATTATAGGTAACTGATGAGAAATGAATGATTTCGAAAGACACTGTCAATATCACATGAATATCGGCAGTTGAAATACGATTTGACAGAATTCCTGAATTATTTATCTTCTGTATCATTTATTGTTGGCGTGTGATTAAAACTGAGGTTCTCCTCTATTTATTCACTCATTGTCGGAGCGATGACTGTAAATTTCGTTTTTCATATTATCCCAATAAAATGTAGAATTGTTCTTTTCTCGAATGTAGCCTGTAATCCATACGTGCTTGAAAAATTGCACTTCGACGTCATCCGATTCCTTGTTCTTATTATCCGTACTTTCAGGTCGTCTCGCCTTCATTTGATTTTAGAAAATTATACACACACACACACACACACACACACACACAAACATATCGTCCTTGGCCACATACACATTGCCATTATTATTACTTATTATTAACATCACGCACATTTAAAAGTGGACCTGACACAGAATTTGTAGGCAGGTGGGGAGGAGTGCTTTATTACCAAATAGGTAGTATCGTAATGTCGTTATACAAACGGCGATTTAAATTAGTACAGATCATGTAACCCGACCATAATGCCTGGTTACCGGCACATATTTGAATTTGAATGAAGCTCCATCTCGTGATCAACCAGTCACCCTCAAAAGCTTCCTCTTCGCATTTTCACTGACGGCACAAATTGTTTTATCAGACAAGACCAACGGTAAAGGTTGAAAGACAGCCTCACTTATCCTTTTCACTTCGTTCCAAAATAAGAAACTGGTACCTAGAGCTAATGTGAAATAATGTGCCAGAGTACCATTTTAAAGGTAACGATGCTCACTACCGTTGCCATTGACTTCATGCAAGATACACCAGCAATTTACATTTGAGAAATCATGTCAATTATAATTAATTGTTTTACAAATTAAACACACAAGAACAGCCAAAAATAAGCTTCAGAACTAAAGAAGGATTTATTTTCGCAGCGCTTACTTTGCTAGGCTGGACGAGCACCAGAACCGTACTCTACGACTAGTTTTCATTTACAGGCTTTAGTATACTTCTCAATTCTTAGAAACAAGTCAATACTGATTAAAAACATACATTATGCTTCATCCATCTATCATCGCAGTTCATCGTAACATGTTCGAACATTCGAACAAAATTTCAACAGACCAGTTCATGACATGCGTGATGAATTATCATCACGATGACGGAACGGTGATAGCGGTAATGTTAATGTTGTGAGCATACAATATTTATTTAAAAGAAGAGACAATCATTTTAACTTCGTCGATAGTCAAACCCCGGGACCTAGGCATTTGCTTGTTATGTTAAACAGATAACGTATTTCAAAGGAATTAATTTTCTAGTATTATAAAGAATGCCCCGCGTAAAATAATCATCTTGTAACGTGGAAACAGAGCGTGAACACAGCGCATTGTTAACGAATAGGCCGAAGTTCGCTTGATCGTCTTCATGTCCGTCAATTCATCATCATCCCCGTCGCACCATGCACGAGCTCCCAATACGCACAGTCAAAGCCGATCGCACGTAGCAGTCGACCAGTTCGTAACCGACCCTCGCTTCAGCTTCTACTGTCGGAAAGATGTAGTGCAACGCGAATATTTAGTACTGCATTAGGTCGGTGCATCTCTAATAGAACAGTCTCAGTTGCTCGTTTCATAAATACCACGCACTTTCTCGTGTCGGAGCCAAACATTTACTTGTACGACGGTAGCCATTCGGGCAAGGTAAATTCATATCAAAAGACTACGTACCGCTCACATATGTTGTAATACCCGCACTTCTTTTCTTCACATTTTTGGCTCAATAATACCAGCAGTACGTAGATCGCGCAACTATAATTGTTTCATCAATCACAAATAATACTTAAATGAGCCGCAGTTCATATTTCAGCCCAGATTTGTCATTGTCTTAGCGTCACAATCGCGAAATAAATACTTAAAGATTATCTTTCGCAACGTAGCGGTACAAATTTCTTCACGTTTCATATTATTTCGTTTATGTTTATTTAATATCAATTTGTGCCAATAGTGTGACAAAAACAGTGATTAACAAATATAAACGAGCAAATATGGAATTCTTTCAAACGGAAGTTAATCTTATTAAATATTTTAACATGAAAAAAATTTCAAATAACTGATTGCAATTCCCAACCATATTTTTCATTTCGAATCGCTGATAAGATGCCTTCAACTGGCTGTTAAGATAATATAACGAAAATGACCATAAAATCAATGTTGTGAGAAATGTTCTTTTTCACAGTGGGATTTACGATAGCGTATTGGGCATATTGCCGCCAACTCAATTACGTGCACCATAAATGTAATTGCTGTCAATGATTTTTTCAGCCAAACTAGTGATTATGAGACGCGCAGTATGATGTGGTAATGTCGTCGACACCAGATCTCGGGAGTGAATATTATTCAAAATCTGAGCAGAAAATAGTGTCAATGTTCTCAACATGATAGATTTAATGAAGCGAATAATGAGAAAAAGCATTATAGAAAAACACTATAAGCATCCTGAAATTGAGTTAATTATTTATACAGTTTCCAGCATTTTGCATTATATTTGGAATTTCTTTTAATGTATAAACATTTCAAATGTTGTTATATTATGCAAAAGAACAGTAGGGTTCTTGCATTAGAGAGTTAATAAATACATGAATTATTATTATTATTATTATTATTATTATTGTTATTATTATTATTATTATTATTATTATTATTATTATTAATATTCACTATTACGAATAGTGTAGCTTGAGCTGCATAATAATTTTAGTTATCCATGTTTTCAGACTAAGACCTTCCATGGGTAAGAGTTGAAAATGTTCACTTCATTAATACGGTATACCATGCAACATAGAATGTTCAGCGAGTCAATTAGCAACTAAATTTGAGTTTACCTTATAAAAACTGAGTACATTAAATTTGTATTCCATTTTTAACAGAAGACACAACAAAAGATTTTGTAAACTTCTTTCCAATACATTTACAAATTTTCAGAATTTAAATTCAACATTATCATATTTATTTTTGGGTCCGATTAAAGCGTCGGCTTAATCACAATTTTTTCCTATGTTAAACGTGCCTTTATTCTTCCCGAGCGGTATTTATCTAGTAGCCAGTAACCACATTCATCAGTATCTCACCAGTCATTATACCCGAGAAAAGATATGTCGTACTCCTAAGCGCCAATGCATAGTTAAAACTAACCTTCCTCAATAAACAATATTTGCTCGCTGTCTTCTATGACAAATAAAAAAATTAAAATTAAGCTTTTAAAATTCCCGATTTTTATTACAGTAAGTCGTTTTCCATACCCTTCAAAAACTACAATCAATTTAGCAATGTCAAAATTTCAATATCACTATCGCTTCAAACAGGTATCGTCATCGTTTTTTCCAGACAACACGTACTTGCGCTTGCTGACTTCACATATCGTCACGCCCATTTCCACCATTTCGTAGTAATGCCGAATATAAGCGTAGTAAATTCGTTATTTACTTCAGCCAGACGTATCGTCACACAAACCAACACCACCATGGATACCTCATCGGGGTGAAGCAGCACCAATAGCTCATTTAACAAATAAACGACAATTTCATAGTTTTAAAGAACAGGCAGATATATTCTTCTCAATATGACCGTACACTGTCGTTCACATATTTTCCTATGACAGCTTTTCTTTGATTACACACAGGTTGCTTTCGTTTAAATCGCAGCTTGAATACCTTCTGACGCATTTACACGAAATGTGTCACATATACACTTTCAAAACAAATTGTTTGTCGATCTCACCACAATTTAATAATTATCTCGTAAAAGATACAAACATTAATAAAATTACTGGTTTTTCACTCCAAATACATCAATATTTACTTGGTCACTGCTTGCAGCATTCGCAGTAAAAATTTGTTTACAAAAGTCTTTCGACGTTCATGCAGTCATCAGTTTATTTCACTTAACAGCTTTCATTTCACAGCTCAAAACCTTTGATTCTTCTTAAATGCATTTCAATAATAAGTCAATATGGCGAATTAGATAAAGAATAGCACACAAGTGACGACTTCTCACAATAAACATAAAAACATACCCGATTTCTTCACGACTGCAAAAATAGTTTCATTGGCTATCAAGACCACATTTAGTGTGTTTGTCTCATCAATGTTCACAGGAAGCTTCATATTACGTTTTACTCTTGTGCAATCGAGCACTTATTCCTGAAAGCTTTCAAGCTGCAACTTCATAAATATCTTCTGTTCAAACATTGATCGGCGAATTTCTCCGCTGTTGGTCTCGCTGAGATTAAGGTCGAGACGTGCTCACGTTTCAGTGTCGCCACCAAGACGGTCGTGCGCAGCCGCGATGGGCCTGGAGTACTCGCACGCCTTCTCCTCGCGCCCAGTTAAACCACAGCTGCCACGAAGGTGATGGTCGTACAGAGTGACCACCAGTTCATAATTGTTTTAGTAAAGTTGACAGTTACCGAATAAACTATGCTGGAATTGTCGTTCCTTCCAATAGACCCTCGAGCGAAATCCCATAAATAAAAATGAAATAGAATGGTGCAGGTAACTGCTCAAAACTAAAACTGAAAAAGCTGTATCAAAGAAACAGAACATGTCCTACAAGTCGTTAAAAAATCTCTTCATATTCTGTGCATAACGAGAATGGGCAACGTGGTTTTTATAAATCATTTTGTTCACTTAACACTGCCATTTTTACATCTTCGTTGCATTACTTGTTTAATACTTATCGAATTTCCAGCCGTACCTGATAGTCACAGCGATTGTCCTTACGAAAATACTAGATAATTACCTTACAAAGCTTCATTTCGGTATTTTTCACGTGTTCGCCATTGTGCGGTGGAATAGTGGCTCGCCCATCATTTCTCAGCGTTCTCGATCCGAAAGAAAGACATCCGTGTCCGAGTCACATGCCATTATCACAAAAGCTCGATTAATAGGCGAAAAGTATGTTCGTAGGGCTCTGTTTCTAGGGTAACGCCATCTTCGCTGTTTCCAGAACCAGTTTCCGTAGGCAAGATGTTGTCATTTCAATATTTCTTTGTCATGCAAAGGCCGATGACAAGCGGTTACATCAACATTTTCGTATCGTTGCCTCGCAATAAAGCGATGAATATATTGTAGCGTTTTTGATTTATTGTAAAAATTTTTCGAAACTTTCAGCTTTCAACATTCATTTGCAGAAACACTTCATTACCTTTTGTATATATAATTTGATTTTAGAGAATAACACATTTTACTTTGTCATGCATGTCATTAAGAATATGTAGTTATTCACTACTTGATATCATTTCTTCCGATTTAAAAGCCTCCATTCTTCCATAAATGAATGTGCTGAATACAGCTTCACTAAGCGTTCTCTCAACAGATTTGAGCTTATGGCACAGGCAGCAGTATATTGTTTGAAACATAAAATGAAGTTTTGTACGAGTGCAGACACGGTTTACCTGAGGTACCACTGAAAGATTTTAATATATTAGGAAACAACATAGTTTCTCCTCCGAATAAACTTCATTTTCAAACACCCACAGTAAATAACTATTTCTTTGAAACAAAAGATGCTTTACCGAATTGCATATAAAAGAACGAATTAAGATTACTCCTTCAATGTTATCAGTATTTGCAACTAAGATTACGTTACATATTTCTACTTCATGTGAATTTCAGACGCCGACCGGCGAGACTAACGGTGCCGATTGCGCCGGACAGTAGTTTTCCATGTTTTCTCCGATCAACACCAGCGAATACACTGCTCCTAACAAATGGACGCGCACGTCTTTTCCTTCCTTCGTCCTGAGCCTTTCATTTCGTACGTGTGCACACAGCCACACACAATAGTTACACACTAACATTAACATACATTTTCACGCACAACACATTATTGATTGTATGAGTTGTTGGGCGGTGTTAGGTTGAAGATGTCACCAGAACGACGTGTGCCGATAGTCACTTTCACTGTTTCACTCGTAAGTGATAAATGCGGAAAATACATGGACACGCCAGGTTGTATTCGGAAACATGAAATAATCAATCGGTTTATATTTTCAGTATTCACTATCTTCTTCAGCCGCTTCAGCCAACAACGTTCGTCCGTAAGCAGCGTGACGAACTCGCTTGATAACATGCATCTGCTTCTTCAATTTTCATGTTTCAGATGTTCTTCTTCCTCAGCTTGTAAGCATTACGGTAGTTAAAATACATTTGTTTTTTTCTTCCGATGCCTTTTCATATCGCGTCTTTTTCACCCGTGTTCCTGAGCTTCGTTCATCTTCCTTTACGTAAATTTTAACACTTCTACTTTTTCGAGTCGATATACTTTTCACTCTTGGTCGTAACAGCGATTCATCTTCTGTCTGTCGCGTAGTTATCACGAATACGAAACCGAAACATAAAGCTCAATTATAAATAAGCTCCATTATTGTTGCATATCCATAACTCGAAAATTAGTTCTGCAAACATTTGCAACTGTTTGATCCACCCTTCATCAGTTAGTTGGCATTTCATTTCTCTCGCATACGCATACATACGTGAGCAATATTCGCAATACAGAGCAAAGTCGTTTAATGCCGCGGAAACAGATCTGAGATTTCAATGGCATACCTTCGAGTCCTCGATTGTCGAAAATTGTAAAATCTGATCCGTCCATCTGTCTGTTCATCTTCGAACATCCATAACACCTAAACAAAGATTATGTCTTTAAATATGTTCCCGTCATAAAGATTTATTCTTTTTACAAATGGCTCAAATTTTTCTTTAAATTTCGTAAGAATAGAGTAAAAACCACTTATAACAGCGGCATATGTCCTAGCTTCGCGAATCTGAGTATTCTGCAAGTCTGGCCTAAAACCATAAAATTGAAGATAAGATTTGCTTCAAATGAAATTGTTGTTATAATCAAAGTTCTTAAAATACAGATTTTTTAAATTCTTGTAGTTTTCGCTCATCATGGCGGAAAGCGGGCCACGGCAATTTTAAAAATTGCAATTATTTCATTGTGTCGGCTCAAATTCCTTTTGCCAGCTTCCTGGGAGCGATATCGCGTGCACTCTATCGCATAACATGAACATATTGCTTCGATTTGTTGATTTTTACAAATTACAACGCTTTTTTTACTAGTCGTCACGTCGGTAAAATTTGAAGACAGAGTACATTGGTTATATTTATGAGTACATGTGTTTAAATAATGTCCAATGAGTTTTCTCGAACACTGACATTTTTCAGAAAATGAACCAAATTCGCATTTCAATAACGAGCTCAACTCAGACTCAATTTTTTCTTCAAATTTCACAAATGAGGCTGCAGCTGGCTCGCACTGAAAGAATAAATGTTTGTTTTGGTGTACTTTGTTCTTCAAAAATATATATGTATTTTTTTAAATGTCTTTCACAATTTATTATTTATCGATTTTTGCATATATTTCTTGCATTTTTGCGTAAAAGCAGTTTAAATGACGTTATATGAAGTTGGAAAATCACACAATTCAATTTTACAAAAAGAATCAATTTGGCTCAGTTGATAAAGATGCATACACCGAATAGCGTGCAGAATATCGCCTTTTCAGCCTTCGTTTTCCTTTCATGTTCGACGAGAGATGCACCGAATGAGAAAATACAAGGATTTACCTCGCAGTAGTGAAAGAAGAGGTATCATTAGAGACACATACGAGCAGAAACTGCTGAAGATGACCTTCGAGTTTAGTAGCGACAGTCACGCAGCAAAGGAACAACGACACGAGAGATGTTGCATGACAGTCACATAGTGCCAACATGTTGCTCACATTTGTTCGATAAGTTTAGTCTGGTGAGTTGAAATCATAGATGGGGAAGTATCACTGCACCGTTGTTTTGAATCAAATCGCAGTCATCAAACAAGGTCACATTGCTCGATAATATTTCGTTAGAATTCGGATGTTGTTAAGACAAGCGCCAAGTGTTACGAATGTTCAAATAGTGTGTATTTCTGTGTTCGAGTGTTTGAGAATTGTATTACTCATAGCTGATGAACGCATTTTTCTTTCAGTTTGAACATCATTTGATGTTTGGGGTTTGCTCACTTTCATAGTTAATTATTTGTTATGGCCGAAAAGATTCAACAAAATTCTAGCATTAATTAGCACGAGTTGTTGTTTCAACATAGTGACTGTTAGTGAATTCACTGGTTTAACAACTAAACAAAGTATATAAATACGGATTCACATAGTTTATACATAAATTAGTACATACATATTTAAGACTTTCATTTTCGTGTTGTTAATTTCATATATGGTTGTTGTATTACTTTTCCATATTTAGCAGTGTTTTTATTTTCTAAGCATTTTTTGTGTAATCACGATAAAGTAATTTTGAAATGTGTCAATTTAACAAAAGTGTAATATGCAAACTTCTTCTAGAAGTTCATGGATGCCGACTATTCCAAATTGTTATTAATTAATTACTTATTGGATGAACGAACTATAGATTACGCTCATATTTTATGAACACATTAGACCGTGGATATTGCGCATTACACCAGCAATTGCTTTGGGCGGCACATATTCATCTGCGCTTATCGTTGGTTCAGGAATTCTTCTTCTGAAAGCAACGTTCCCGAGAAGAAAATGACACCATGTGAAACAATGAGAAACCAGTCGAAACACACCACATCTACTTAGAGATCATAGATCTAGTTATTAAAAATAGTTCATCTTCAAATATCTTCAAATCTGCTTCGTTGCAGAACAACGAAAAATATCTATGTAATTATAAGAGTCGATGACAATAGTTTTCGCCAGTTTAATATTTTTTATGTATTGCTCATGTGTTCGAAGTGTTGTATTTTCGATACTTATTCACTGCGCGGGAGATCTTTAATGAGCGATAAATCAGCCAACATTTATTTTAATACATGGAATAAATTTATAGAATTTAGTGTTTGATCTGCAACATTGTAGCACGAGATAAGGCATCATATTCAATCTCGTAGATATCACGTTTGTAAATGCAGTATCTTCATAGTCGTGAAAACGAAGAAAATCTGCTGAAGTCTGACTAAAAATTTACACACTACAGTATGAAACCTATAAACCAGTCAACTGCATTTACGCGCGCAGGCCTCTTCGCACTAATTATGTCTCTCCATGATCTTGAATCAGGTTCGTGTTGTTTCTTGTTGTCCACCAATCACTTCTGATACCAATGGCGACCAGAAATTTCATATCGAGGCGTCCAGACGTGATCGGACAGAAATCCCGTAAACTTCTCTAACTTTCGTGTTTTTCGAGACATTTAGTCTCGGCTCGCCTTCTGCGCCATCGTTCACATCGAAAAAACATGGGAGCAAAGAGCTGCGACGCCTCGCGACGCCGCGACCGGGACCGGAGTTGTCGCCCACCCTAGTATACTGCATGAAGATGCAGTAATGAACACTCTCCTATTCATTTCGCACTCGTTAGCTGATGCCGTGAGCATAGCATCTGCTTGCTGATGTTCTGCGTTTACAGACGCCTCGAAAGAATGCAAATTCTTATTTGCCAGTCATTTAAAGAAAACTCGGCTCTAGCATCTGAAATGAAAACATGAAATAAGCATACACTACGAAACGTTTCATATAATATTGTAATATTATCCTATATCGTGTTAATTGTGTATTATCACCGAGTTCAACAAAAAGGGAGATCGAACCGATACCTGAAGACGATCGTCGAGGTTATGGACAGAAAATAGGATTTCTGAACTGTGTTATAAATGCATTCCGATTAAAAATATTTCATGAATCAAGCTGTTTCAGTGGGAGTTGCAGAAATCTCCAGCAACAAGATCAAATAATAGCAATGACATGAAGGAAAGGATACAACAATTTATAATGTGCTATTCTGAGGGGCAACATAGAATATTAGATAAAGTTATTTCTTTGCTCCAGGGTATGAATATTACATTACAAATAACACTACTTGAAGAACACTGTTTTTTAAGAAAATAGCTATATTATTGTTAATTTTCACTGAAAAAATTGCAAGAAAACAAGATATTATTTATAACATTATATTTTAGATAATTAGTGACGTCTCAAACATTCCAACATTCAACATCAGAAAATTAAAATTGATTTAATATTAAGATTTGACTTCATAGCAACATAGTAATAAGAATATTTATGTTTGAAATAGTTAGATAAAGAAAACAGTTAATTATGTCAGAAATTGATGTTTTGTTGAACTGAAAATTATCACCAATGAATGCAAAGCAATTAATGTGTTTGATATGAGTTTTAGTAGTTCTAAACAAGATATTTTGTTTCATTATGTTTATTATGAGTAGAGAGAAAGATCAGCAAAGGTATGTATAATGTTAATTTTACAGAAACACATTATTATATATTCTGCAAGAAAAAGGAGTCCTGTTTCACTTAAAAACTCAACATGGTATGTGAATTATGCCAGGTGTCTCTTATAATGCAAAATAATAGTAAAACAAGCCCACTTCATCACCAGTTCTGACTACCAGATATCATCTTTTATTAGTCAAAATAAAGAATATAGTGATATCTGGCAATTATGGTAATTGTCTTCATAGTGTCTCTACAATAGAAATGAATGTTGTTTTTCATAATCATTTAATAATTTTAAAGAGATTTTAACTGAACTTAAAACAGACATATTTAAATGCATTTTAGAATTAGATCTCAGTATTCAAACATGATCCAGAAAGAAATGTTTATATAACAGTTTGCTGTGATCTTAAAAGAGACTGATCTGTAATAATAGAATTTTCTCAAACCAATGTTTAAATACTACTGCATCAATATAGTTATAATGTACCAGAGCTAGTTCTGACAAATGTAAATAGTAGGTCTGGTAATGTTTTTTCCTGTTCAATAACTCCTAAATAAAAAGAATTGATTTTTATATTCAGCAATTAGTAAGTATTTAATTAGCTGATTAAGACTGTTAACATGGAGAAGAGGTATCAGCAGAGAAACAAAGAAGCCTAAACGAAGATCTCAAAGAAACAGTGCAAATAGACAACATGTTGGTTTTAACAAATTAGCAAAGATAATGAGTTGATCTGATCAGCAATGTCGGTACAGAGAAGAACAATAGTTCTGATCTACAAATTTAACAAAGCTGAATGTTTAACAATAGCTGTAATATTTATTTATGGATTTATGTTGAATGATAATTGTTAAAGATACAGCAATGGGAAAAGATGCTAGTGTTTAAAGTAAACAAATATCAAAATAAAAGTATGATTATATAAAAGTAGCAGCAAGTCAAAATAGAATGAGATATTTATTTATATGTTTGAGGAGAAGTCATGGAGAGTATTGAGAAAGATAGATAGTGTGTAATAAAAAGTATGAGTCATAAGCTATATAGCATTCACCATAAGGCAATTTATTGTGATTGTAATATTAAAATTAACATTGAAAGACTTTCACGCGAATGGCATTTTGAATGAGGCAGATCATCGAACATTATATCTGTTATCACATCAGAAAACATAGATAGTTAATTAAGAATTATACAAATGTTTAATGAACACACAATATTGTTTCACTAAACATATAAATATGGCGTTTATAGTAACAAATGAAGATAAAAACATAATAATCAGAGAATTAACAGATACAAAGACTTGTATAGAAATATATTTAAAAATGCAAAGCAAAATAAAGATCATTTCGACGCTTTTGCAATAATTATTATAGTCACTGTAGCTTAATGAACATATTTATCGATGTTAGATTCATTTGATCAAAGACTTGATATCAGTTAAAGAGTTATGGTAATATGTAATATACAATTTTAAAACAGGATCCAAAGTTGTCATATGAACATCCGTTGAAAAACGAGCATAAGCGCCATCGATATTTAGCCCGCTGCTCATGAACTGATTATTATCGTATATGAACAGTTATTTAGATTTTTTACAGTCATATGGATTAGCAGCCAGCACATGATTTTTGCAATGATAATTAAAATTACGTTTCGATGAAGATTTAACTGAGCAAACATTACTATCATCGCGCCACAAATCCATTCGAATATTATGGTATATAACAAATGAATGCAATAAATCGTATTGTTTGTTTCAGAATATGCGTTGAAATAAGGTCATATTTCGCAGATTGTCACAGCGTTAAATTTGGCGCGTCAGGGTAAACAGATCCGGTCGAAAAGAATCAGATATATGGTTAAATGAACAGCCTTGTTGTTTATCGTGCTGGTTTAAAGAAAATATGAGATCAATAAAAAAGCAAATCATCAGCCTTATATGAAACACTTGAACATCTTATTAAAATAAACATTTGTATGCAAGAAGCAAACAGAAGCAGCGTTTTATATTATTCTTTGATTTCGTCATCTAGTAATATTATAGGGGTATCACATATACTATTATTATAGTTTAAAATTATTATTAGGAGATGGCATGAAGACATTTTATTTATGAGCCACTGTCATTAGGTTACCAATTGAGGTTTGTAATAAATGTCATATCTATCAGTTATTTTCGCATTCATGCTCAGAACACACTAAATTATTTAGAATTAAATTATTAGTGACAATACATTTTCTTAGTAGATTTATACCATTTCCTCTTATATCAGCAATAAAATCTCTATACCTTGAAAAAGCATCATGTTCAAAATCTGAAGCTTAATATATTTCATAATATGTACTGAACTAATATTCCTCCTTTTCTGCGTAATGTATGCATTAATATTTTTTAATACAAATACGTAACTAAAGATTATGCTTTAAAAAAATATTGGAACAAGAGTTATTTGATCACTTCTGATATGAAAAAGACAACATTAACACAGAGGTGATATTCCTACATCTTCTATAATATTCTCACATATTATTTCGAACTTCTGTTTAACCCTAAATAGCGCATGATACTCCATCACATCGGTTGTATGACATACAGGGATCACAGAGTTTTTCAGTGGCCGGAAGGCGCTTCATTCAGTTTTCGTTTTGCTTCCAGGCAATATTTATTTTGTTGTTACTCATGCCACATTTCTTTCATCCGAAGAATAGTGGTCGATTGTTTCTTCGTTTTCTCCTCCACCGGCAACATTGCAATGAAAGGAGGTAAAAGTGATGTAGAAATATGTTGCACACAAGTTGCTATCACGATCTCACAGCGAGACGTAGCGCAAATTAATTAAATGATTGACGGTCGAAAGCTTGACGAAGAGATGCGCATTCATGAAGCAACAGTGCTGTGCCGAACACGCTTCTTCGCATTCATGTTCACTTCGCAACATTGTACGTCTGTCTTTCTGTTCCAAATTTCAAATCGTCAATCAATATGGTTCGCGTTACTTCATTAATACCGCCCACTTTTGCCATTAACAAAATACTAATTGTGTACACTGCCCGGTTCTGAAGAGCGGTGTCACCAGTCGGTTAGCACGAAACGACCGGCGCCTGCAGCCACGATCAAACGTAAGGAGAGAGGATCAACTCAGGTCGTTCCAGAAATTTCAAACATAACACGACGATGGTTTCGACCGCTCGTGTCTTCAGAGCTGAAACAAAGGGCGGGCAGTGGAAGCGCGCAGCCCGTCACCGGCCCGTTCACCGGCGCCTCGTTGTCGCCCGCAATAAATAACGCGTCGCAATATAAACATTTCACAGAATACAGAACGAGAGCAACGAGCAGTGCGAGTCATCGTGCCGGTAAAGGCATTCGTTCATTTCAACAACTGGCAGGAGAGGTTCATTAGCAATAATATAAAGGGGGAAAATTTCTAAAAATATTTTATGTGGTACATTTGTCTGTCTTCTTCTCCTCTCTCTCTCTCTCTCTCTCTCTCTTCTTCTCTTCTCTCTTCTTCTTCACTACTTCATTTTTTCAACACTTCGTATTCAGAATCCACAATTCATACAGCCTCTTCTGCTCTTCTCTGAGTGATCTTCTTCATCAGTACTGCTAATTTTCTCTCTTCACTGTTTTCTCTCACGCTTCTATTGCCAGCCATTCTCACGAGCTTTGTTGTTCTTCATCTTTCTGATTAGCAGTTGCTCATCTTCCCGCCAAGTTTGCATCTCTTCATTAATAGAAAGTTTCATACAGTGCAACACAGACAGCTGTTCGCAACGACTTCACCGCGAGGTTCGAAGGATCGTTAATAATGGCAGATTTTCGATAACTGAAATAGGCGGCGGCAGTCTGGAGTGCTCTAGCGACGGTTGTTTGACGGTAGTTTTCCGTCGTTTAACGCATATCATAGATCGTGCGCGCTTCTTCTCATGCCAGCACCATTGCAGACAGATGCACTACAATTGGTTAACATACCTCAGAGTAACAGCGGAAGCTCGAGTTAACATACAAAGTTTATCCATTTGGCAGATACTGGAAGAGTAATTCATTACAGCCAAAGCCCAGATCGACGTTATTTTCAATATTTTGCGATTTTACGTAAACCAATTAAATGTCACTGAAATCCTCTAAATACATTAAACACATTCAGGACAAAGTGTTTTTCTTCAGCCGTAGTTGAATAACAGCCTCAGTCGATATCATCACCACTGAGAGCTGAGCTCGTGTCGCGAGTTTAGTCACTTCTTGCTCTTGAACATTTTTCTTTTGTTTAGCGAAAGAAAGAGCAACTGCAAGAATTACGTGCTTTGTGTCATCATTTTGTCCGTGTTTACGTACAATTACGTTACTCATCTGATATGTAAATGGTAATCACTTTAAAACTTATCCTTTCCTTTCAACATTCCTTCCTTTTTCTTTCATCGTTTTCATTCTTTCCCAGTTATCTACGATCTTCAAAACTTTCATTTGAGCGATTATCATTCCTTACGAAACCAGCGGTGGTGACAGCAACACATGCTGGAAGAAAAATTTGTAACTTGTAATTTTCTAGTTCCGGAAACTTTTGAAAATGAAATCTTCGTATCATTTTAAGTTACCTTTCTGTATCTATGATATTAGCCAGTGGAGCGTTTTTGAAAAACTGTTTTTATAGCTCTTTACTTGGGGTAAAATTAGCAAAACTACTGTTCTTCACATCACATTTCATGTCTTATTTGGCCATTTAAGAAAAATTTGTTAATATTGTTGCTTGAATGCCACTAGTAGCTTTAGTCAGGCTTGCGCACTGTTTACATTAAGATATTTGAGAAAATCTTTAAAGAAAATATTTCCGAGCAATTATTTAGAATATTGTTTAAGATGTCCCATACTTGCTACATGAATTATGCAGTCTGATAGATGTTCATCTTCATTATTCTAGTTCGGTTTTTTGAAAATACTATTAATGAGTAAATCTGAATTGAGATTGTGTTTTGTAAAGACACCAAAGATTCATTTCATCGCCATTTTTTGAACTTCGTTTCATATCATAAGCAAAAGTCAAATTTTAAATGGGAATACTTGGCAGGTTCTTTGAGTATCGCTGTTGAGATTTCAATGTTCTCAAACAAAAATAGCACTAAATCGCAGGACCAATTTGAACCATATCAATTGGGAACATCACGGCAAATTAGCAGCTCTCTAGCGTTGAGCAGTTCGCACAGACGCACAGATGTACAGACGTACAGAGGACAGACGGACAAACAAGAGTTTTGACTTCATCCGTGTTTGCAACATGTCCATTAAAGGTGACGTGTTTAGAGGAATATCAGTATCAGTATTATTTATTATCAGGATATACATTTTCATTTCATCTGGCACAAATGAAAAATACACCAATTTTTCGATATTATCAGACTTCATTAATATATTTTGCCGAAAGTCATTGCTGGCCCTTGCCGTTTTCATTACACGTTTTCTTTCATGCTTCGTACAGAGCGTGAGACTAAACGCAAATATAGTTCAACCAATTTACTGCGACATATCGCTGGTTCAGACAACAGCGAGCGTTCTCAAATTTAGTTCACGGCCTGATGAACATTTCTTTCGACTTTCAGCAGCCTGCCCATTTAGAAATTCGTCGCTTCCACTTTGGGTTAGTATCAGTGGTATATCATTCGTTAATAATATACATAAATAGCATTATGCACAATCATACTTGGACAGTTGTTCGAATAATTATATAACGATTTATATTTAGCAACATACAAAGTCTGAAGATGTTACAATGTGACAGTTTAAAATCATTTTAAATAATAATTGAGGAGAGCACTTAATATCGAAGTATACTTTGAGATAGTAACAAATAAATATAACTGGAGCACAATTACAAATACAACAGTGTAATGCAACTCAGTCATAGACAGTTTGTAAGTATGTCAGTATAAACCAACAACAACAACAACAACAACAACAACAACAACAATTAACAACAACAACAATGAACAACAATTGAAATATAGCAGTATTCGAAAAAATTTTTCTGACTGCCTGCAAAATTTGTATGACATCTCTTTTCACGTTCGTCATGAAAGTAGTATGTTGCAATTGCTTGACTATATCTGCCGTGGAATGATTGCTTATCAACCGAAAATGAAAATACCCACTTATTGCTTTAGCTCATTCGCGTGGGTCATCAGTTTTAATTGTTAGTACTCGTTGCAATAGGCATTGGCACATAATGGTCAATACGTAATGCGGTATCGATGATTGCATACTTAAACATTACAAATCGTCTTCACGAGAATTTATTTCGCACGTCTGCAAGTGGTAATTGCCCCGATCGTCAAAGTTTCGACCAAGCCCAGTGCAGTCGTGCGGAACGTCGCGGGCAAGCAGTCCGAGCAGCAGCTCTGTTCGCTCCACTTCAACGTTTCATTACGCCGCGTACTTTTCCGAAAAAGACGGCCGTGAGGGCCTGGCAACGTGCCGCGGCAGAGACGTTCTTCTTCCGCCGCCGCGCACAAACACTTGATATATTACTGCGCTCTTCTGCGTCTTCTTCGTCTCTCTTTCCTTTCGCCATCGTTCACTTTCTTTCACTTCATCTTCATTCTTCGACCATTCTTTCGCCCATTTCACTTCTTCATTTAAGCCTGCCTTCATCCTTGCACCAATCGTTAAATACTGGCATAATACCACACTTCATCAGCCACTCTTAGTGAGTTTCACCTTTCTTCATTCACTGCACAGCCAGCCTGCTGCCTTTGTTTGTCACTACTGCTACCGAATGCCGCGATTCTTCTCACCGGTCACTTCATTGCCTTCCATGCCATTTCTGATTGCAAATAACACGCCGAAGCTTCTCTTCACACCGTCATCTTTCTGTGAGCTTTTCGCCACAGCTCATTCTCGTCTTCAACACTGCAGCCACGCCGCGACAGTCGCTGCTGTGCCACGTCATCTTCATTGCCGGCAGTTAAGCCACTCCATTGTCAGCCAGGTCTTTCACTTTTGCCTTCACCTTCATCTTGACAAGCTTTCATACAATATAAAGCGATTGGGCTGCCGCTTGGTCGCCTGAAAAATATTACTTTCATCAATCTTCATGATATCTCGACCAGCAACGTCACGCCACGCCATTGCTCAGCTCAACGGAGGCAGGTGTCGGGCGCCGTAGCTGCAGGCCAGACGCCGCCTTTAAAACAATGATAGCGAACACGACGCCTTCAAAGCAAAACCGTCGGCGCCGCGACGCGTGCACCGGTCGCCGACCAGCCCTCATCGCGCCAGTCGCATTGATCGTCGCCAGTTCTTCGCTCACCAGGTCCCCCTCAGCGCACGCCGTCTTCGTGAAAAACAGATCCGGTCGTTAGGATATTGCTAATGAAAGGGGGACTTAATACCTTGTTTAAAAATACACTAAAAACAGTAATGATATTTCAAAAATATACCAAGACGATTCCAGCACAGTGATCAACGGAAACGACACAATTACGGATTGACAAAACAGTTTCTCGATGTTCTTTTCACAGAACCGCGGAGAGATACAGCCAGCCAATAATTGAATCACGACATCAACATCATTGTCCACTGCTCGTAAAATTCGTGCTGTATTA
Organism: Teleogryllus oceanicus; assembly: GCA_964035755.1. Taxonomy (NCBI): domain Eukaryota; kingdom Metazoa; phylum Arthropoda; class Insecta; order Orthoptera; family Gryllidae; genus Teleogryllus; species Teleogryllus oceanicus. The sequence goes on along the minus strand of CAXIVR010000001.1, from coordinate 324,182,725 downwards.
CAGGCTTAATTCATCACTCGTGGTCACAGCCCATACACAGCTATACGCTTTTCTTCTTCGCAGTTTGTTATTCACAGAGCCACGACACCGTGTCGTTAATTGCTGGTCCATCGATTGTTATCTCCATAATCTTATATTGCGGAAGAGAGAGATCCCGGTGATGGACCCGTACAGGTAAACAAATAGGCGGTCGCTCGCCGCCAGCCGTCAACGCTCAAGCAATTCATTGGCGTTGTCATGGCTTTTTGCGTCGATCGATTGCCGCCACATTTCTTCGTAAGCACATATGTAAGTGAGAGAGCTTTGACAGTGAGATAAAGCGTAGAGTTATCTTCGGCCTCTTCCTGAACATCGAAATGAACCACGGCAGGTCGAGCACAAACGATTGTCTCAGAATTTTCCGCAGAGAGTAATAAACTTCTAGCATATTGTCGATAACGTCATTAGTAGAACTTCCTGATCATCGCCACAGCAGCACACCGTTGCGCCGCCGGAGCGAATGCAGGTCTTGTGCCACTCAACGCGCGAGGCGTTCGTCAAGAAAACTGCCGTTAAACTCCTCCTCTTCACCTTCGTCGCCAACGCGTATTGTTTGCGGGATTACCATCGTCGTTCTCCACCACCATCCAGACGAGATTTTTGGATGCGAGCTCGGGAAAGCAAAAGCCCCAATGCACAATATAATGGTAAAGACCATAGTCACTCCCTGTCATTTTCACCTGGAAATTGTGTTTTCTTGCTTCACCACGCGCTTCTTTCAGCGGCTCACATCACGTCTTGTCGACCATTTTACAATGCACCACCAGTTTTCCATTTCATCGACGCTTATTACCCTGCAGTTATCATAGATGCGGCCACTGCAACAAAAAGAATAGCGCATAACTCAGTAGCTGTTCACGGCAAGCATTTGCAGAACATTCTCATATGTTTTCCGTTGTGGTACAGAAAACTCACTTAGCAGGCGTGTCAACGTTGCTTCCGAAACATATTGTTTCACATGCGACGGCAGCCATTTATCGAAATGGATTCCGGAATCGTCGTACATACGCAGCGAAATATGTTGCTAGTCATCCAAGTCATATCGATGGTAATTTCGAAAATACTGCCTTACCATGATCGTTCTTATATTTTATGAAAAGCCTTTTGTACTCTTACTTGACCATAATTAATAACGTGATTTTTATTTGTAACCGTTTAGTGTCCGGGGTCAGTATGTAAATGAAATTCATCTTTCGAGCTTCGTTGTGCGACGATAGTACGCTGCAGTTGATTTTGAATGAGGTACCAGCTTGATTTCGAACAATAAAAATATACAACCAGAACATTGCCGGCAGGAGCAGGCAAGAGAAACATTTAGCATATATTTGAATGATTTTGTAGTGTCACTATTTTTACTTCACTTTATTATGTTTTCGAAATGAGACGCTAAAACACTTTTAAAGTAATAGCATTAGATACTCGTTAACATGAAGTTATTGAAGGTTAATTTCGAAAATCACAATCTACTTTTCGAATTGGTCACAAAAATTACTTTTAAGAGATTTCAAACATGTTATACCATCATCTGACAGCGTGCGACAGAAGATCTTCATTGACTCAGCTCAATACGACCCAAATCAGCATGGATAATCTCCACAATTTCCAACCTTTCACACGAGTTGGTGCATCAGACTGTTGGATGATGAGTCGTCGCGCAGTTTGTATGCGCCCGAGTGCCTGGTTCTGCGTCGACAAAGACAACATGCAAAGCCAGTGGTGCGCCCCAGCGGCGCCAGAATACGAAAGACGCCTGGGTGCGCACCGGTGCGGCGAATGGAAAACGCTAATAGTCGCCGATATCGTGCGTAAAAATAGCGCTGTCGATATGGATAAGCCTTCTTCATGCAGACGTGCCAATGCACCGAGCAGTGCCCTCGACGGGAAAAGTGAGAGCGATCAGCGCAGGCAGCATGCGCCTTGCGAAACGCCCGGTAAATACTGAAGATATACTTCAGCCACACTGTTCATGTCGCCAGACCGTCACAGACCACCGAAAGAGCAAATTTTCCGACACACGCAATAGCCCGGAGGCGCCAAAACCAGCGGTGTTAAAATCGCGCATAATTTAATATAGTAACACATTCGTCGCAAATCATTTAACTCAGTAAACGTATTTGTAAACAAAACACACCTGAGCGAATTACTTCTATAAATTAAAATGTTTACGTAAAAGACATCGTTAATGCTCCCCGAATTCATTAAAGTTGAACTTTTGCATACTCTTGAATTTCAGAGATCTATCGAGTCTGAATTTCGCAAATTTTTTAAATCATTTGTCTATTTGAGTTACCACTAAATAAAATTGCAGCTTTTTGTGTTCTTTGTTAATTCTAGGGGTTTTATGTGTACTACCAGAAACAAAGATCTGCTCACCTCAGGGCTTTGAGTGCAGTTACCTGATGAAAATCTTCAACCACGATTTAGATGTTCAAAGACAGTGATCTGAACGCATCGCTTTTGAGGAAAAATACTTTCTCACAGGAATCTTCAACGTGAATTTTCATTTCATGTTGTCGAATGAAATTAATATTCTGCTTAAAAGAATTATAACGTATGTTTGAACTACGTATAAGAAATTAATATTATTCTATACAGAACGTATTTTTGCAAGAAATCACTTTTCCTGTGTAACTTTCTAAACGCAGAATACAAAAGGCAGATTTTATTTAGTTGGGCATGGTTTGCTTTGATATGTTGTTGATTTCAGCTCGAATGATAAGCAATAGCGATCATAACGGTTTGTGCGCATGAGCAGTAGGTTCTTGGATGCGTTTGTTTACCTTATTTTAATTTATTACATACAGTTTTATTATATATTATCTGAATTAAAATGAACTATCTATTTTTGCCGACGCAGAAAATATCACTGAGTTCTTTATTGCTCATTCATCACACGGACGCATTTTTGATTCTTGCCTTCACCTACTCATGCAAATTGTCCTCTTCACGTTAACACACAGCGTGGTAGCTCCTTCCTGTCTTCAGATCTAGTAACGCTGCCATTAAGAACGCTGACGTTTGCCGCATCTTCATTAAGTCGTAATATCTCTTCTCGAGGGAACTATCGCCTTCTTCCCATTACTTTTCAGCAGCATCATTCGTTCTTTCTCATCACATCACCGATCACAAAATTCTTCGTTAAAGCAGCAGTTCCTTCCCGCAGTTTAGTTCTCGCATCACATTTTTCAGTTGGAGATTGCCTGTTCACGCTTGCGCCGACAAAAATTACCGTACGTGGTTGTCTTCGTATTACTTGTATGTCACATTCACGACGTAATGTCTTTCGACTGATGTTTCGCATATACAAATCATTTTCTACACGACACAGAATGACGATAGTCATAGTACCGCCTTCGATGCCGTGCTTCATCGCGCATGATCGGGTTTTCTTCGGTGACACATTTTCGATATCGCCGACCTTCACGCCTCGTCGCGCTCTCGCCGATATATATCGACATATTGCCTTTCTCGACTCGTTCACTTTTTGTGGCATTTCTCCATTTCGCAGATTCATCAACGTTCGCGCTGATGCCGTCTTCCTCTTCCTTGCCGAGTTAAGCTTCAGACATCGTTTTCCGCGCCGGCGTAATCCCGTCACACGAGACTTCAGCCTTCGCCGATCTCCGGGACTCGCCTCACTTACTTTCATGCTTCACCACGTCTTCAGATCACGTAGCCGTCGAGTATAAGCTTCAACATTGTTTTCGCATGACCATTCTGTTGCGGGCGTCGCCCAAGATCGCCATCTTGGCACGCCAATTGTTCTGTCTTCAACGACCATTTACCGTAATAGCAGGCTTTCGCTACACTGAGAACTACTTATTTATGCCGATTCGTTTCATCTGACGCCTGCCTACCATCGCATTATATTCGGATATTCGAAGATACCACAACCTTTCGTGACACATAACAACTTCTTTATTATCGGTTCAATTATTTTATCATTGAGACTTCCATTGAGATATTCGTAGTATACAAATCCCGGCCTCGATTATTACGCTTACCGCGAAATTGTTCATATCTTCATTAAAAATTATTTCCGCCCAGTACGTCCCACTGTCAGCGTCGGTTTCGCCGGCAGAGACGATCATCTGGAGGTTCGTTGCCTTCAACATCGCGTTCGCTCTCGGCTTTTCCTCTCATTTAATAATGTATCTCGCCTCTTCCTCATGCGGTTTCCTTCTTTCGCTCCTTCGTTTGCGCTTCGTGCTAGCACACATAACAATACTGGTGTCTTCGTTGCCTTGTCGCTGGTTTACGGGAATTGACTATTTAAAAATACATCGATCATCTGGCGATTTAGTAATGCGCCATTGGGCGATCTATCGGACGAGAGCAATGTTTCGCGCCGCGGGCTTGCATGTCATAAACAGCCAAACAATATTTGGTCGCGTTCACGCCACGCCGGCGTCGAGGAATGGAACCAGCGCGCCGGCTTCAAATTTATTTCATCACTCCGCAAGAGCGCCTTCCATGCGCGCGTCGCGAGTTGATGCTCACCTCGCCAGCCCCCGCCGCCCGACAAAAAGCGCGCTGCCGCCGGCGAGACAGTGCTTTATGTGGGCATTTCGCAGATGTCAATGGAGTGCACGGCATTGAGCTCAGCGGTAATACAGTGGTGCTCGATTGCTTGTTGGCCCGAAAGCCGTTTTATGCCAGCACAACGCAGGAACTAGAGCAAGTTTAAATGTTATTTTTGGACTACAGCAGCCATGGCTATTAATCACGATGTCTGGACTTATCACACGAAATTAATAATAAACACATCTTTATATTTTTTGACAACACACCAAAGTCTTACTTACAATCATGACTAGGAATGGTTTTCATGTAAATACTTGCAGACAAGATACTTATTCAGCAATATTTTTGGTTATTTAACATTATTTCGAATTACTGAACCATTTTTATTTTACATATTGTCACATATTTTGGTATAATACATATTTTATTATTGTTTTAGCCCAGTAGTTACATGAGGCTGCTCTCACTAACATATTTATAGTGCTTCGAAAATAAACATTACTTGTGATGCTCGAAATATTTGTTACTTGCCTAATGCGCTTGTATATGCTGGACAATCCGTTATTAACAAACTGATCTTCGCTCATTCATTGAAATAGCGTAAATGGGATCAACGATGAGCGGACAGTATGCAGCAGAGCGAATTCAATCACGTGACATTTCATGTTCATATACCATGCGGCCCGACAAAACATCATTGTACCCAGCCCTCGAAGCTGGGCATGCTCCCTTTGAGCCTCTTCTATCACAGGTTGCATGGTACTATTATTCGGTTTCGCAAACAAAATTGTATAGCAATAATGTTATTATATAATCGGACGAAACTAGCGAACAGTTGTTTGTAGATAAATCTGTCGTACACTGTTACCAGAATGGAATTGTAATCTTTTATAACGAATATTTATTTCACATATTTCTCTATTTTTCTTCCATATTTTGACTAGTAAGTACATATATTTTAAGATATTTAAGTTTCTTTTATTACAGCAAACTGTTCTCACGTGTAGCGTTTAACATAACATGAGGTGTGTACATTATTTTATATACAATATCGATGAGTGCTGCAGTCTCCACACGCGAAACGTCGTGATTGGGGAATACAAGATTTTTGAGAAATATTTACTGAAATTCGTAATATGGAGCTCAGGTTTTCATTGTTAATGGTGGTTATTCGCAGTGTTTTAGCATTTGTATCTCCGGGAAGGCGATGATTGTTCCCACCATCGCCGAAACGTGCGAAATTAGACGCCAACACGCCGAAGTCATGTCCGACTTTAGCACCTCCAAAGATCTCAGACGTTTCAAATAAGGACAGTTGCGTACAGGCACCGTATATAGTGTCGCGGTTCATTCTGAGATATGGCATGCTCGGTTGATTGAAAGACGAGCATTGAAACATCACGATTGACATCTGTCACTTCACGCTCACAACATGAAGCTGAACTCGTCGGGCTGTCAGACCAGACGATCGGCGCCACCGTATCGATCGGCGGTTTCCGACTTCCAGCCGGTCAAACGTCATCAGGATCTGGAATCCCAGAAGAGCCCGTCATCGACACGCAACAGTGCTGTTACTGACCAGCTCGCACGATAGCGCGGACAATTTATCACAGGTGCTCGAGTCTCACGTAGTCGCGGGTGACGACCTGCGTGAGTAGCGTAGTGTTTGCTTCACATTACCGTCGCATCCCATTCACACTTTCATCACCATTTTTCATCTTCGTCATATTTTTATTTTACACAGTAAAGGACAATTGGCTTGATCTTCTGAACAAATATAGAATATGGGCGCAAAGTCTTCGCATACGTACAGAAATAGTTTCGATGATCAAAAGGTGTGTTTTATCACTGCAACAGGCGCTTGAGATTCATATCGAACAATCACAAAAATACCTAACAGATGTCAAGGAAGTATTATGACAGCCAAGAAAAACACCGAGCAGCAATGCGAATGTACACAGTGAGTCAGGTTAGAACATCGCGGAGAATTGGGGAGCTACGAAATCGACTCTTCTTCTAAATGAAACAAAAGTCGAATACTTCGAACATATCACATCATTTTGCGGATAGCTCGTCATTTATATGAACTGATATTACTCATCTACCCCAGTTAAAAGTGAATAACTTGCCACAGCGCTAACTCTCTCTCTGAGTTAGTTTGTCAGACTATCATTCGAGACAAACACGTAGCGCAAGCCTGAAAGTCCGACGGCGGTTTTCAACATTGTTTTCAGTCGAATTGTGTCGCTGTCTGGAGAGATTTTATGGTCGGTTGTGCTTGATTCAGCCGGAAAAATTTCTCCGATCAATATACTAGCAAGTGCTTGAGCAGTACTTCATTAAATGGTTGCAGACTGCGCGTGATCTTCTCTTCTGTTCTGTTCTCTCACACACATTTCGATAATAACATTCACTACACGTCACATAGTCGAGACAGTTACAGTCCAGGCTGGTGGTAGCCTCGTTGCAGGCAGCGGGTGCGACAGGGAAATATCAGCCAGGTCGCTGACTCGCCATCCGGAAGACACGCCATCTCCCCGAAATAAAACACGCGCCGTCACTCGCTTAGCACCACGATCAAAAGCAGTTCACGCACCTGAAAACACGAAATAATAGTTTGTAACATGAACAGTGGTGAGCCCAGCATTCTAAATCAGCCTTCTAGTCAATAGAATGGAGATTTTTTAATGCCAACAGCACGCATGTTAGCGCCAAAATTGTTTTATAATATTTTGTTACTGACGCTGATGGCGATGACGCCCATTTATGCAGGTTCGCATCGCCGACCACGTCACCTTATAGATAGAAAAAGAGTTTTTCCCGATTGTCAATACATTTGACTAATCAAAAGAATTTCAATGTGCCTTATGACAATCTTATTTTCAGTAATACACGATTGCGTAACATGATAAGTTACATCTTCACGTTACAAAATCAAGGAAATACAGACAGCCTTGTTCACTCTGAAAAGCCTGAAAGATTTGATGAATATTTATTCTTATAATGACAAAATATTATGACAATTCTTATTGAATAGATTTTTAATACTCTTTTTGTTTTTTCACTGATTATGTTAATAAATCCCATCTGTAATCTTTTGATTAGTGATACCGATACATTACTTGTTAAGACAAATTATTGAGAATGTAGAAGCAGGAATGCATATATTTTATTGACATTTGCAGATATCTTGAAAAATTCGACATTGCAAAACAGCTGTGAGGCAATGAGAAGAATATATATAGTTACAGCGTTACACAGCGGGCCGTGCGGGATCAACACGTCAAGAAACTATATAAACATCGAAAGCGAAATTGAAATTGAAAATGGAGTTCAAAATATATTTGTAAATGTCTTGCCTGGTTACTCAAACACATTTATTTAGAAAGTAAAGCTTGCATAGCATGGTACAAAAAGTCGAATTGAAATTAGTTATTGGCCACTCACTTTCAATATGGGATGATTAAATATTATTACCAAGATCAAGAGACACAAAGTTAGTGTTGGTGAACTTAGAAAAAAATATCAACAAATGGGATTATATATACTTTGCAAAACCGAATCCGTGTGTATTTGGACGAAATTTAATGTTATGGGTCAGTAGATGGTGACAGCATTAATTCAGGTCAAATTCTGTTATCTTGGCTCAATGTCACATGCTGGGAATATGTGACATAACTCCAGAATATGCTCACATAGAGAGCACAAATGTTTATGAAATAGTACACTGATGTGGTAGTAAAAATATGTCTTATGTGAGAGAAATGTGTTGAAACAAAAATAATTAGAGTATTAAAATACGATCAGTGGAAATGGATTATAATACGAGAAGATGACTACAGAGAATTGAACAGAGAAAGTCCAAATTACAATGACTAGAAAATAAAAGCATCTCCACTGTGCTAATACATTAAATTTTTTGAGCCAATATTTGAAATAATTGTACCAAGTTATAAAATCAATCACTCTGATATGTAGATAATGTTATTGATTTCTGTAATTACGATTTTGCGATTCGAAAGATCGTAATCATCGGCGCCAGAAACTCGTAATTGCCGATAATAATGTATCGTCGTGGTATCACGTCAAATTCGATTTTGCCAGCAATTGTATCCGGTTAGCATTTAGCGCATGTAATGCATAGCTAAAATGCTCTGAAAATACCTGCGTGCGAGGGATTCTGCCTTCAGCAGACTGGTCGATCACCATTCACAAGTAAAGACACCAGATTTTCATTCATATTTGAAAATGATGATTTAAATGATTAATTTGAACATGCGTGCTTTAATTGTACAGAGTTATTTGATTGTCAAATACTTCAGGTCTTGTACAGTTATTGGGGTTCTAATTCTCACCATTAGCATTATATAATTATGCAAAACATCATTGCAGATTGACATGAAGATGAGACACCGCGTCTTGAAACATTAAAATGTTAACAAGCATTTTAATAAAATATAATCTTAAGAACATGAATGATTTTCTACAATAAATAGTCAATTCATTTAATATCTAGTCTGGTCTTAAAGAGGTGTACTTAAACATTATTCTCGAGCTGGCCTCAGTTATATCAACTCTTCTCAATTTTACATCATGGCAATCATGCATGACTTACAACAAGAATAAAATGTGCATGGAAATAGCCAAACATTATAATTGTCAAAAACGAAAAAATTTGGTGTTTTGTTATACAATCATCATTTCTTTTTAGTATATACATTTACTTTACGGGGAGTGAATATTTTCATTGTCTTTTTTAAAACCAGTTTTTTGCTACGTGTAATTATACCAATCTTGTCGTATAGTCAATTTATACATCATGGCGCATTTTCACCGTATACTTGACTGTTCTTGACCTAAATATTTGTAGCGACAAACGTTCGCAAAATCAAATCTTAACCTCTTAGCACACCAACCTCATATACAGACTGAACCGACAGACGCGCGTCGTCCATCATCTTCTTCCTCTTCTCTCTTCTTCTCTCTCTTCTCTTCTCCTCTCTCTCTCTTCCTTCTTCGTTTTCTGTCGTTGTATTATCGACGGTAATATCGAATGTGCCGACCATCAAAATGTAATAGAATACCAAGAATGATCATCCAACAGTAGTAACGTTTGAGGTCTTGGGCTCGTAAATTTTAGTTTCACGTTTTAACACGTTCATTTGGTAAAAAGATGACGATGAGGTTGGTGGGAATACAGCCAGACAGTGAGCTGCATTTATCGTAAATAATTACGATAAATGCAACTCGGCAAATGTCAGTACATTTTTTTAACCTATATCGTTAAATAACTACCAAATGAAAGTGTTAGGGCATTGAAAAACTAAAATTTTGAGCCCAAAGGCCTCAAAAAAACGTTTCTCATGCCCTAGTTTACAGGATGATACATTCTTGAACATTCTATTACATTTTTGATGGTCCGGCACATTCGATATTACCCGTCGATAATACCCAAACGTGCGAAGAGACTTGAGAAAGAGGGAAAAGGGAAGAGAGAGAGAGAGGGAGAAGGGAAGAGAGAGAGAGAGAGAGAGAGAGAGAGAGAGAGAGAGAGGAGAGAGAAAGATGATGGACAGAGAAACGTCTGTCGGGTTCCGCTAAATCTAATATATGAGTTGAGGGATTGTACTCTCGCAGAGGTTAAAACCTATTTGCGAACGTTTTTGTCACTACAAATATTTAAAATTAAGAACAGTCAAAGCTGTGTGATATACGAATGAGAGATGCGCAATCCGTGCACGGTTTCTTAAGCTTTGGGATCTGTCCTAAATTATTCTCACATTAAGTTGAGTTATGAATACACGTAGCAAAACTGGTTTTTGGCAAGAATTTGTATGAAAATATTCACTCCCGAGTAATAAAAAGTAAATGCTATATACTAAAAAAGTAATTGGTGTATAATAAAACACAAATTTACTTTTCGTTTTTTGACAATCCATGACAATGTTTTTCGTCAGAAATCTTTATTTTCCATGCACGACATTTCGTTTGTTAACACGTGTTTACGTAGAATCATGCATGATTGCCATGATATAAAATTGAAGAGTTGTCTCTTGAATTATCAGAGAACGATGTCTTCAGAAATATTTAAGTACACCTCTTTGTTTTAAGATAGACTAGATATTAAATGAATTATTTATTTAATTTAAAGTCATTCATGTTCTTAAGTTATATTTTTATTAAAATCTTGTTAACGGTACAATGTTTCGAGACGCGGTGTCGTCTCATCTTCATGTCAATCTGCAATGATGTTTTGCATAATTATATATAATGCTAATAATTTGAAATTAAAATTTAATAACAATTTACAAGACCTGAAATTATTTGACAATCAAATAAAGCTCTAGTACAATTAAAGCTACACATGAACAAATTAATCATTTAAATGTCTGTTTTCAAATATAGTAAAAATCTGAACGTGCTTTCGCTGTGAATGAACGATGTTTCATAAACAGATCTGTAAAGGTAAGAATCCCCTCCACCTTTCGCTCTTAGGTTATTTTCAAAAAAGAGCATTTTAAGTATCATTACATGCACTCGTAATATAACTCCGTTCTAATTGCTAATAAAATCAGATTTGACGTGATATTTTTTTGACAATCCATTATTATCAGCAATTACACGAAGTTTCTTAACATGATTAGTTACGTCTTCAGATCACTAAAATCATGAGAATACAGAAATCAATAGCGTTATCTACATATCAAATTGGTGTAGTTTAATAACTTAGTTTTTAATTAATTTCAAATGTCTCTTCAGTAAAATTTAATATATTAGCACAATTGGAGTGCTTTGTTTTCTAGTCATTTAGTAATTGAGCAAATAACCTCCATCTGCTTCCATATATCCTCATTTTGGACTTTCTCATTCTCTGTTAATTCTCTGTAGTCATCTTCTCGTATTATAGTCCATTTCCACTGATCGTATTTTGTCTCTAATTTTTTGTTTGGCGCATTTCTCCTCCATAAAAGACTATATTTTCTACCACGATATTCTTGTCGGATATTGCTATTTCGTATTACGCTGTATAGAGCGTTTGTTGCTTTCTTCTCTATTATTATTATTCTGGAGTTAATATCATTATCACATGTTCCAGCGTAATGTATTATTGAGCCAAGATATTTAAGGTTGTTACAGGATTTAATTGTATCACCATCTACTGTTATGTCTATTAAAGTTCGTCCAATACACACGCATTCGGTTTTACAGAAATTTATATATAATCCCCATTTGTTGTTTTTTTCTAAGTTTCCTTAGCACTTCTTTATTGTCCTCTTGATCTTGAGTAATTAATATTTAATCATCCGCGTACAGGAGAGTGAAGGTTGTTGTCTGCAATTTCAATTCCCATGCCTGAACATTTTTGTACCATGTATGCAGAGCTTGCTCTAGGTAAATATTGAACAAAATTGGCCATCCTTGCTTAAGACCTTTATTTACAAATATATTTTGAACTTCCATTTTTCCAATTTCAATTTCCGCTTCAGTGTTCTTATATAGTTTCTTGACAATGTTGATCCACTTTTATTATATATATATATATATATATATTCTTCTCATTGTCCTCCACAGCTTCTCGGGAACACTATTATCGAATTTTTCAAGATCTATAAATGTCAATAAAATATATACATTCCTGCTTCTACATTTCTCAATAATTTGTCTTAAACAGTAAATGTTATCCAGGCAGGATCGTCGCAATCCAAAAGATTTTAGATTGGGACATTAGCATGTGAAATCAGTGAAAAAAACAAAAAAATTATTAAGAAAATCTATTCAATAAAATTTAATCATAATGTTTAATGTTTACTACATAAGAATAAATGTTCATCAAATCTTTTTTCAAACTTCAGAATAGTAAGGTATCTGTATTTCCATGATTTTTAGTAACGTGAAGATGTAACTTATCATGTTACGCAACGTCGTGTAATTGCTGAAAATAAAGGATTGTCATAAGAACATTGAATTCTTTGATTAATTAGAAAATATATTGACAATCAGGAAGAACTCTTTTCTATCTATAAGATTTACAGATTTGACGTGGTTCGACATTTTTGGACCGCATTAAATGGACGTCGCTCGCCATCAATGGTCGAAGTGAACAAAATATTATAAAACAGTTTTGTATAACAATGCATTAATGCAAATTGGCATTAAAAGTGTTACCTCTTCCATTCATCATTCACACGTTTGGTGATTTAAGAAAGACTAGTTTAGAAAGTCAAAACGAAATTTGAATGAATGCTACCTTTTATGGGTACAAAGACCACCACTGTTCATGTTACAAAACTTGTGGTATTATTGATTGATTGATATTTTCGTGTTTCCGGGTGCGTCAACTGCTTTGATCATTAGTCTCGTAAGTGTTGTGCGTGTTTTATTTCGGGAGATGGCGGTGATCTTCCCCCGCTGGATGGCGAGATCTGGCGCCGACCTACCCTCGGCTAGTGGTTTTTTCCCTAATCACCAACACCCACTCTCTACAGCGGGGCACCACCCCAGCCTGGACAAGTTCTAAGCTCCCGACTGGTCTCCGGGAATATGTGGTAGTGTAGTGAATGTTAGTGTAAGTGTGTGTGTAAGGGGAGATAGGACAAGGAAGAGGAAAGAAAGATCACGCGCGGTCTGTGGCCCGTTTGGTAGAGTACTGCTCCGGCACTCGCCTAGTGTTGATCGGAGAAACCACGGAAAACTACCGATCAGAGCAGCCGGCCGCTAAAATTCTCCTCCAGACAGCGACTGAATTCGACCTAGCTGAAAAGCAAGTGTTGAAAATCCTGCCGCCGTCAGGACTCGAACCTACGGCCTCCCAGTCAGAGGCGCTGCAGTGACATCAGATGATGCTCTGAGCTGCACCAAGCTTACGTCTGGTAGAATTAATAAGTTTAAAGTGTATAATAAATAAGTTATTCACTTTTTAATAAGTTAACAATTAGGTGGAATATTATAGTTCATATAAGAAATGACGAATATCCATAAAATGAATATGATGTTCAAAAAGGAGTATTTCGACGTTTCATTTAGAGAAGAGTCAGATTTCGTATCAAACGGTTCACTCCCCCAATTCTCCGCGATGTTCCATACAACCCTTAGTGTACATTCGCGGTACTGCTTCGAGGTGTGCAATCCTACCCTTTTTCTTGTATCATAATACCGCCTCCTTGACGTCTATTTAGGAATTGTTTTCTTGATTGTTCCTGATGCGAATCCTCAGAGCGCCTGTGCGAATGACAGTGATAAAACGCCTTTTTTATGATCATCAGACTTATTTCTGTACGTATGCGAAAGAGGAGACTTGCGCCCATATTTTCCTACTTTCGACCAGGAAGAGATCAAGCCAGGTTTGATTTCCTTCTACTGTATAAAAAAATAAAATATGACGGAGATGGATGTTGATGAGAGAGAAATTATTGAATGGGATACGACGGTGTCTTGAGTAAGCAGCTCACACGGTTAAATCACCCATGACTTACGTGGGACTCGAACCCGCATTCTCCGACTGTGTGATAGAACGATACCGCTATATCGTGATCAGCTGAGCTGGGTCAGTGGCAACACTGTTGCCTTTGTGGTATCGTTGACCAGATGGTCCTAGAGTTCCAGATCCGCCGGTGGTGAAATGGACCGGTGGTGAATTTGACCAGCTGGGTCGAATTGCCGATCGATCTGAATGAATGCCGATCGATCTGAATCTGTTGGCCGATGAGTTCAACTTCGTATTGTGAGGAGAAGAATTCAAGTGACGGATGGCTCTAATCGGTGGTGTTTCCAATCTGCTCCGTGCTTTTTCCAATCAATATCAGGGGCATGCCGTATCCTAAGGAATGGACCACTGACACTTACATATATATACGGGCCTGTGCACACTGTACCACACAAGTCGGGAGCTTTCAACTTGTCCTTGTTTGGGCGATGCTGCACCGGGAGAGATACTTGGAGGTGCTAAAAGTCCGGACAACCGACGTGTTGGTTGGCTCTGAATTTCACGTTTCGGCGGTGGTGGAACATCGTCACCTTCCCAGATACAACATGCTAAAACTACTACCGAACTAATAACCACCATTAACAATAAAACACAAATATATTTTTGAATTTCAATAAGGTAATTTCTCAAAAAGTCTGTATTTTACAATCACGACGTTTCGCGTGTAGGTTTCACGCCTCATCAGGTGTGTATATAAAATGTATGTACACACCTCATGATATGTTAAACATACACGTGAAAAGTCATGATTAGGGAACGGACTTTATTGTAATAAAAAAAGCAAAATATGTACAAATATATGTACTTACTAATTCAAAAATATGGAAGAAAATAGGAAATATGTGAAATAAATATCTACAGGGAAGTTTACAATTCCATTCTGAAAGTAAGCCTGGAGCAGTGTACGTTGAAGTTTTACATCTGGGCAGAAACAACTATTCGCAGCCTTTATCTGGATTGTATATATACACTTCTGCATTATATACAATTTTGTTTACGAGGAGCCGGGTTTCCAAGTGAATAGTACCATGTAGCCTGGTGATAGAAGGGGTAAAGGAGACAATTTCCAACTCCTGAAAAGGGATAAGACAAATGACTGTGAATTTTTATCGAGTTACAATAGGTATATGAAACATGAGTAATCACGTGGTTGAAGTTCCTTCTGCTTCACATACTACATCCGCTCATCGTTGATCCCGACTACGCTGTTTCCAAGAAGCAGATGGGGGCGGGGGGAGATAAGTTTGACAATTAATAGCGATTGTCCGGCGTTAATACAAGCGCATTGTATTTTTTAGAATTTCAGTAACTAAGTTTTCAAGTAAATAAATATTTCCTGAACATCACAAGTGAAATGTTCATTTTCGGCCTATAAATATATTAAAATGAAACGAAATATGTAGCTATAGATAAAATATGTAAAAATATGTAATTATACCAAAATATGTAACAATATGTAAAATAAAAATGGTTCCAGTTAGTTCAGAATATCGTGTTAAATGTAAAAAATATTACTGAATGCAGGTATCTTGTCTCTGTAAAAATATGTATTTACATGAAAAACCGTTCCCTAGTCATGATTGTAAAATAAAGACTTTTGAGGAATTACCTTATTGATTGTCAAAAATATAAAGATGTGTTTATTATTAATTTCGTGTGATAAGCATTCAATTCAAGATTTATCTGTGATTAATAGCCATAATACTTATGGTCCAAAAATAACGAATACAAGCTTACTCCTAGTTCCTGCGTTATCGTACTGGCATAAAACAGCTTTCGAGATTGACAAACTGTAAATGCAGGCACCCGCAAGTATTACCGCTAATTTCAATGCCATTGCACTCCATTGACATCTCTGAAATGCCCACCCCCGCTCTAAAGAAGCACTGTCGCCTGCGCCGGCGGCAGCGCGCGCAATCGCCGGGCGGCCGCGGGGGCGTGGCGGGGGCGTGGCTGCGGCCGCGGGCGCTGCTTCGCGACGGAGGGCTCTTGCGGAGGGCGTTAAATAAATTTGAAGCCGGCACGCTGGGCCGTGAAGCCAATTTCGAGCGGCCGGCGGGCGACTAGCGTGGGCCGCGTGTCGGTGACGGCGGCGGCGGCGGCGAAGCACCAAGCCCGCGGCAGTGGCGGCGGCGACCGCCCCCGTCCGGCCTTCGTCCGCCAATAAGCGCATTACTTGCATCACCAGGTAGTCGAAACGTAATTTCGTAAAATTCACCCCGGCATCGTCTGCTGGCGTAAAAATTGCTCGGACGCGAGGCGAAGCGGGGCACCGAGCGGACGAGACCGGGCCGGTGCGGTGGTGGCTGGCGAAGGGAGAGCAGAAAGACAGAGAGGGCGAAAAGAGAGCGCATGAGAGGGGGCGAGATCGCGAGCGACGAGGGTGAGGGGGAGTCGGGAGGTGACGCGCCGGGGTCGGTTTGAGGGGGGACGGCGGCCGCACGCGCGTTCGCCGCCGGCTCGCGCGGTTCCCGGACGTTGATTAGATCTCTGCCGGCGAGGAGGGGCCGGTGACGGGCAGAGACGGGGGCGGGGGCGTCGGATGCGACCGAGAGGGAGTGGCGATTGGGGCCACGCGAGGGCGGGCGGAGGAGGCGGCAAGGGCCGCGAGGGGAATTAGACGTCAATGAAGGCGTGGCGGTGATGTACTGATTGAGACGATAACGCGACTGACGGAAAAGTCGGTAAATATGCAGGGTGGCGATAGAGAAGTAGATCAAGATGCCGCCGGCAGTACTGGAGGAAAATAATTTTTAATGAAGATATGGACAATTTCGCAGTGGAAGTAATGAAGTCGAATTCAGCAGTGTCAGGATTTATTTGCTAATACTTACAGATCTCAATGGAGTCGCCGATAGTGGTAAATAATTGAACCGATGGCAAGAATAAAGAGTTGTTAATGTGTCTGAAAGGTTGTGAACATCTTCAGATATCCGAATTATAATGCAGTGGGTAGACGAGGCGTAGATAGATGAATCAGCACCAAATAGAAGTGAGTTATCTCGGTGTAGCCACGAAGAGTATACTAATACAAATAGATCATTCAGATCGTTGGGAAGACGGAACAATTGGCAATGCCAAAAGATGTGCGGATCTTGGCGAATTTAACACTGCCCATAACGGAATAGTCGTGGGGAAGCAAATGTTGGAAACATACTGTTTTCGACGGCTACGGTGATCACTGCAAGAGACGTGGAGGTGGAAGCATGAAGTAAATTAGGCGAATTTGTCCCGGAGGGATCGGCCGAAACAGAGAAGTCCTCGGTGTGACGGAGTTAGGAACGCCGAGGAAGATGAAACGGCTGCGCGGGAAATGAGAGAGAAGGTGATGTCACAGAGGAAAGCTTAACTCGGCTTGGGAGGGGAGGCGGCGGGATCAAACGAACGTTGATGGATCTCTGTAGGTGGGAAGGGGTCTACAAAGTGACGGAGTCGGGGGTGAGGCCAATGTCGACCAAGTGGGTACGTGATCGCAGCCCAGCAATATCGGCGGAGGAGGCGGACGCGACGGAGAAGATGCAGAGTCGGCGATGCCAGAGAGTGAAAATACCGAGGAAGGCCCGATCATGCTGACGAAGATGAAGGCGCAACATCATGAAGGTGAATTTGGCGGATCTTGGGCCGAGAAAGAATTTACTGCGACAAAATCGTTTGGTCCTGTGTCTGTATGTGTGTGGGGTAATATTATTAGAAAATGATTTGGTAACAAAAATTTATGCGAATATCAATCTGTATGGTATGCTGTCAATGAATATTGATAATATACAACAATACGAAGAGCATTACGTTGCAGTGAATTTTTTGTCGTGCAAATTTCAAGTGAAGATATAACTAGTATCCTCCAATATATATGAAAAATGTGGTTATTAAAAGGGAACTAAAATGCAAAGGAAGACCTTAACAACGAAGATTTTGTGTCGAATGATGATAGATGTGGTGAAGAGAACTGGAGTAATTGTAACAAGGATGCCTGAGGAGCGTTGGCGTGGAAAGGGACTGAGAGTGGTAGGAGGGGAGTGATGGTTCCCTCGGAAGGATGGTCGTTACGACTAATGAGAAGGTCACGGCCCAAGCGATCCAGCGGTCTTAGTGGCAGCGATTGCGGGATGCTAGGGGACAAAGGGAGGGTACCACAAGGAGCAGCGGTGATATAGGATTGGCAGTGAAGGAGAGGGGGATGAGTTTGTATGGAGTGTGAATGGAAGCAGAAAAGGCGAGGATTGAGAAATGCAATCCAGAAATACATCAAGTGAATGAGCACAAAAATTTCCTGGAGTATTACCTTTCTTTTCTGATGTCGGCAAATGAATAGTTCATTTTAATTCAAATAATATAATAAAACTGTATGTAAATAAGAATTAAAATAAGAATTAAACAAACACATCCAAAGGAATTATTTCTACTCATGCACACAGCACAAACCGTTTTTATGATCACTTCAATTGCTTATCGTTCGAAACAAATCGCGCTTATATCAAAGCAAACCATGCTAACTTCGTAAATCGCCTTTTTTGTATTCTGCGTTTAGAGAAAGTTACGTAATGTTGCAGGAAAAGTGATTTCTTGACACAAAAACACGTTTTGCGTTATACGTAGAATAATATTAATTTCTTTATACGTAGTTCGTATATGTTATAATTTCTTTTCGTAGAATATTAATTTCTTTCTATCTGGATGTATAGTGAAAATTCACGTTGTGAGGATTCCTATTAAGGAAAAAAGTATTTTTCCTCAAAAAGCCGGTCGTTCGATCCTTTTGTCTTTGAACACTATCTAAATCGTGGACAGATTTCTAACAAATGGATATTCCCTAATCGATCTAGCCAAACTCAAGTATCTGTGAATTTGAAACGGATCTTTTGTTTCTGAGTGAATTTTTACATAAAACTCTAGACAACTTAAAATTTTCTTGCACACCCCAATTTTTTATTTAATTGTTAACTCAAATAGATAAAAGTAGTTTAAAAAATGTTGCAGGTTCGGTTTTCATTAAGATCTCTGAAATTTCAAAATATGCAAAAGTTCAACTTTTTTAATAGTTCGGGAGCATTAACCTGCAGTGGTGAAATAACGTAAACGACAATTTATGGGGAAGCCAATTCGCTCAAGTTCAAATTCAAGCCCGAGAAAATATTTTTTGTTTGGAAATACGTTTGCTGGGTTCAATTAGTTTGCGACAGTTGTGAACACTATGGTAAATTATGCGCAGTTTTAGTACCACTAGTTTTTGGCGCACTCTACCCGAGATATTCGCCCAATCATGTCAGAGAAATTTCTGCTCTCTTTGAAGGTGAGTCTGTGACTGAGGTCTGTGACTATGAACTGAGGTGGTAACAAAGTGTATATCTTCAGAAATATAACTACCAGACGTTTTGCATAGGAACATGTATCGCCTCTTAGCAATCGCTCTCACTTTCCGATCGGAAAGAGTTTTCTCGAGTGCATTGTACTATCTACTTGTAGAGAAGACGCGCCATATTATCTGACAACTTAGCTATTTACTTTACACACGATATCGGTGACTATTAGCGTTTTCCATTCGCCGCACTGGTGCGCACTCAGGGCATCTTTCGTAAATTCTATTTAGCCGCTAGGCGCACCACTGCAAAAGAAGCGCACACTCCATTCGCACATCGACACGGAACCAGGGCGCACTGGGTGCTCCTAAACTGCACTGGGACGATCGCGTCAATAAGGTCTAGCACCGGGCCATTGTGAGTTAGGTGTGGGCGTTATCCATGCTGATTTAGATTCGTGTGAAATTCGTGGAAGTCAATTGAGGATCTTCTCACTACGATACTTGGAATGATGGAGTATAGTGATGTTTTGCAAGAAATGTCTTAAAATAATTTTAGACGGCACGGTTCGGAAAATTAGATTGTGTTTTCCGGAAAATTTAACCTTCACAACTTCATGTTAACGAATCTAATGCTATTTAGGAAATCATATGTTTTTTAGGTACGTCTTAATTTCGAAACACTAATAAAGTGGAAATAAAAAGAGTGACCTCATGTAAAACTAATCCAAAATATATATGCTAAGAAATGTTTCTCGCACGCCCATACATATACCAGCGGAAATGCTTCTGGTTAATATTTTTATTGTTTTCAGAAATCAAATAATTTTGCTGAAGCCTTTCGATTCAAAATCTTCTGTACTATATCGATCACTGGCAAATCTCGAAAAATGAAATTTTGACACATACGCATTTGAAGTTTTCGTAGTTTTTAAATAAAGAAATCACACGTTATTAATTTATGAATTAAGAAGTAAGAATTACCAAAAGACTTCATAAAAATTATAAGAACGATCATAATTCAAAATAATTATTTTTCGAGTACCATCAGTATGACGGACCACGAACAGCTGTATATAATTTCACTGCGTAGCGCACAAGCACTGACTCAGTTCCGGAATCCGTTTCATTCGTAGCTGCCCGTCACGCATGTGGGGCAGCACTGTTTCGGAGCGATGACGATTTTGCCCTGCACTAGGGTGGGTTTCTGTACAACGAATGGAAAACGCTATATGGGGAATGTTCTACAAATGCTTACCGTCTAGTTATTATAAAGTTGTGCCTTATTTCTTTTTATTCACAATTGGCCAGCATCTTTTTATGATAACTGCAGGCAGTAAACGACACTTCATACAAATGAGAGATAATAACATTATTATACATCAGTGATATACGTCAACACTTAGTAGTGATAGAATAAAGAGATCGGTTTCGAAATAGTTTACTAGGTTTGATAGTAGTCTAGATTTATCATATTGTACATTAGAACTTGCTTTTTCCTGAAGAAGTCACATCCAAAAATACTCATCTGGATGAGGTTCTGAGTGATGGAGAACGGTGACAGTGGAAAACATCCCTGGTAATACGCGTTGGAGAACGAAGGTGGAGGAAAGGGAGGAGTTTAACAGCAAGTTTTTCTTGACGAACCTGCCTCGCGTTGATTGTAAGACCGCCTGCGATCGCTCAGCGGCAACAATTATTGCCTCTGTAGCATTGTTCAGGAAGTTCTAGAGTTTGAGTTCTACTGTGGCGGATTATCGACAATAGCTACACTGCTAAGTTTAATTCAACTACTCTCTGCAGGAAAATTCTAAAGACCGGCTGTTTGTATCAGTATTTTCTGTGGTTTCTTCGATCAGTACCAGGAGAATGCCGGAGTATAACTCTACACTTCCTCCTCTACTTGTCCTTTCCTCCTCACATATGGCTTCACTTGCAGAAGGTGAATAATGTGGCGGCAATGGATTTACAGTCGACGCAAAGAAGCTCATGATGTCCCAGCTTGCCAATGGATTGCTGGGCCGCGTTGGCAGCAAGCAGCAGGCGACGCGGTGAGCTTGACCTGGAAATCACGGGTCCATCACCGACTTCTCCTAGATCAGAGTTACGTCTTACCGCGGAGCATAGGATTATGGAGATAAATTCAATCGATGGATAAAGAAAGTATGAATTATACTTTGACACGGGATGGTCGATGAGCGTAGAGATAAATAAACTGCAGAGAAAGATTGGCTATGAACTGTGTATGGAAATATGATACGGGTGATGGATTAAGCCGTAATACAGCACAGATTTTACAGAGTGTAGTGCAGACAATAGTGAAGGATATTCAATGGCAACGATAATAAGATAAATTCAGGTGGCAGTGGCTGTATCTCTCCATGGTTCTGTGAAAAGACTCAGAGTTGATACATCTAATCCATGAATTGTCTCTGCTCTGCTGATCACTGTCATAGGATCAGTCGCAGGCGCTAGTGTGATCTTTAAAAATCTAATTTCATTTTTTGAAATCATCGGTTTTGGAGGAGCGTTAATTGTTTTTAACAAATGCATTAAGTCCTTGGCTACTCATTGGCGATATTTCTAAACAGGGATGCGAGTTTCACGGAAGTTGACGGGAGACGATCGGTGCATATATGAGGACGCGTGAAGAGCGAACTCCTGAAAGTGAGAACAAAGAGGACTGGCGACGAATCAGCGATGAGAGGTGAACGGAGGGCTGGTCACGACCAGTGCATCGCATCGCCGAGCAAACTGACGGTTTGAAATCTGAAACGTCGGCTGCGGCGTCGGTGACAAGGGCGGGGAAGGTCTGGCCTCGCAATGCGAGCGCTGACCGCGGGCTCGGCATCAGCGCAGCCCTCCGTTGGGTAGGCGATGAGGGCGATGAAGGCCGATTGGCAGTGGTGATGTAGTCGGATGCGAATGTGAAGGTTGGTCGTGGAGGGTGTGGTGACGCCGGAGGCGGTGGCGGGGGTAGACATGGCGGTGGCAGCGGCAGCGGCGGTCGCGGAGGTGGCTATGGAAGCGGCAGAGATTAGAGGTGAAGGCGGGGAAAAAGGGGGGGGGAAAGATGGCGGTGGTAAAGGTACAGGTGGCAACTGTACGGTAATGGAGATGGCGGTGGCAGCGGCAGCGACGGTCGCGAAGGTGGCTGCGGAGGCGACAGAGATTAGGGGCGAAGGCGGAGAAGAAAGCTCTGGAGAAGATGGCAGTTGTGGTGGTGTGGTGAAGGAGGAAGCGGCAGTGGTAGCGACGGTCGCGGAAGTGGCTGTGGAGGCGGCAGAAGTGACCGTGAAGGTCGAGAAGCGACAGTGAGATGTAGCGGTGGTGATAGTAAACAAGGCAGTGAAACGACGGTAGCGGAGGTGAATGGGGAAGGAGGTTAGGGATTATGAAGCCGGGGGCTGAGGAGATGATTGTGGGGTGGTGATGGGTATGGCGACAGCAGTAAATGACGGTGGATGCGGAGGCGGCAAAGGTTAGAGGCTGGCTATGGAGAAGGGTGAGAAGGGTGAGAAGGGCGGAGAAGGGGCGGAGAAGGGGCGGAGAAGGCGGAGAAGGCGGAGAAGGTATGGAGAATGGGGTGAGAATGGGGCGGAGAAGGGCGGAGAAGTGAGGAGGGGCGGAGAAGGGGGCGGAGAAGGGGTCGGAGAAGGGGTCGGAGAAGGGGTCGGAGAAGGGCGGAGAAGGGGGCGGAGAAGGGGGCGGAGAAGGGGGCGGAGAAGGGGGCGAGAAGGGGGCGGAGAAGGGGGCGGAGAAGGGGGCGGAGAAGGGGGCGGAGAAGGGGCGAGAAGGCGGCGAAGGTGGCGGCGGAGGTGGCGGCGGAGGTGGTAGTGGTGGCGGGGACGTCTCTGCCGCGAAGCGCGTTGCGGATTCCGCAGCCGTCGCCGGAAGGCGCCGGCGTCGAGGTGGCTGCGAGGCTGCGAGAGAGGGCGCGGCGGACGGAGTGGGCGGGGCAAGAGCTGCTGCTCGGACGCTGCCGCATCGGGCGAAGACCGCGCGACGCACACTGGGCCGAAACGACGGTCGAGCTTTGGAAACGTCAGAGCAATTTGCCTGAAGACGGTCGCAAATAAATTCTCATGAGACTTGATTTCTTAATGTTTAAATTATGCAATCATCAAATATATCACATTACATTGTGTATTATGTGCCAATCATATATTGCAACAGGCTACTAACAATTAAAAAAACTATTATTACACGAATGAATAAAAAAGTAATATAAAGTGGGTATTTTCATTTTCAGTTGATAAAAGCGTCTGCTCTCTTACGTTTATTCCACGGCGAGATATGGTCAAAAGCCAATTGCAATATACTTCCTTTTGCTACGTATAGAGACAGTGGCGCGATGTCATACGCCTGGTAGGGTCGAGAATTTTTCAGATATGTTATAAATACGCAAGATTTTCACCGAGTCCAATTGTTGTTGTTGTTGTTGTTGTTGTTGTTGTTGTTGTTGTTGTTGTTGTTGTTGTTGTTGTTGTTGTTGTTGGATTTATACTAACATACTACAAACTGTCTATGACAAGTTTTAAATTGCACTGTTGTGTTATTTGTAATTGATAACTCCAGTTCGTTATGTATTTATTTGTTACTATCTCCAAAAAGTATACTTCGATATTAGAGATTATACTCCTCCAATTATTATTTAAAATGGTTTTTAAACGTATATATTTCACATTATGCTGTCTTGGACTGTATGTTGCTAAATATAAATGTGTCGGTTGTGTAAATTATTCAGATAGCGTGTGTCTGTTTTTAAATTATGGTTGTGTGCGCGTGTATTTTATGTATATTATATTAACGAATGATATACCACCGGGTACTAGCCCAAAGTAGACGACATGGATTTCTAAAAATGGAGCAAATACTGAAATCAAGTATTCATCCAAATTACAATGGGCTAGAATTTCAGAAATTTGCTCGGCTGTTTGTCTGGAGTAGCGATATGGTATAGTAAATTAGTTGAACTATATTTGCGTTTAATTCTCACCTTTCTGTGTACAAACGTAGTAAAGAGAAAACATTGTAATGAAGCAACAAAAGTTAGCAATATTTCGGCAAAAACCGCATATTGTGGGGTCCTGATATCGAAAAAGTGGATATATATTTTTCATTTATGTAGATAAATGAAAAATATATATCCACTATTAATAAATAATACTGATACATTATTTCCTCTAAACACGTCGTACATTCAGAATTCACCTTTGTGGGATCATGATACCAAAAACACGGATGAAGTCAAAACGTCTGTTTGTCCGTCTGTCCCTCTGTACGTCTGTACATCTGTACGTCTGTGCAGACTGTCAACGCTAGAGCCTTAGAATTTTTGCCAAAATTGATGTTTCCCAATTGATATGGATAAATTTGAAGTCCTGCGAGTTTGAAACATATTTTAATTTTGGGGGCAGTTTACATGAAATCTCAACAACATTCTCAAAATTTTCACCAGAATGACCCCATTTTTAAAATTTAACTTTTGCCCCGGATAGAGCAAAGGACTTCAAAAACAGCAATGGGAAAATGGGAAAAATCTTTTGGGGTGTCTTTCTAAAACTACAATATCAATTCGGAGATTTACTCATTAATGAAATATTTTAAAAAGCCAGACCTTGGAATAATGTGAATAAGGTCGGGTTATCGCACATGAGGTTTTTACAATCTTGTAAATTATGGACATCTTAAACAGCTCTTCTAAATAATTGTCTAAATATTTTCTTTAAGTTTCTGCTATATCACTAATGCTAAATGAATTAAAAAGCCCTATTCCTGATCTGAAACTGCAAAATTTGGCATTCCAAAGCAACATTGCTAGAGATTTTTTCCTTAAAAATCTATTCCAAAGAATCTTTAAATAAGATTATGAAATGTATTGAAGAACGAGAAGCTGCTAATTTTTACTAGAAGTAAGGAAATTTATAAACCAGTTTTTTTCAAAAACGGCTCAATTTTTTTCTTTTTAAGTTTCATCCTTAGATAGAGAAAAGGTGGCTTAAAATGGTACGAGACTCATTTTCAATAAAGTTTCCGAATTTTCGAAAATTACAAAAGTTACAAATTTTGCTTCAAAGTGTTGCTTCATGTGTTGCTGTACCACCACTAGTTTCATAAAGACGTAATAATCCACTCAAATGAAGTTTTGAAGATCATTAGATGCTAAGGAAGAAACAAAACTGATGAAGAAAAGGAAGGAATGTGTTGGAAAGGAAGGATAAGTTTTAAAAAGTGATTACTTATTTCATATATCAAGGTGGAACGCACTTGATTTGTACGTAAAAGAATGACTTTTTTCTTCCACGAGATTTAAGAAAACTAGTGGGTGATACAAAAGCACATAATTTCTTTACAGAATTTATAACTGTCTACAAATTAATCTGCAAAATGATCAAAGAGCGTAATTTATTCAGTCGCGACCTGAACTCAGACTTCCAAATTTAATTGATTGATACCATTTGGAACTGTTAGAGCTAGCACGGTAAAAGAAAAAACACTTTGGTCCTGGGGATAGTGTTTACAATGTATTTAAATTTCAAGTTGATATATTCATTAGTTTACATAAATCGCAAAATGGTGAAAACTAGCGTCGATCTAGGGCTTCGGCTTGTGGAATTTACTCTTCCAGGTATCTGCCTAAGCAAAGTCTACGAGTCTTGTATTAACCGCTGAAACTTCCATTATTCTCCGAGATATGTTGTAGTGTAGTGCATGCAAGTGTTAGTAGGAGGTGAGGATTGGGCAACAAATGCGAAAGAAAGATCACGCATAGTCTATGACCCGTTTCTTAGGGTACATATGCGGCATTCGTGTGTTACTGATTGGAAAAAACGTTACCGATCAGAACAACCGTCCGCTAGAACTCTCCAGACTGCCGCCGAATTCGACCTACCTTTCAAGTTATCGAAAATCTGCCATTGTTGGCAGTCGAACTCTCAGACCTCGCGGACAGAGTCGTTGCAGATAGCAATAATGCTGCTCTTAGCAAACTTCTGGGCAGGAGATAAGGATGCAGAGCGAGAGATGGAGCAGAGTGAGCGATGTGGAGATGTGTGGAGTGGATGGAGAGAACCAGTTACGAGAGCATGAGGATAATGCTGTTAATGGTATAGAACGAGAGAGCATGGAGAGGGAGAGAGTGCAGTTGCATGGAGAGATCAGCGCAGAGAGAGAGACAGAGGGGCAGGAAGCATGGATCAGGACGAAGATACAGGGGTGGAACGAGAAGAATGGAAAGGAGGAAGAGAGAGAGAGAGAGAGAGAGAGAGAGAGAGAGAGAGAGAGAGAGAGAGAGAGAGGAGAGAGAGGAGAGAGAGACAGACAAATGTACCACATAAAATATTTTAGAATTTTCCCTTTATGCTATTGCTTAATAGACCTCTCTCCTCGCACCCGGAAAAGACAGAAATGAACAAAAAGATAATCTTACCAACTTTGGTCTTCCTTTCTTCGTTATATTAAAGGTATCATTCTCTTTAACAGTAGCATTGTAATAATCATTCTTACATATTCAGAAATAATTTCATATTGCATTTATCTGAGGCGTTTGGCCCATTGCGGACTAGTGCGTGCGGGGAGGCCGGTGAGGAGCGGAGGCATTGATTGAGGTTGGGCTGCGCGCTCCTCTGCCGCCCGCCCCCTTCATTTCCAGCTCTGGGGCTTTGAACGGTCCGAGGCTCGGCAGCTCGTCGTTGGGGGTTGCTGAACTTCTGAACGGCTACCCAATGATTAGTCTCTCCTTTACGTTTGATCGTAGTACGGGCGCCGGTCGTTTCGCTGATGGTCGCTTGTCTGTCGGCTTTGGGACGACCGTCGCCAATGAATCAGAAACTGAAAGACAGTGTACACACTATTATTTTGTTAGCATGTAAAAATTGGGCGGTTAAGATTGAATATGTAAAAAATGTTTTTAGTTCATATTGATTGACGGTTGGGAGAATTTACTTGAATAAGAAAAGACAAACGTACGGAAAGTGTTTGTCAGTTGAAATTGAAGACATGAATGCGAGAAGAGGTTCGGCTTTAACGTTGTTACTTCATAGATGAATGCATCTTCTTCGTCAAACTTTCGACCATCGAATCGACAATTATTAATTTGCTACGTCCTCGCCGTATGACAGGATCATTAGATGTAAGCTTGTGTGCAACGCTGTTTCTGCATCCATACTTCCTTTCATTTATGATGACACTACGTTGGAGAAGACGAAGGGGAGCAATCATTATATTTATTCTTCGGATGAAGAAATGTGGCATAGGTATGTAAATAAATGTGCCTGGAAGCAAAACGAAAACCTGAATTGCGGAGGAAGAAAATTTGGTGACACTTCAAAAATTCTGGTAAATTGTATGCTTCCGGCACTGAGAAAAACATACTCTGTGATCCCTGTTAGTGGTCATACAACCGATGTGACAAATTTTGGGAGGTATCATGCGCTATTTAAGAGGGTTGAAAACAGAAGTTCGAAGTGAATATGTGAATATTATAGAAGATTGTAGAATGTCACCTCTGATATTTAATGTTATTAATGCTTTTTCCCTTATCAAAGAGTATCAAAATGTTTGAACTCCAATGTTTTTTAAAGCACTGTGCTGAAAGTTTACGTATTTTGTATTAAAAAATATTGTCGCATACATTACACAGAAAGAGGTGTAGTTTATGGTTCGAATACATATTATGAAATATATTGGCCTTTCAAGATTTTGAAACATGATGCCCCTTTTCAAGGTTATAGAGATTTTAATTTATATGATATAAGAAAATGAGGTATAAATCCTACTAAAAAGAAAAATGTATTGTCACTGTGGACATTTTGAAAATTCTAAATGGTTTAGATGTGTTCTGAGCATGAATCTGGAAAATATGATAAGATAAGACACATTTATTTAAACTTCAATTGGGTGTAACCCGGTGGCAGTTAATTACATAAATAAGGTAATAAATTTCATGCAAATAATATAATAATGGTTTTAGGTATAATAATAGTATAATAATAGGTGTAATAATGGTGCCCTATGATACATTTCAGATGTTGAATCAGAAAAAGTGGTGTGAAAACGGCAAAACTAGGCACATTTATTTACATACAATCAAACATTTTCTAATAGGTGTTCAGAAGTAACTCATCTATGTAAGAACAGTGAACTATTTTTTATTGAATACTCATTTTTCAAAATAATATACATAGTGAACTGGACAAAAGACAAGCAGTCAGACCTAATATCATGTCGGACCTCCTTTTGCCCGGTGAAATGCAGCAACTCGACGCGGCATGGATTCAACATGTCGTTGGAAGTCTCCTGCAGAAATATTGAGCCATGCTGCCTCTACAGCTGTCCATAATTGCGAAAGTGTGGCCTGGTGCAGGATTTTGTTCACGAACTGACTTCTCGATTATGTCCCATAAATGTTCGATGGGATTTTGTCTGGCGATCTGGGTGGCCAACAATTTGCCTGAGTTGTCCAGAATGTTCGTCAACGATTCTGTGGACATGACGGATTTGTCGTTCATAAAAATCATCGTTGTTTGGAAACATGGTCCATGCATGACTGCAAAAAGTCTCGAAGTAGCTGAATATCATGTACAGTCAATGATCGATTCCGTTGGAGCAGAGAACCCATTCTATTCGATGCAAAAACAGCCCCCACCATTAACGAGCCACTCCCAGCTTGGATGGTGCCTTGTTGACAACTTGGGTCCATGGCTTCGCGAGGTCTGTGCCACGCTCGAACCGTACCACCAACTCTTACCAACTGATATCGGGACTCAACTGACCAAGTCACGGTTTTCCGTCCAATCGCTGATATGGTCAACAGCCCCAGAGGCGCCGCAGGCGATGTCGTAGTGTTTGCAAAGGCAGTCGAGTTTATCTTCTGTTAGCATAGCCCACTAAAGGCATATTTCTACACACTGTCCTAACGGATACGTTCACGTCTCACATTGATTTCTGCGGTTATTTCACGCAGTGTTGCTTATCTGTTAGCACTGACAACTCTGGCCAAACGCCACTGTATGTCGGTCATTAAGTGAAGGCCGTCGACCACTGCCTTGTCCGTGGTGAGAGGTTATGTCTGATATTAGGTATTCTCAACACACTATTGACACTGTGGATCTCAGAATATTGAATTCCTTAACGATTTCCGAAATGGAATGTCCCATGATCTAGCTCCAAGTACCATTCCGCGTTCAAAGTCTGTTAATTCTCGTCGTGCGGCCATAATCACGTCAGAAACCTTTACATGAATCACTTTCATACATGAAAGCTCTGCCAATGCACTGCCCTTTTATACCTTTTGTACGCTGCATACATATTTGCATATTGCTATCCCATGACTTTTGTCACTTCAGTGTAGAATGGATACCATCTCACATTCTAATTTTAACCTTTTTTACTTTTTATGTAGTAAATGCATTTCTACTTCCGCCAAATATACAAGTAATTATACGTTTACTATCCTTTAAAACTTCAACTGCTATTTTTTCCTACATTATTTTATCACTATTTCAACTAATTCCGTCAATTCAACATACAGTGGTATGGTAAATAAAATTACATAATTACAGTACGTAAATAACACAGGCACACAACAAAAGTTACCAGATCCGAAGACTTGTTACAAGTTTCTCTATGTATTTTGACGCGCTGAATTCGAATCTAAAAGCAAAATTGCTCTAACACCCTTCAGTTTTTTAAATTACAAAAACCCATTGTGACATTGTATTTTTTTGTTTTTGTTTTTGGGGGTTGTTTTCAGACCCAAAGACTTCATACATGTTTCTCTACTTGATACATGTTTCTCCATAACGCGCCGAATCCCAATCTGAAGCCAGAATTGAGCCACCACCTTCCAATTATTTAGAATCGCAAAAAAAATCATGAAATTGTATTGTTTTTGTTTTCAGGGATTGTTGTTATACCGGAAGACTTGATATACGTTTCTCTATGTACCACGACGCAATGAATTCCAATCTGAAGTTAGAATTGCACCAAAACCTTCCGTTTTTTAAATCACGAAAAAACACATTAGCGCCTAAAACATTCACAGGACTTTCTTAAAAATTGTTATTCCCAGATCAATCTGCCTGCACACGAGATCCTGAAAATTTAACTAGTATGCTAAAACAGCACCTACTTTCTTCTTCCGTAATTCCCGCGAAATTACGCACAAAGTTCTCAAATTCTCGAAAACATGAACGTGAGCTTATTACACTATATATTTTGCAAAGAACAGACTAAGGAAAATCTCTATCTTTAGTTGTAGGAAGAGGCCGAAAAATTTGATCTTTCACAATTTTCGAAAATTAGAGTTTTCACTGAAAATGAGACCTGCACCATTCTTTTAAATGTTCTTCACACTATCTAACAACAAAATTTAATAAAAAAGATGGAGCCATAGTTTTGAAATGTCCCAGGGGCTTGACAGATTTAAGAGAGATGACAGACGCTTTGCCTTCATCTGATTTTTTTATCAAGGACACAAAACATGGATTCTGAATACACTACGTGTTAAAGGATTTTCTCTATTTCGGGACTGATTTATTCATTTTTTTGTTACAAGGGGCCGGGAATAAGTTTTTCTGCAGCAAATTCGCTGTTTGTGCATGCAAATATTTGATAACTTTCTCTCACGTGTAAGCTGTAGTGAGAAATAAAAAGTATCTTTAATTTCCGGAGTTATCAAACTACGCTCCTCAACTACATTCAAAAATTCTTTGTTCGGTGCGAAAGTACGAAATTCTCAAATTGCGCAGTTCTGATTTCTAGTAAAGCATCTGAATTTTCTAAAATTACTGTAGTTTAACGTTTTTCATACCCTCCTACAACTACATTTTTAAACATAGAAGTATTTGTTACTGTAATTTATTCATAGAAATTAAATCTTGACGTAAATTCAGGTGCAAGTTTTTCAGTGTTGAATATCTTGGAATAATTTTGAGACAAATTATGAAAAATTATCCAAAAGTATCTGAATAATATTTTCTCATCAAGGTAAATTTTTCTTTAATTTTTTCGAGTAGAGGAAATAGAAGTAAATAGTATAGGCACTATTTTTTAAAAAAACTGGAACAATTTCAAAGTAAGTGTTTATGTAAGCGGCAATTTTAATAATATAATATTCATACTTTCGTTTTGTGGACAAAATGTTTATATAATCTTCTTATGTTGTTCTCAAATTCTTTTTATTATAAATTATTTGTATCCTTCCTTCGTAATAGGAGCACTATTGGGACTGCAGCCTGGATTGCTAGCAGGTTTCTCTGGCTTCCACTTTGAAGGCAAACTACAATTCATAGGGAATATTTTAATCGGATAGAGGAATTATAGTTTATAATACAGTTCAAGTCCTATTTCATTAATACCAAGAACTCGATTTGATCACAATCTTCAAAATTATCAATTCGAATCTCCCGCTTTTGTTGAAGATAATTTTTCAGTGATGGCTACACAATTAGCACGATGCCTGGGACAATATTTTAATATTATGTAAACGTTTCATGGAATATTATGTAACTTATTTCATGTTTTGTTTCAAGATATAAGACCAGGTTTTACCTTAAATCTGAGCTGGCAAATAAAAATTTTGCATTCTTTCAAGAAACGTCTGAAAAGTACTTCCTGGAAGATATCTTACAAGGTCATATGCTCACAGCATCAATATGAGTGCAGAAATGGGTCGGAGTGTTCGTTACTGCATGTTCGTACGAACGCCTACTAGAAGTGGAGCCTTTCCTGGAGCAGATCGAGTCGGTCTTCACTCTCTTCCGAAAAGGTCCGGTCGCAACGTCGCCAAAGGCGATCACAGCTCTTCTCCCATGTTTTTTCGGCCGTGGACGTGGTACTGAAGGGCGGGGATAGAAGGAGCCAGTTCGTGTCTCGAAAAACACAGTTAGAGGATTTCTGGATTTAGAATTCACGTCTGAGGACCTCGGATGGTGAAGAGACTTTCTGGTCGCCGGCCTGAGGGCTGCAATTCAGAGTGATTTTGAGTGACGGTAAGAAACTAACTTACAGAACCTGATTCAAGATCATGGAGGACTGTATTGAGTCACGAAGAGGCTTCTCTACTTTCTGCAGAAGTAAATGCAGTTGATAGTTTATAGGTTCTCATACTTCTTGTAATTTGCTGGTAAATTTTTAAGGTGGATCAACTTAGTTTTCTTCGTTTTCATTGTTTTGTAGAGATACACATTTACAAAAAACGTGATCTACATTAAGCTTCAAAGTTGAATGTAATTGCGCTATCTCAAATCACTCTATTGGGTAGTTGTAAATTAAGAGCACTAAATTCATAGAAATTTATTCCATGTATTAAAATAGAGTATTTATTGATTTATCACTCATTAAAAAGCTAGATCTCCCCGCACATTATTTTGGGTCTGTGTAGGGAATACAACACTTCAATTTTATGAACAATACATAAAAATATTAAACTATTTGAAAATATTGTCACATCGATCATTTATAATTACATAGATATTTTTCGTTGCCCTACTTAACAGAGCAGATTTGAAGATGACAGAGATGAATATTTTTAATAACTAGATCTATGATCTCTAAATAGATAGTGTATTTCGACTAGTTTCTCATTATTTCTATAGTGTCATTTCTTCTCGGGGTTTTGATTACTCAAGAAAATTCCTGGTTCCGATGACTCAAGCACGAATGAATGCTTAACATGTGCCACCCAAGCAATTGCTGGATGTCACGCAATATCCACAGTCTAATGTATTCATAAAATATGAGCATGGTCTATGGATCGTTCATCCAATAAAATGAAATAGTCTAATACCAATTTAGATAAGAATTGTGCATCCATGGATTTGTGAAGAGTTTGCATATTGCACTTTGATTTTAATTGACAATTTCAGAATTTACTTTATCAGTGATTGCACAAAATGCTAAAATAAAAACACAATACAAATATGGAAGAAACAATACACAGCTAATAAAATATGAAACCAACAGCATGAAAATAGAGAATCTTAAATAGTAGCATATTACTAATTTATAGTTATATGTATATGAATCCGTATTTACATATGCACATTTAGTTATTAAACCAGTTGGATTGCCATTTGCTGAATCACTATGTTGAAAATAGCTTTCTGTACTGAATTCTTTAAAGATTTTGTTGAATCTTTCAACCATAACAAAATAATTAACTTTCTATGAAGTGAAACAAATTTAAACATCAAAATGTCCAGGAACAAACAAAGAAAAAATGCGTTCATCAGTATAATTAATACAATTCTCAAGCCTCAATTTTAGAAATACACACTTATTTTTACAGACATTCGTAACACTTGGCCTTATGTAACAGCATCCGAGTTCTCTTTGAAATATTATCAGGTAATGTGACCTTGAACGTGTGCAGTTTTAACATTTCAAAACAACAGGCTCTGAGTGACTACTTCCCATCTATGATTTCTAACTCTGGACCTACGCTTGCAAACTTATCAGACAAATGTAGGCAACATGTTGGCTATGCGGTATCATACAACATCGTCTCTCGTTGTCCGTTGTTCCTTTGCTGCGTGACGGTCGTACTGGCATCTCAGGAGTCCGCTCTCCGGCGAGACCTGCTCGTATGTACGATGGAAGCACACGCTTTCACTCTCCTAATGATACCTCTTCTTTCCTTCTGCAGAGGCCAAATCCACTATGTTTTCTCATTCAGTGCATCTCTCATCCAGACGCAGAAATGAGAAAGAGCGAAACGAAAAATTAAGACGATATAAATATAAGCAAAGAAAAAAGCTGTAAAGAAACACAATTTGCATTAGTTTTTTTAAAAGTATTAGACAAAGTTCTGCACGTGGTATAACCGCACGCTAATTCAGTTGTATGCGTACTTTGTCAAGCTGAATTTAAAATTTGATTCTTTTTTGTAAAAATTTAGATTATTATTGAGTTTTCAAAAAAAAAACTTCATAACGTCATTTAAAGCACTTTTACTTAAAAATGCAAAAATGTATACAAATCGATAAAAATGTGCATATTAAGGGTGTGAGAGACATTTAAAAAAATACACTTGTGTAATTTTTGAAAGAACAAAAGAATACACCAAAATGACATTTGACATATTAAACAGTGCAATTAGCTCTATCCATTTGTAAAATTTGAAGAAAAAAATTGGAGTCATTTTTGAGAAAATAGCGTTTGAACGTTATTGAAAATGCGGAATTTTGAGTTCATTTTCACAGAAAAATGTCGAGTGTTCGAGAAACTTCATTGGACATTATTTAAAGCACATGTACTCATAAATATAATAATGTGAAGAAATTGCCTCTAATGTAAATTTTACCGACGTGAGCGACAAGTAAAAAAAATACAGTTTTGTAATTTCTTAAAAATCAACAAAAGAATCGAGCAATATGGTGTTCATGTTATCTGATAGAGTGCATTTTGCAATATCCATCCCAAGAATTTAACAAAAAAATTTGGAGCCGTTTTTGTGAAAATAATTTTTTTTAATTTTTTAAAATTGCAAATATTGCTCGCCATATTGCGCGAAAACTACTAAAATTTTCAAAAATCTACATGACCTTATTAAAAGAACTGATTATAAGCAACAAATTTCATTTGAAGCAAAAATCTCTTATCTTTAATTTTATAGTTTTAGGTAGACTTTTGCAATTTTCAAAAATTCAGAGTTAATCGCGAAAATAGGACCTATGCCACTGTTATAAGTGGTTTTTACTCTATTCTTACAAGAAATTTAAAGAAAGAATTTGGAGCCATTTGTAAAAAAAAATTGAAATGTCCGGGGGGCTTCATATAAAGTACCCCCGTAATTTAAGGAATGTTTAAAAAAGGGCTTTCTTCAATTTGGAAAAGATTGTACGTGTTGTTTAGGTGCTAGTTGTGTTCAGAGATGAACAGACAGATGGACGGACGGCTAAACGTTTTGAAGAGAACCACTTTTTCGGTATCAGGGAACTCCAAAAGGTGTACTACCATTGAAATCTCGAATCGATTTTCCGCAGCATTACGTAACTTTCTCTATATTACGAATATTACTCCCGTATATACGTATGTATACGAGAAAGTAAAATGCCAACCTAGCACTGTTATTCAATTCTGAAAATTGGATCAAAATAGTTGCAAGCTAATTTTTACAGAACTAATTTTCGAATTATGGATATGCAACAAATAATGGAGCTTATTTATAGTGAAAGACTTTATGTTTCGGTTTCAGCATTTCGTTGATAATACACGACAAGACAGGAAAGACAAATCCAAGCGGCATTAAGAAAAAGGGGGAAAAGTATATCGAGGAAAAACGAACTCAGAAAAATTAGAATATTTAAAATTTATTAAAGGGAAATGGGCAAACTCAAGAACACAGGTGAAAAAAAGGAACACGATCTATAAGAAAACATCGGAGAGGAAAAAACAAATAATGTAACAACTACCATAATGCTACAAAGCAAGGAAGAAAATTTATCACAAACATGAAAAAAATTAGGAAAAAGCAAGATGCGCCCATGTTGCACGTCAAAATCCAACGAGTTCGTCACACTGCTACTTTTTGGACGAACGTTTGTTGAAAGCAAGAGAAACAGAGGAGATAGTGTGAATACCTAGAAGGAATATAAATTGATTGATTATTTCATGTTTCCGGGCACAACACTGGCATTAGTCCCGTAAATGTGTATTTTTCCACATTTTTATCACTACAGGTGGTAGTGTTGGAAAGTGATATCCGGCACCGACATACACGTCGGCTTGCAAGTTTCCTCTATCTAGGTATCTTCCACCAACCTAGCACCGCCCAGTCGGAGACAAGCTCTAAGCTCCTGTCATGTGTGTTAGTGTAGTGCATGGAAGTGTATGATTGTGTGTGTGTGTGTATGTGTGTGTAAGTGGTGAAGATAGGACAAGGAAGAGGAAGGAAAGATCACGCGTGGTCCGTTTGTTAGGGCAGTGCTTCGGTATTCGCCTGATGTTGATCGGAGAAACCATGGAAAACTACCTATCCGAGCAATCAGCCGTTAGAATTCTCCTCCAGTCAGCGTCTGAATTCCACATAGCTAGAAGGAATAGAATGTAACGTAGTCTTGAGTTGCAAAATACTGATAACATTGAAGGAATCTTAATTCGTTCTTTTGTACACAATTCAGTTAAAACATCTTTTGTTTCAAAATAGTTATTTATATAATAAGGTGTTTAAGTAGAGTTTATTCAGGAGGGAGAGCTCTTGTGTGCTGACCGCGGCAGCGCGAGGGACCTAATTTTCCGAGTGAATAAACCTCAGGTAAACCCCGTGTCATATACTCGTACAAAACTTCATTTTTTATGTTTCAAACAATATGCACTCCCTGTGCACCTCCCTGTGCCGCGAAACGAAGCAGTACAGGAGAGGCAAATTTCTAGGTTGAACCTTTAGGTGGCTGTGATTTCAGCTGATTCGCATTTTGCATGGAAGAATGGAGGCATTTTTAAATCAGAGAAATGATATATGCTATTTAGAATCTGATAGTGAATAACTACATATTCTTAATGACATCATGATTGAAGTAAAATGTGTTTCAAAATTATTCTCTAAAAAATCAAGGTATATATACAAAAAATAGTAAGTGTTTCTGCAAATGGAGAAATGACAAGAAAGTAAGAAAAGTTTCAGAAAAATTTTTTTACAATAAATCAAAAACATACAAGTATTCATCGCTTTAGAGATTCAATTGCGAGGGCAACGTTACGCATCAAGGAAAATGTTGATATTGTAACCGCTTGTCATCGGCTACACTCATGACAAAGAAATATTGTATGACACACCCGACATCCAATTCTACAAATAGTTCCTAGAGAAGCGAAGAGATGGCGTTACCTAGAAACAAATTTCTGAACGTACTTTCGCTCCAGCTAATCAGAACTTTTGTAGAAATGCGAATGTGGCATGAGGCTTGACTTCGACGATTGTCTTTCTTTCCGGATCGAGACGCTGAAGTGATTAGATGGGTACTATCTCCACCACACAACCGACGAGGGACACGTGGAAATACCAGAAATGAAGCTTTATTAAAAGGTAATTGTCTAAGTATTTTTCATGGATTAATCACCGTGATATGTCAAGATTACGTAAAATCTGATAGGAATATTAAATGCTAATGCAACGAAATGCAAGAATAATAGTGGTAGTATATCAAAACACAACTATAAAACCACGTTGCTACATTCTCGTTGCTGAATATAGAGAGATTTTTTGTAAACATAGGACGTGTTTCGTTTTCTTTGTTACAGCTTTTTCTGGGGTTTTAGTTTTGAGCAGTTACTTATTCTACTTTTATTCTATTTCATTTATTTATGGATTTCATTTTGAAAATCATTGAGAATTTTGATAACTCCGGAAAAGCATAGTTTATTCAACAACTGGTCTAACTTTCACTAAAAACAGTTATAATTTGGAGTTTTGGACTCGCATTCTAACGCGACCATCACCTTCGTGTAAGCTGTGGTTTAACTGGGCCAGGCAATGAGGAGAAGGCGTACGGAAATACCTGATTCCATCGCGGTAGGCAGCGCACGAACCGTCGCAGGACAACGACGACCTTGGGCGTGAACGTCGCTCGACAGCCGTCTACTTCAGCGCGGACCAGCTTGAGAATTCGCTGGTCGGAGTCACAGAAAAAGCAGAAGAATATTTACTAAATTGCAGCTTGGAAAATCTTTCAAGATAGAATTATGATTGCAAATTAAACGTTGTAATATGAGCTTCCTCAGTAACAGACATTGATCGGACAAGTTTCATTTAAATATTAGTCTTGATAAATTCAGTAAATTTATTTTGCAGTCGTGGAGAAATCAGATCTAAATAATTTTTATGTTTATTGATAAAAGTCGTCCTTTGTGTATAATTTTTATCTAAATTCATACATAATTGACTTGATGTTATTTGAAATCATTTAAGAGGAATTGTCTATGTAAAAAGGTTTTAAATTATGGAATGAAAGCTGCAATTGTTTCTGGTAAAACGTTATTCCATGAACAGTCAAAGAGACTTTGTAAAACAGAATTTTGTGCACTGCGAGGTCACGCAGAAGCTGAATAATAAGTGTAAATATTGAGTGTAGTATTATTTAAGATTGAAAAGGCATTAGTGAATTTTGGGTATATTGTCGTAGAGTATTTTTTTACAGGATGGTTATTTAAATTGTGAATCGTGGGTTTTCATTAAGAGATAATTTGTTTGAGAAGTGTACATATGTATTTACTGTTTGTTTCTGTGTAAATGTAGATCAGAGTCACTATTATTCTACAGAAAACTGCAGTTTAGTAGGAGTTAGCTACCATTGTGTAATCAAAAGGAAAAGTAATCACGTAGGAGAATATGTGAACGTGAGTGCACGAAGGATCATATTGGAAAGAATATATGTTACTTGTCTTTAAAACTATGAAATTGTGTTTGTTTGTTAAATTATTAGTTAGCAAAGACGAAACCTGCACTTCGATAGGAATTATCCATAATTTGAGGTATCTCAGGTTTGTGTGACGGTGTAATCACACGTCACGAAACAAGTAAATAACAGATTTACTTCTGTAATTCGGCGTACTACGAAATAGTTAGGTAGATACGTGACGGTTACAATATATTTAAGTATGTAAGTCAATAAGTAAGTACGTATTTGTCTGGGAAAAATTGTTGACGATACCTGTTTAAGGCATTAAGTGATATTGAAATTTTTGATATTGTAAATTGGTTGTAGTTTTGAAGAGACATGGAAACGGCTACTAGTAATAAAAATCAAGAATTTTAAAAAGCTTGAATTTTGAATTTTTTATTTGTCATAGAAGATTGTGACAAATGATATTTATTGAGGAAGGTTAGTTTTTAACTTATATGCATTATCTTAGAATTACGGTATATCCAAACTCTTTCTTTCTCAGGTTATAATGACAATTGAAGTTACTGATGGGTGTGGTTACTTTAATACTGGAGGGATTAAAATACCACTTTAATCCCGGGAGGAATAAAGACACGTTTTAACATAGGAAAAATTGTGATTAAAGCCGACCTTTAATCAAGTTTAAAAATAAATATATTTTTTAATGTGTTAAGTTTAAATTCTGAAAATTTGTAAATGTATTGTTAATTCTGTGCAAAACTTTCAAACATTGAAGAAGTTTACAAAAAATGCGCATTTTGCATATCTTTCTGTTAAAATAGGTCTAAAGTTTAATATATAGTTTTTTATAAAGTGTAAAACTCAAATTTGGATTATAAGTTGACTCGCTGGAACTATTCTACAAGTAACTGTTGCGTAATTGTACCGCATTCAATGAAATTAATTGTTTTCCAACTCGCCTACCTGCTTCAATGGAAGGTCTTAGTCCTTAAGGGACCTTATGGGATTAAAGCAAAATTAATTATGCAGCTCAAACTGAAGACGAACTTTTACTTCATTCGTAATAGTGAGAATAGTATTAATACAATAATAATAATAATAATAATACACAATAATAATAATAATAATAATAATAATAATAATTCATGTGACTACAATGCTCTCCTGTGCAAATTTTAATATTACTGTTCTTTTGCATAATATACTAACATTTAAGAATGTTTATACATTAAAAGAATTCAAATTCGTAGTCACAAAAATATTTCGATTGTAAATCCAAATAGACCGCTCCAATGAAAAATTTCAGAATTGCTTTTATAGTGTTTTTCTATAATACTTTTTCTCATTATTCGCTTCGAACAAATCCCCTATCGTGTTAGTATTGTACATTGGGAACATTATTTTTATTTTCCTGCTCAAATTTTGAATGATATTCACACTCCAGGGATCTAGGGTGTGTTTGACATTGCACACATCATACTGCGCACGGTGTCTCATAATCACTGGGTTTGAGCAGAAAAACTGATTTATTGGAAGATCCATTGACGAGCAATTCCATTTTATGAGTGCACGTAGTGAGTTGGCAACGTATTGCCCAGCCATCTATCAGTAAAATCCCACTGTGGAAAGAATGAAGTATAGGTTTATTTCTCACAACATTGGTTTATGGTCATTTTCGTTCTGTTATATTTTAACAACCAAGTTGGGGCATCGCGTATTATGCTTGGTTGTATAAAGTGAAAAATATAGTTTGGAATTTGCAATCAGTTGTTTGAAATTTTTCATATTCGAAAAATATTTAATAAGATTAACTTCCGTTTAAGAGAATTCCATATTTGCTCGTTTATAATTTGTTAATCACTGTTTTGTCACACTGTTAACCGCAAGTTGATTATTAAATAAACATAAACGAAATAATATAGAAACGTGGAAAAGGGGAATTTACAATACCATACGTTGCAGAAACGAAAGATGTCTTTAAAAATTATTTATTTCACTTTGATTATTATTGCTAAAGACAATGACCAAATCTAGACAAATATAGACTAAATCTCATTTAAATTGTTATTTGTGATTGATTAGAGAAGTAATTATAGTTAGACGCGAGTCTGCATTGCCTTTTAATTTATTATTGAGAATAAAATGTGAAGAAAAAGTACGGAGTATTTTTAACTATATGCGTGAGAATAGTTCACGTAGTGTGACTTTGATATGAGATTTACCTTGCCCGGATAATTACCGTCATTACCAAGTAAATAGGTTTGAAGCTCCGACACGAAGTACGTGGGTAACATGGAAGCAGGTAATAGGACTGTTCTATTAGATGCACCGATAATGCGAGTACCTAAATAGCTCGTGCTTGCTTACCCCCATCTCCGTGTGCGACTAACGGGGGATGAAAACAAGCCCAAGGGAATTTTCAGTTTACAGACTGGGTCGATACCATTACGTCCAGCACGATTATTGCGTATTGATTAGGGCTCGTGCGTAGTTGTATTATCATAGGGTTTATTGAATGGCGAATGAGATTGACGAGACATGCAAAGCTAGGCACATCTCTTGGGAGCGATCAAACGTGAATCCAGCATGTTGAATTTCGACCTGATACGTTAACAATGCGCTGTGTTCCACACTTGTTTCCTGCATTTTGTAAGTGGTTGAGCATTTACGCAGAATAAATGACATTCTCTTTATAATACTAGAAAATTAATTCCTTTTAGGGCTTAAACGCACGTTGTCTATTTAACATAACTAGTAAATGCCTAGGTTACCTTTCGGGGGTTTGACTTCATCCGACTAGGAGTTAAAATGATTGTCTCTCTTTAAATAAATATTGTATGCTCACAACATTAACGGTACCAACATACCATTCCATCATCGGTTGTTGATAGTTTTCATCACACGTATCATGGATAATACACTGGGTCTGTTAGGAATTTTGTTCCAGATGTGATTTCGAACATATTTTTGATAGATTTTTACGGTGATAGATGGATGAAGAAGCATAATAATATGATTTTTAATCAATATTGACTTGTTTCTAAATTGAAAAGTATATAAAGTTATATTTTCTCGTAGAGATTGTTTAAATTCAGTAAGTCCATCATAAATTACAGTTCATATTATCTGAATACTCGTCCAACTCGCCAAATTCAAACGCTCTTTGAGAGTGGTGATTGCAGTCATCCCTTCTTTAGTTCTAAACTTATTTTAGTATTCTTATCAATGTTTAATTTGTAAAACAATTAATTATAATTGACATGATTTCTCAAATGTAAATTGCTGGTGTGTCTTTGCATGAAGATCAATAATAATGACTTGGTAATTGAAAACATCGTTACCTTTCTAAAATGAATTTTCTTAAACGATATTTCGCATTATCTAGGTACAGTTTTCTTGTTATTTTGGAACGAAAATTGAGGATAAAGTGAAGGTATGCTCAACCTTTTTACCCGTTGAGAATAGAGAAGTTAACCATGCAATTAAAAATTAATTTGTGCCGTCAATTCAGGTGGAGGATGCGAGGAGAAAGTGCGAGTTGATGAAATTGAAGGTGCTAAGTTTACGGTTGATCACAGGATAAATTTCATTCAAATTCAAATATGTACCAGTAACCAGGCATTATGTGTGATCGGGTTACATGATCTGTACTAATTTAAATCCCGCCGTTTGGTAGCTTGACATTGCAGTCAGGTACTACCTCTGGCCATTGAAATTATATTTAGTCAATAAAGCCTCCTCCCCACCTGCCACAAATTCTGTGTCAAGGTCCACTTTAAATGTGCGTGATGTTAATAATAATAATAATAATAATAATAATAATAATAATAATAATATTAAGGACGATAATAACATTATTATTATTATTATTATTATTATTATTATTATTATTATTATTATTATAATTTTCCCTAAAATCAAAGAAATAGAGAAACAAGAGAGGACGATTCTCAGGAAAATTTTTGGACTTGTACAAGAACAAGGAATCTGGATGACGTCCAGAATCTGAATTTTTCAAACACATTATGGGATTACGAATACATTCAGGAAAAGAAGAACGCAGTTCTACGAACACATTTACAGGATGTATGAAAACAGAATTTAATGACTCACCCTTACAGTCATCAACTCAGGCAAGGAGAAAACGAATTGGATAAAAGAAGTCGAGGAGGACCTCAGACAATCACACATAACAATAAATGATACAGAAGATAGAAAATAATTCAGGAACACTATCAAATCCGTATTTCAGCTGCCATTGTTCGTAGTGATATTGACGAAATTATTCTTTTCGAAATCATTTATTTCTCATCAGTTTTCTGTAAATTCATTTGAATTCTAGAAATATTGCGAACATTTTCCATCTATTTCAATGAATGACATTTCTACTTAGTACAATTAATCGTCTTCTGGATGTTCGCAATTATTTAGTAGTAATATTGCCACAGAGACCAAAACTCATTTGACTCAGTTTTACTTAGAGTTCCACGATTTATTTTTAGTTCCAACAATTATTTTGATGAAGTCTGCATTTCTCTTCGCCAGTAAACACTCTTGTGCTCGTTTAATTAGCATTTAAGACGCGGAATATATCTGAGTTTAAGAAAACTGCAGTATACATTTGGTTTGATTTAGCCAGATAAGAAATTTCGACGCTGTCAATTTTGTGTATAATATGATTTGAACTTCTTTATTTTATTCGTTCAGGCCACTACCTTCAGACGTTTCATGTGAATTACAATATTTTTATTAAATTATTAAATATGCATTATCAGTAATTGCATGCACATTTGCCTATCTAACTCATGCATTTAGAGGTGTAGGAGACTGACACCTTTAAAACAACTAATTATAGGAGATTACGGGGGTTTAAACTAATTTCAATAAATACCAATAACTCAAATTCTGAAAAAAAGTGGAGATTCTTTATTTAAAATTAGCAACTTTATTTAACCCATATATTCCCAACTTTTTTAAAATTTCATGCTGACATGAAGTTTCCTTTTTGTTTTGGTCTAATTTATATGAATTTTTTGTATTTTCACTAATATGACATTTCATATTGTGTAGGAGCCCCGCCCCAAAAAGGGGCAATGGGAATAGGAGGGTACAGGGTTTTTAGGAGAAGGAAAACCTTATTTTCAAGGGCAAATGTTTATTTTATTGCACTAAATAATTAAGAAATATATTTAAGCTTTAAATTAGAAAATTTTTAATGATGATAAACATGTTAACAATTTTTTGAGCATTGCATGTTTGGGAAGTGTTCGGTAGACCCTGATAGAAAGGAAATAACTTAAGTTCTGGTCTACATGTTTTTATGAATGAAATTTCTCAAAGCAATTCGCATGGCAGCCGACATTATATTTTTTACATTTCTTCATGGTGTTTTTATGGCATTCGCCACATCTGACTTGTGCTTCACTCGTTTCAATTATATGATCACGACCATCCAGTCTCACTTTTTCTGGTAGCCTCTTTTTTACCACGTTTGGCGACCTACCTATTTTTCGCTCTAAGCTTTGTCCTAAGTATGTCTGAACAATTATCCTGCTAAACTGTAGGTAATCTAAATGATTAACGCTTTTTCCAGAAGGTGTGAGACGGTATAATTGAAATGCATTATTCATGGATGCATTCAAGGGAAACATCAAAAGTTGCCAATACCACTTTTTCATTCTGATTGCTGTTCTGTAACATGAGACAAATTGTAGGCAGAAATGCAAGCAGGTTGTAGAATTTCAATTTTCTTCTTCTCAGATAAACACCATCGTTTAGCTTTTCCTAGAGGAGATACTCCTACTTTGTTGGAGGCAACAGTTACGATATTGTTATTGTTGTAGCGGACAACACTGAATTGTTTTTCTTGGTCTGTCACTTGATCATATGCACCTCTTTGCATCGTCTTCATTTTAGAAGGCTCCATGAGAGGAGCTTTTTCGACTCTATTGTTCCTGATAGTACCAGTTGCATCATGTCCCATGTTACCTAGTTTTTCTAGAAGACGAATGGAAGTAAAATAATTGTCCATATATAAGCTGTACTTTTTCTTCTCGGGTAGTTCTTGGAGCAAGTCCATAACAACAGATCCACCCACACCAAGATCTGGCATTTCGTTCCCAGTAGAAGCTCCCTGGTACGGTTCCGCTTGTACAAGGTAGCCCAATCGAGTGCATAGGGA
Source organism: Teleogryllus oceanicus (assembly GCA_964035755.1). Taxonomy (NCBI): domain Eukaryota; kingdom Metazoa; phylum Arthropoda; class Insecta; order Orthoptera; family Gryllidae; genus Teleogryllus; species Teleogryllus oceanicus. The sequence continues at coordinate 324,137,852 of CAXIVR010000001.1, read as the reverse complement.
CCATACATTGAAACAAAAACATATTGGTTTTCCATGTAGGTATTGCTTTGTGGAATGAAGACCGTAGTATGGAACCATGTTTTCATCCACGAACAAGTTCGCATCTTGGGGAAAGAAAGTAAGCCATCTTTCATTTATCATTACCCACAAAGGTCGAACTTTTGAGAATTTTTCACTTTTCACTAAATTATTATTGTCAGAGACATAAAAATATCTCAGAAGTTTTTCGAACCTATTTCTGGATATTGCTCTTGCTGCTCCTGGGTGATGTGTGTCAATTCCCGTGTCCCAGTAGAGACGGTACCTTGCATTACCACAATACCCACTGAGCAACAAAATTGCAATAAAAGTTTTAATTTCACAATGCGACACATCAAATTTAGTGTTCCCTTTGAAAACAGCGTACTTCTTACTCATTTCAACAAGCAAATCAAATACTTCACTATCATAAAATAATTCAAACAGATCAATAGGAGACCATTCACGTTGCAGCCAATCCGGTTGTTCCCAAGTACGTTCTGGGAGAGGTACAATGTCCGTTTTTACCCAGTTTCGAACTTTAGCCTTCTTTGCATCTGTGGTCAATTCAGACACGGTCCTCTGGTTCATAACATCGAGTGTTACTTCTTGCGATGGTAAAATAATTTCTTCTACTCCAGAGGAAGTAATTTTTGTTGCCTGCAGTTCTCCCAGGCCTCGTAGCTGGTTTCCAGTTAGATGGTTTACATCAGCATCTTCTATTTCATCTTCGCCACTGTCTTCATCACTTAGAAAATGGTTCTCAGGAGCAGAGATATAAACCGAAGCTTCTGTGAAATCATCATGTTCTAATATACTTATTATTTCGTTTACGGATAATCTGAAATGAATAATACGACAATCAAAAAAATTAAATAGAAAATATATTTAAACATTAGAAAAATAATACATAATCATTCTGAAATATTATATTTACGCAATGTCAAAATATACTGCTAACAATATATATATATATATATATATATATATATATATATATATATACATTGTGACAACACACACACGTTGTGGACTGGCTCTCCTTATGCGCTGCACACATGCAACCTTGTCTTTGACCAGGGGTCATAAAACTGAGGGTGTGAAGCACCGCTCAAGGGTTGGCCACTAGCGCAGCAGCCTACTGTCACCTGACGCCAGGCCTGTCAGGTTGTTCGTCTGTCTTGCTCACAGAGAGGCACCAGGGTAGCTTGCAATGGATAGAATCATATGGATCGAATTCTAACAAACACTTGGATGGCTCTGGTAAAATTAGGCATGTATTCTGGAAACTTTTTCCAGAGGCACATACACATACACACTAGATTACAATAAACAATAACTCTCCTACCTTAAATACTCAACATCATATCTTGCCCGCCAATTACAATACTCAATTTAATTGTTTATGCAAACCTACTGATCTTGAAGTACTCAAAATGTTCTTTCAGTCTGTTCGTTCACCGGCGTTGGATTGAACTGAATTCTGTGTAATGCGTTCGGCAAGAACACTCTAGTTATACTTTTTTAATCACACCTTTGAAATATTACGACCTCGCGGTCTGAATGTCGCACGGGTACTACGCTTCAAGGCGATTGGGGGAACACGTAACCTGGACTGACCAACGCAGTGACTGACCAGCTGTTATCGCCGCGAACGGCTGCCGCGCGCGGGTGACGCTCGACCTCGCCCCGTTGCGCTACACGCTCGCCGGTCCGCGCTGCCTCTTGACCGCCCGTCTGCTCGTGAAGTAGCATAATCTTCTCCAGTCAAACCCGTAGGACGGCCGCCTCTACGCCTCGTCTCCGTTCCCAACAAACTTGCTTTGGCTGTGTTGTACCAGGAATGTCACCTCAGCCTTCCGCTGGCGATGCGGCGAAGTTGCGACGTAATGATAGTCTACTCGACCCTTCGGCGATCTCTATCAGACTGTTCGGCCTTTTCTCAGAATGTGTCGCGATTGCTACCAAAACTCTCCGGCGGCCTTTCTCCGACTGTCCTTCCCGACTGTCTTTCTCTGACTGTCCTTCCCGACTGTCTTTCTCTGATCGTCCGCTTCGGGAACCCCTTCCTCCTCGGAGACGTCTCGTTTTCTTCAACGGGCCAATCGCGGTGATTTAATTCTTCCAACGCTTATCGCCCCGGGAAATCATTGGCATCACTGCGCCATGTCCGACTTCAGCCGCGGCTGACGTCAGATGATGACGTACCAACGCGCCATACATGTTCAAAGTGGTAAACACTCGCAGATTTATCTGGGCGTTTTTGCCTGGGTTCATGCTTCTGCTGGGGCGCATAAAGCACGTAGAGCTCGTCTCATTGCCCCCAAATCCAGTAAGATTTTTTTCGTAATCTTGACTTGATACAATGGAAAAACAATCTGTAACAGGCCCTCTATCCTTTCTTCTTTAGTTTTTCTTTTCCTTTCTTTTTAGCAGGGTTTTAGGTTAAAAAAATTGGTAAGGTCCTCACCATTTGACCGTTATGATCCACACCGCCACATTCGGTGCCACCATTCTTATCGATGGTGTAAGGTCCTCGTACAGAGCGGTGGTAATTTGAAAATAAACTCAGTCTCTGGTATTGAAACTCTTGGGGTGCGTAACATGACCTTTTGACCAACTTGAAAGGAATATGGTCTTGTCTTCACTTTCTTCTTTCTTTCCTCTGCCGCTTTTACTAGTTTTTCCATGATTTGTTGTTCAGATGGCGGTTGCTCCTCACCCGTCAGCTCCTCCCTATCCAAGTATTCAAGGATATGAGGTGGCCGTCGTCCAAATTGGGCCTATAGGGGCTCAAGTGCCTATGCTCGTGTGGAACATAATTTAGCCATTTGTTAATATGCGGGTTAGCCTCTGCTCCAGTCATCGTGCCTGACTGCAGTACGTGCGGAACAACCTGATGAATTTTTCATTAACTTTCCTCGCTGGGGTTGGATTGTGGGTGCTCATCGATGAATAAATTGGGGTCATGCCCTTTTCATCCATTGACCGCTTCCACTGCTCACTCGTGAACTGCGTCCCAGTGATCACTCAACACCCTACGATAATGTCCAGCTAATGCCATATATTTTTCAACCTGTCGCAAACATTGGCTTGCGCTGGTCTTGTTAATGGGGTAAACCTGTGTGAATTTTGTGAACAAGTCGATGATGACCATTATGTATTTGTTCCCGCGCCTAGATTTTGGTAGCGGTCCATACAAATCGACTGCAATAATATCATTTTTCCCATCGGGGATTATCGGTATCATTGCTCCTGCAAAAGATCGATTCGGGAACTTTGTCCTCATGCATGTCTTGCATGACTTGATGACTCGTTTCACATCTCTATCCATGTTTTTCCAGTAGCATAATTCGCTCATAATATTTTTAACTTCTTTGCGAACCTGCAGTGCAGCTCGCGAGTGGACATAATTAATGAGCTCCTCCGCGTGCGTTTGGATCCAGATCCGGTAGGTAACAGGATCGGTGTCCTTCGGATCAGCACCATGTCACATTAGTCAACTCCATCTCCGGGACTTCTGCAGCTCTTGCAGCGACTTCTCATCTTCCGGTTGCTCTCTTCCTCGAGTACACGCTGCCTGACTTTACATCACCTCGTCGTCGTGATTTTGAATGCCTGCCAATGTGGACCAATCCCATAAAAAACTTTGGGGAATTCTTAGATCGATTGCATTGACCTGTTCGCCGCTTTTATGGGTGACGTTTGTCTCCGGTGCTGAGAACTGACGACTGAGTAAGTCAGGCAATACGTTTTTCTTCCCCTCAACATACTCGATTCGAAAGTCAAATTGTTGCAGCCACAGTGACCACCTCATCAGCCGGTCGTTTTGCCAATTGCAACGATTTAAAAAGATCGAGCTGCGGGATCGGCTTTGATGACAAACCTCCCCATCAAATAGTTTTAATTTTGGGGAGAGCCCAAACAATGGCATAAGCTTCCTTTTCCGTTGTCGTGAAACGAACTCCGCGGTCCTTTCTACAGCAGTGCTGACTAAATTGATGATTTTCGTTTCATCAATGATTTGGTATTAAGGTTGCTCCTACGCCCAGATCGCGCTACTATCTGTTTGTAGGTACATCGTCTGGGTGTGAAATCCGTGGAAATCGCATGTTTGCAAAACATATGTTTGAGATCGTCGAAAGCCTCTGCGACGCTCTGTCCATTCCCATTTTTGATCCTTTCGCAATAATTCATATAACGGAGCCACATAGCTGCAATTGTAGCAAAACTCATAAAGTAATTACAAACTCCTAAAACTCTTCTTAGTTGCCGAATATTCCTCGGTCGGGGTATGGCTTCGATTTCTTTAATTCTATCCAATCCCATTTTGATTCCATTTTTCGTGATTTCATACCCGAGAAATTTGATCTGTGGTACGCAAAAATGCGATTTCTCGAGATTCAATACCAGGTTATTTTTGATTAATAGTGATAACAATCTTCCCAATGCTTCAAGGTAGCGTTCAAAATCTATTGAATGAACGTGATGACGTCATCTACGTAAATAGTGTCTCGTAACCCAGCATTGTTCATGATTTGTCCAAACATTGAACCAGCGCGGCACCACTGTTGCGCAATCCGAATGGGACACGTTGAAAAACATAGCTTCGTCCCCTGTAGACGAATCCAGTGTACTTCTGATCTCTTGGATGTAACCTCATTTGATAGTATGCCTTGCTGAAGTCAGTTGACGAGAAGTATCCCTTATTGGCGACCAAATATTTCATCAATTTTAGGCGGTACATCTCTAAACGGAACTGTCAGCGAGTTCAAGTGACGCGCGTCTAAGCATAAGCGCAAAGTGCCGTTCTGCTTTTTCACAATTACAATTGGATTTACGTAAGCTGTCGTTGCCCTTTTTATTATGCCTTCTTCTAACATTTCTTCAATTTGTCTTGAAATTTCTTCTTGGTACGCCACTGGTATAGGGTAGCTGCGTCCTTTAAACGGCGTCTCGTCCGTGAGTTGGATACGAAACACGTAATTTTTTACTGGCTCTCGATTTTTTTCGAACACCTTCTTGGCGCTGATGAGTAATTCTTGATAACTTGGCCTTTGTCTGTCGTTCAGAGGGAAGCTAAATTAACTTTTTCTTCAATCATTTTATTCAAGTCATTTATCTCAGATGAACATAAATCTATTTCATCATTAGTTTCAATCACTTTTTTTTCATTTGATTTCATCGTTGTGTTAATTTTTGCATTTCCATGACCTATCAGAATCATTGTGGCTCTTTAACTACAATTACATCATTTTCAACGAGAAATTATTTTAGAATTAGTGCATACGTAAGTCCTCTGACGAGACATGGCGTGTCATAGACTCGCCTCCTATTTCCAACGGTGCATATTTGCTTTCTTATTGGCTTGACTTACTTCAACTGCAGTTGTAATTCGCGTAATTTTGACTGGCAATTGAAGTATTTCAATCTTCGAGTCCGTTAGCGCATTGTAGGTGTCTTCATCCATGATGGTTGCCATGGAGCCGGTGTCCACTAACGCCTTCATCGTCATGTTACCACAGCGTACTTCAATTACTGGGCAGCGGTACGGGTAGTCGTTCGTCGCGCCATATTCCATACGACACCCATTGGTGGATCCCCAGAAATTATAGGAACCACGTTGTATCTCTGCTTGGAACGTTGTTCGACATGGGGTTCCCGCTCTCACATCGAACTGTGGCAGTTTCCGATGTTGATGGCTGATGCTGGTGTTTGTCACCTAGTTCCTTTCATTATTTTCTTCCTCCTATTCTTGCGTTTGTTTTGTAGGATAGCTTCTATTAGCTTTTTCCTCCTTGTTTTGAAGTCCGGTCTTTCGTTTACTGGTGCTATTTTCTTCCGCACCTCGATCATTCTTTTCTTGTTTGCTGGTCACCCGGTTTGGCATTTTGGCTCTGAACTCTCCACGCACGTAATGATAGCGTTCGTCGTCGTGCTAGCTTTAATTTCCCTTTACAATATTATCTGCCGTAATATCGTAATTACTTAACAATCGCTGAATGCTCCGATGTCACGTGGAGCAATACTTTATTAAGTTTTGTATGCCATATGGAAATGTCTGGTCAACAAACAAATAATTTCTTTGTCTTCCAGGTGGCGAACATAACTTTAGTGCGCGATTTTCCCTGCAGCATAATCGCGCATGCTGCTGCGTCGGCTTGTAGTACGCGTTCATGACTGTCATCTGTGGTTGAGTTGAATTTCTCGCTCCAATATCTATTTAAAAATTTTACTTTGAATTCTTGGATTGTTTGAGGAAATGGTTCAAGAGTTTCTAACCAAGTTCTCGCGTTTTTTTGTAAAATCTGATATAACAAATGAGTTTTATATTGCTCCGGCAGACGACTAAGAGCCATAAAACTGTCTAGTGCCTTTAAGAAAGAATACGGATGTTCTTCGGGAGATCCCGAAACTTCAAAGCAGGCGGCACATTTGACGTTTAACGGGTGCGTTGAACCTACGAAGACAGGCATGGTATTCACCGTTGCTTGTGTTTTTCTTGGTTTCATTTGCACTTCTAAAATCGTTCTTGCGCGCCTTCTTCCCACCCGATCTGAAATTACTTTCAATTTTTTGTACGACCTGTCTTCATGTTGTTTCGCGCGGGCTTGACGAAGTCGGTTACTGCATCTATTCTGTAGTGTTCATTTTCTTCACACTTTGTACAGTTTCATTTTCTCCGTATGTTTTTCCAATTTCTTCGCTTTGCGCTTCCAACTTTATCAACTCGTTCTTCAATTCGCCCAGGTTTCTGCGCGCTGAATAGCTTCTGACCTGTCGTTGACGGTATCATTTTGGTCGTCAACTCCGCAGCTAACGCCTGGTTTTGTTGTTGAATTTAAGGAATATTTTCTTGTACTTGCTGAATTTCTTGTTTTATTTCTTGCTGAATATTTTCTTGTACTTGTTGAATTCTCGTTTTATTTCTTGCTGAATTTCTTGTTTTATTTTGCTGAATGGCGGTTCTGTTGTTGAATATTTTCCATTTTATTTGTGGCGGTTGTATGGAATTACCCAATAATGCCCTCATTAGGTTTAGTATGGGGCTGCCCGATTGACTGGTGATTCCATCCCCGCGCGTTCAATGATGTTTCTGGATTCGGTTCTGGTGATCCGCTTCAATCGGCGTTCCTCTTCCTGCGGCGACGCCTCACTCCGCGGTCCCGTCCTTCCGAATCCTGATCTGAATCATCGCTTACAGGATTTTCCCACTAGCCCCTAGATTCCATAAACCCATCTGCCATCGCGAGAAGTTGAGTACCGTTTGCAAGTAATAAATATTTCCACAAAATTAAGTTGTTCACCAAGCACCCTAACACTCCACAATGTACAGAAAGAAATATCACTGAAGGAATCACAATGTTACCTTTGCAAAAAACACTATGAATGCATGATAATAATTTTACAAAACGAAATCACAAGACAATACTGCACTGAATAAACAAATGAATCACTGCATGCCATACACTTTAAAAATAACAAAAATCACAACATATCACTACACTGAATAAATACACACCACTGCTGAAACAAAAACAATTTTCCACAATGCGGTACAACAATGTAAGGTGTTTGCTGCTGTGAATTCGTGACCTTCCTGTATTCTACCCAACATCTGTTAATTGGAATGGTAAAAATGTTACCAATTTTGCAATTAGGTAGGAATAAATTTAACTGGTTGACACAATTTCAATGAGGAAAAATCCAGGTCTTGAAAATAATAAGATAAGAAATCTCCTCCAAATGTGGCACCATGCGTCCGCAAATGACTGACGAAACACGCAGAAACAAAAAAAAAAAAAAACTACTTGATAAGGTAATACCCGCGTAAGCTGCGGATGCACGTCTATCGCGCCCGTAGTAAATACAACATATGCGGGTCCCTGTTCGCGCCAAATTATGTGACGGAACACACACGCCGGATCATTTCCGGCGCGCCGCACAATGCAACCTTTGTCTTTGACCAGGGTCGTTAGCCCTGAGGCGTAGCCACCGCTCGGGCGTTACCAGCGCCGTGCGGCAGCCTACTGTCGCCCGACGCCAGGCCTGTCAGGTTGTTCGTCTGTCTCGCCTGTGAGAGGCAAATAAGGTAGCTTGCAATGGATAGGAATCAGGATGGATCGAATTCCACGAAACACTTGATGGCTCTGGTAAAATTAGGCATGTATTCTGAAACTTTTCCAGAGGCACATACACATGCACACTAGATTATAATAAACAATAACCTCCTCTACTCCTAAATACTCAAACATCATATCTTGCCCAATTACAATACTCGGGCAATTTAATTGTTTGCGCAACCATCGATCTAGCACTAAAATGTTCTTTCAGTCTGTTCGTTCCACGCGTTGGATTGAACTGAATTCCCGTGCTGCGTTCGGCGTTAAACGACTCTCGCTATACTCTTTAATCACACTTTGAAATATTACGACCTCGCGGTCTGAATGTCGCACGGGTACTACGCTTCGGCGATTGGGAAACACGTAACCTGACCTCGACCAACGCAGTGACTGACCTCAGCTGTTATCGCCGCGAATCGGCCGCTGCGCCGCGCGACGCTCGACCTCGCTCCCTCGCTGCGCTACACGCCGCCGGTCCGCGCTGCTCCCTTTGGCCCGCTCCTCCGTTCGCCGTGAAGTAGTACATAATCTTTCCAGTCGTCCTGCAGGACGGCCAGCCTCTACGCCCGTCTTCCGTTCCAACAAACTTAAGTTTTGGCTGTGCGTTGCACCAGAATACCGCTCAGCCTTCCGCTTTATGATGCGCAGTTGGCACGTAATGATAGTCGCCATCGACCTTCGGCGATCTCTATCAGACTGTTCGGCCTTTTCTCAGAATGTGTCGCGATTGCTACCGAAAACTCTCCGGGCGGCCTTTCTCCTGACCGTCCTCCTGACTGTCTTTCTCTGACTGTTCGGTTTCGGGAACCCCTTCCTCCTCGGAGACTGTTCCCCGTTTTCACCGGCCAATCGCAGGATTTAATTTTCAACGCTTGTCACCCTGGAAATCATTATGACCACTCTGTTGATGTCCGACTTCAGCCGTATTGACGTCAGATGATGACGTACCAACGCGCCACGTTCAGCGGGTAAACACCCGCGATTTATCTTGGCAAGTTTTGCCTGGTTCCAGTTCTACAAGTGCATATCAGAGCTCGTCTCAATATATATATATATATATATATATATATATATATATATATATATATATATATATAAACTATAAAAATTCTTCTCGTTCCTATTGACCCTATAATGGCGTCATTATTTTGTTGTAATTTGCCGCTAATATATAAGCTTGAATCTTGTATGTAGAATATATTTCAAATATAAATTTCGCCAAATTGTGTTATATCAAAATAAACGATTAAAATAATCAGAAATTTAAGTAATGTACTTACGATTCACGAAGCGACATGATGCTCAAATGCGGGCACTGTACGAAGGTCTCCCACAACAATGGAAAACGCTGTAGAGTAATCCAGTGAACTTTATCTTATTCATTGTTGCCAACACAACAATATAGGGTATATAACATATCTTCATTCCTTTCCAGACATGAACTATTAACAGGAAAATACTCTTCCCCATTTTTGGGACAATGGGAATATATGGGTTAAGCAATCTGTTTTATTGTTACCTGTATTAGTCGTAGAGTCGTCTTATTTTCAATCGCTGTTATTGTTTTTGTTTAAAAGTATTGTCCAAAAATATGTTTGGAATTAATGTACTACACATCACAAATATTTACTCTTCGAAAACTAAAACGTATTATAAATGCGAACTCTTACATAAGAAACAATTTCAAAAAAGGGAATGTGATTTATAAACATGAAGTAAAATGTTTAATATCACCAAAGAATTGTTAATTTGAACTTGTATTGAAGGAACAAACTTAATATTCCGATTTTCTTCTCACCTTGCCTCATATCCAATTTCATGTCGACAGTATTTTTAATAAATATAATTTTAGCAAATTAAAACATGATTAGAACCTCCTAAATTTAAGGCGATACTCCACTTCAATGATTCTCGTATACTCCACAGTTCTACCATCTCTTCTCACACTAGGACGAGTCAATCCATATTTTCAACTCATTAGGTGCGAAATTAATTTCAATGAACTTGAAACCACTATGAGAATGAACTGCAAATTAACTAACGCATCGATATATATAATTGTGTAATTTTTGAACGACATGTGCAGGATCCCTAAGTATGCTAAACGTTCGAAAGTGAGGCAGTGCATATGATACCAATTCACCAATTCACATTACAATCAATTTAATGCATCATATGCTCTGACACGCAGCTCAACGCGGGAACTGTGGCTGTGAAATTACATTAGGACATCTACGAGTGTAATACGCTTTACTCTCTACAGTACCACACGACACAATTTACTGACGAATTCATGAGATGGTATACCACCATGAGCACACCAGTGAGTAGATAGCAATTTGTTCATGACATTATGATATCGGCAATAAGAAACATTATATATATATATATATATATATATATATATATATATATATATAATGACCATATCAGTTGACGCGCTCGGAAACACGAAAAAATCAATCAATCAGAAATATTAAAGTGAGACTTCAGAGGCGGTGTCACTTTGGTACTTATTCGTTTGGCGCGGGGCGGCCAACAGCCGCTGGCGCGTCTTCCGTGACCGGCGGTCGCCGGTTCAGTGGCGCCTCTCTCCGCATCCGACGCTTGCGCCCCTGCGCTCCTAACTACCCAAGGCAACGCCACCAGCGCCACCAGCCGCCACTGCGGCCGACAATCGCAGCTCCTGGCGTCGGCTCCTCTGGTCCCAGCACCCTCCGTGCAGGCCTCCTACACGCGACACCACCCTCCACAACGTTTCCCTACCCCTCCAAATCCTTTGACTTTTGTCTGACGCCATCGACGCAACCTCTCACTCACGCGCAACTTTCTTACTACGCAACCTTTCTACGTACTTTCCGTCGCCCCCATCCCCCCTCCCTGCCGGACCTCGAAGTCCCACCAGCTACGATTGATAATGCCGCCGACGTCCTATGTGGCACGCGCTTTTATCGGCGGTTTTAAAGTGGGCGACGGCCACATCACGGGCTGATATGACTAACGGCGACAACCTTTTAATTTAATATTTGACACAATTTGTTTCGAAAGTACATATATTTACATACTTTACCCAAAAGAACATATTTTTACCTATTGCTGAATTTTCCATTTTTCGGGAAGGCATATGTTTTATGATCGGTGATACATTCAGTTCTTTCTGAAGTTGGGGGTTTGAGATGAACCATGGGGCATGTGTTGCTAATCTGTGGAATCTATTTTGTACAATTTGAAGTTTCTTATTGTTGGAAAAAGCTGCGTTGGTCCAGATGGGTATGCGTATAGTATCAATGGCTGACTACTGCTTTGTAAAGTGTAAGTTTTGGAGTTGATAATGGGATGTAGTTAGGCCTTTTTTAATTTTTGCTTGTTGTTGTACTGTTATGTGTGTTTACCTGTTCAGTCTTGGGTCGATGTTTATTCTGAGGTTACTGTTTGTTTTTGTGGAGTCCATTGGAAGTTTGTAAGTATTTATGTGTAATTGCGGTGGATGGGCAAACACTCTTAGAGAGAATTTTTAGCAGTTGATTTAGTTGTCTTAAGTTTGATTGTCCACAATGTGTAGTCCCTTGTGGAATGGCTTCAAAATGCGTTGTTCCTTGGCTTGTTCTTGACGTTTATAATTCTTCAAACAACAATTACATTATAAACTAGCAATAAAATGTGCGAGCATTATAAACTAGCAATAAAGTTTGCGAGAAATAAGTTTCATCCTGTCTATATTAGAAACAGTAATTGTCATTTTCATGAACTGTAACAAACTGTAACAGTCATATTATGTCATCACAAACCTACAATACGACAAATAAAGCCACTTTTAATTTTTTATGCTTCTTTTTCCCTCAGTTGTAAGTTGTGCAGGTAACAGTAAGGTGTCGCGACTATGTTGTATGTAATCATGTGCATAGGAATATACATGTAAACCAGTTTTAACACATGGGTAAGCATACAAAGTTTCAAAAAACATTCTAAACAATTCCAAATATCTGACTCGTGAAAATTGTAGGGTAGTACTGGCAAACTTTCCTATTATTCAGAAGGCTGAAATTTTGTTTTCTCTGTATTGGGGCAAAAGTAAATCTTTGGGGAGAGATGCTTTAACGAAAAAGCATGACATTTTTTAAATATTGAGTTATATTTGTGTCATAAAAGAATTTGTAAAAGTGGATACTATATATTGTGTTATTTCTATATTAATAATTATCATGTATTCATGTATCTAAAGAGAATCAGATATTAAAAGTGTAATTGTCATTGTTATTGAGATATATCCCTAAGTTGCCATGACATTTGAATCAGTAATAACCTTTAAGAATCTGCGACAATGAGAAAAGTTGTCACTGAGGAGAATATTAATTAAGTGTTGTTCCTCGATTCTCTAAGCAAATTAAACATACTAGAATAATGTTCGTATTTATTTAATTATTAATAATGGAATAATATTAATAATTCAGCAATGAAATTAATTTTTTTATTTTTGGATTGGAAATATGGTAATAAATTACAATTAATTTTTCACTTCACTTTATTTCACTGATGAAATACCTTCTCCTATTCCTTGGAGACCATACATATAATGTGTTTTTAGAAAGGCAGTTATATATCCGATGAAAGATTGGTGGTATTAATGAAAGGTAAGTATAACTGTCGAAATTCCGTGGATATTACTTAAATAAATGGATATCTTTTCCCTTTTACCTCAAGATTTGATAAGAATGACAGAACATTTAAATACAGTCATAGAACTATATTTTTATGCCAATGAGAAAACTAATGGTACTACAACATAATTTTTTCATATTGTTTGTAACTTTTGCAATTCTCGAAAAAATATAATTCAGTGCAAATGGACCTGTATCATTTTTATAAGTACTATGTAATAGGAATTTGTTAATACATTGTCTTTGCATATTCTTATAGTGCAAGGTGCACTTCCTATGTGATTTGAAACCTTCGCCTAAATTTGTCTTCCAGTAGCTGAATATTTCTTTCCTTTTGTCCTTTCTTACTTTCTCGTACACGAACGTATATACAGGATAATGTACTAGTATAGAGAAAGTTATGTAATGCTGCGGAAAATCAATTTCGAGATTCAAACGGAAATATAAGTTTTGAGGTCCTCCTAGAGCTGCTACACTGCACGTACTTTCTCGCTTATATTTTCATGCAAAATTACGCGAAAAGTGTTCAAAATTCCGAAAAATTGCACAACGACCTTATTTCAAAATCTCGCTTTGAGGATCTGATTTAATTAAGGGAAATCTCTATCTTTAATATCTTAGTTGTAGGAAGACTCCGAGAAAACTTCAACTTTTGTAATTTTAGAAAAAAGAGTGTTTTCGACGACCATGATACCTGCACCATTTTCTTAAACATCTTTCACATTATCCAACAACACAATATTATAAAAAAAAGGAGCCATTTTTTTTAAATTTGGAAAATATCCCAAAGGCTTCATGTAAAGAATCCCAAAATTAAAATATCGGGTTCAAATTGCAGGATCCGCAACATCAGCCAGATGAATTGACGAATATCAGTATTGGCGAAAATGGGCTGAACGGTTTATCCACTAGCATTGTTCACGGACGGATGGACAAGAGAACGTTTTGTTGTCATTATATTTTTCGCTATCAAGGAGCCACAAAACATGGATTCAGACTGCTCTACATGTTAGAGAACTTTTTTTAAGTTTAGCAACTAGATATATTCACTTTCTCGTTACCGGAGCCATGTAATACGTTTCCTCCGAAAATTTGCCGATTTTTCGCGCAGCATTACATAACTTTCTCGTTACTCCGTAGCCAGGAAGTAAAAATTTTCTTTTTTTCCAAAACGCTGTCCGTCCATCCGTTTATCCATCCTTCCGTCAGTAAACACCATTAGCGCCTAAATCGTAGGAAGGATTTTTTCCAAAAACGAATATTCCCCGGTCACTCTGGCTCGACTCGAAGCAATGCGATTTTGAAAAACATTATTTAAAATTCGGGGGTATTTTACATAAAGCTTCTGAGGCATTTTCAATTTTTTTCAAAAAAGGCTTCAAATTTTTTTCTTTAAAATTTGGGTAGGGATAGTGCTAAATGTACTATATAAGATGACATGCATACGATGACGTACTACATAAGATGTCTACAAGAGAGTAAAATATACTTATAAAGTTCACCTTGGTCTGTTTTTTACTGTTAAGTCTGAATTTTGGAGAATTTCAAAAATTTGAAATATGTCGGCGTCTTTCTACAACTATAAAATTGGAGATAGAGATTTTTCATGCAAATAAAATTTGTTCTCCGTACTTTATTCCATACACCCTCCATTCTTTCAATAAAGCCATGTAAACGTTTTTGAAAAATTTAGTAGTTTTCGCGCAATATTGCGTGAAATATGTGCAATATTAAAAAAATAACAAAAACACGATTTTCCCGAAATCGGTCCAAACTTTTTCTTTAAAATTTTGGAAAGGATATCTCTATGTACTTTCTAAGATGACATAAACAAAATATTGCTATATTGTTTTTTAAATTACGAAAATGTAATTTTCTCTATTTGTCTCTCACGTCCATTACATTACCGTGATTTTTTTCACATTATTGCGTTTATGAACACATGTGCTTCAAATGATGTGTTATAAAGTTTCTCGACAACTCAAAAGTTTTCTGTAAAAATGAGCTCCTAAATTCTGCATTTTCAGAAATGCCCAAATGCCATTTTCTGAAAAACGGCTTCAATTTTTTCTTTAAACTTTTCATATGGATTGTGGTAATTACACTGTTTAATATGACATAAAATTAATTTTCCTGTGTTCTTTTGTTTTTGAAAAATTTCACAAATGTAATTTTTCTGAAATATCTCATTCCCTTTATATGAACATTTCCAACAATTCGTATACATTTTGGGTTTGTGAGTAGAAGTGCTTCAAATGAAGTTTCTCGAAAACGCAAAAGATTTCTGTGAGAAAGAGCTTCAAATTTCTCATTTATAGTGACCCTTAAACATTATTTTCTTAAAAATGGAAAATTATGAAACTCATTGCTGATGTGACTTCTACTAGCGGGATTAAACATGAAACCGGCGATGTAATGGCGGTCCATTGAGTACCAACTTATAGACCCAATGCAACTCCCCCGCTGATTATTCAATTAAGAAATAGAATAATGAAGGAGTGGGTGGAAACCTACAAGAAACCTGACCGCGAGTGAAATAAACAGTTCGTTTCCTGCCAACAAGGTGTACATCAATGATCATCTGATTCCAGAAACAAAAAATCTACGGAGACTTACTAAAGATAAAGCAAACGTTTTGGGTTACGCCTACACGTGATGTTAAGAGGGTAAGAATTTTATAAGAAAAGAAACAGGCCAGAAATACATAAAGATCGACAATATAATGATTTCGAAACTTTAAAATAAAAATTGTTAATTACTATAGCATATCAATCTAAAACTGTATTGTAGTTAAGACAAAGTAATGAAAGATACTTAGAAGTAATAATTTCATTCAAAACTAAAATTACTGATGACATTGAATCAACAAACTTGCCTGTTTCCAACACTATTCAAAATAACTTCTTTTTGAACAACCAAAATCCAGAAAACTGCTCATATATTAATTGTAACGTAAGGAGCGTAAGAAACAAATTCAGTTTAATAGAGGCTATTTTAAACAACATAAAGAATAAACCAAAAATTATCATAAACAGTGAAATATGGATATATTCGAACGAGATCAACTTCTATAAACTACCAGGGTATAAAGTCTTTAGTAAATGTAATGACAAATATCCACCTGGACGAGGACGAGTCATGGTATACGTTGACAACTCAATTAAAGTAAACTCAATATTATGTGATACGAATACAGCGGATTGTGCAACTTTAGAGTTACAAATAGGAATTTAAAATGTGACACTGATCGCTATATATAGATTACAATCGTATTCTCAGGGAATGTTTTTAAACGAATGGGAAACCCCCTTAAAACAACTAAAAAACAATGTTATTTTAATCAGTGATGTTAATATTGACTTAAAACTCAACAAATACAGATAACTACTTAAATGTAATGGATAACTATGGACTAACATCCATCTTAAATCAAACGACCAGATACACTGAATTGTCTGCATCATGTATTGATCACGTCTTTGTCACATTTAAGTCAATCAATTTGCATATATGACTTGCATATAGTTTGCATATATGACTTAGGAATTTCGGATCATTAAGAGTAAAATATGATTTTTACAATGAGACTATAAATGTTGCTAAAAAACAAATGAAACATTTATAAATTATAATCTAGTTAAAAAATGTCTTGTTGAAACGAATTGAAACAATATTTTACAATGTCAAAATGTAAATAGGTGTGTGGATGAACTGTTCACAGTAATTAATAATGCCATACAAAAAGTACTCAAAACAAAATACCAAATAAAATTACGAAAGTAAAATAAAAAGTCCATGGATAATATGGAAAATAAAAACTAATTAAAGTAAGAAGGCCGTACGACGAAGTATTTCAAAAATATTGCTGTAATTTCTCGGGAAAGCTTAAAAACCAAATTAATTATACAAAACATAATTATTATAGGAACTTGATAATTAAACATAATGGAAACACGAAACATCAATGGAAAAATAATTAACGAACTGGTAGGAGATAAGACTAGTGAAATCGATCATCTCTTTTTAGAAGATGGTAGCGTCATTGACGATACACAGGAAATCTGCTGTAAGATAAACAAATACTTTCTCGATATCCACAAGCAGTTGATTACTAACAACACGTGTAATGTAACTCTACCCCAAAACCGAGATATAACATCTTATCAATCCTTCTTTCTCGAACCGACTAACAAACAGGAAGTAATTCAGATTATCAACAGTTTAAAAAAAGCGTCAAGCGGTTATGATAAAATAACTACGATACTAGTAAAAGAATGCGCATAGATTCTTGCTTCATTATTAACACATTAATAAATCTAAGTTTCTGCAGCGGCATTTTTCGTAATCAACTGAAAAAGAGTATAGTTATTCCAATTCTCAAGAAATCTAGTAAAATAAATCTGGATAACCTTAGATCAATAAGTCTGTGTTTTCAAACATCATAGAAAAATCTATGAAAAAGAGACTTTTACAATACTTAAACAAAATTAATTTCATCAGAAAACATCAGTTTGGATTTACAAAAGGTAACTCCACAGAAGATGCACTTAACATATTTCTAGAAAATATATATAATCACAATAATAATTGGAGAAAGGGTTCAAACGTGTACATAGATTTTGGAAAAGCTTTTGACGTGGTGTATCACTAAATTCTTCTCTCAAAAATGGAGAATATAGGAATAATATGTGTAGTAGTTTGAATACTTTAATCATTTCCTCTCTGAACGGGAACAAATAGTCAAAATTGGTAATTGTTACAGTGATTCAGGCATAGTCGAGAAAGGCATACCGCAAGGATCTGTGTTATCAAAAATCCTTTCCTCATATTCATTAATGACCTCTTAAAAATTCAGTTCCCAGGAAAAATAACAGCTTTCGCTGACGACATTGCTTTTATCGCAATGACAAACAACAACTTTGGAATGATATTGGAAACAGTCTTATGATTCTGAAAAAATGGTGCAGCAGATAAAAAAGGAGTGTTAATGTTGGAAAAACTAAATATATGAATATGGGTTTTGCTGATTTTAATTTTAAATATAATATTAAGTTCCATGATCTTCATTGTATTCAAAAGTTGACATACAAATGTGAAGCAATTGAGAAAGTCAACTATTTCAAATACTTAGAAATAAATATAGATAATAAAATGACTTTGAAAAATCATATAATACGTATACAAATATATTTAAGGGGTAATTCTATTATCTACGAAAGTTTTGCGATATCCATAGACTTCCATATCCATAGATTCTATATTACGCACTAATCAATTCAAAACTGCAATATGAAATCCAAATATGGGGAGGCATATTCAAGACTTGTATTAAGAAACTAAGAATAACTCAAAACAAATTTATCCATATTATCTATAAAAAATAAGACTGATTCTTTACTTCCTCTTTATAAACAACTAAACATTTTACCATTACATCTTTTTGTATATAAAGTACTACAAATATTTTATGTCAAAAGCGGAAATGACTTAACTCTTACAATATTTCACAATTACAGTACACGTAGCAAAGACAATAATCAAATTCAAAAGCCCAAAATTCATAAATCTCTAATATCAAGAACCTTGGTGTTCATTCGACCTCAAATATATAATCAATTACCATTAGCTCTGAAAAATAGTTAAGTCCTTAAATATTTTCAAATACAAGATAAAGATTTTTTTAAAAAATATAAACAAGTTAACTGAAATATTGCAATAAAAATGTTTGCTGTATAAAGTTAATATAAATTTATTTATTGAAATTTCATTATTGTATGATTTAAAGTTAAGTTTTTTATTTTGTATTTTCACAAAAACTTAGATTCTAAATGTTAAAAATAAGAACATTGTTAAAAAACACGCCACATAAAAAAATACTATGTAGAAGTAGATATATAATAAATTATAAATTCAGTATTGCTAACCATCACAACTGGTAATCGATGGTTAGTCATTCCAAGAAACAACAATGTACATTATCTCTTTAAAACAAGTTGGGAATAAATATTATTATTATGATTATTGTTCTTTTTCTTATTATTATATTAAAATGACTTCAAATTTGCAGCGAAAATTTCCATATACGACGAGGTTTTACTGTTTTTTAAGTAATATTTTAGTTCTCTAAACCGAAAACAATGTACTTTGGGCGGTGATAAATGGCAGCTGACAAGAATATGTGACAAGCTAGACCATACCAAAGAAATTAGAAAAAATAACGAGTAACTCTGTGCAATTCTGTAGCACCACTAGTTTCTTTTTTGATGATTCAATTATCAAACACGAAGCATTGTCGATAATGGAGATGTTCAAAATATCAGAAATAATAAAGTATTATTTTTATCGCTTTCATTATTAACATTCGATTTCTCTCAGAATTAACACAACCTGTAATCTGATTCCAGTTACATTCTGCTTCAGTTTGAAGAGCTGTTTTATAAACTCCTATGAAACCCCAATAGTAGGCTGGTTATTCTAGGAAATCTTAATATTATTGCTTACCATAAGAAAGTAAATGATCTTCTCTATGGTTTCAATTTCCATGAAACGTCATTACAAGCATAACAACACATTCCAGCTCATTCACAAAGACTGAAATGGATAACTAATCTTTGTTTCATATCGATTTTTCTAATTCTGATTCTTCACATAGCATAAATTATTGAAATATTAAATTGGCCAATAACCATTTGAGGCAATGTTACGCTGCGTTACATGGGGGTTAATTTTGTGTAACATAATGGTAATATATTTTTCAATATTAATAGATTTTAATTAATTTTATTCAGTCCAAAAACTATTTTCCTTTAAAAGCAATTAAGGTCGTCGATTTCGAAATGGGTGGCACGGTGGAACATACACTCGAGTTAACGTTCCGTGAAGCACACAGAACTTGAAACGATCTGAAGTGGGCGTCGTCGTAGATAAAAGAGAATGAGATTTTTCGTCATACCCGGCGAAAAGAAACACAGAAAGTTCGAGATCTGGCGCTGCACGTCACCAATTGAGAGGTGAGTCTTTCGAGTATTAACGGGTAAAATTCAACTGAAGGAAGACAATAAAGATCGTAAATAAAGAGAGAGCCTACAGAAATTGACCAGCAAACGGTATGTTTTACGTGTTACTGATATTTGACATCTTTGTGAGGAGAAATTATCCGATGGTTTTGTCTCAAATAAACAGTCAAGGTTTCAACATTAGCATATGATAGTCCTAAATAGGCATACAATTTCAACGCAATAATGAAGCGATGAGTGTGTGGCAATGTCTATTGATAGAGTATTTTAAAGGCCAAGGTGGTCTTTAAGATCCCATCACCTACTAATAAAGATTCATTCTTGTCAATAATAGGATTGAGTGAGAGGCACCGACTATCAGTTGTGTGATCTAAATTGTTTTGAGTGCCGTTTTCAAGAAAAGTCAGACAATTTGTAGTGCAGTTTTCACATGCACTAGTTTAGCACATTTAAGTTTGTCGATAATGAGAGGTGACACAAGCGTGGGCTTACAATTTTTTTCCTAAAAAGATTTACAAATTTTGAGTAATTTGAATAATAAATTTTGCAAGTAAACAAAGAGGGTTTAATGATGAATGAAGAAATGTCACATGACTAACAATGTGGTTCAAGAATTAAAAGGATGAGGCCTGGCCAACTAATCTTAAAGTTTTGTAAATATGGGGTTCAATATTGTGAGAAATCAAATCAGCTGTTTTGGCTAATCATTGCTCGTGGCTCCAGATGAGGCCATTAAGTAACAGCTCTGGTATGCTGTGCACGAATACATGTAAAAATGTCACCCTTAAGGGGTAGTGACTGTAAACAATCTAAAACTATTTTAAAGTCTTCTTCTTCTTCACTTCACGGATTAGGGAAATTCCCTGTTCCGGCTTCGTTATTTTAAAGTCAGTACAAAAAATTACGTTATCAGATGCAAATGCATTAAAAACAATATTAATTATAATATTTACAATGTTAATAATGAAGTGCTTAAGTGGTAAAATACGTTTAGTGAATTGCGTGTTGGGGATGTCGGATGATGACTCAGATGAGAGCACTCGGTTGCAACTTAGGGCAATATCAGTTGTTAAGAAAAGATCAGTCTAAATTGTGCCCCCATAGTTCCTGAAATAGCTTGTATGCAACAATACAGAGTGCTAATAACCACAGAGGATTAAAGAGAAGACAAAACATGTTTATTTTAGAAAATTCAGTTACATTTAAATTAATTCCTGCAGATAAATTACAAAATTGATATGTCATTTGTGGTAGTTCAAGGAACATAAAATTTCTTTGCTTGCTCAGACATGTTAGAATAAAAAATTGAAGTTAGATTTAATTATAGAATGATTTGGCTGAGAGAGAAAGTTTATTGTTTGAAACACATATGTCTGGCAATAACTCTTTAGACAAAATTATGTTAGGTGAAAAGTAGCTTTGTTAACAGAATGCAAACTTGAGCAGGAAGATAAATAAGTGTAATTGTTGGTTGCATGTGGCTTGATTATGTTTATTGACAAGTATAAATAAAATTTTGGGAGATGGATCAGTTTGAAATCTCTTCTTGTGAGATGTTAAAAATTTGATAGTTATGCCTTTGAGTCTTGTGGGGAAATTAAAAGTAATTTGTAATATAGAGTTGGTAGAAGGACTGGCAACATGACAAGTTGTTGCATGCCTATAATAAGAAGAAAAGGAACGTGATGACTAACCTTTTTCTCGTGTGATATTTATCTGAGCGGAAAGGCTTGCTCAGTTTTTCAAGAACTTTTGACTTGATTAGACAATTTAAAAGAAGCTTGAACAAAATTGCAAGGAAATTCAGAACCTGCGAACATTGGGGTCTTACCCGCAACTATCCAACGTAATTTGGTTTCCTGAATGTTTAGCAATGCCCTCAATATTCAAACAAAGAATTGAATGTGGGAAGGTCCCTTTCATCCAAAGAAGGTTCCCTTTGTTTGAAAAGTCATCCTTAGAAATTGAAGCAATAAATCAGTCAAATCAATTTCGGCATTGATGTCCTTCATTGCATTAACATGTAACCTACAAAAATCAATTAATTTTGTAAGGAACTAGCAGAAGCCACAGTAAATGTGGGTGGTTAGAAAATAGACCTTAATGACGAGCAACAATGCTCCTAGGAGAATCATATCTCTGTTTTAGGGTTAAAAAGCTCTTATCTTCGCCCTTTAACCAGCAACTTCAATTTATTTGATAAAAACAGTAAAAACGTACATGACGTATGGGGAGAAGAATATTTGCGTACGTTTTCTTGAGTACCAGAATCCCATCCCAACATTTTAACGATAAATAGTTGAAAGTTAAAACAACAACAACAACAACAACAACAACAACAATAATAATAATAATAATAATAATAATAATAATAATAATAATAATAATAAGTTTGTAGGATATTTCTATCTGTTTCGAGACATAGATTCTTTTGGTAGGCCTAAAATCCCAGAGTTGATCTTTACCAAACAAACTAATATTCTTATTAAGCAAGTTGATCAGGTAATACTTCAGGTTGCCGACCAATTAAATAACTTTACAGATATTAATACTGCCTTGTATGTAGCTGCAGTTGCTGTAGTTGATCTTAATGGACAGCGCATTCAGAATAGTTCATCAAGCAACACAAAGACAAGCAGCGAGAAAACTTGCATGGCAATTTATACTGGAAGAATGTATTGAAAAAAAAAGTAGAAGCGTAAAGCATAAAATTAATAGAATTCTATATAAAATGCAAAACAGCATCAACAACTCAGAGTTAAGACAAAACTAATCCTATACTAAGATAGACAAAAGCTCAAAGTTAAGGGTGCTAGATTGCGAAGATACAATGAATGCTCAAAGAGTAAAAAACAACAAAATATGTTATTTGAGAGGAACCAGAAACTATTCTATCGGAACTTGGAACACAAATCAAATAGCCAGGAAAAAGTTGATAGTCATAAATTCAAGTCATACAGGCAGAAAATCTGGACCAACCTTTCAAGCTACAATCATAATGCATCATGGCTTTCTGAACTTCAGGAAAAGATGGGCAATCTTCCAGAAATGTCTGAAGTCCACATTACCACCGAAGATATTGAAGGAAGTGTCAAGAAATACCAAAGTTGGAAATCAGCGGGATCTGAAAAAATCAGAACTTGTGGTTGAAGCATTTTGTCTCCCTACACCACTTGATTTCAAATAGTTTTAATGAGATACTTCAGAAGCCTGATCAGTGCCCAACGTTTTAATGCAAGGTATTAATTACTTACTACCCAAAAGTGTTTCTAAATCAGATCCCAACAATTATAGGCCAGTAACATGTCTCTTTGTTCTATATAAGTTAATAACATTAGTTTTACACGAAGTATATTTGTATGCAAAGAACAGTTGGCTGTGGACAACTTAATCATAAAACAAGCTCAGGTAAAAAGCCGAAACTTCAGCATGAGCTGCATCGACTACAGAAAGGCACTCCCTCTCTCTGTCTCTCTGTCCGTCTCTGTGTCCGTCACTCTCTCCGTCTCTCTCTCCGTCTTTCTCTCCGTCTCTCTCCGTCTCTCTATCCGTCTCTCTCGTCTTCTCTCCGTCACTCTCCGTCTCTCTCGCCTCTCTCTCCGTCTCTCTCCCCTCTCTCTGTCTCTCTGTCCGTCTCTGTGTCCGTCACTCTCTCCGTCTCTCTCTCCGTTTCTCTCTCCGTCTCTCTCCGTCTCTCTCTCCGTCTCTCTCTCCGTCACTCTCCGTCTCTCTCCGCCTCTCTCTCCGTCTCTCTCTCCCTCTCTCTGTCTCTCTGTCCGTCTCTGTGTCCGTCACTCTTCCGTCTCTCTCTCCGTTTCTCTCTCCGTCTCTCTCTCCGTCTCTCTCCGTCTATCTCTCCGTCTCTCTGCCTGTCTCTCTCCGCTCTCTCTCCGTCTCTCTCCTCTCTCTGTCTCTCTGTCCGTCTCTGTGTCCGTCACTCTCTCCGTCTCTCTCTCCGTCTCTCTCTCCGTCTCTCTCTGTCTCTCTCCGTCTCTCTCTCCGTCCTCTCCGTCTCTCTCCGCCTCTCTCTCCGTCTCTCTCTCCCTCTCTCTGTCTCTCTGTCCGTCTCTGTGTCCGTCACTCTTTCCGTCTCTCCCCTTTCTCTCTCGTCTCTCTTCCGTCTCTTCCGTCTTCCGTCTCTCTCCCGTCTCTTCTCTGGCTTTGCCTTGTGGTTGTATTGCCATTCACAATAATTTGAGCTAGTTGTGTTGTAATTTTAAAAAAAGATTGTGGGTTTTGAATTGCCTTGTTTGACCCCAAATTCAACTGTGAGTTCAACACCCAATTGGTACCCCCGTGAAGTAGGACCGAAAAACTTAAATTTCCAATTTTCATATGCGTATGTTTCAAAACGTATGTTTTTCCATCGTTTGACCACGTTTGCCCACCCTTCAGAAAATTTCTACCAGCCTCCGTTCAAAAATAAGAGCAAAAACAATTTTTTCGGGCCAACTTCACACGTTTACGAAGTTACAAGATTTTGCCACAAATATTAAAAATACCAAACTTTGAGGTGCGCTTTCGTTTTCCCATCGTTCAATCACGAATTAAATTATGTTTACCACGTTTCCTTCAGTAGATATTGGCAAAAAACTTATTTCACGGCACCCCAAAAGCGTGAAGTTGGCTCGTATCAATTCAAAAATGCAATATTTTGGGGTGGATTCGTTTGTCCATCGCTTGCCCACGTTTGCCCATCCTTTACAAAATTTTTACCAGGCCCGGTACAAAAATGATTGACAAAATACGTTTTCCCGCCGTTTCTCCAAATCGACTAAATAGCAACAAAGAAAGAACAATTTCGAAACTTTTCATTTGCATTCGATTCTTTGCCTCAATAATGACCACTTATCCACCTCCAGACGTTCTTTATCACCAACGAATCAACCCAAACATTTTGTTAAAAAACCGTGAAGTTGGCCCGAAAAAAAATTGGAAAATTGAAAAATTGGAAATTTTTCTCGTGGATTCGTATGTCCATCATTTGATCACGTTTGTCCACTCGTTGGAAAATTTTTACCAGGTCCGGTTCAAAAATTACAGACAAAAAAACTTTTTCCCGCCATTTTATCAATTCAAAAAAATTCCAAGAAACACACGTAAATTTCAAAATTTTACTGTTCCCTTCGTCTGTCAATCTTTGGAAACCGAATGCTCATCATTTAGACAAGGTATATTGAGTTTTGTTAAAAAATACAGGAAAAAAGCTTTCCGCCACTTTTTGTAAATTTGATAAAAAAAATACTACACTAAAATTGTGAAAATTACAATTGGGATTCGTTTGTCCATTGTTTGTCCACGTTTGTCCACCCCTTAGACATTTTTTACCTGGCTGCTTTCTCAAACTAGCGCAAAAACATTTTTCGAAATTTCAAAATTTTTCTTCAAATATTTCAAATACCAAAATTTGAGGTACACATTCGTTCGTCCATCGTTTGATCACCTTCGATCAGGAACTAGATTATTTTCACCACGTGTCCTCTAGCAGATATTGTCGAAAAGCGTATTCCACGGCAACCAGAAACCGTCAACCTGGCCCGAATCAAATTCAGAACTGTAATTTTTGTGTGTGGATTCTTTTGTCCGTAGTTTGATCACGTTTGGCCACCCTTTAGAATATGTTTCCCTTCCCTATTCAAAAATGTTTGACAAAAAACGTTATTACTCTTACCTATCATTTTACCAAATTTTACAATTACCTTATCTGTATACGAATCAGTGGTTTTTGTCAAAAATGACTTGGTATAGATCGGAAATATATTTTCAAAATACTTCGATGTGTATGACTGTAACATTAGACGAAGTAATAATATTCAGCTAGTGACATTATCAACAGCACACTACAAAAAATTCACATACAATACATGTACATTATTTTACAACACTTTGGTAGATGACATTAAACGATTAAATTTGATAGAAAAGTTTAAATCCCAAGTACAATCGTTTTTCCTCTATATGTCGGTTTTTATGCAATTCGAGGCTATACCGAGCATCAAAAGAAAAGTAACAGTAAGTTTAACAGTGATATTTAATGTATTATTTACCATTTGGACTGTACAATTCTAAACAACCTGTAACAAGTAGTTTACCGCAGCTTCTGGGTCAGTGACTTCATCCCGATCAGGTTTTTCGTCCAGCTTCCCTGATCCTTTGAGCAAATGCTGAGATGGTCCATTGTGCAATTTATCTATACGTAAATGTAACTTCATTATCTGTGCACGTCTTCTACAATTCTGTGGGAAATGTAGTTTATCAAATTATCGTTCTCCATGTTGTCGCAGCAGAAAGTATTCCGTGACGAAGGTCATGATGACGAATAAGAACCTCAATTCATTCCTGATTTACCCACGAAAATAGATTTTATTACATCGGAGCTAATGTTTTGTCAAGAATCCTTGCAAAAAACGCTCATTTTGTTTCTGTATTCAAAATTAAAGTAGTATATGGCTTGGGGTATGGATCACAAAATTTTGAAAACGTGCTCAGAAATCACTTCTCCCCATAGCACGACACACAGTTTTTATCTGTTTTTGACGTAAAATAAATCATAAACAAACAAACAAGTAAATAAATGAATGAATGAATAAGTGTACAAACAACACTTCAAAAGACACGACAAATGCTACCGCGGTAACGGCTATCTGGGAACGCTCACCACGAAATTAACATGGTGGCTTACATTTGGGCTATTTTATGCGTGATTTCTTTGTCAGCTATTAGTTCAGCTATATATCAAGCAATTATATCAAATTAAACTGGTGTTGGTGGTTACTGGTGTTGCACATTTTCTTAAATTCCTCCCTTAAGTGCTATTTGGTTTATTTATGCAATTGGTGCACTGTCTCAGCTGTGGGAACACGTGCATGGGTTGTGCAGCCCTGAACTAATTTTTAATCAATATTTATTCAAATTTGAGAATCTTGCAAATTAATAAGCTACTGTTGCTTTGACACCATTTCATTGAAATCAGTCGTCAATCACAGACAAATCATCAACCGGCTCACCATTGTGCACACAGTCTGGCAGGCAGGCGGCTAGTGCTTCGTGTTTCACTTTGACTCACTAAACTAATCTTAACCAATACTATTTACCGTTTTGCTGTGGAACAGCATTGGGGATGAGCACGGACTCGAGGTGCCACCGCGCTACTTGATTCTTTCACCGTCACCGCACTGTTTTAGAGAAAATAACTTAAAAGCACACGCACATACGCACCCATGGCATGACAAGAAAAACAAGAAGGTGTATCTGATTGATGTCGCTGTCCCGCTAGCACACAGCAGAAGAAAAAGAGTGAAATGATTCTAAAATATCAACCTTTGGCAAATGAGATAAAGGAAAGCGACATGGAAATTGCGACGATTGTGCCAATAATTCTAAGTGCCACTAATGAAATTCCTAAATTTCTGCGTGAATCCCTGGCTGAACTGCAACTGAAGAAGAGGTTATACATCCAGCTGCAGAAGATTGTCACACTAGACACATGTAACATCGTGAGGAAGTTTCTGAACATTGATGGTTGATCCAGTGCTGATTATGACAGTTAAAACGTATATCTCTTATTCATGGTAACCGAGTTGTATGTGTGGAAACAAGTTAAAATGTGATGTAAATTATAAAAATAATAATAATAATAATAATAATAATAATAATAATAATAATAATAATAATAATAACGATAACGATAACGATAACGATAATGATGATGAAGATGATGATGATGATATGTCCCTTATGTGGTGAAGTGAAGTGTTAGATAAGCTATACGTTAAAGAAAATTAAGGACAAAATGTTAATTTAGAGACTAGAAATTAATGAGAACTAAGTAGTCAACTCCTCATTCTAATTGTATAGGTTTGTAATAGTTTTGTAATTGTTCAAATAATAATTCTATTTATAATCATTTGCCTCCTAACTCAAAGCGAATTTTAATAAATCCTATCTATCTATTGTTTCGCAAGAGACATAAGGAAAGACTAGTGCGGAGTGCTCCTGATGCATAACGGGGACCTGGATTGCGAATGGGTTCGAATTGCCTTAAGCTTGACTTTCTAGCCCAGGAATAGTATACTGCACATTTTCGAATTTGGACATTACCATGGTTTTGTATAGACAAAGTAAACCGTCTCTATCTGCTCCCCAATTTGTTTGCGAAGTGCATTGATTACGTTCAGAACTGTTCTGAATAAAAACAAGTTATACTCTAGATGCTGTTTCCAGGATAATGTCTGTCGAAGATCAAATCGAGGAATTTTCCCATTTCGTTGTACGCCAATTGAACACCATTTAGCGTCAAATCTGGATCTTTCTCGTTTCCTGCAGCAGTGAGCATGTGTTTTCAGCTGCTGCAAATGAAAAACCAATACTTTTTGCGTTCTCTACTAATCTATTTATTGCCTTTCGCATTTTCAGTTTGATCGTAGGTGGTTATTTTGCTGAACAGAATGTCATTACTTACTTGCATGATATTAATGATTCTGTACCGACAAACATCTCGTTGATCACTGTGACAAGAGCGTACCTCTCAATGGAGAACCTTGAGGTACACCGTTCTCAAGTACGTAGCGTTCTGAGATGGTCAACCCGGCGCGGACTTGGAAGAGTCTAGGATATGGAAACTGGATATGAATTTTGGTTGATTTCCTCTAATTTGCCAGTTATGTAGCTCTTTCTAGATATTATATCGCCAGGTATTATCAAAAGATTTTTGTAGGTAAAAAATAAAACAGCCATTTGTTTTCTTTTAAGGTATATGTCTACTAAAAGCAAAATTTACATTTGAGTTATACGAGATTACACAGTCTTTCACTTGTGACACAGTATCTCAGTTAATATTTAATATATTTTCATAATTATTTTTCCAGAATAGAAAGAAATAACAGCTACATTATGTAAACCTCAATGTTTTGTGAGAAGTAAAATTTTCAAGGGTTAAAAATTCTAAACTTTAAAAAATAATTTTGGGTTTATTTTGCTTTACTTTCTTTTGAATGCATATCTTCAAGTATTGTACGATGGAATATTATATGTGATTCATATAATAACCTGAGAAATAACCTGTAAAAAAAAATATTTCAATACTTTATTAGTTCCCGGTTATGATGATTTTGTTAATCAATGCTCAAGGAAAATGAACTTTTAAGGAGAAGGAATTGAAGTTTGCATATCTATATACTGTTTTTTTTTCTAACGTGTCAGCTGAGAGTACTATCTCCAAAATGGAATGTGGCACGACTTTTTGCATCTTTCTCGGTCCTGCCACAAGATGTCGCATGATCGCGACCTTATCATGTAGTGCCGCAAATCAAGCGACTTTAGCGCCACGATCGGAAAAGACGCGAAAAGCCGTGCCATATTCCATCTTCAAGATAATACTCTCAGCTGCCTCGTTAGAAAGCCAAAGTATACTGCCGCTGCAGCATAAATTACACCTTCTCCTTCCACTTAGTCCACCCTCTTTCTTTCCTTTTCCTCATGCGTACCTTCTCCTGCTTTTGTTCTCTGGTGTCTGAAGTTGAATAGCTAGTTTCTGTGTTTAATTTCACATGCATTCATTCCCAAAATCATGTTTCAAGGGGGGCCAAGGAGGCGTGGCAGCGACTCCATCTTGAAAACATTTTTTTGTCTCCGAAAATATCGCAGATAGGAAAAAACGGTGTAATGAATGACAAATTTCAATTTTCAGAATGGCAAAAAAATGCAGTTTTCCTTCGTTCTAGGTTACTTTTGAGTAGACATACACTTCTGAATGGCGTTTTCCAAATAGTCCTGCATTAGCTGCCTGCAGACCAGCATTAGCTGGTCAACGGTATAGAGATGTCGATATCCACACCTCAGAAGATGGTGTCTTTCAAGACAGTCGGGTGTTAAGCATTTTTACTTGTATTTTTGCTGGGCAGCACTTAAGTGGCAAAGGGTGACAATTTTCAGGTTTCAGAGGGTCTTCACTAACTTTTGGAAGTGGTATTAGAAACGCTTCTGAACAGACTTTGGGGTAAGTACCTTGTATCCAGATTGTATTGTATATGTTTAACAAAATAGACAGTATTTCTATTGATAATTGGCATAGTACATAGTAAGGGATATAATCTAATCTTGCTCCAGTGTCTCAAGCTGCATTTATGGCATCTTGTAATTATTTCCGTGTAAATAGCGATTTATTTTTTTAGTCAAAAACTGTATGTGACGTATGGGGGAGAAAATCATGTGCGCATGCATTCTTGAGTTTCAGAATCCCTTCCCAACAATTTAACAATTAAAAGTTGAAAGATGAAAAATAATAGTAATAATAATAACAATAATAATAATAGTAGTAATAATAATAGTAATAATAATAGTAATAATAATACAAATAATAATAGTAATAATAATAATAATAACAACAACAACCTCGTGAGGATTCTGGAGGACTACCTCAGCG
The DNA here is from genome assembly GCA_964035755.1 of Teleogryllus oceanicus. Lineage (NCBI taxonomy): Eukaryota > Metazoa > Arthropoda > Insecta > Orthoptera > Gryllidae > Teleogryllus > Teleogryllus oceanicus. Next base: position 324,107,614 of record CAXIVR010000001.1, on the reverse strand, counting down.
AGAGGAAAATTATTTACACAAATGGATATAGGATAGAGGAAGACATGACTTGTGGTGTCCCTCAAGGATCAAGACTGGGCCCCTTTCTGTGGAATGTGCTATATGACGATCTTCTGAACATCGAGCTTCCTAAGAACTCTCAAATTATTGGTTATGCTGACGACACACTCATAGTGTGCCATAGTGACAACGTGGAGCTACTGGCGATGAAAACCAATTAAACTCTTCGCAGGGTAAAAAGATGGCTGGATATAAGAAATCTTCAGATGGCGGTAGCAAAAACAGAAACCGTACTGGTTACCAATCGGAGAGCATTTCGACCCCCGGTGATCCGTCTGGGAGAAAAGATTATTAGATGGAATCGGCAAATAACGTATCTCGGAGTCGAAATTGACTCGAGATTAAGCTTTGGACCCCATATCATAAAAATGGCTGACAAAGCAGCAAAGACTGGTGCAAACCTCTCCAGACTTATGCTGAATTCAAGAGGACCCATTGAAAGTAAACGAAGATTGATATCTATCGCAGTTCACTCGAGAATGTTGTATGCTGCCCCAGTGTGGGCTGATGCTCTAAACAAAGAGTCCATAAGATGGGAATTTTCCCAGGTTCAGAGAAGGATGGCACTGACGATAATTTCGGGATATCGTTCTGTATCGGACAATGCAGCTTTAGTTCTGGCCAGTACGCGCCCTATCGACCTTTTGGCTCAAGAAAGGGAAGCCAGGTACCTAAGGCTGAAAGCGGCTAATCAACAAATGCGCCCACTGACAACAAAACAGGTCAACGAAATCAAAGCGGAGCTGCGAAGCGATCTTGTATACAGATGGCAATGCCGATGGGACTTGGAGGAAAAAGGCAGATGAAGTCTTATCCGCAACACCAAAGAATGGATAAGCAGAAAACACGGTGCAGTGGATTACTATTTGACGCAAGCCCTTACGGGACATGGATGCTTCGAAAAGTACCTCACAAAATATGATTGATTTCTATATAATTGCAAAGCCTGGGAGGAAGTCAGATCTATATGCTACGACAAACTGCGAGTAGAAATGACACCTGCAAATACAATCGAAACTATGCTGCAATCTCCAGACAACTGGAACACATTTCGAGATTTCATAAAGCACATCCTCAAACAGAAGGCCATGATTGACAGCGGATAGAGCACTTGCTCACACCCAAACCCACGTGCGACGTAATGTCTCGCCAGACGGTTCCACACGTGCTCCTATACGGGCAAAGGCGAGCGGAGGGGGTTTTAGTCGGTAGACCATGTCTGGGAGTCCGACAGTACCGGCTTCACCGGCCTCCATAAAAGATTTCCCTGCCTCAAAAAAAAAATAATAATAACAAACAACAACAACAATAACAACAACAACAACAACAACAATAGCCTGTCCGGATAGCCGAGACCGCTAAGGCAGTAGTGCCATGGCGATCTCGGACGGAAGGATCGAGGGTTCGCTTGACGAGGGTTCGCGGTACTTATGAGTCCCGCTTCGGGCATGGGTGTGTTTGTGTATGTCTGTTTGTGTGTGCCGTCCATTCATCCTTCATTTTCATCATCATTTCATCTTCCATTCCCCAGGACTAACAACCCTGAGGGTATAAAAATCGGATTCAGCTTAATGCTGATCCCCTAATTAGTTACATGCAAGACTTTCAACGTGATAAAATGATACTGAGCCCGTGCAAGTGCATGTCCTGCGTGGTCCAAGATGGCCTATTCGCGAGCAAAAATAAAATTAATAATAATAATAATAATAATAATAATAATAATAATAATAAAAAAAAATATTTTAAAAAGCGAGAGATTAACATTTCAAAAATTAGATATTTTCGTTACCGAATTATAGAAAACTTATTTGTAACGGTAAATGAAAGAACAGATTTGATTTTCCTGTATTGCTAGCAAAATAGAAACTCACCCTAAGCTTACCCTAAGATTGATGAATAATTAACTAAATCTCAAAAAAAATATTAATAGAACAAATTTTAAGCAGTAGACTGCGGAGGGCTCCCCCTCCTTCCGTCCTTGATAACGGACTGGACATTTTAAACTTTGGTATTGCTAGTAAGGGTTAAAGTAATATGAAGACTAATGTGGAAACAGTTCAAATAGTTAAGCCACAGTTTTCAAGTAAATGCACTCGCCTGTCCAGGCGACACCATGAGGTCATTTAAAATCCGCGCGACGGCAATTTCGATGCGTTTGCCCCGAAGAAGTCTACACGATGATCGGAACGTTGGCCAGCCTGCTCACTAGAGTTCCTAGATTGACACTATATGTTTATACTCTTATTCATTGACACTATATTTATCATTTCTTTTAAGGTAATTTATGCATAATTTGTCTAAGCTGATTTTGATGTTATTTGTTTTAAATGCGTTGAAGATTTGTTGTTTGAATTTCGATCAATGTGAATGAGAATCTAACAGGCATGATGAGCAGTGGTTTGAAAATATGACGGCTGCTGGAAAGATGTAGAATATTGGAAAGAGAAATTGTCACAACTGGCCAATGTTCACAAAAATTAGCTACATCTATAAAAGTAAATATCGTTGAAATTAATATAGTGGAAAATTAATATACCTTGAAAACTAGTATATGATAGCACACATTATTGAAAAGCTTCAACCACATTACAGAATTATCCATTACCAATCATTCCAGAAAAATAAATGTTTTTTTAGGAAGTCTCAAAATTTTGAGGTATGGTAAAGAAATTGTATTTTACACATATTATATTGAAAGTAAATACAAATAACTGTGATTTCATAATTTTTAAAAGTGTTTGTTAAAATACTATGGTCTTTCAAGTTAAAGTGCTTTTTAAGTTTGTATTCATTAATTTCCTTTATAAGTGGTATTGAAATTGAATACAGTGTGCAATTTTGCCTTTACTTTGCAAATATTATGTGTTAGTTCAGAAATTTTAAGTTACAAATGATCTGCTTATGTAGCATAGAAATTCAAATAACTGTATTACATTGCCTGCCAGGTGGCAAGTTCATGATGAGACCATTATCATCCTAAGGAAGTTGATTTTTCATGTATACACCTGAACTTGATTTCACAGAATACAGTATATCAGGATGGTATGTACTACCTCTATTTTACTGCATCCTTTGTACTATTGATATTTGTACTTGTTACTGGTTAACTAATTTTGTTGTGTTGAACTTAATATGTTATATGTTTTAAAAAGTGAAGATATCATCCAGTTGTACAACACCCATTGACTCCAGGTCACTCAATGAAATATAACATTTAGCCACCAGTATCAAAATAAACGGTGAAGACTGGTAGGTATTGTGGGAAATAAAGTATGAAGAATTCTTAACGACCAATTGATGAAATATTGCATGCAGGTTAACGGGGCTTGGATATGACCAAGGCCCGTTAACTTGCCTTCGATAGGAAATAAAGTACTAAATTGCTACATTAGGGTACGATTGATGTAACTTCAATTTTTGTCATTTTTTTTCTTACAACCACTTACAGAATCAGATATCTTCCCCCCCCCCTTAGGATCAAACATACATATTGCTGTGTATGTTAGTATAGAAGTTAGGTCTTGACATATCCACAAACATATGTATCTTAATAGAATCAATGGAACAGAAAAGGTGTTACATTTGTCACATTCTGTTTCATATTATTGCTGTCATGTTAATGTAATTATGCCTGTCTGACTCTTACAGCGTTCTAATCAGCAACCACATTTCACCACATATTTTTATTTTATCTTATCCGAGAATATCTGACATAATGGGTGGTGTTGAGACGGGTAGGGGCAGAGAGGAGAAACGGGTAGAGGCAGAATTTTAATTGTTTTAGAGTCTGGGATTAACTTACAAATACTATCAAATTGTGAGTAAATTATATGATTATGAAATCTAGAGGAAGAAAAAATGTTTGGATAGAAAGAGAAAAGCAGGAGAGCAAGAAGCAATGTAAGTATAAAATACATTGAAATAAGTAATAATAATTAATGCACATCAAGTAATGAGTATGATCTTTAAGTCATGAAGCTAAATAAGCTACTAAAATATTTTGTTTTTTCTAGTAGTAAATGATAGTGATACAATAAAGTGACAATAAAGGTGAACTATTTTTAGATTTTTTAGCAGGTGTTGAATCAGACATTGATCCTGATTACTGACCAGCTGGTGATGTTTATGATTCTAGTGATGAAGAGCAAACAGAAAGGTTCATTGTTACTGAGAACGTGAATAAAACAGATAAAGTACTAGAAGATACAAAATCTATGGACAATAACAGTGTCACTGTTGGACTGTCACTATGGACAATGTCAACATCACTGTTGAGTGATCTAAAGCAAAAGAAGATAGATAGAAGTTGTAACAGAAAAGAAATGGAATAAATTGAAAAGCAGGAAAAGCATATAGGTCAACTAGGAATAGAGATGATGCACTAAAGGTTGTAGAAAAGATTATTCTAGGTGTGTTCCAAAATGTGATGATTATTTCAGTTTTGCTGATAGCCAAAATATTCACAAAGCTTTCTGGGAGCTAGGTTTTCTACAGAACTTTAAGAAAGATAACATTTGAGTTCATTGGTGAGTGGGTATGAAAAGTAAAGTCCTTGAGTGAATCCAGAGGATTCATGAAGGAAAAACAGTAAACGTTATTTTCTGATCAAAAACGCTACAAAATTCAGATATGCAAGATATTTTCCCTCACTACATTTGATATATCTGAAACATATATGAGGACAACAATCAAGAAGTGAGATAATCGCAGTGTTATAGAAAAAGAGAAAAGAGATCACCATGAACTTGATCTCAAACAACCAGGGAACAAAAAATAGGCAATTGGAAACCATATCCAGCAATTTCCAGCTCTTGGAGCAGATTATTGAAGAATAAGATCTGACAAAGAAAACTTATGTAAAGGTTTAACCTGGGAGTGCTCGCAATAGATCTGTGAGGTCCACGCTACTGCAATTTCGTTTTCCTGAACTATTGCGATGCTTTAGTTGTCTGGTATTTCATGTATTCCTACATTGTACTTTTCTGAGATCATCTGGCCTTTGATTTTTATCCTGTTGCTTGTCATTCCCCATGAGCATGTTCAAACGTCATCACTGTGCACATGATATGTGTCATATATATTGGGTGCAATGGTACCAGTGTGCTGTGAGCTCCTGGCCTGAGTGGGGCGTATCATGGCATTATTTCAGACACGTCTATAATAAGTGCCTATTCAGAAAATTTAATAATTTGCCTTATCTACCATCGACTGTCACAATTTCTTACCAAAGAGAAAGAAGATGTGCAAGAGATGTCTCTAGAAAAATTAAAAAATGGGAACTTTGCAAAATAGAAAAAAGATAAAGTCTTTCAAAATATTTGTGTGAATATGTAAAATATATATTTGTTTAGAACATGCCAAAATAATTTGAGAAAATTGAATTAAATATTCCTTAATAGGATTATATGTTTAATGATTTTTCATGTGCTTTGTCAATTTTTATCTTTTTCACCATAACTAATCAGACAAGAAATCTGCTGGGTAAGATTCATTAACAATTGCATTGAGACATGTAGAAAATGAATAATATATGTATTTTAGTAAATGGTCCTTCAGTTCATTTGCATTTACAAAAAGTTGCAGCTATATCTGAGAGATACATTGCAGGCACTGGCATGTTTACAGGATAATACCACAGAAGTATCACCAGTTTTAATTTATCTTTGAATAGTGAGCTCTGAAATACTTATTTAAAATTGTGTTTTTCAATAATGTTGTCGTACAAGTACTTTATAACAATGACAATACTTTTTGTTGAATTAAAATATGGGAATGATAAAACAAAATTTGTTTATACTTATGTGAACATGTTTAATACCACTAGAATATCTTTCTTTAATAGATTTGGAAAGACTTAACTACACTGCACTTTATCAAAAACTTAAATATATAATTTGTATTAAATAATAATTGTAAATAAAAACAAGGGTATTTATTGGTCAATTGCCGGCGGCGCTAGCCGAATTCGTTTACTACGCTCCGTGAAGTCACGAAGGTTAAGCGAATTCGAGACTCGTGGGTTCTTGGTTGGGTGACCGGCCAGGAACCCCGGGATCTAACGTCGTCGAGCCCCTGGCCGAAGGGATAAAAGGCACTGACTGACTGCGACGTGACGAGACTTGACTAGTACAGTAATTACGGAATATTAATTAATGGAGGATTACTCCAAAGAATGCGCTCAACGCCCTTTAAGGGGCTTGGAGACGCGTTGTGTCAAGATGTAGATGCAACAAATTAAAAAAAAACAAAAAACGAACTAGGTTAACAGATTTCTCAAGAAAACATGAATTATATAAAACATAGATAAATATAATGGAATTACAAGCATAAAAAATGTTACAACTCAGAATACATATTAAGAATCAGAATACATATTCATAATACATTTAATTATGTCAGTCTGACACTCAGGTAGGGAATTCATATGTTGACATTGTGATGAAAGATTTTCTTTTCAGGGGGTGTATTAGTTACATAATGCAACTGCACAGAGAACCTGATGATCAATGTGATTGGTTTACTACAGACAAGTGGAGAAAACAATACCATGACTTGATGAAAGAGAAAGAAGAATGTCAAACACACATGGAGCATTCTGAAGAACAAAAACCAGAAAGGAGAAAACCAGAAAGAACAAAAACCAGTTAGAGAGATTTCTCTGTTATACTGACCAAAGATAAATTGGAAGGTACAAAGATAAACATTTTACAAAATATGAAAACATGCTTGCACATTGATTAAACAGCAATTTTGATATTAGTTATGGTATTCCATGCATCTCATTTTCTAAGTTCAGTTTAAAATAATTGAAATTAACTCTTTTTTTTTTATTTTTACAAATGCCATTTCATTACAAGTTTCGCAAGCTTGATTGCCTTCACTAAATCTATTGTATAATAAAACCCTTCGTTAGGCATGCCCTATTTATGGAATATGGTTTGTTGCCTTGGGTTTATTTGTCCAATGCCATATTTTTGTTTTTTAAAGCAGACTGTGGTTCTATTAAAGGAAATTGATTAATGTGCCCTGAGGAAGTATGAGTAGTGTATTTATTGAGAAATTAATTTCAGTGTATTTCTTATGTTTTAAGAATGAGTTAATTTACATTTTAATAAAGAACAAGACAATACAATATCATGTAAGATCAATGCTAAGGCATAAGTCATACTAATGTCCCTGCCCTATTCACTGTCTTTAACACAATAACAATAGTAGATCTTCCCAAGTGCTGGAGTAACGTGTTGATCCAATTTTTTTCTCTCAGCAGTGTGAGTATTATTTGCAATTTTCTAAATTAACTTTCTTGATTATTACACCAATATGTTGAAAATGATAAAAAATCTTCATTGGCCATATAATACTACTTTTAGGTTATTACTTGTAATGTCGGTCTGTACTTAGCACAACAGCCTGCAAACGGGCCAAGGCCTCCCAGCAGCATCCCGTCATCGCAGCCATGGGTTAAAGAGGTACATGTGGTTAGCACGAAGACAAATCCATGCCGTATTCTGGTCTTCTCAACCTGAGAAGTTTTCTCATTGTCACACAGCAACATATACCAGAATATTGCAAGGAAAACGCACAATATAATCTTGCCTGACCGGGAATCAAACCCAGTGTTGTGTCATGGAAAGTGAGCACGCTGACCAATGAGCTAAACTGCGAGGGCCACTTGTAATGTAACACATTCAATAGACATTTCTCAGAAATTGGAGAAAAGTTCATTCACTGCAATTCCTAAATAATATAAATACACACTCAAATATACACCATCACCAAATGCAAACTCCATACATATCTCTGAAACATCACCTGCAGAAATAAAGAAAATCATAAATCAAATGAAAAACAAATTCTCTACAGGACTGGATAATATCCCTGACACACTAATTAAACATTCGGCAACAAATATAATAAAACTGCTCACTCACATTTGTAATCACTCCTTAACTCCGTAGCTTCCCAGAAATTCTCAAAAAAGCAAAAGTTAAGCCACTATTCAAAAAAGGTAACACCCATGATCTCATGAATTACAGACCAATACCCTTGCTATATGAATTTTCAAAAATTCTAGAAAAGCGTTTTAATGATAGACTCAAACACTTTCTCAATTCAAATACCATATTGACAGAGGCCCAACATAGATTCAAAAATGATAGATCTACTGACACTTATCTATCTTCACCTTTCTAAATGACATACTAGTTGCTCTAGATCAGAAAGAAAACCCCATCAGATTATTTCTATATTTGTCAAAAGCATTTGACATTATTGATAATCACTATTAACCAAACTTGAAACTTTGGGAATTAGAGGCATTGCACATCAATGGGTAAAACCTTACCTTTCAAATCATTGTCAAGTAGTCAAAATCAAGCATGTTAGAGATAAAAAGATTTCAAGCCATTTTTCCCAACCTGGAATAATAAATTATGGAGTGCCACAAGGATCAATCCTAGACCCTATACTATTTCTCTTGTACATCAACGACATGCCCCTGACTCTACAAAAGAGCAAAATGGTCCTATTTCCAGATAACACAAACATTATTAAAGCAAATACACAACAAACTCTACAAAAAGAAGCACAAACAGTTCTAGAGGCACAAGTAAAATGGTTTCAAGAGAATAAACTCATCATAAACACCAGTAAAACTGTCTTCCTAAACTTTTCGAATCCACTTTCTAAAAAAAAAACTCCAACACAGTTTATGATAAAACACATCCTTGTAAAAATAGCACAAAAAAACTTTTCTTGGATTGACTATTGAAGATGATCTAAAATGGAACTCCCACATCACAGGTCTAAACAACAAGCTTACCAAGTCATGCTATTACTTCTACATTCTTAAGTCAAAAACTTGGATACACTACAAACAGTGTACTTTGCAAATATTCACTCACTTCTAAAATATGGAATCATATTCTGGGGAAACTCCCCAGAGAACCGCTTTTCAAAAAAAAAAAAAAAAAAAAAAAAGGTGTGTGCGTGTGTGTTGTAACACTAGACCACTAGACAAAAAAAGAAATCTGCACGTTCCACACTGTGAAACTTCACTCATTCAAAAAAGTACCCTTTTTGAAGGCATCACACTATATAACAAACTCCCTAATGAATTTAAAAGCTTAAACCCAATACACACATTAAAAAATAAACTAAAAGATTTTATGTTTAACCATACATTCTACAGTACAAAAGAATACATATATCATAAACATGTATCAAAATCAATATAAACTAGTACTAATAATTTTTGCATATTCTGTTGCATGATTTGAAGCCCCCCTAAGCCGATTGTTGGATATAGAGGATGAACCCAGCCCTGGCATCAATGTCATGAGACAAATTTTTCTCTTTCTTTATTATTGTTTTTCAAAGTTTAGTTTTACCCTACCATTTATAAAAGCAATTTGTATTTAGTATGAAAATTAAATTGAATTTTATTTTCAGTATTGTATTTAATATTTAGAAATGCCTATATTGTACATTGTATGATTATATACATGTCCTAACTTGTCATACATGGCTTATGCTGTATTTATGTGACAAATATATTATGACGATGACGATGATGATGATGATGATGATGATGATGATGATGATGAATTATAAGGAAATTGATCATGTTATCTTTCCATCCACAATGTTATACTTATATTTTAAATCCTCTTTCCCTACCTCATGGACCATATTTAAATTCATACACCTTTCTTCAATATTATCTCCAGATTCACAATTACTACTTTGTTAAAAATATTCATCTCCAAAATTGTCTTCCAAAAGAAGTTCTACTTAATTATTTATTTATTAACGGACAATTTGTCCAATTATATGCACATAAAATTTATACAGTGCATTATACATAAATTAAAAATTAAATAGTTTGAACTCTAAAAAGCTTTAAAAATAGAAGAATATCTAAGTGAGAAGTAAAATATCAATCATTAAAATTTTAGTATTTTTTGCAAATACTTAGATCACATCATTGTCAATGAAGAGATCAATGTCAAATTTTCAATTATACAATATATTCTACTGATAGAGTTATTTGCTGTATAGGTATGTTTATATACTCTTGACAAAAAATGTCTAAGTGGATTCCTAGTTTGTACAGCAGGGACCCTAAAATTGATCGTACTCAGCAATAGTGAGCAATCAATATTACTCCTCAATAATTTTCACAAATATAGGATATCAACATAATTTCTATAAGATCTTAATGATGGCAAATTCTGGCGTAAAGAGACCTCACTATATTCATGAATAATGAATGGGTCTTCAATTCCCATATGATAGCCTGTAACTCTAAAATATTTGTGTTGTAGTCTCTATTCTAGAAATAGCATTTGCAAAACACGGTGTCCATACAGTTGATGAGTACATCAGAATCAGTCTTATCAAAAGTAAATAGAGAAGTCGCATTATCTGCACACAGAGTATCTCATAGAAAATACGCTTCACTAAACCCAGCATTTGATTAGCCTTATTTATCATAAAGTCCAAATGATCTTTAAATGCTATTCTGGAGTCTAAGATCACTCTAAGGTATCTGACTGAAGAGACTCTTTTAATGACAATGAACTCTTCTATCACTTTTTTGTTTCTGGTAAATGTAGTTGTTTTACACTTCACAAGATTTAAGTTTAGATCATTATTTTCACATCAATTGGTAAATGCATCTAGCACTGCCTGCAATTTAATCTTGTCATCTAATGATTTTACAGTACTGAATATTTTCAAATCAGCAAACATGAGAAACTCTACGCCATGAAATATATGACAAATATCATTTTTAAAACTTTAATTTTATAATTTTACGGATTCAAGATAGCATTACCAATCTTGACATATTGCACACGATTTGTCAGATATTGTTCAAACCATTGATAAAGGGACCACAGATACCAAAACGTTTGAGCTTAAAAGCAATAAAGATATCTTCATCAAATCAAAGGCCTTGCTAGAATCAATGTATACACTGTCTACCTGGTAAGAATCCTCCATTACATTAAGAATATAACAACTGTAATGCATAAGGTTAGACTACGTTTCTTCCCCATACAAAGCCAAATTGTCTGTCTAACATAAAGGGGTATATAATTACTCTCAGTTTATCAAGAATTAAAGATTCAAACAGGTTAGGTATAACATTAAATATAGTTATTGGTCTATAGTTCGAGACATATTCCTTGCTACCAGATTTAAATATCAGTTTTATAAACAATGTCTACCAGGCCAGTGGAAACCTTCCTTTCAGCAAAGATCTATCAAATAAGATTTTGAATAATTGTAAAGAAACATACTTACATTTTTTCAGTACAATGGTAGGGATTCCATCAGGACCCATTTTTCCACCCTAATCTATCTTTTCAATCTTCTGTAATATCTCCACAACTCCAATGTTTACAGTATTCACCACATGATTCGGTTGATCATTACTGAGTAAATTATCCAATCTATATGGATGTGTATAAAAAGTAAAGAAGTAAGTGGCGAATCTATCTACTATTGAGTTTAGGCCAGTACAAGTACACATGCCCATGTTCACGGAACATAAACTGGTGGTGATGAAAACCCGTATTAAAAATCCACTTAGAGAACGTTTTAAGAAATATTTTAAAATTAAAAGTGAAAAATTGAGAATGGAGGAAAATAAGAAAAGATATGAACAAGCAGTTGAAGAAAGACTGAAAACGAAACAGGGAGAGGTTAGGGAAGGAATTGAGAAAGAATGGAAGAAACTGAAAGAAACGATGCTAGAAGCAGCGATAGAGGAAGAGAGTAAATACGCGTTTTAAAAGAACTAGATGGTGGAATGAGGTGGTCAAGGAATGGGTAAAGAAGAAAAAGAAAGCGTACGCCACATATATGGTATCAAGGACACAAGAAGAATGGGAAAAGTAGGTAGAAAGTAGAAATAGAGCAAAATTAGAAGTGCAAAGGCAGAGACATGGGAAATGTTTGCAACAGAATGGGAGGAAAAGTACCATAAGAACAAGAAAAACTTTTGGCAGGTAGTAAATGGACTAAGAGGGAAACAAGAAAACAGTCAGAAGCATAATGGATCCAAATAGCATAATGGATCCAGAAGCATAATGGATCCAACTGGGAAACTCCATGAGCCACTGGGAAATGGGAAAGAGAGGGAAGGCGAATCGAACCTGGTGAGTGAGAGACACCAGGGGAGAGGAGCAGAGGTGGAGGAGGATCCCAGAATGGAAAGAGATGTAGAAGAGGCAATAAGAAGAATTCAAGTTGGGAAGGCAGCTGGTCCAGACGGAAATCACCAGAAATGATAAGAGAAGGAAGAAAATATAATAGTACCTATACATAAAAAGGGGAACACTGTCAATTGTGAAAATTACAGGGTGATTTGTTTGACATCCTGCATAAGTAAATTGTACTCCAGAATAGTGGAAGTAAAATTGAGGACGGAGGTAGAAGATGATTTGGAAGAGGAGCAGGGGGCCTTTAGAACATATAGACAAACACAAGACCCTATTTACACTCTAAGAAGCATAATTAAAAAAACATTGAGTAGGGGGAAAACAATATGCACTGCTTTTATAGATTTAAAGTCATCATTTGATACAGAACCCACGAAAGAACTATGGGATGCACTGGAGAAAGCAAAGGTTTCGAGCAAAATTATGAGGTAATTAAAAGCATTTATAAAAATGTGTATGGTACTGTAAGGATGGACGGACAACTTAGTGGGAAATTTAGAATGGGCAAAGGAGTTAAACAAGGAGATTCATTAAGCCCTCTACTATTTATAATCTTTGAGGATCAGGTAATTAAACAAACCAAAAGGCATACTAAAAAATGAAAAATTGGAAAATGAGACCAGTATGGATACAAGCATTGGTGTATGCGGACGATATTTTATTACTCACCAAAACACCGAGAGAGCTGCAAGAGATGATAACTGAGTGGGGGTATGCACTCACTGGATAGGGGTATGAAGATCAACATCAATAAGAGCAAGGTAATGTGTATACGCAAAGAGAAGGAAGAAATGAACATCAAATGGAGAGAGGAAAGCATGGAGCAAATAACAAGCTATGAGTATCTAGAAACAATAATTTCAGAAAACAAAAAATATGAAGAGTAACTGAATAATAGAGTGAAGAAAGCAAACTCTGTGTATTATCAAATAAATAAGAACATGTTAAGAATGAATGTAGGTGCTAAAACAAAACTCCAAATTTATAAGTCCGTATATATACCAACATTTATATATGGAACTGAAAGTATGCCACATAATACGAAAACAGAAAGTAGAGTCACAGCTGTGGAAATGAAATTCCTATGCAGGATAGTAGGGAAAACAAGAAGAGATCGAATGGAAAATACAATCAGAGAGGAACTAAAAGTTACCCCGCTACTCAAAGAAATGGAAAATAAAGCTCTGAAGTGGTACGGACATGTTGCTACAATGGCAGAGGATAGAAAACCGAAACAAATTATCAAAGCCAAGCCAGAGGGAAAGAGACCACCTGGAAGGCCAAGAAGAACATGGGACGCCTATATACAGAATATATGCCACAGGAGCGGAGCTACACTAGGAGAGATGAAGTGCAAGGCACAAGACAAAAAGGAGTATGTCGAATGGCTACCCGATGCTAAGAGGCATCAGGGGAAGAAGAAGAAGAATTTTATAATTTATAAAATTGCGTTTCTTTCATCCTGAATATTAAATCTTCTGTTATATTTCTACTTTATCTACCTCATGGAGATCAAAATGTTTATTGAGAACATTATAATAAAAGTAGTACATTATATTATTCTAAAATATATGAACATAGGCAGCATGAATGTAAGCAAAGGTGTGAGAGTAGCACATAACACAACAACAACAAGATGTCCTTCTGCAAACTGCATGTGACACTAGGTGTGTGGGATCTGGCATTCCCACACACAGCATGCAATAGGTAAGAGGAACTATTGACCTCCGACTTACCATTCAACGTAGGATATTACAAAACTTGAAAACTTACACCTACTACTCAGTGAGATATTGAGTTCTGACAATAGAATATGGCTATTAGAACTGTGTGTGCCTAACAAAGGGTTAATGTAGTACTCATTTTAAATTTTTCATAAAAATAAAAAAAATTATAAAAGATTATGAATGATGTCGGTTTGAATTCAGAAAATGACATTAACTACACTTCTATTTAAAATACAGAACAGATGGTGATAATTATGGAAGATAAAATATCTGACAAACAGAGATACTTGCAAATAAAATTTGAAGAAGAAGTTTAAAAAGGGAAATCTGCTGAACTTAAAGTAAGTGAAAAAGATCCAGAAGTTGAAGTGTATGAGTATATATCTCTGAAATATCTCTGAATCAAAATTTATTATGAGGTATTTCGTTTTTGCAGAAAGGATTTTGAGTGGGAATTGAACAAACTGGAAGAACTTTTGCAGATACGAAATGAGCACACCATATTGAAGAAAACAATCAAATCTCCTGGTTTGTAATTAAAGGTTTTCATTTTCCTAACACATCAGTACCCGACAGATTCTTATTTTCAAGAACTTGGTTCTAACAAACCTGTTCTTGTACCCATTTGTTATGTGTTATCTTACATCCTTCCCTATTGGTTTATAATCCATTGCTAATGCTGATAATCTGATGTTCAGCATTAATTTAAAATGTTCATGACATTTTCTTTTCTTTTCTTTTCTGTTCAATGAGTTGTTTCTTTGGATAAATGCGCTGTCTTCATCTCCCTACATTAATATTGGCATTGCAATAAAAGTGAAAAAATTGTAAAAGCATTTTTCAAACCTAATTCTATGAATGTCTGTTGTCTCACATACATGCATGTCTAAAACATTTAGTTAAGTTTCTCCCATTTGTAATATGGCACCTTAAATATTTAAAAATAAGAACTTGCTCTATAATTTTATTATATACTATCTTGACAAAAGATTGTGCGGAATACTTCCCACAAATAAGAAATCAAATAAGTTTCTCTTCGGTTGTGTCTAATGTTATTTACTATTTTAACATTTCTTCTCACTTAATAATGGATGTAGATACTGGTGACACAGAACATTTCTTCATATCTTTAAAGGTGTTAGTGATACATAATTAACTGAAAGAGTTTTAAAAAAAACAACTTATCATTTCACCATTTTGATTCTTATTATCTCTAGGTATTCCCATTACATTTCCTGTACATATGCTTACTTTATTCATCACACCAACTAACAAAGTTTTATAATATTATTGATTTATTTAAGGGAGACAGATGTATCCAAGGTATAAAATACTAATTTTGGATTTTGGCAAAATTAAACAGCTTTGTTTATTCTGTATTTGTTCATACTTGTATAAATATCTAGCAATACACTGAAATAATTAGATATTTACACAGATTTAAATGGGGCTTTCAAGAGCATTCTGTTTCCCCCTAATTGTTTTTGGATAATCTGATGAGCCATCAGTTTCCTCCTTTTAACTTTCTTTACAACATAAAACAGTGATTGATAAGTATTCTGCACAATGTTTTAATTTTAAGTTGATTATTATGTCATTAACATACCGAACCTCTCGAATTATCAATTCTCATCTGTTGTCAATAAATATTAAAACTTCATCTGTACTCCTCCTTTCTGATTTATTTCACAATCGAACATGGAATGGTTTTCTACACTTTTAGGTTCCCAATAATGCATATCTTTTTTGTGACAAAAAAAAAACATTCAAATTCTCTCTCTCCTGTCTCTCTCCTTCTGTCTCTCTCCTGTCTCTTTCTCCTCTCTCCCCTCCTTCTGTCTCTCCTGTCTCTTTCTCCTCTCTCCCCTCACTCTCCTCCCTCCTCTCTGTAATTTTGATGATAATGCCTTATTATTTCTTTCAATACTTAGTTCTCAGCTAATTAAAATTTTCAACAGCTCCTGTAATCAATGTAGAATCGGAGGTGTACAGTCTTAGAGTCAATCAGGAAGAGCTGATTGGGTCTGCTGCTAATTAGAACAAGAAAAGGGAAGAATTAGAGGTTGGTTGAAAGTTAACATTTTTTATTTAATAATTTTAATAAAATACATTACAAAATAATAAACTATTGAGTTTGTAGTTTAAAATTGTCTCCGAGTCTCTTTATTTCTATACCATTCCCTACTATTGAACTTGTGAAGTAATTTCCGCATAAATTGTGTGGAAATTACTTCACACAATAAAACAGATCTTGCAGATAGAAGCGTTTGAGATTATATTTGAAAGTGATGTGGAGGCATTATTTTAATATTGGTACAACTCCAGGTTTTTGAGAAATTGAGTTGATTTCATTTTCAGAGCCATGCAAATGTTATACATTTCTTCTGAAAGTGATAGAACTCCAACTTCTTTCTGTGGATGACATAGTGCATCACAATAAAAGTGATTTACTGGAGATTGGAATCTATTTATTTAGATAATGGCAAAATTCCAATGGCACGGCTATGTGGTTTACTACAAGCCACATGATGAGTATATTTTTGAGATATTTATAGCATCTACAGCAATGTGCAGGTAAAGAGCGTGATCCAGATTTGGTAATGGGAACAATAAAAATAATATAATTACAACACACATTTTGTATTTAACACAGAAATTAAACTTAATGGTCTATGTGTTAAATGACCATCAAAAGTTTGTAATAAGAAGGAAGAAAAACAAAGAAAATGGTTTCTAAACGCTAAAAATTAGATGGACTAGATTTATCCCACAGAAGTCTTTTATAATTATTTACTAGTAAACCTTAAATCCAGACATTGGTCTTTACACCGTAAACTTTCAAACCACCAGTGGTTGAGAAAGACTAAGGCATTCAGAAACTTCAATATCTCACTTCTACAATCAAAGCAAAGGAAGGTTAATGAGAAGAAACAGGATATGCTTGATTTATTTCTATTTATTTCAAGCATTAATCCTGCTTATTTCACTGAACTGCAGGTAGGGTTCGGACAATTTCAAGAAGAAGAAGAAAACTGAATGTGCCTCAACAGTAACATTAAATCAATATTGAATCTGCTTTAACAAATTGATATTGTCTTCATTTCCAACTTTTCTTAGAACGACACCTGATTTGGCCCACCAACGTCCTTTTTATGGTGGTATAACTGGTATAACCTTTACACCCCCAATAATCCAGGAAGCAAACAATATGCTTATTCATATCATCTTCAGATGAACAAGTAAATATCTTATAAGAGAAAAATACAATTTTTTGTCTAACTTCATCCCCGATTTTTTTATAATCATTTAACTTTATAGTTCAGTATCTCAAAAGGAGTGGCAGTGGAACTGTACTACTATTAAAATAATGCCTTCATGTAATAGGATATTTTCCATTAGTAGATATTCTATTACATTGGTTTAAAACTGTGTTCTATTTGATACCGTAAAATGTCTTCATTGTGGAGCCCTGCTATTGAAAAAGTGGATAAAAAATATTCCTCTATGTTGTAAATGTTTTCCAATAGCATGTTAGAATCCAAGGTTTGTGGGCTGTTGACACCAAAAAATTAATTGGTCTGTCCATTGATCTGTCAATCAATGGGCAACACTTGCGCTTACAATATTCAATATTCTCCAAAATTGATATTCCCTCATCGATATGAACACCAAGTCCTGTGCCTTTGAAATGGAATTATATTTTTGGGGGGTACTATACATGGAATCCTCAAAATTTTCAATGTTTTCAAAAATGGCTCTACATTTTTTTATTGAATTATGCCCTCAAAGAACATAATGAATGCTTTAAGTTTGGTACAGGTGTTATTGCTGATACGTCTGATTTTTGGAAAACTGCAAAAGTTAAACTGTTTTCAGAGTCTTCCTACAACTATAATATTAAAGATAGACAAGTCTTTCCTTAATGAAATCTGTTCTTCATTGTCAGACCTTACATAATGTTGTCTATGGTTTTTGAAAAAATGAGTAGTTTTCGAGTAATTTTGCATGAAATATAAGCAATTTTTAAAGAATGATTTTCTCAACAATGATTCCAATTTTTTCCCTTGTAATCTTTACTAAAACATGGCACCAAATTTTGAGCTGTCACCATTTTCTGCAAACTCTCCATATTTTTGAAAATTGCAAAAATGTAAGATTGTAAAATGCAATATTGATGATAAAAATGTTCTTCTTGAATGAAATGTATTTAAAAATGCTCTTTAGAGTTATTTACGATTTTTTAAAAGAACAAGTGTTTTTCACTTCAATTTTTTCTCTTTTTTTTCTGTGGAATTTTCAAAGGACGCGTAAAAGTGAAGCACATCAAACTTTTGTTGATTTTTTTTTAATTTTCGAAAATTGCAAAAATTAGTTTGTTTTTTATCCTGATAGGGTTTAGGTCATGTGACCTGTTCTGAAACCCATTTTTCTTCTTGGTATACCAATGTCCCTTCTTCCTTCTGTTCTATGGTTCATAGCTATGAATGAAAGTGGGTTCATTGGCATTCTTGATAAACGATTGTACCATTTCATCTTATTTTTGAGAACGTAATCGTGTAATTCTTTTACTTTTCAAACATTTCAGAATTACATTTCTTGTCAAATAGCAAGCGTCCTACTGTGTTTCACAGAGATTTGATTTCTGCCATTTCTAATTTTCTGAAATGAATAGTCTGTATTTTCATGTTATTCTGTAATTTTACTTTTAGACAGAATATTTTTTTGGTGTTGAATCTTTTCATTTATTTATTTGCTCTATTTTTGATTTATTTATAATGTCTACATAATAATAATGCAATGCTTATTGGAACAAAATTCACCTAGTTATGGCCATTTAATAAAATCAGAACATTTTCAGGTGAATGACGATGATTAGTGGGAGTAACTGTTGAAGAAATTGTGTTTTGCCAAAAATAGGAAATAAACAAAAATAGGGATGAGGTCTCAATTCCAATTATCCCTTCAAACAAGATTAGTTGACAGATGAGAATATTTTCAATCATGGACTTTTTACAGATATGTCAAAACACAGTAAATGTTGCCAATACTTTTTACCAGTGTGGACTGTTTTATGAACTCAGCAATTAGGACTCAAAACTCTTTACTGGTGCAATATGTGAAACACAACTGAGTTCTCCCTTCATACATGAAAAAAGATGGAAAAGAGGTAGCTAAAAGGTCTCACAAATTTCATATTGGAGGAGGAGGGGGTGAGTAGGGGGAAGGGGAGAAGGAGGGGGAGATAAAAATGTTAAATGAGAAAAACTAGAAAGCATTTAACAGCTCCACTAAGGTATCATAAACTTCGTAGTTGTATGTTAATTATCAAATTTAATGCAATAATTGCTACTAAATTGTTATATGCAGTTAGTTATGTATCTGTTTGGAAATTCTTTGTTAAGGTGCAGAACCATCTAAAGTAACGAACTATGCTGATTAGTCCAGCTGACAAGAAAAGAAGAATTGAGACGGAAAACCTTTAAAGAACTGTGTCTGGAGACATATGTTGATTACAATTCATCTCGTATTTTTTTAAAATTCCCCATAGAATTTAAGACAGTGAAAGGAAATTAGATGTTCTGCGGCATGTTTTTGTAATCATAAAAGAAGAACCGCAGCCACAGATAATGTACTCCGTTACAGTTGATGTAACGGAGCCTATATCTAGTTGATGTAACTAGTAACGTACGTTGCTTGTTCTCCATGTGTCCTGCACGCTATAGAGGCCTAAGAAGCTACAACGTCCTTCAGGAACCACGTAAGCATACTAACGGCTAACGTCAGTTGGCTCAAGTTGTTGGCGACGGACGTCCCTGCAGTGCCCTAGTGTGCCAAGGGCCATGTGCATGCGCTGTTGCTACGCTATGGACGGACGTACTTCCATCACGTCCGTTATTGACGCTCGTGTGTCGCTAGCCTTTTGCCGGTTGGGGAGTGGGACCGAAGCGCATCCTCCCCGAATAGCGCTGGCTGTGAGAAAGAACACGCCTCGCTGACGCGGCTGACGCTGGAATGCTGACGCGGCTCCGCGGTGACGGTCAGCATTCGAAGCAATGAATTAATCTAAATAAATTCTACCTGTCGGGCAATGCAGGGCTCTCTTTCGATTCAATATCTTGGGGATTGACAACAAATCTGATCGAGATCGAGTCATTGACCTAGAAGTTGTAGTACAACCTTTTTACACTCATAGTCATTCTAATTAAACAATTCAAATGGTAATTAACGTATTAATATCACTATTAAATAATACGAGTATTATTTTTGTTTTGGGTTTTCAATATACTCTCTAACTTTACTTATGTAGCAGAAAATACATGATTTCCATTTAAACTGTCATCTGGCAATGTGTTGCAAAATAACCTAATACATCTATTTCATGTGCATGTATTGCATCCAGCTGTTGGCACTGCTGATGAAAATTAGTCAGTAGCAATGAAATTTCTGGAATGCTCAAATTATTGAAATGGAAGTTATTAGCTAAATAACATTTCTTTCTGTTATATGTCACTAAGGGGGTAATTGTATAACGACACTTTTGGGAATGCAGATGAGTTTCTTTAAATAGTTCTGAAAGGAACGAGGGTTAAAAATAAAGTAAATTTATTCAAAAACTAGGTACTTTTATTGTTTCCCATTCATGTACAGTATCAAATATATTTTATTTCAAAACCAATAAATATCTGTGCATTGTTTATTTTATTACATCTTTACTTTCCTACTTATTCAAATATATAAACAATCTCCAATAACCTTAAATAAAAACAAAAGTGAACATAAATTACAGGGAGAAGTTTTATTCTTCGAAGATGGCTGTATCAATGTGTGTCTTAAAAAATGAAGTTGCAAGAACGTAATTTAAAGTTTTAAATTAGCAAAACTAACTATAATTTTGGTAAGAATGTTACAGTTTTTGTTTAAGCTAGCCAAGCTGAAATTAAAAAACACTCGGCAATTCCTTTTTCTTCAAATTGCAGATATGCAAAAAACAAACAACAAAAAATATTTTCTCCCCATATAGATAACAAATTAACAAGTTTACTCCTTTTGCACTTAACAGTTTAATAGTTTTCTTGCTTTAACTACATTCATGAGAAAAACTTGAAAATAATTAATACATGCATTATTTTAGAATAGATAAGCTCATGCAAGTGTTCTGCGAATAAAAAGAGCACTTATAAAGTGACATTTTTCTGTTGAAAAGATCGACAAAACACTGCACTAACAGAAAATTTCTGTTACGTTTAGCCACAATATTAGGCATTACGGAGAAGGAGAACTGTTCAGGCAACCGCTAGTGCCTGCGGACCAGCTGCAGTGGCGGCGGCAACGGGGGTGGTGCGAACGCGTTCTCGCTGAGCAGCCCAATAGAGGCGATCCAACAGCGGGAGCAACGAGAGTCCGTTCATGGCCGGTAGCTCCTCGCGCTCTCCATGGTCATTGGCTGCGGACGGTTTGGGGCGATTGACCTTCGCGCCTGCCACGCCGTATTTGAAGAAGCATTTGGCAATAATTTCCTTCCAGCCTCGACCAGAACGTGGTACAGCAGCGTTGACACCAGGGGCGAAGGATTTCTCGTTATCTGCTGCGATTGTTTTGCTACCTGAAAGTTTGTTTTTACATTCATTTAACGTAAGAAATGGTACAAAAATGTATATGATATAAGAAAAAGGGAGGCAAAAAGGTAATGTTAATCACAAAAGCAAATCACCGGGAGCGGTAGCTCAGTGCATCAACTGATGTCACTACAGCGCCTCTGACCGGGAGATTCTAGGTTCGATTCCTGACGGCAGCAGGATTTTCGACATTAGCGTTTCAGCTAGGTCGAATTCAGTCGCTGTCTGGAGGAGAATTCTAGCGGCCGGCTTCTCTGATCGGTAGTTTTCCGTGGTTTCTCCGATCAACACCAGGCGAATGCCGGAGCAGTACCCTACCAAACGGGCCACGGACCGCGCGCGATCTTTCCTTCCTCTTCCTTGTCCTATCCTCTCCCCTTACACACACCTTACACTCACATGCACTACACTCCACATATTCCGGGAGACCGGTCGGGCTTAGAGCTTGTCCCGGCTGGGGCGGTGCCCCGCTGGTGGGAGAGTCCTGGTTAGGGGGAAACCCCACTAGCCGACGGTAGGTCGGCGCCGGATCTCGCCATTCAGCGGGGGAAGACCACCGCCATCTCCCGACAAAAAACATGCACGACACTAATGCACGAGACTAATGACCAAAGCAGTTGACGTGCCCGGAAACACGAAAAAAAAACCAAACCACAAAAGCAAATCAAGGGATAATCTTGCATTTTGTGCACAGGGCGTTGGAAAACTCTACAGATTCTTGTGCAAATAGTCATGTAACTAGTGGACTTGCAGGAGCAAAAATGCTGCTGAAAAATCACAAAAATATGTTCCAATTGACCTTTGATTGATTATTTCGTGTTTTTGGGCGCGGTAACTTCTAAGGTCATTACTCTCGTAAGTGTAGTGAGTGTTTTTCCTCAGGAAGTGGCGGTCATCACCCTCGTTGGGTATTGCGATCTGGCACCAACTTACACCTCCTCTGGCGGGATTTTCCTCAACCACCTCAGCCGAGACAAGATCTAAGCTCCTTACTGGTCTCGCAAAATGTGTGGTAGTGTAGCGCACGAGTGTTTGTATAAGTAAGGGGTCAGGATTGACGAGGAAGGGAAAAGAAAGAACGCGCGCGGTGTGTGGCCCGTTTGTTAGGGTACTGCTCCGGCATTCGCGTGGTATTGATCGGAGAAACCATGGAAAAATACCGATCTGATCATTTGGTCGTTAGAATTCTCCTCCAGACAAGGACTAAGTACGACATAGCTACCTTGTGATGTCGAAAATCCTGCCATCAAAGAGGCTCGAACTCCCTTTCTGTAGTGACTGTAGGCACTGTAGTGACATCAGTTGATGCTCTGAGCCACCTATGCCACCTTTTTCAAAAATAAGATTCACATTGTTCAAAAACAACATAACTCAACATAATACTATTGAAAAAACTGCAATAAATTAAATATTGTAATACACTCTTAATGAAAATTGCAATAACAGTGTTATGTAAGTATAATACAACAGTTCCTTACATACCAAGATTATAAAAAAAGTTGTATTGCAAATTGTGTCGATACGTCAACAGCAAATACGTGACGCGGGGCCGCCACTTCCCTGGAGCCTTGCTGTCACATGACCTCAGCTATGTAGGGAGCAGTGACGCTTTGAGTAAGAGAATTCAGTCGCTACGCGCAGTAAGAAATTGGAAAAAAACTATCAAATATTTGCATTTATCGGGCAAAACCGAAGGCGTTCATTGTTTTTGTGATTTTCCCTTGTTAATGGGTATACGAAATGATAGATACCCCTTACTTGACCGGAGGCTACATCGTTTTCTTTAGATTTCTGCGCTATTGGAAATTAATAATGTTGATAAGTATCACATATCAAATATTTTAAAGTTTATTATAATGTTCGTGCTCCATGCATACGAATACCTGAAAACCTTAAATAAAATCATATATTCTTAATAAAAAGCAAGTTGCACCTCTGTAGTTTGCACCGTGGAAAATTCGACTTAATAATAATAATAATAATAATAATAATAATAATAATAATATAACAATAATAATATTATTATCATCATCATTATTATTATCATCATCATCATTATTAAGATCGCTTTTCAACATCTTGGATTTCTGGACGTGGTCACTAATGGTTTAAAAAATTTCAATGAAGTAATACAGATAAATAGTCTTTTGGAACAGATACAATATAAAATTGCATAAAATTAAACAATAAAAAATTGCTTCGGAATCGAACTTACCAAATTGATGTATTGCGTTGGGTGGCAGCGATTGCTTTGCGGCCCTTGTAGAAACTGGAAAAGGAACGAACCAGTACAACTCTTTGTTGTCAATTGTCGTTCTATCCGAAGATTTGACTCCAATTCCAGAAGCAGCAGGTTGATCGTCCGGCTTGGCCACCACTTCGTGCGAGACGCGTGAAATGATGTCTGTGCCAGTGGGATCCATACCTTCGTCTCCATTGGTAATAGTATATGTTGGTTCAGCTGCAACGCGATCTGGTAAGTCAATGAATAGAAGTGAATTGAGGCGCTATCTACGTTAAAGGCGTGAAATTTTTGCACTGTCGGTGCAATCTTTACCTTCGTTTTCAGAGATGTTGTTATCTGTTGGATCTGCCCCAATGCGATCTGCCGGTACCAGGGCATTTGCGTTCTTCACATCTTGTGGAGCTGCATCTGTAGATGTGAAAGCTACTTGCAGTTCTCCAGCAGAACTTGAATAAGGTTGAATATCTAAAATCACAGGATCTTCCGGTAGCAGCAATGCCGACAGCAGCAGCACTTGAATGACCGTGAAAATGAGGAGAACCACCCGTATGCAACGGTCCTCATGATCGAGAAACTGCAAAACATCATTCATCCTCATCCCGGGCATTTTCTTCGTTCGTCGCTCACGAGCCGTCTGTGACTACCCGCAGGAGACCTCCGACAAATAGTGCCGGATGCCGCGGGAGTGCTGCCAATTTCAACCAGAGGAAGGGGATGCGCTGGACAGGGCAGAGAGGGGACGACCATGCCACGCGCCAAGCTGATGTACATGCCTTTATTTCACGTGATCAGAGCGTGACATAGTTCATTCCTTGTATCGTATTTCGATAGAAACAAAGTATTCGTATTTTATTTCACATTGTTTCACAAAGTTTGAAAGGAAGTGCAAAATGATACTTCCTTCATCATTCTTCAGACCAAATGAGGTCATAAATTCTTTAGACGATGATATCACGATTTCCTGTGATATTATACTACTGAGGTATTGTTTTAAATCTCTTTGTGGGTGCACTTCCCGGAAATATGCCATTAAACATATGCTTTTTCTCAAAGGTGTTGTCAGTTCTTCCTCGAAATTTCAAACTGATCTTATTGTCTCAATGTTATTAAAGATAAATAATTTCCTGAAATAGTTCGAAGAATAACGAGGGTCTAAAGGTGTAAATAAGATTGTTATCGGAACAAATATTCGGAACGAAGTAGTATTTCACAATGGATTAAATTGACTGGAGCCTTTTCGGTTGATTTTTTTCCCCATTTTTTCCAATTGATACATATTCCCCGCCTACTTCGCCTTTTATACTAAAGAGAAAATATTGAACTGCTTCAGTAGAAAGAAGGGTTCTCTTGGTAGAAAAACTTATATTGTGGATCCATGATATCGAAAAGTTGATAAACTTTTCTCTTCTATTAATAACAAATTAATGTAATAAATTACTACCACAAATACATTATGAAGTCAGTATCAAAGTTAGTAGTAAGTATCCAAGTTGTACAAACCTTGTTACAGGTTATTTAGAATTTTACAGTCAAAATGATAATTAATGCATTCAGTATGATTATATTATACTTTGGTTCCTTTATTTTTTAACAGACCCTGAACAACTAATGGAGATGAATTATTTCACACTTTTCATTCTTATTGAGAAAAGGGAATTGCTGAGAACATGAAGTCAACGTGATGTATCTGTGCACGTCTCATATGCTGCTGTGTCTTCTTATTTACATAATGTTCTAGTCTAAAGATGAGGAAAAAAAATAATCCTCAAAACTGTCGCAAGATAATAAGAATGAAAAGTGTTCAACAATTCATCTCCATTAGCTGTTGAAGGTCTGTTCAAAAATAAAGGGACCAAAGTATAATATAATAATACAGACGAACAGACACATAAAATTTAAAATAATTCAATATAATTGTTAAAATTAATATTATTTTCATTTTTGATACTCGATATTGTCTCTAATTGTATTGAGACAGATATGCAACAGAAAAGATTTTACATGACACTTAAACTTATGTATAGAATTTTATCGCTTAATATCATCTCACAATGCGCTGTAAAATAATGTAAATGTATTTTATGTGAATTTCTTGTAGTGAGCTGACACCTCATGAATGTGATTACTGCATCGAGTGTTATAGTTATAGGCATCGGAATTAGTTATGCCGAATTTTCGAAAACATTGTACAAGACTTTATTTCAAAATCCCTTTAAGGAACAGATTTCATTTAGAAAAAAAATTACATCTTCATAATTGTAGTTGTAGAAAGACGCCGAAAAGATTTTGAATTAGAGCCATTTTCGAAAAATCAGTTTTCAACGAAAATTAGATCTGCACCATTCTTTTGAACAATCTTCACACTATCCAACAACAAAATTTAATAAAAAAGGATGGAGCCATTTTTTTCTGGATAATGTCCCAGGGGCTTCAAGTAAAGTATCCAAAAAAATAAAATATCGGTTTCAAATTGAAGGGGCCGCGACATCCGCCAGATCGATTGCGAAATATCAATTTTGGAGAAAATCGGCTGATTGGTTTAACCGCTAGCGTTGTTCACAGACGGACTTTTTTCCACATTCGATTTTTCGGTATCAAGGACCCTCAAAACATGTATTGTGGCTACATCACGTGTTAGAGGATTTTTTTCTAAATTTAGCAACTGGATTCGCCGTTTTTACGCGAAAAATTATGTAACTTTCTCCGTACTACATAAGCGATAGCGAGAAAGGAAAAGTTACATCAAACATGGCTTCATATTTATTACTAATCTTTGTCCTAAGATTTCGTAAAGGACACTAAAAACTTGGCATAGGTCTCATTTTCGTTGAAATATATAGATTTTCGAAAACTCCAAAAGTTCAAACGCTTTCGACATCTTCCTACCAGCACAATCTTCAAGATAAGGATTTTTTCTTTAATAAAATCTGTTGTTAGCAAATTTCTTGAAGTATGTTCATGCACAATTTTTAGAATTTATTAGTAATTTTTGCGTAAATGCGCATTTTTGCATGAAATATAGGCTATCTTTAAGCAATCTTTACTAAAAAACGGTTCCACATTTTTGCTTTTTTTATAGTTATTTTATATTTTTTTAGTATATATTTTTATAGTTTTTTTATAGTTATATTAATTGAAATTAATTTAAATGAAATAATTTAATTATTAAATTGATTTAAGAAATTTAAATAACGTGCGTTTTTCGCATAATGTCCACTTGAACTTAATGCAAATTATAAAAAATACTCTCAAAATAGACTTACATTTTTTCGTGGAATTTTCAAAGGATGCTTAAAAATGGGACATGTTTAATTTTCGTTGATTTTTTAATTTCGAAAATTGCAAAAATTTGTCTTCTTTTATGTCAATAGTGTTTAGGTCATGTTACCTGTTTAGGAACCCATTTTCTTCTCGGTAAACCAATGTCTCTTCTTCCTTCTATTTTATGGTTCATAGCTATGACTGAAAGTCGGTTAATTGGCATTCTTGATTGTAGCATTTTATCTTATTTTCGAAAATATTTTCGTGTAATTCTTTGACTTTAAAATATTAGAATTACTTTCTTGTCAAATAGCAAGCATCCTACTGTGTTTCGCAGAGATTTTATTTCTGCCGTCTCTAATTTTCTGAAATGAGCAGTCCATATTTTCATGTAATTTTCCTTTTCATGTAATTTTACTTTTAGACAGAATATTTTTTTGGTGTTAAATCTTTTGATTTATTTATTTGCTCTATTTTTGATTAATTTATTATATCTACATTATAATAATGCAATGCTTATTAGGACAAAATTCACCTAGTTGTGGCCATTTAATAAAATCAGAACACTTTCTGGTGAATGATGATTCGTAGGAGTAACTGTTGAAGAAATTGTTTTGCAAAAAAAATAGGAAAGAAACAAAAATAGGGATGAGGTCTCAATTTCAATTATCCCTTCAAATAAGATTAGTTGGCGGAATTAAATGTTGTTAAATTAATGTTGTTAAACGGAATTAAATTCCGTTGAAAATGTATTCGAAATTTCTATTGTAAATCCTACTTTGCTAAAAGTGATATTACCTTGCATCTACAGACCTCCAACAAAGAGAGCTGCATATTATATTTTGTTCTTAGAAAAACTGTAGCTAACACTCAACAAAGTCAGCAATCGCTCTTTTGAATCCATGGTTGTATGCGGAGATTTTAACATTGATTTTCTGATCGAATCTTGCGAGAAAGAAAAGTTTCTCAATTTAATTAATTCCTTCAATTTAGACATTACAATTAATGTACTTACACAGATCACACAACAATCGATGAAGGCAATTGATCAAATTATATTTAACAAAACTACTACTCGATATGGAGTTGAAACAAAAGATTTAGGATTCAGTGACCGCGATGCACAAATTCTTACCATTATAAGAAATGCGAACACTGACACAAGAAATAATACACGTATGACTAGATTCATTACAAAAAGTAAAATAAAATTATTCATTGATTAATTGATACAGGAGTCATGGGAAGCGGTTTATAATACTGTTCATACAAACGATAAATATATGTTTTTTTTTTTTTAAGTCTTTCATTTCATTTTAAAACTTGCTTTCCTCTTCAAAAACGAAAATTAAATATTTCACGGAAAAGCAATTCTTGGATAACACAAGGGATTAGAACATTTTGTAAAAACAAGCGAATTCTTTCTTTCATTTCTAAACGTCGTAACGTATCTCTATATTTCCTCATCTACTTTAAAAAATACAAATCATTGTTGCGAAAAGTCATAAGGCAGGCTAAAATCATGAAACTCGATCAGGATATTTTGAACTCAAATAACAAAACAAAAGCAATGTGAAATATAATAAAAAATACTACCAAATCAACTAGAAAACCCGTAGAGAATGTTGTTTTAAAATATAACGATATAAATGTGAACGATCCGGCAACAGTGGCTAGTCTCTTTAACCAATACTTTTCGAGCATTGCTGCCGATCTCACTAAGGATCTGCAGCCACAAAACTCAAGAACAGACAGTTCACCCAAATTTTTAGACATGATGTTCGTTTGCGAAACTTCTTCCTATGAAATTCTCAAAATAATCGGTAAACTAAAAAATAAATATTCGTCCGGTTTAGATGAATTCCCGGATTCTTTGTTAAAGATTTGTGCGTATGCCATTATACACCCTTATGCACTGGAACGTTTCCATATATTTTCAAAACAGCTAAAATTAAGCCGCTCTTTAAAAAAGCCAACAAATATGACATTCAAAATTATAGACTCATTTCTCTTCCATCAGTTTTTTCAAAAATATTAGAGAGACTTTTTTACGTACGAATGGAAACCTTTCTCAATAAACACGACGCGCTTTCAGATTGCCAACATGGATTTAGAAAATCAAAATTAACGGAAACAGCCATATTTTCTTTTCTTAAAGATGTCGCCTCATCATTGGATCAAAACGAGGCACCTATTGGATTATTTTGAGATCTCTCAAAAGCTTTTGACGCCATTGATCATGACAGTTTACTTTCCAAATTACCTTCATATGGAATCCGTGGTATTGCTCTTAATTGGTTATGTTCGTACCTTAAACAACAATCTCAGAGAGCGGAAATACCTATGATGGAACATTACGTACGCACCTTTCCGACTCTTTGCCCATTGAACGTGGAGTTTCTCAAATATCGATTTTAGGCCCTATTCTGTATCTACTTTACGTAAACGATATGCCTTCGAGGAGTCGAAACGGAAGAACAGTTCGCTTTGCGGATTTATATGAACATCTTTTGCAATAAAGAAACCGTAAATAGTACAATATCGGATGTTTCAAATTGGTTCAGAAATAACAAATTAATAGTAAACGAAAACAAAAAGGTTTTAATGCAGTTTTCCAATTCAAGTAAACCATTCTCTGCTCCATTGAAAATGAACGATGTACCATTGACTGATGTTAAGACAACAAACATTTTGAGATCTCTCAATTCAGTCAAATCTTAAATGGAACGTCAATTTAAATGAATTGAACACAAAATTAAGTGTATTATGCTACGCGTTCTTGCAAATTCATTCAGCCTTCATAATGCTCGTTGTGTATTTTTCGCGAATGTTCATTCCCGCCTGAGATATGGCATAATATTCTGGGGAAATACATCTTATAGCTCCCAGACTGTTAGATTACAAAAAACAATTGTACGAATAATAACCACATCCCACCCACGTGATTCTTGAAAGCCTCTCTTCATTAATCTAGGAATTTTACCATTTCCTTGTCTGTTGATTTACGAATCAGTGGTTTTTTTCAAAAATGACCTGCTTAAGGGCGGGAATTTATTTTCAGAAAATGCCGATGTCTATTATTACACTCGACGTAGAAATCATATTCAGGTGATATATCAACAGCTCATTACAAAAATTTCACATACAATACATGTACATTATTTTACAACACTGCCAGATGACATTAAACGATTAAATTTGATAGAAACGTTTAAATCCAAAGTTAATCGTTTCTGCTGCATAACTGTTTCTATACAATTAGATACTATACTGGGCATCACAAGGAACGTATCATTAATTTTAACAGTGATATTTAATGTATTATTTATCATTGGACTGTATAATTCTAAACAATATGTAAAAAGTACTGTGTTGCAGCTTCTGGGTCAATGACCCCCATCTCGATCAGGTTTTTCGTCTAGTTTCCCTGATCCATTGAGCAAATGCTGAGATGTCCCCTTGTTTTGCTTCTGGACATGAATGTAACTTCATTATCTGTGCATGTCTTCTAGAATTTAGTGGGAAATATAGGTATTCAAATTATCGTTTCCATGTTGTCGCGGCATGAAGTATTATTCCTTGACGAAAAACATCATGGATAAGAGCCCAAAGTTTGTTGCTTATTTATCCTTGAAAATAGATTTTATATCATGGGAGCGGGTTTTTCTCCATTCAAAATTCAAGTAGTATATGACCTGGTTAGGGATCGGAAAAATTTGAAAATGTGCACAGAATTCACTTCTCCCCATAGCACGTCATACGCTGTTTTAACTGTTTTTTTTTACGTAAAATAAATAAAAAATAATAAAATAGATGAAGAGAATATTTTCAATGATAGACTTTTTACAGATATGTTAAAACACAGAGTAACTGATGTCAATACTTTGAATACTGAAAGAAAGCACCTTAGTGTGTTTCATAGATATTTCACTTCTGTCCTTGGTATTTGATTTTTGATCTTCTTCGTGATCACCCATGTTTCGCTGGCACACATGAGTGTGGAGATTGCAATTGTCGTGTGAAACGTAAGGCGTGCCTCCTTTCGGGTTCAGTTCGAATTCGGTTTCTCAGATATTTTTGTGTCGTTTCATAATCTCCTGAATTTTACTAGTTAATCTTCCACGTCATGATATATAGTAAAGGATATATCACAGTCTAAGTACTTCAAGTTACTAACATGTCTAGACCGTAGTTTCTCTTTCTTCGATCTTACTGGATATTTACCGCGAAATTCCATGATTTTTTAAAATTTTTGTACCGTTATTCCGGTTTGTTTAAGATAAGAATGTACATTTGTAGCTTATTTTCAATCACTCCTCTTACCACTTTGTCATTAAAAATTTGTAACAATTCGCAACAATATGTGCTATTGTAGCTCTACAAGTTTGAATGTGCTTTGTAAAACCATAGTTATTTACAGCATAAAGATTATTACAGCGATAGTTTAAACGAATATTCTTTGCTTATTCCAAATCAATATATGGCATACAAGAATCGTACAAGAAGTGTTTTGTTTCTATTAATGATTTTGACTTTGCGGAATATAGTAGATATATGTACAGTTTTTCTCTTTCATCGTTAAAATGATTAAAAATATCCTAATATTCATGACCATCGATTTGTTGTCATTTTAAATAATTTATGTAGATTTTTTCTTACGAATGAATGAAGAAAAAGCCTTCTTGTTCCAGACAGAACCTTCGAAATTTTATTCATAAATAACAATAATTTTCTTTCGCCAATAAGCAATTTAAATTTCATGTAATGTTTGGGGGATCTAAATTTACACCAGCGGCGTACTGCCTCAGTCGGGACAAGCTGTATGCTCCCTACCGGTCTCCCGACATGTATGATAGTGTAGAGCGTGAAGTGATAGTAATAGCGATAAGTGAAAGTAAGTGTATGTAAAGGGTGAAAATAGAACGAGGAAGAGGAAGGAAAGGTCGCGCGCGGTCCGTGGCCAGTTTATTAGGGTACTGCTCCGGCATTCGCTTGGTGTTGATCGTAACGGAAAACTACCGATCAGTGCAGCAGGCCGCCTTCGACTTGCGGGGTTGCCTCCTCCAGGTATGCCTCCCCCAGCTTGGACAAGCTGTAAACGCCTGACTGGACCCCCGAGATGTGTGTTAGTGTAGTGCATGTGCGAGTGTAAGGGGAGAGGATACGACAATGAACAGGAATAAAAAGATCGCGCGCGATCTGTGTCCCGTCTGTTGGGGTACTGCTGCGGGGATTGACCTGACATCGATCGGAGAAACCAAGGAAAACTACCGATCACAACAGCCGGTCGCTAGAATTCTCCTCCAGTCAGAGGCTGAATTCGACCTACTTAAGTAGTGTCGAAAATCCGTTACCAACGGTACTCGAGCCCTAGAACTCCCTGCGTTATTTCCGGTTAGAGTTACTGAAGAGCCAGCGGCGATGCTGTGAGATTGTTCAGACGATTAGAGAATGCCTTATGCGGTGTAATATACGATTGCGATAAATAAATGACCGGGCAACACTTTAGCTAGTTGTTCGTAAACAGACATATTGGTCATATACTTTATAAACACTAGTCTGGATTGTACATTTGGTAAACTTTCAACACATTTGTCAAAAACCATTTGAAGTACTAGTGATCCTGATGTGGAAATTTTCTTTCGATTCACAATCGATAGTTTGTGTGTTGTCAAAATCGATTCCATGATTTGATATTCATTAGAAATCCTCTAAAACCTTTTTTACGTGAAACACCGTTTTGCCTTCAACATCTCACGCCGGTTGAGTTATATCAGAGTCAGCATTACTGTGAACTCTGCAACGACTCGGACCTAAAGGTATGCGAATATATTACATTCAATTGCTCAAAACCATACCACACATTGATCTCATCACTTCCGAAAGAGTATTCCTATAATAAATATACTCTATAAAAATTCAAACTATTGAATCAAAAAGAACAATTCGAAAATATTTATAGGAGGATCCGAACCGAAAGTGGTTACCCTGAAAAACTTTCTGCATGTCTCTACTCAAGGAAAAGCAGGTCTACAAAACATTTTTTTTATCACCATTGTCAAACATTTTGCAAACGTAGCTCTACGAGTCCCGACGGCGCGCGGCAGGATTTTCGACACTAGCTTGTCAGCTAGGTGAAATTCAGTCGGTCTGGAGGAGAATTCTAGACGCCGGCTGCTCTGATCGTCAGTTTTCCGCGATTTCTCCTATCAATACCAGGATCTGTACCCTAACAAACGGGCCGTGCACAGACTGCGCGATAATTTCTTCCTCTTCCTTGTCCTATCCTCGGCCCTTACACGCACACATACACACACACGAGAAGCGAGAAACGAGAATAGCGAGAAACCCACTAGGAGGTCCCTGCTCGGCTCGGCTCGGCTCGGCTCGGCTCGGCTCGGCTCGGCTCGGCTCGGCTCGGCTCGGCTCGGCTCGGCTCGGCTCGGCCTCGGCTCGGCTCGGCCTCGGCTCGGCTCGGCTCGGCTCGGCTCGGCTCGGCTCGGCTCGGCCTCGGCCGCTGGCTCGGCTCGGCTCGGCTCGGCTCGGCTCGGCTCGGCTCGGCCCGGCTCGGCTCGGCCCGGCCCGGCTCGGCGCCGGCTCGGCTCGGCCCGGCCCGGCCCCGGCCCCGGCTCGGCTCGGCTCGGCCTCGGCCGGCTCGGCCGTCGGCTCGGCTCGGCTCGGCTCGGCCCCGGCTCGGCCTCGGCCCCGGCCGGCTCGGCTCGGCTCGGCTCGGCTCGGCTCGGCTCGGCCCCGGCCCGGCTCGGCTCGGCTCGGCTCCGGCTCGGCCTCGGCCTCGGCTCGGCTCGGCTCGGCTCGGCTCGGCTGCCGGCCGGCCCCGGCCGGCTCGGCCCCGGCTCGGCTCGGCTCCGGCTCGGCTCGGCTCGGCTCGGCCGGCTCGGCTCGGCTCGGCCCGGCTCGGCTCGGCCTCGGCTCGGCTCGGCTCGGCTCGGCTCGGCTCGGCTCGGCTCGGCTCGGCTCGGCCCCCTCGGCTCGGCTCGGCTCGGCCCCGGCTCGGCCTCGGCTCGGCTCGGCTCGGCTCGGCTCGGCTCGGCTCGGCTCGGCCCGGCCTCGGCCTCGGCTCGGCTCGGCCTCGGCTCGGCTCGGCTCGGCTGCCGGCTCGGCCCGGCTCGGCTCGGCTCGGCTCGGCTCGGCTCGGCTCGGCTCGGCTCGGCTCCGGCTCGGCTCGGCTCGGCTCGGCTCGGCCCCGGCTCGGCTCGGCCTCGGCTCGGCTCGGCTCGGCTCGGCTCGGCCGGCTCGGCTCGGCTCGGCTCGGCTCGGCTCGGCTCCGGCTCGGCCTCGGCTCGGCTCGGCTCGGCCTCGGCTCGGCCGGCTCGGCTCGGCTCGGCCTCGGCTCGGCTCGGCTCGGCTCGGCTCGGCTCGGCCTCGGCTCGGCTCGGCTCGGCTCGGCCTCGGCTCGGCTCGGCTCGGCTCGGCCCGGCCTCGGCTCGGCTCGGCTCGGCTCGGCCCGGCTCGGCTCGGCTCGGCTCGGCTCGGCTCGGCTCGGCTCGGCTCGGCTCGGCTCGGCTCGGCTCGGCTCGGCTCGGCCCGGCTCGGCCGGCTCGGCTCGGCTCGGCCTGGCTCGGCTCGGCCTCGGCTCGGCCCGGCTCGGCTCGGCTCGGCTCGGCTCGGCTCGGCCGGGTCGGCTCGGCTCGGCCTCGGCTCGGCTCGGCTCGGCTCGGCTCGGCTCGGCTCGGCTCGGCTCGGCTCGGCTCGGCTCGGCCCGGCTCGGCTCGGCTCGGCTCGGCTCGGCTCGGCTCGGCTCGGCTCGGCCGGCTCGGCTCGGCTCGGCTCGGCTCGCGCTTCGGCTCGGCTCCGGCTCGGCTCGGCTCGGCTCGGCTCCGGCTCGGCTCGGCTCGGCTCGGCCTCGGCTCGGCTCGGCTCGGCTCGGCTCGGCTCGGCTCGGCTCGGCTCGGCTCGGCTCGGCTCGGCTCGGCTCGGCTCGGCTCGGCTCGGCTCGGCTCGGCTCGACACAACCCGGCGAGGCACGGTGCCGCTCGGCTCGGCCTGTCAGTCACCCATTACGGACGGCCCCGGCACGGATCGGAACTGCGCGGGGCGCCACTTGTTCCAGTAGCGATGAAGAGTTTAATATTTTCGATGGAGGAATTGATGATATTAGCTGCTGAGGAAGAAGGGCGGGAGCAAGGAGGACAATGTACTCAGCGGAAACAAATGCTGTGAAAAATATTAGTCCGAAACCGTCAGGATCTTTTCCAAAACCAGTATAAAATCTATTTGAATTTGCTCAACTTCAGGCCCCACGGTTTTAAAGGATTTTTTTATGTTTTAGGGGTACTTTATAAAAAGCTCATACCAAGCTATTAATTACATCACATTTAACTTAAGAAATCTGCTGGTACATATCAATTATTCTATGCCTATGTACTCGTATTATAAATTTCCTCGGTTGAATATTGAAAGAAAAAATGCGTATCACCTTTAAAAAAAATTATCTCCCTCTTGATATTCATTATGAATCATTAAGTATTTGTAGTGATGGTAGAATATAGTGTGGCGTCATTGCCGCAATAATGAATAACAGACGTGAACAGTGTAATATTGATATTTATTAAAGATACCCTCCGACACCCGAATCTACTATTTACAATATCTACAGCCTGTTTCTAAGAGGAACTTCACCTGGCCACCACAACCGCTTGCTTATTAGATTCACTCCCGCGGTGTGATGCACCCTACTCTAAATCACGACGAATTCACGCCGGCTCCTGCCCCCCTTGCCCCCGTAGCCTACACGACGTGCCACGTGCCGCGCACCCTCACACGACATCCCACGAAGAGCTCGAGAATCAGAAGACCGAGTGAGCATACTTGTGCAGTTTTGTGAACGCACGTAAGGTGCAATGTACGTTCACGCCACCGCGGGCAAGCCATTCGGGCATCTATGGCCTATCCAGCAACATAAAAAGAAAAAAACAGATCAGTTAGATTTTAGCCAACTGGCGCGCGCATTGCGTGTGCTGAAATTCAAAGCTTATATTTCAAGTCTCATTTCGCTGTTTCAGATTTCTCTTACTCCAGAAATTGTTTCGGTCGCTTATACTTCGCCCGTTGATCGGGTTCGTATGAAGCGACCTCGGAAATGAGAATGTTTTCCGAGTCAGCGGCTTTTTGAAAAATTTAGTGCTAATGCTTTTGAGGTGCTCTTTTAGCAGTGGCATTGAAACATCGCGAGGCAAATTTTGAATTAAAGTGTATTTAGGAGCGCAGGGGGCGGCCCTAAGGCATTCAATTTGAACTACCTGCAGTTTATTTAAATGACTTTCTGCAGCAAACGCCCAGCTAGGGCATGCGTAGTCCATTTGTGGCCTGATAATTGCTTTATAAAGCGTGAGGCAGTTTCCCGTTGACAGTTTGCTTCGCCTGTGAAATAAGCATCGCAAGCGGCCTCTGGTCTGCCGCGCTTTCTTCCGCACGTTATTTATGTGCAGGCTGAAAGTGAGTGAGCTATCTAATGTCACTCCTAGGTACTTGACATTTTTGGCCCAGTTAATTACGTCTCCACTAAGCGCGAGCGGCCTCGGCTGCGTGAATCGCAGTCGCCGTGTGAAGAGCACGGCCGTGCTCTTATTCACATTGACTTTGACCCGCCACAGCTTCAGCCACTCCTAGATCCGTGACAAATGTTGATCCAAATACTTCTGGAGAAGCTCGATACTTTTCGACGTGGCTATTACAGCCGTATCGTCGGCGTACAGGGCGAGTTCCGTCTGAGGGTGCAAGGGAATATCACGCACATAGAGGTTGAAGAGCGTAGGAGCTAACACTCTCCCTTGTGGCACTCCGGCCCGTATGGCGCGGCGGGTAGATTTAGCATTCAGAAGCGCTACTTGAAACGTTCTGTTTGCTAGGAAAGAGGGACAAGGTGTACTCAGGTAACCAGGAAGGTTCAAGGTGGAGTTTGTAAAGGAGACCGACGTGCCAAACCTTGTCAAATGCGCTGGCAACGTCGAGGAAGACTCCGCCTGTGAATCGGCTCTCGTTGAAGTTGCGTCTTATGCGGTCTGTAACAAGCTTCGCACAAGCTGATGCGTTGTGCTGTGGCCCGCGCGAAAGCCAAACTGCTCCTTATTTATTAATGAATTATCTGAAACATATTTTAAAAGTCTTTTTAATATTAGCTTTTCACACAATTTTCCGAGTATATTTAATAAGCTGATAGGCCTATACGACTCGGGCAGTTTAGGATTTTTTCCCTGCTTATGAAAAGTTAGTACATGAGCATGCTTCCACTGACTCGGAAAGTGCTGAAACATAAAGATTGAATTAAACAGTGCGATAAGAAACACTATGGCTTGTTGCGGCAGCTTCTTCAGGACGTCGTTACTAATGCCGTCTGGGCCGGGAGCTTTTTTAGCTTTCAGCTCTACAATGGCCGCTTTGACTTCTGCTTCATCTGTAAAACTCGGCTCGTCGGCGGGCGCGTGCAGTGCCGCCATTACCGTTTGTTGCACTTCGACAACGTGCGGGATTGGCGGCGCCTTCTCTACCGGCTGAAACTGAGATTCTAAAGCATTAGCAAGGAGTTCCGCTTTCGCCTCATTCGACTCGGCGAATTCTCCTGGACTGATTTGCAGCGGCGACACCGTCACTGGATTCCTAGAAAGCATGCGGGAAATTCTCCATAATGAATTATCCTCAGGTTTGAGGCCTGATAGAAATGTTTCCCCTCTTCTGATTGTGAAATTTGGCTAGTTCGATTTCAACTTTACGCTTCAATCGATTTAGTTCTCGCTTATCAGCGGGGTGTCG
The DNA here is from genome assembly GCA_964035755.1 of Teleogryllus oceanicus. Taxonomy (NCBI): domain Eukaryota; kingdom Metazoa; phylum Arthropoda; class Insecta; order Orthoptera; family Gryllidae; genus Teleogryllus; species Teleogryllus oceanicus. The sequence continues at coordinate 324,069,708 of CAXIVR010000001.1, read as the reverse complement.
CGTGCTCTGCCACACTGTACGCGCTGTTTTTCCTGGAAATTATGATTAAAAGGAAAGGTGTTAATGGCTGCTCCTTCTTAGAGGAGCGTTGCTTCTCAGCTGCGGCGTTGAGGCTGTCAGTCACAGCTTCGGCGAATTTAGCTGCTCCAGTTTCTATCTGCTGCGGATCTGAAAGAGCGGTTGCGTCTGGAATGCGCTCCTGCTGCTCCATCTGAAATTGTTGCCAATTTGTACGCCACTTCTGCGTCGTGGGTGCAATAGACAGCGCAGAGCCGCCGCATCTCATCTCTGCGATTACTGGGAAGTGGTCTGAGGAAAGTTCATAGGTGGTGGTTAGAATAGGTGAATAGTGGAGTTTATGGCCAAGCGCGATATCTAAAACATCGGGCTTGCCATTCGTCTGGTTAGTATAAAAGGTGGATGAGGCGGGAGCAAAAATCTCGCAGCCGTTTGCGTCGGCAACTGCTTTCAGCTTACGGCCGCGAGGGCAAGTGATGCGGGAACTTCAGGCCGTGTGTTTTGCATTAAAATCGCCAGCCACAATTGTTGGAGTTGAGTGCGCCTCGACTAGTTTAGCAATATCTGCAGCTAGTTGGGCGCACGTTTCCGCGGAGCGGTCGGGACGAGCGTAAAGAGAGACAAGCCGCAACGGCCCGCTCTCCGTCTGCACGACAACAGCATTGGCCTCGGCGTGCTGCAGCTGCGGAAGAACTGAAACATAATAATTTATGTTGCGTCTAATTAGTATTGCGGTTCCGCCTCTATTATGGGCGGCCGTCGTGTTAGCTGCTTGCGCCGCTCTGTCGTTCCGGTAGCAGATATACCCTGGAATATAAAGAGAAAGATGCGGGCTTAGCCATGTTTGCCGTTGCAATTCCAGAAGACAACGGTGCAGCTATTCCTATAAAAAGAAGGAGAAGCAGCCATTATTTAAGGTGCAGAGGTACGAGGTGCGGGCGAGGACGAGGAAGAGCGTGCCTCATCCGCCGCTTCCGCCGCAGCGGCCGCCGTCACCTCATGGGAGTGCACAAGTAATGGTGTCACTACCACTTTGAGGATGGTCGCCGGCCACTCAGCTGGATCGCAGCTGGACACTGCTCGCATGAGCGCCTGCGTCACTCGCACCAAGTCAATCCCGTTGCGGGCGAGATCGTCGATGGTGCGATGCAGCACGTGCTCCTGCTCGCTCAGAAAGGACGGAACGGGCATTGCCTCCGCCGACCTCCTTCGCCGCTCCACGCGAGCGGGACGCTCCTCGCGGGCCGCGTCTGCGGCCGGCGGCTGACGCTCCCGGGGTTGGCGGGAGCGTGGGACCAGGGCGTCCGCGTACGTCCGCTCCTGGCGTCGCTCCGGGCGTTCGCGTCGCGAACGCTGAGACCGCGGTGGCTGCGGTTCTGGCTGCGGCGGAGGCGTGGTGCGGCGGCGCGGGGTTGGCGCTCCCGTGAGGGAGAACGCGACGCCTCCGACCGCGCGTCGGCCGCTCGCCTCTCTTGAATTCCAGCACGCCGCTGGCGATCCCTCTGCTGCCACTCGTGACGCTGTAGCTTGGCCTGGTTACCCCTGAAACAGCGGCGCTTGTACTCGGGGCAGCCCTTGTACTTCGCGCCGTGGCAGTTGGAGCAGTTACGCTCCTCCGCAGGGGGGTTTAGGCCCCGCGGGCACTGCGCGGCGTCGTGGACGTCCCCACAGTTCCTGCAGCGCGTGCGGCGCTTGCAGTTACGTGCCACGTGCCCGAAATCCAGGCAATTGTGGCACTGCGTGGGCCGATACACCTCCACGCGGACGCGGAGCCCACGTATGGAGGTTACCTCTCGGAGCGCCCGGTGGCGCTCCGAATCCCGCAGGGTGGCGATGACCAGGGGTAGTGGCCTACCGCGTCGTCCCGGCCGCTGGCTGCAGATGCGCTCCAGCTTCCGCACCTGGAACCCAACACGTTCCAGGTTATCATGGAGCGCCTGAAAGGAGAGTTCCAGCGGTATGCCCCGCAAAACAAACCGCAGGACCTTCTCGTTCCCTGTGGAGTACGTGTGGTACACCACAGACTTCTCCTCCAGGGCAGCGAGCACATCCCGGTGCGCCTCGAGGGTCTCACACCGAACCTTGACGGCGTCGCCGTCCACCTCTGCGGTGACCGCTGCGTCGCCGCCGGCTGCGTGTAAGGCCTCAAGGAGACCGAAGATGTCCGCAACCCCGTAGAGAAAGATGGGGGGTGGGCGGCGTCGGCGGGAGATGAGGGTGAACCCATCCTCCTCCTCCTCTTCTGCTGCTGCTGCTGCGCCGGGTGCGGCGTCAGGCGTCGTGGCGGCCGCGGCTGCGACCGGCGGCGTGGTCCGGCGGCGTCGGTCCGCTGCGGCGGGCGCCGCGTCAGGAAGCGGCGATGCGGCGGCGGGCTGCGCGGCGGCCGACTTGGAGGGCCCTGCGCCCTCCTCTCCGCTCTGCGGTCTCCTCCTGTTGACAGACGGAGTTCTTTATGGGCAAATACGTTCGGTGGATGAGGAACCGCCCCGTCGTTTGACGGTCCCTCGATCGATCGTGCGCCCGCTGGCCCGACCACGCGCACCATTCTTACCCGCAGACGGGGTGGCGAACGGTGTTGACGCGGCAGAGCTCGCCGGCGACGACATATCGCCTTATAAAAGCTCTAAGAGCTTTTATAACAGTAGCCCTAAAAAGGGCTGTTGAATATACTAGAGCGCCCTTAGAAGGGCGAAGCTAGGCCTTTGCTCTTTAGCCCTTAAAAGGGCTGTTTTCTCCCGCGGTGGCAGAAACTTCCTCGGCGGGCGGAGCGCTCCTCGGGTGCGTCCGCTCTCCTCGATGTCCGGCGACCGCTCTCTCTTCTTCTCAGAAGAAAGAGTCGTGTGCGGGCGCGCTTTTATACCCTCTGGCCCGGCTGACGGAACTGCGTCATCTCGCCGCTTCCGCCAGCCGCGTTTACCAGACAGCCGAACTACAGGGTTCACAAATCTGGCCCCTTGGCAACGCACGTCGCGGCCTCCCTGGGGTTTTCTGCCCTTCGCCCTATGCGAGGCCGGTTTCCGTCCAATATAGCCTCCCTTTGTTCAGGGAGGCGTCCCTTGCATGCTGCTCGCTGTCGCAGCCTACTTCCTTGTGCATGAAATGCACGTAGCCAATATTTACTGTATATGGCGATTGTATGACGCCACAATAGCTCTTTAAATTTAAAAACATCTCATATGTCTGTATTTGGAGTGGTAATAGCGTGCAGGCGAGATGCATCCTGATTCCAACGCTGTAACAAGCATTGAAATATAATACTAAGAATCATGACATGTTCCAGCTTACTTGGTAAGTTATACTGACATAAAATGAATTTGTTATATTTGTATAAACTTTTTGATGGGAATAAGTAATTCCCTGCGCGTCATTTTGGTACAAACTGGTACGTAAATGATACTGTAAAAGGATGTAGTGTAAATTATTGTATTGTGACACATTTATGTATTTTTTAATGCATTAAATTTTCATGAAAGCAATAAAACTTTATCTCTTAGACAGGAACACCTCGCTAGAAGAGGAATATCCGTCTATGTATCGGATAAATTATGTTTTGTTGTACAGTTATACTCGGCAACGTGTACATTTCTACATTGAGATATTATTTCTAAACATCGTACGCGCTTTTCAGTAACATTTAATCGGGTAGCAATTCAATTTATAGTATTTAATATACTACTAGTAAAACGTGGTAAAGCAGTCTCACTTATAAACCTCCTACTAGGGAATGTGAATCAGAATGCAAAAGTATTAAATCGGCGATCCTCATCTAGGTGTCGAGAATACGGATGCAACATTGATGTTTGTTTGTTTATTTATTTATTTATTTATTTATTTATTTATTTATTTATTTATTTATTTATGGTATTCCTCATCTAGGTGTCGAGAATACGGATGCAACATTGATGTTTGTTTATTTATTTATTTATTTATTTATTTATTTATTTATTTATTTATTTATTTATTTATTTATTTATTTATTTATTTATTTATTTATTTATTTATTTATTTATTTATTTATTTATTTATTTATTTATTTATTTAACGTCAAAAACAGTGGAAACTGCGTATGACGTGCTATGGGGAGAAGTGAATTCTGTGCACATTTTCAAAATTCTGTGATTCCTACAGTAAGTCACATACTACGTAATTTTTTTAAATTAAAACAATTGATATTTTATACAAATATACAAAAATATTCTATACAAAACATAGCTTTTGTATACACACATGAACATATTTCGTAAAAAAATGAAACATTTATGAAACCTGATGTTTATTATCGATGTTTTAAGCTAGATGAGTTGTTTGTGAATGAATAGAATCGATAATCACAATTTTATCAAATTTAAAATGTGAAATAATATTGCATTATACCACTGTCAATTCATGTGCTCGAATAAATGTAACGCTGATTTTTACATCCTCATCCAGTAGACTATCTGCGGGCCAAGAGATGATCCTATTTTTCTGGCATTTCCTACATATGTCCTCCAGTACGCGGAGAGGCGGTCAACACAAGCTCTCTAGGTGTAAGGCCTCTCGCCCACCTTCCTGTACTCATTTGAGGAAGTTGTGACTCCTTGAGATGACCCTGAACGCTAGTTTTCAAGCTTAGTTTCGCTGTTATTCTTTTTACTATCTTCTGCCATTTTGTTTAAATCGTAATTATGAATTAACAATCACGGCCACTGCCAAAACAAATTATCTTCTGCTCGAACTTGTAAACCAAGTTTTTGAGAGTTGTTTTAGTTTTGAACATTGGTGTTTGCATTTGAATTATTTGAACATCAAGCCTTCGCTTTTCTTGCTATCCGAATCTGGGAGAGGACGCGCCGATAATTCGGCGAGTTCTTCCCTAATGACGTGAGAATGCACGCATGTAAGATGCGGGTATTAAACATACTGTTCAGTGCGAAGATGTCTATTTGTCGGCTCCAGTTCCGGCCAAGCAGCGGCTGTGAGTATCTACTTTCATCTGCAGGTCCCAATTCTTCGCGGCGTCTGCACGCTCAGAGAAATAGCACTAGAACATAGATCGCAAGCCATCCCTCGTTAACCTATCTGGATATACACAGCAATAGGATTCCAGCATTTTTGTTGATTGCTCACTCGGACTCGAACTGCCTTTTCCTTTTGTTTGTGTTATTGTGTATTAGTTTTCTCGACTTGTTTCTGTCTTGAACACACTTATGTCTGGTCATGTGTGGTTGGTAGCCTTAATTATATCATTGTGTCACCTACATCTTTTTCTTCCTCTCTTTCTCTTCTATATCTCTTCCTCCGCTCCAGATTGGGGCTAAATGAATTATTGCTGGTGATTTGTGAATATTTCTTTTTGAAATTCCCCGAGTTTCTTCCATGATCCATTTCAGATTAGCTATTTGATCTCTTGTTCATCTTTTTCTAAACCCAGCCTGTTCTACTGTCACTTCTCTTTCGAGATACGGTTCTAATCTTTTGGTAATTATTTTGAGCATTGTCTTACTAACATGCGAGATGCAATTGTTTTGTTATTTGCACATTTTCGGCTGTCACCTTTTTTGGGGAAACATAGTGCCTTTCCTTGTGTTTTATATATTATTTACACCCGCGGACTTCCCATTTTTCAGTTGTTTTGTCGCCCAATGCATTTTCTCCACAAAAAATCTCTGGTTCACCTTCGTAATCATCGATGTTTATTCACTCCTCTACTTGAAAGTCCTTCTCATACTCTCTTCAAGTCTACTTCGTGTATTCTTCCCTTCATTTCGTGTCTTCTTTGTTGTAAATATTTTGCCGTTCTCATCCTATTTCCAGGGACTGAATAGCGAAATAATAGCGGTAAAGGTATTTATACCGGTGTAGAAATACCTTTACTTCCAATATAACTTTAAAATATTGGCTCAGACTTCCTGTTTTGGGCCCCGATGGGTTGGGATTCCTTGGGCCTGCGGATTTTCGCCGGCCGCTCGAGAGAAACAATGAGCAGCTTTTCCAGGTACTTTTTCTCATCCTCACTTGCAATATTTAAAGCAGTAGCGATTCCATTACCTGAAATTTTTACAACTTCATAATATAGAGAATCAGTCAGTTAGCTACTGACCACGAAATAGACATAAAATTATTCTTTCTGTACGTGAAACATTTTTGCTTCAATATCGCTATTTACTGTTCAGTTAGAGGAACATATATCCTACATCGAATAATTCTGAGCTGTGCAAATGGAGGTGTCTGTTAGTGTCATTACCGAGCGTTCGAGAAAAAAGAAAGAAAAAAGAACAAAATGAAAAAAATCACGAAACATGAATCGTTCAAACCGTAAGGTAAGGAAGCCTAACATCTTTTTTAAGAATATGTCAAAAATAATTGTTTCTTGATAAGAGGAGAAAAAAGGAAGGCGCTCTTTTTTCGCCAAACGTATCAATGGATTTGTATAAAATTCTTTAAGTTGGGATATTCTTATTTTAATAATAAATAAATTATATTTTTTAATAAAATTTACAGTAATGGACTTGTGCAAAAAGCTGCACAAAACAGATGCAAGAAAATGAATATTAATTTTCCCAATATATTTTTATAAATTTCAGTAAAAAGAATTTATTTTCCATTCAAATCAAGACATGTCCTTGCATTATTCAAAACGAGACATATCCGAACGAAACTCGTCTAAAATTCAACCAAACAAATTTTAAATTTTATTAATATATTTAGCTCTCCTTATTACATAATTAAGAATTGAGAACAAATGAAATATTTGCATAATTTTGATGCTATAACATTTTTCCGTTTTTCTCGAAAAGGAGGAGGGTATGTCACGCTTTGAATGTTTGCTCCTCATTTCGCGCTCCTTTCTTTCCATGCCCAACGCCGCCAGGGCACTCGCTCAAGTGTACAGCCACCCTTCTGGCCTGGAAGTAGGGTCACACCTCTGACACACAGCTGTTTTGATAGCATGAGTTTCCTGTCCTCCGCAGACATCTTGCCGCGTTCTTCGGCGGGGTGCATGCTACACTAGGGCAATTCGATACGCCCAAGCGAAGGAAGAGGGCAGTGAGTAGTTTTCAGTGGGCGAGAATATTGTGCAATGACGAAGTGGAGATTATATTTACTCTATAAGTATTAGTGGAATCATTCGCGTTTCCTTAATTATTGGCAACCGAGTATGTGTACATATATATATATATATATATATATATATATATATATATATATATATATTGAAACGCACCGCGTTTCTGCCTACAGAAACGGCGATACAACAAGCAAGCACGCGGCAGAACGGTTCCCAGAGGGCACTCGCCAGCCACGAGAAACGGTTACGGGCGGCGAAGTGTTGTCGGTTGGCCCAAGGCGTGGGAAACGACGCCGCGAGGAGTCAGTGTCCGGCCGGTCACCGGTAAGGAAGTACGTACCTGGGGCTGCTCCGCGTTCGAACAAAGTAAAATAGTGTCGCGAACGAACGAGCGCTGAAAAAGTGATTGACGGACAATTTGTGCTAGATATAACAACCATTAGTAGCTCGAATGTAGTGCCAGAGTGATAGCTATTATCTGGAGTAGTACAGATCGAGAGAACTTGTGTGCAGAGGAGTACACCACGAGTTTAGTAGCCTGGTGAAATGGTGAACACGTGTCGCAACTGTACTTTGAAAATTTTTCGGAAGGTGACATCAAGAAATCTGGGTGGGGGAGGCAAAAGAAGGAGACGAAGTAACCCGAGAATCCCCGAAGCCGCCGACACCCGAGGGGGGAGGATTAAACGGTAAATATTTCCTCGATCGATGTAAGATCGAAAGAACTAACAGTGATTCTGGGTGAGGTAAAGAAAAGGATAAAGACCACCACAGATATTGTAATCAATAGTGATTTGTATAGAATAATAAATAGTTCATGTTTATTTTGTTCACGGAACAGTGGTGTTTGATTAATAACCCTGAGTCCATTCACGAAAAAGAACACCTGTCCCTTACAAATAAATTTACTGCGAACAAGCCGGACTACCCGGTACGTCACAAAATATATATATATATATATATATATATATATATATATATATATATATATATATATATATATATATTGAAACGCACCGCGTTTCCACCCAAAGAAACGGCGAGGCATCAAGCAAGAACACGGCAGAACGGTTGCAAGAGGGCACTCGCTAGCCAAGAAAAACGGTTACGAGCGGCGAAGGGTGGTCGGTTGGCCCAGAGCGTGGGAACGACGCCGCGAGGAGGCAGTGTCTGGCTGGCCGCCGGCGAGGAAGGACGTATCTGGAGCTGCTCCGCGGTCGAAAAGCAAAAAAGTATCGCGAACGAACGAGTGCAAAAAGATTAATTGACGGACAATTTGTGCTTGATAACCATCAATAGTCGATTGGACATATTGCCAGAGTGATAGCTGATATCAGGAGTACCACAAATCAAAAGAACTTGCGTGCAGAGGAGTACAACCCGAGAGTCCCCGAAGCCGCCGACGCTCGTAGGGGAAGAAGTAACGGTAAATATTTCTTCGATCTATAAGATCTAGAGACTAACAGTGATTCCGGGTTATATGAAAGAAAAGGGTAAAGACCATCATAGATATTGCATCATTAGTGATTTGTATAGAATTAATAAATAATTCAGTTTATTTTGTTCACGGAACAGTGGTGTTTGATTAATAACCCCGAGCCCATTCACGAGAAAGAACACCTGTCCCTTACAAATAAATTTACTGAGAACAAGCCGGCCTACCCGGTACGTCACAATATATATATATATATATAAACAAAATAAAAAATTAACAATTAATAACAATTATGAGTATATTTGATTAATAAAAATTTTGTGAGATATTATTAACTAAAGTAACTTATTTTGTCAAGATGTATGGATGGTAAACTATTGTTTTTCATTGAAAAACCGGTATAAACTTTATTGACGTCCATACCGGTATAGACGTCCAATAGAGGTATTTTACTGGTGTAAAACAATAAAGGCATTTGAGAAAGGTATGAAAAAATACCGGTATTTTTACCGGTATGCGATGCCTTTTCGGTCGCTGTTCACTAGCAGAATCAAAGAAAAACAAACTATCCTTGTTATCTTCTCTTTCATTTGTATTTACAGTATTTGAAGTATTTCTTTTTTAAAAACATTTTTTATGTATTTAAATATATCTTCAAAATACATGCTCAAAAAAAACTCAAAAATATAGTTTTAAATACAAAAATACATATTTCAAATACTAGTATTTAAATATTGCTCAACGCTCTCTATAAACTAGTATGTGCGATCAGCAATGTACTAATCTCAGTTCCCAGCTTGAACGTAATACTAATACGTATGCCACGAGTAAGTCCGGAAAAATTTATATGAAATTGAATTTGAATGAAATTGCAAAATATGGACATAAATATATAAGTAAAACGCTATAAAACGAATATGTAAAATCAGATTTTCCTGCAATATGTAACATCAAATTTCATTAGAAATAATTCAGTACAATTACACTGTGTAAGTATCCTTAAATATAATTTCAAATAAAAGCTAACGATGATACATCACATACTTTCTGGCATTATTTCTAAATTTGCAATTTTCGAAAATTGATAGAGTTCAACGAAAATGGTAATTCTTTTAAGCGTCCCTTCTATCCGTGTAAAAAAATTGTTGTGATTTTTGAGATTTTTTTAATATATACATCCATTTCACTCTTAAATTACTCTACAACTACGCGGTTTTGCAATGAACTTGCATGACCTTTGCAATCTTGGAAAATACGGCGGGGTGGGCGAAAATGAGACCACCATCATATTTTGTATCGTCTTTAAACAAAAAAATTGGAGCTCTTTTTGAGAAAAAGTTAGAATTGTTTTAATTGCCTATACTTCGCCCCAAATTGCATGAAAACTACTCAAATGTTTCAAAAATTAAACATGCTCTCATTTTCAGATCTGTCAGAACAGATTTCAGTAAGAAAAAAAATATCATCAATATTATAGTTGAAGGAAGACGCCCCCAGAAATTGCACGTTAGCAATTTTCTAAAAATAAGTGATGTCAACAAACACCATAAATCACATTTCTCTTGCGTTCTATACGTAACACGAGGACAAAATTTAATCAAATAATTTGGTGACGGTTTGAGAATATTTTGAAAATGATTTTGAAACTTAATGTAAAGTACCATCAAAAATCAAAATATCCGTTTGAAACTCCCAAACGATCGAGTTCCTTCAGGTAGATTCGGGAATATCAATTTTGGAGAAAATTGGCAGAGCGGTTTGGGCGTTAGCGTTGACCATAAACGAACTGACATGTTTTGGCGACAATCGACTTTTAGTTGTCAAGGACACATGTATTGTATTTTCGCTGCACCACGAGTTAGAGGAAGTAATATAATATTTAGCAAGAGAATTTATCCACTTTTACGTTACCAGGGCCCGACAATAAGACTTTTCCGGTACCCGATTACATAATTTGTCGGAAAATAGTTTTAAAATTAACAACAAAGAAAACAATTTTAAAATGTAGCTTCCGCGATTTTACTTGGGAAAACAGATTCATCAGGTGAAATCTATCAAGAAGACAAACTCCGTTTTGAGATCAAAAATCGAGTCGCAAGATAAAAGAGCTCGTACGTAATCTCGGCTCATATTTTCTGGTAGAGGAATGATAACGGAAGATCTTAGAAGTAAGATGTATGTAAAATAAGATGTTAGGGCATGGAATATTGGTGATATCTGCACAATTAATTTAATTTTCTTTTTGAATTCAGTTTCCAAATCGGAATTGATATTTTGAGGAATGCCTCAAATAATTGTTTGATGGTACCCGAAGGAAGACGGAAATATGTGAACAAGATATATAGTTTTATACGACTATTACAGATGATACGACACCGTTTGGCTGTGTTACAGCATCACTAGTTTGACACGTGGAGAAAAATATATTGAGACTGAAAGGGACGAAAGCATAAACTGACTGCCCAGCTTGCCTGTCTGAAAGTTTGGCCTCCCGCGCCGCAGGCCGCCGGGTTTGGCCGTTCGGCCGCGTCGAGGGAGGGCCCAGAAGGGTCGGCTGACGCTAGAGCAGCGGGAAGGGGGGCTGTTTTCCTAATTTCACTTTACGTCGCTCCTATTCATCCGATTTGCATGGTTGACGCGGCGTTGGAATCAGGAAGCACGTCGTCATCGCGCTATAAGCCCACATTTTTTAATTTCTTCCCGGAACTATGAGAAAAAAATTTGAAATATTTTTTGAAAAATCGGCTTCGTAGCGTACATTCTATTTTAAAAAGGAGTCCAATGCCGTTTACAGATCGACAATCGGACAATTTGTTCAGATGTTATCGGGCAAGTAAATTTTGCTTATTTTGGTGCTGCCACGTGGTGGCGACAAATTGCACTAGTGTCGGTACATTTAGCTTTAAGCATAGACATATAGTACTATATGTCTATGGCTTTAGGCTATCCGTGAACCGTCTATTGAAATGAACTGGCTCATTGGAACGGATCATAGACGTATAATATGTGTCTGTATGTGTATTACAGACAAGTGTCTGAAAGTGTAAGTGTATTACTCGCACGTTTTCTTGAGCCCCGGAATACCTACCCCCACTCCGTTGCCAACATTGGGAGAATTAAGAATAAATGATAGGAACGAGCGATGTAGGCAAAATCTGATAACCTGAAATGTTTGCTCCCGTGTAATAGTAATAATAATAATTTTGCATTGAAAAACGAACTACAATTTTGATATAAATTTCCTTTTGTGAAAATAACCAAACTCCCCTTTTCTTCCCTTCTAACTAGCGAAGTGAGGGCTCAAAAAAAACGTGGGCGGACTACTATGTTTATGGAATGGACAGCCCATCTCCCATCCATACTGTGCTATTCAATATGATCACGTGTATACGTCTTAAAACCGTTAATACTTCGCTTGATAAGTCCGTTGACAGTTCGTCAGTTGTGACGTTATCTAATAATCAGGATCTTTTTACGTCAATTCAGAGATGTCAATACGGGACGTTCAAGCTCCCGATTGGATGATACCTTGAATCTTGATGAACTATCAAAGGACCTCATGTTTAAATAGAAGTTAATGCGCCTGTGAGCTCTATACTTCGGTATTTATAACATGGCGCGTGAGAGATTGTCTTCACGATGGAACACATGGCTTTTCGCGCCTTTCTCGGTCATGCCGCTGGATATCGCTTGATCTGCAGCACTGCATGATACTGTCGCGATCACGCGACATCTAGCGGCACGACCGAGAAAGACGCAATTAAACGTGAAAAGACAAATAATATGCGTGCTCTGTGCGTGCCATATCCATCACGCGCCTTGCTATAAAAATCGAAGTATTCTGTCAGCTGAGGAATAGTGACGTGTGCGCTGGTGCGATAATTATATCCAAAGAGACGAGTTCGCCTTTTGTGCAAAATGAATTTTGTAAGAGTCGTCAGGAATGACAATCAATTTTTATCAGAGCTAGACGCCGCCAGAGGACAGTTACTTGTAGTAGAGTTCGTTACTAGTTGGTAAGTTGGGCATTTTGAGTTGGTTACAATGGACTACTTTTGTAAATTAATTAATAAAAAATAAAAATCATATGTTCATTAATTTATATGAGCCATTGAGTTTCCCTTATGTATTGCATTTCTGTAGATGAAGTTAATGTTATGTTATTTATTATGTTATATAAAGTTATGTTATTTATTATGTTAAGTTATGTTCTTGAACTTTCGTTTCAAGAACTTTCGAACTGGATTTTTCGTAAATGTTCCAATTTTTATCGGAGATATACGTTCAAAATTTTTTAAAAACAGAATATGAATTGGTATATGTAATTTTATGTAACCCTTTTTATGTAAAATATGTAGTTGCATTGTTATTTGAATATACTACAACACATTTTAACTAGTCTATTATATAATATTAAAGAAAATGTTACATCTTAATATTTCTTAATAGTATTGGTATAGAGAGAGGTTAAAAAATTTGTTACTGTAAACCAAGGCAATTCTTTATATGTTCTTTTTCAAAAGCATAACATAACACTCAGAATTTTCCCCTCTGAACATGGTTTCTGCAATTGCAATTTGCACTCGTATAGAAATTTGCATACATCTTTACCTTACATTACATTATGGCACATTGCATCTTTACATTACAGGAGTGGACCTTGCATTGCTGTAGCTGAAGCATATGAAGGTTTGGCCAGGAGATATGACCGGGCTCTATTTCTGGTTGTTGATGTGGAACTGTGTCCTGAAGCTGCTCTGTCACATAATGTCCAAACACTCCCCACTTTTATTATATATAAAGAGCAGGTTGGGTCATAATTTAATTGAACATAGTTTTAAAAGACCTTTTACTTCCATTTATGAAACTTTGCTAAAATAGTGTTGAAAAATATGGATTGCAGATGCCTATTGACACAGTGCGCTGTGCTGACATGATAAATCTGGAGATGTTAATAGCAGATCACTATGACAATAACGAAGAGGAGCCACAAGCTCGTTGAATGAGTGAGTCGGTGAACAACATTTCTTTTAATAGCACAGTAGGGATGAGCATAATCAAGTCTCCCCAGTGAAATTGCAGGTTGGTTACTTCATATTCTTCGGAATGTGATGTGCCTTACAGACATTTTGTTGAGAAAGACAATATTTTTCTTACTTAAAACGCCTTTTATATTTTATTATGTTCTTTTGATAATTTTGTTATAATTTAGTTCTCAGTAATAAAGTTGTTTCACACTTATGTGTTTTTGTTTTTGCAATCTTTAATTTTAAAAAATTATTTCAGATATTTTGGCTTGATTGTAATAAAGGCAATATTTTTCACATCAGAAATTAATTTCTGAATATAAGATAGTCAAAAATTTGTTAAGAACAATAATTTTTTCAGTTTTCTTGTCTCTACATCCTTTCATTTCTTTCAATTTTTAATTTCTTAGTTTTATTTTCTGTGGTAATAAAATAAAAATCCAAAATCAGACACCTTTATCATTATACATATCTAGTCATAAATAGAATGTGTGGGCTCTTGGAATTAGGTAAGTCACTCAATAAGCAAAATTGAGATATTTACATTTTAAGTTTCGCTAGAGGTTGGAAGTCACTGGTCAACTCAGTTAATACAATGTAGTAATATATGTAGACACTTTTAATACAATAAATGTTTTTAATGTGGATCAAATGATTTACAGGATTCTTTGAACTTTCAATTGCCTGTCCTATAGACCTTGGTTAAGGTGGCTTGCCGTTACCTTGTCACAAGTGCTTTGCATGTAGATGGGTAGATGGCTAATAACTGGTTGAAATATTTATTTACAGATTATTTATGGGTACTGTTTTTTTGTGATAAATTTCATTTGCTGGTTTCACTGTTCTGTTTTATTTGAATTTGGTAAATAGAAATTCCATCTTGCTGTTTTTGATTGTATGTTTGGTGTCTGGTAATTTTGGAACTACAGTTGTATAAGTACTAGTAGGAGATGTGACTTTTCTATTGATAGAAGAAAGTAATTCATACTTTTTAAGCATTAGTGTTTATTTGTTAAGATTGTTTTTACATTTTAATTGAAACGGTACTGAAAATATTCAAATTTTCTCAGTTTATGAGAGACAAGAAAGATAAAGAAAATTAGAGCCATATGCCTACTGGGGAAAGGGGGCTCTGAGTAAATATACCCTTAACGAGTGTGGAGTCGCACCACCAGGTCACTTGGAAGACGACTCAGACCAGCTGCTGTTGGTCCATGTTACGTACTCAAAATGTGTGGGCCAGCTATTTGTCTCATTTGGAGGATGGAAGCGAAGTGTTGATTACAACTGTATGATGGCTGAATAAAGAGATACGAGGTACAAGGTTGCATGAAAAAATTAATCAGCATTATAATAATTGCTTTTTAACCCTCCATTAGGTACGCCATTTTTCGGAATGCATTTAGTCATGCTGGATCTAGTAGACTCACGCCATATTTTATTTTTTATTTTTAGAACAACCTATGGATCTATTCGAGGAAATTTATTTTTTACATTGTCTCAGGAAGTGTTAGCAACGTATTTGATGAGAAATGTAGGTCAGTATGTCCTATATATTTTCAAGATGACGTATTTTATGTCTTCATGTAGAACAAGAAAACAGACTATTACATAGAATCAAAACTAAACAAGTGATCATCATTATTTACTTCCTTATTCTTTACCAATAGCAGTGTGTGCAAAATCGTGTGCACATTTGCATACACATAAGAAACTTCGAATTTTTACTAATGTATTTTTTGACAGTATATTACTTTTCTTGTACAAGGGTTGAAGCGTCTTTAACAATTTTATAATGATATTGTCCTAAACCTTCTGTGCCTATGTCATGGCCCATAACTACATTTACAGACTTTATTACACTTAATTACATTTACAGACATTATTATCCAAATCACAATTTGAATTTACTTCATAATATTTTTTCAACATAGTCTCCAATAAGAAGTTCTGGATCTTTCGTACACCATCTACACTTTATAGGTCAAAACAATTATGCACGTAGCAAAATAAGGGGAATGTATTATGTTATTCAAACACTACAAACGGGTTGCATGCATGTGAGCTAAGAAGATTGCACAACGCAACAGCCCCCAGTTTTCCTGCGAGCGGCATGTGTCGGCATTAGTTGCACGGGATATAGCATTCCCACACAATGACAGAGAAAAGAGAAGATACATGACCTATGGCCCTCCAGTTTTATCTGGTGGATGCCAAATTGATTTACACAGGATCTTACAAGATCTCATAAACTTACAACCGTGGACTCAGATATTGAGTTCTTAAAGTGCAACGGGTCTATGAGATCTATGCACAGAAGGGTTAACAGTTAATTCTGAATAGTTTGTACTGCCTTGTCTGAAGCAATTATTTTTTCCAGGATGCAGCACTTCAGTGAAGATTCTGAAAGAAACTATACCATGTTAGCAATGTATGAAATTTTAAGCTTCTTTTTCATTCTATCTATGAATAGAAGTAATACAAAAATTGTTGGGTTTTTTTTCAAGTTTGGTCTTGTTGTCCTACAGAACGTTGATGTACATAATTTTTATTGTGATACTGATGATGAAAATATTGTCTTGGATTCTTGGTGTTCAGCGGTCCACTTTAAGTGGGGATTGCCATATTGCTGTGACAATTTTTAAGCGTTTCCCAACTTTTCCTAAGATGTCTCATTCTTGATAAATATTGTTTTTTTCAGCACTTCTGTATGGAAAGTTGTGCTTGCCTTCACTGTTCATTGATAGGAAAGTGTAACTTTCCAGTACACGTACAGCAAAGTAGACATTGCCGTATCAGATTATCAAGTTCTCCAAAGTAAACAAAACATAGTGGCAACATGATTCAACATGTCTGCTTCCTCACATGACTCCAGTAATATAATCTTGTAGGTTGCCATGAATTCATGCTAAAAAAATGTAGGCAATTTGTATGAAAGTGTCCTGGTGTACTCCTTTCAAATTACCCAACTTGGCTCCCATTGTCTTCTCTATCATTGGTGGTTGGTTGCTTGTTTCCTTGCGTGACTGGCGTGCTCGGACTGTGCTCCAATATTTTACTAATTTTGACTACTCTCTTACATCTTTCAGGTACCTTTTGTTTTTAAATTGTTTTCTTTACTTGTTACAGGAACGCTGAAAGAGATTTATATTATCCGTGGAAAAGAAGTAAATAGTTATTGGTTTACAAGACAGCGTAATGGAAAAACATGCATTTAAAGGAGTTCAAAGATTTCTAATACATATTTGCTGTACAAATAAATTTAGTTTTGCATAAAGGGTTAAACAACTAGTGAAAATGTTGTGATAATTGTGAAAAACATCAAAATTCAAAGTTTCGTCTATAACAGTAACGGAAAATCTTGAACCTTGTGATTTCAAATTCACTTATATCAAAGTGGTGAATTTTTGTGGCCTTTAAAGAGGTAAAGTATAGTAATCTAATTGTATTTATTAGTTTGCAGCTTAGATCTATTAATGGAAACACACTCAACTCTACTCGCAATTAACCAATAACATTTAAATACTAATTAGAATCGCATTTCTTTTATGTTTTAAATAAATACGTAACTTAAATTAAATAATTTAATACATGTAAATTAAAAAGATAATTTAGGAAACCTTTTGACACATAATCTGATTTCTCATCTATTTATTTATTCTCATATTTGCCACGCATTTGATACGCATTCGTGACATGGCTACTATTCGCTATACACTTTCTACTCTGTACACTCTCAAAGCCGACCTTCTGAAAGCCTTCACACACGTAAACAATAATTTAGATGAAGATATCCAAAGGCTCGAAGAGGTCGTTCAAAACTCAGATAGTTGGACAACAATAGGCAACACCGCAGAAACTTTCAACCGTCCATCTGCAAAAGCAAAAACACAATCATCACAACCAATCATGACTCAAAACAGATTTGCTGTGTTAGATTATGACAATGATTTTCCATGCCTTCCCAATCCTCACTACCCCCTCCCATCATCGACACGTCCACCCACAAACCGACGCAAACAGGCTAGCAAGCGGAAGGAAACAAAGACACGTAGAGTTGCGCAACCTGGCCCACAAGTAAACACGGACAGTCCCACTGAGCCCACCAAAATGGTACTAATTTTAGCTGATAGCCATGGGCGACAAATCTCCTCCCTGCTCAGTGGGAAATTCCCATCCAATTTCTCTGTCATGTGTGTGTTTAAACCGAACGGGAGGTTAGCTGACATGATCAGTGAATTGGACACCCACACAAAAACTCTCACCAAACGAGATACAGTCATCATCATAGGAGGGCAGAAAAACATCAATTTGGGTGGTCACTTTACACCTGAGCAACATGTTGACAAACTACAACGTGCCGCCCAAAACACGAACATTGTAATCTCGACTTTGCCCTTCTGGTACAACAAACCAACACTGTGCAAAGAAATTACATGCAAACAACAAATTAAAACTGCATCTGAGAGGCACACATGTTAAATTATTTGAGCTTAACTTTCTCTCAGAAAAACACTTCACCCGGCATGGTCTTCACTTGAACCTTGTCGGAAAACATGCACTCGGTAGCGAACTTGCAAAACACATCCTTACACCTCAGCAGTATCCTACCCAAGATTCATCCCCACCTACATCTCCTGGTTCTCTTCCATCCTCTGGAACCCCTTTAGACCCAATTACTTTATCCCTTGAACCTAATACTTGTACTACCTCTCCTATTATTCAGTCCCCAATATCTGGAACCCCTCCTTCCTCACCTTGTAACACTGCTGGGACACGATACTTCTTTCGACCATGCACTCGAGGTAAAAATGAGATAAATAAATAGCAACTACAGTCAGATGCAGCAGGAAAGCATCCGTGTAGGTACATGCAAAAGATTCAAATAATGCATCATAATGTGCAATCTCTTTCAAATAAAATTGAATTTACCGCGGCAGCATTACAGTGTGATCTCAGTCAAATAGATGTTCTTTGCTTTACAGAATATTGGTTATCTCATAATGATCTAAACACACCAAATTCCTAGTTTTTACCTTGCAGGATCTTTTTGTAGAGCAAGGGAATCAAATAAAGGCCCTGCTTACGGAGGTTCGTGTATTTATGTAAGAAATAATATTGATTCTACCTTCTTGTCAGAATTCAATTTAAATGCAGTTGAAAAAGTTTTTGAAATAACAGTTGTACATCTTACTACGCTCAAAATTATCTTACTTTGCATCTACAGACCTCCAACAAAGCGAGCTTTAGATTATTTCAATTTCTTAGAAAATCTAGAGATAACTCTGAACAAAATTAGTAATCTCTCTTTTAAATCCATTGTTGTATGTGGAGATTTCAATATTGATTTTCTGAGCGAATCCCACGAAAAGGAACTTAAAAAAAAAAGCACTAGATCAAATTATAATGAACAAAACCACAACTAGATATGAAATAATAATGAATAATCTAGGTTACAGTGACCACGATGCACAAATTCTTACAATTACTAATAACATGAATACTGACACGATAAATAAAACACGCATGTGCAGAGTATTTACTACGGTTAACAAAAAGTTATTTACGGACTACTTGCTGAAAGAATCATGGGAGGTAGTTTATAACGCTATTGACACAAATGAAAAATATAATTTATTTTTCTCAAAGCTTTCATTTCTTTTTAACATACGCTTTCCTATAAAAAAGAGAAAATTAAACATTTCACAAAAAGTAATACTTGGATCACACAAGGAATTAGAACATCGTGTAAAAACGAACGTACGTTCTACTTTATTTCTAAACATCATAATGTATCACCCGGTTTCCACGTCTACTTCCAAGAATATAAAAGAATTTTAAGGAAAATAAAAGTTCCGACAAAAATAATGAGGATACTTTGAACGTTAAAAACAAAACTAAAGCAATGTGGAACATCGTTAAAAATTCGACCATGTCATCACGACATTTCGTAGAGATTGTTGTTTTAAAGGATAATGAAAGAGAAACAAGAATTTCAGAAAAAGTTGCGAATCTCTTCAACCCGCACTTTTCTACAATTGCGGTTGATCTCACAAAGGAACTAAAACCACAAAATTCAACATCATATGCTTCAAAAAAAAATTTCGGCACGATGTTTATTTACGAAACTTCTTCTAAGGAAATCCTCAGAATAATCAGTAATTAAAAAATAAATATTCATCAGGTTTAGATGAATTTCCGGATTGTTTATTAAAAACGTGTGCACCTGCCATTATACACCCACTAATGCACATTTTCAATGCTTCCCTGTGCACAGGAATATTTCCAGATACTTTCAAAACAACAAAAATTAGGCTACTTTTTAAAAAAGGGAATCAAAATGAAATTCAAAATTACCGGCCAATTTCTCTTTTGTCAGTTTTCTCAAAAATATTAGAGAGGCTTTTCCATACACGAATGAAAACCTTTCTCAGGAAAAACGAAGCGTTTTCAGACTCACGGCATGGTTTTAGGAAATCAAAATCTACGGAAACTGCCATTTTTTTCTTTCCTTAAAGATGTTGCTTCATCAATGGACAAAAATTAAGAACCCATTGGGATATTTTTAGATCTTTTGACGTTATTAACCATAACATTTTGCTCTCAAAATTACCTTCTTATGGAATTCGTGGTATTGCCCAAGATTGGATAACCTCGTACCTTAAACATCGATTTCAGAGTGGAAATGCCGTAATGGCATGAATGGACATTATTTACTTATCTCTCCAATTCTTTGCCAATTGAACATGGGGTCCCACAAGGTTCGATTATAGGTCCTATCCTCTTTCTGTTGTACGTAAACGATATGCCCTCATCTATTAAAAATGGAAGAACAGTTCTCTTTGCCGATGAGACAAATGTTCTTTGCAAAAAAGAAACTATAAATAGTACAATTTCAGAAGTTTCAAATTGGTTTTGTAATAACAAATTAATAGTTAACAAAGGAAAAACTGTCTCAATGCAATTTTGCGCTTCAAATCGGCAATCGTATGCTCCATTGAAAATGAACAATATGCAAATATTAAGGTAACAAAATTTCTAGGTCTCTCAATTCAATCAAACCTCAAATGGAATGTACATATAACAGAATTAAACATTATATTAAGCTCATTATGTTATGCATTCAGAATTCTTTCTAATTCTGTCAGCCTTCATGCAGTTCGTTGCATGTATTTTGCAAATGTACTTTCCCGCCTGAGATATGGCATAATGTTCTGGGGAAGCTCATCCTTTAGTTCCCACACATTTAGATTGCAAAAGAAAATTATTCGAATAATGAAAATATCCCATCCACGTGATCCGTGCAAGGCTCTTTTCATTGAGCTTGGAATCTTACCATTGTCTTGCCTATTTATTTAAGAGTCTGTAGTATTTGTCAAAACTGACTTACTTAACGGTGAGAACTTATTTTCATGTAATTCTGATATTTATAGTTACAACACTCAACGTAGAAATCTGTTCATCAAGTGTCAGTATCAACAGCTCACTACAAGAAATCCACATACAATACAAGTACGTTACTTTACAACGCATTGCCAGATGAAATTAAACAATTAAAATTGGTACACAAATTTAAGTTAAAAGTAAATTCTTTTCTGCTGCAAAGTGTTTCTATACAATTACAGACTATACTGATCGTCAAAAAGAAAAATTATGTTTACTTTAACAAAAACAAGATATAGTATGAGTATAATGAATTAGTCTACATTTGCATTATATAATTAAAAAAAAAGACTCAATATGCCTGTAACAAATAATGTACTTCCGGGTCAGTGACCCCCATCTCTATCGGGTTTTTGTCCAGTTTCCCTGATCCATTGAGCAAATGCTGAGATGGCCCCTTGATTTGCTTCTGAACGTAAATGTAGCTTCACTATGCACATGTTTTGTTGAACTTTCCTTTTGCTTGTAGTGGTAGTAGAGCTTAGGGTGAATTTCTCTTTTGTTAACAATACAGAAAAATCAAATTTGTTTGTTCCTTTACCATTAAAAATAAGTTTTCTATAATTTTGCAACAAAAATATATAGTTTTTGAAATGTTAATCCCTCGCTTTTTTAAATTTGTTGTTGTTATTGTTATTATTGTTGTTATTATTATTATTATTATTATTATTATTATTATTATTATTATTATTTATCTTTCAACTATTAATAGTTAAATTGTTGGGAAGGGATTCTGAAACTCAAGAAAGCGTGCGCAGATGATTTTCTCCCCCATACATCACATACAGTTTTTGATTAAATAAATAAACAAAAAAATCATTTAATTTATACGCCAAAGTCTCATTTTTCGACATTAGTTACATAAATAACTTTTTGCTGTTTATCCTTGTCACGTGAAATGCCATGACTTAAACATGGAAATGAGGTAGCTGGTGTATAGCATACATTCCTTATAAGTTGCCTTTGCTGTCTTGCACAATATTTTGATCAGAACAAAACATTGTTATGAAATGATTCAAGTTATTATTTATGCCAGAAGCAGGACTGTTAGATGATCCTTCTTCTAGGTACTAATCTTCCAAAAAGTTTTATTTTTTTATTTTTTTTTATTACAATAATCTTCCTATTTTTTCACAAAAGTCTAACTTCATGAAGTGTGAAGAATTTTCCCACTTCTTGCTGATAATTGTGCTGCTTTAACTAAACTACAGCCAAAATGAAATTCACTTCTAAAGTTCTCAAATTGTTTATAGGAAATGACAGTTTCCTTAAGAAATTTGGCCATTTCCAAAATATTTTATGTTGCCAAAATTATGCAAGGATTAAAAACATACAGAAACTTAGTGTGTAAATAATGGGATAACAAATATTATTCAAGCAAGTACAACATGTTTTAGACTATTAATATTTCAAATATTGAATTAAATTTAATTGTATTAAAAAATTAATGTTAACAATAAAATTATATATTAGTTAGGGGAGATAGGGATGGAGGTGGGGGCTAGTACTAATACATGCACTGGCTATGTTCAAGCACAAGTGTGAGAGATAACTAACGTTTTCTAGGGAATGGAGAGTGGGCAGATTATTACAGAGATCAAGATCAATGTACTGATTCTCTCTTCTGCAAAGGAAGTGTATGTTAAAAGTCTTCACAATAAACTAATGCAGCTCTCAAATGATAAATAGGTAACCATTCATAGATACTAATAGAATTGTTATTTGTGTACAAAATATTATTAATAAATTATATTCTACAAAATGTACGTAGTATGTGCTTTAAGAACATGTTTCATACAATTTGGACATTGGAGTTTTATCATAACTTAGGGAACAAATTAGACACTTAGTGATAACAGATTCCATTGTTGCCACAGGAAGTTATTATGAGGGGTTTAACTTGTTTTATTTTTACAATACTAATGACGTGTTATTTTTGTGAAAACCTTGTTTTGTTTCCATAGAAAGTGTAAAAAGCATAACTCAGTTCTGTAAAAGCAGTTTTACAATTGTTAAGAATTTTTTTTTTTTTGCCATCGGAATTGATTGCAAGAAAGGCAATTATTTGTATAGAATTAGTTCTTCTTTTTTAACATACATATATATGTAGCCCCCCCCCAAAAAAATTGTTAATCATGTCAATCATGTCTTTTGTACAATTATAATTTAATATTGTTGGTTCAGTTCTGTTTTTTCTCCTCAAGGTTTAGTTTAAGATTTTATTTGAATCATGTTGTGATGTTTTCAATTGGAAGCATATATAAATGATTTGAACTCGTTCCAGTGGGAGGGTGTCTGCATATATATTTAATTTCTTTAGAAGTGTGTAAGCTCAGTGTTAGCAGTTAAGCCATAACACCCCCAGGAGTACATCTGTAACAATTAATGTGGTTTAAAACATAACTTTTTTGTAATTTGTTGAGTTTGATAAGGTAATGAATTTATGTTAAAACGAAGGTAATAGCATTCAATTACAAACCTCCATAAAAAGTTTTTTGGGGGCTGTATTATCTAATGGGTAGTAGGTAAATACATGTGTATGGGTCTATGATGTCTATGGATCGTGAGAGAAAAGATGACTGATCAATTTGTCTAAAAAATCTTACATGTAACTGAAGTATACATTTTTTTTTTTCAATCAATTTCATTCAATCAGTTGCAGCCTCCTTATAATAAAACATTGTGCTGAAGTCATATTAATTGTTGTAAACATCTTGAAATCACAGTTTTACAGCATGACTTCCACAGTGTCTTTAAGATTTCTTGCCTGAAGACTTACAAAATCACATATTTACTTTTTATGAATTGATTTTTCTCAATGAGAAATATGCTGGTGACCAAACATGTTGCATATCTTTTAAACGTACACGATTGAGTTGTAAGTCACCACCATAGAAGTTAAGTGGAGTGAAATTATTATTGTGGTATTAATGACCCAAGGCGAACAGGAAGGTGAAAAGTTTCATGGTATTTCATTTTGATATTTTATGATGACAGTTGAGAAACTACAGACAATAAATATTATTTTGAACTATGTGTTACTAATTTACTTAATTTTTTAATATTAATGGTTGATTTAACAAGTATGGTTCCTTTTCTTCTTTGTAGTGTTACTATTTACCATTGATAACCAAGCAGTTCCTTTTAAATTATACATTCAGATTTTAATACAAAAGTAATATATTCTGTCCTTTAAACCTTCATTATAACTTGGCACTTGGCAACGTTTCAGCTAAATATTTTTTTACCCATCTTGAGTTCTACGTTTGAAAGAAAAACAATAATGGAGATTGATAATTATTTCTTTTATAATCTTTTTTAAAGTCTTTTAACCAAAAATCAAATGCCATTATAATTTAAGGAATTTTTAACTACATTTTACAGCTTTATTAAGTTCTGGTTCAAGTAGATAAAAGCTTACGTGCATTAATAATGTGTGTGTAGGAATATACTAATTTTAACACTAGAATAAATTATTTACATGATTTAAATAGTGTGAGAATGAAGCTGTATCAAAACCATATCTATGTGAGACGAATTGGAGTCTGCTGTAATTTAACTTTCTAAGAGGGAAAGGGGGAAGGTGAAAACAGAAGAAAGAGTGAGTGTATGGGTACTTAATTTTATTAACTTTTAAGTGAACTTTTGTTACATGGTTATCAATTTAATTACTTTAATATAGTATTTTTTTAAATTGTGGGGAAAACAAGGAAGAAAAATTACAATCCTCAAATTCCTTGAATTCACATTCTGTGCAAGACTTACCTGGAAAAATAAAAATTGACAGCAGTCGTAATGCCCGAGCCCTACCATTACTAGTTCATGTGCTTAGAATACATTCAAAATTGTATTTAGGCGTTTTTCTACAGTGAATTTTGTTCTCCATACATGACAGTGACATGCAAAATTAGTCTTCAATGAAGAAATATAAATTTTTTAATGAATGAATAAGAAATGAAGTGAGAAGAAATAATATTTAATGGATAATTTAATTTTAGGACATTACGAAGAAGGAGAACGAAGGTAATGTTCTAAGGGTAAAATAATGGAAATAATTTATTGAAGATAGTTGAGGAAGAAAGATGGTGTTGAGTAAATAGGAATAAGAGAGACTGGGAAGGTGCAAATCAAAATAATATCCGTTTCAAATTAGCATGGCCTGGAGCTCGTTCAGATCGATCAGGAAGTGTCAATTTTGGAGATCGGCTGAACCGTTCAGCGGCTTTCGTTGACCTCACACGGACGGAGGCGTTTTGCGCTCAATAGATTTTTCAGTATTACGGGCCCAAAAAACCTGTTCTGACCATGTTACGGAAAGGCTTGCATCATGATTCTGACTACATCGTGTTAGGAAGTAATTTACTACATATATGAACAAGATTTATCCACTTACCAGGGCCCGGCAATAATTGCTTTTGTGCCGAACATTCGTTGTTTTCCGGCGGAAAATACTTTTTCTTACGAAGTAATGCCGGAAAAATAAATAAATAAAAATAATAATAATAATAATTATTATTATTATTATTATTATTATTATTATTATTAATAAAAGACATTTTGTGGCACACGGTTACAATACCTTTTCTTACGAAAGGTGAGAAAAGTAAATACGAAAAGAAAAGCCCTTACGACGGCTTTTCTTTTCAATTTAAAAAAATATAGAACTCGCTGTGAATCAAAATTGAAATTTAAAAACCTAGAAATAAAGGAATTTAGAAAACTAGTAAGATTCAGGAATACTAAAGTGTAAATAAATTCTCTCCAAAGAGCACAGATAGAATAGAGAAATAAATCAGGAATATAAGAAACAAAAAACAAAATCTATGAGGTGGCTAATAAGTGAGTAATAAAAAAAAAAAAAAATGTGAGGATGAATGAAAGCAGCAATGTCAAGAAAAAAAATCCAGAAAAAGGAAGTTTTACAAATTGGGACAAGTAACAACAATGAGAGCTATGGAACTAACAAGAGCAAGTTGCAAAACTCCCTGGTGGCTGGCAGCCCAGACAGTTTGAATTGTGAAATATGTGCATCGCGCTGAACAGCAACGCAGAGGTCATGGTAGGGGACAAGGTAGCAATGCAAAGGAAGCGAGCCGTGTGAAAATTATGAAGTGAACTTAAACTCAAGGACTGTGATATAAATATAGAAGACTACGTGAATCAGGGTTTTTAGCTTTACCAACTAGTAATTACAACTAGTGAGTAAAAGCAAACGGCTTTGTTAAAATAAATATCTTTGCTTTAATTCACCACCAAGAATCATTAGAATTAGTGTCAGCTGTGGGGTTAAACAGCAGTAACATGTGGTGAATTAAAACTTTAACCAAGATAAGTTTCAGAAATCCTTTTCTTCTTTAATTTGTTTCTTCTTGATCAACTAAATTAGTTTTACAAGGACGATAGAGTTGACCATTACTTGGCTGTGGACGTGTATAGACAGTAGTGACTTATAGGGGATGTACTGTAATTTTTTAGCTTTTTGTTGTTTTAATTGTTATCATAATTTAGTTCGTCAGCTTATCTTTGTTAACTTTCGTATTAAAATGTTGTTAAATGATGATGAAGGGGAGACCAAAGATATCAAGGAGGTCTAAGGCGAGCTTTGAGATATTTTGAAATAATGTAACGAGAACTTGCTGTACTTTCAAGGTTGAAGGTGTGCGCACATGGAGAAATGTGAAGGGAATAATAGAAGGTATGTGCCAAATTGTTAAATGTACTGGGAGAGTTACTACGTTCAACTCATGATGTATTTGTGAGATCTTTATAAAGCAAGATGCATCAGTAGTTTTGCATAAAAATGTTATTTTGGATTATAGTAAGCTTATTTATTGAAGTACGAGCTGCACCACACCATATCGAGGAAGCCTATCGTCATGGTAACTACAATAGGCCGCATATCAAGAATTTTTGTTTGTTTGTTTGTTTGTTTGTTACACCATTGTGTTCAATCTAGAGGACTGCAGCAGTTGCAGTAGGTCGTAAGACGACGAACTAATGAAACACTGAATATCATGTTACATTTGTGAAAGCTCCAGTCAAGACTGTAGAGAACGTTTTTCGTTCCTTCTGAAAACTTCGGTGGATTTGACTTACGACCTATTACGGTTACCACGGCTATATGCTACGGTTGGGCGTGTGTATTATAAAGTAATTATTAAGAGTAGGAATTTCATAATTATAGGTTTGTTTTGTTGGCCGTTGTATTTATAAGAGATTTCCAGGTCAGGCGTTTGTCCAATGGCACTCCCAAGTATCGTTTAGGTGGATAACAAGGAGAGATTTTAATTTTTTGGAAACGAACGAAACTTGTAAGTGGTCGAGTTGAGAGTTGGTGTCTTGATAGACACCATCAGAACGAAAACAAGTTCTTGCTAATGTGATGAAGGTAGCAGGAGAGAATCAACAGAATTTTCTCATCGAGACAAGAGGAAATTTCACGGATTGTTAGCAATCTTGATAGAAAAATTGACAGAAACATTGCAACAAAAATTCTGCAAAACTTCAGTCTCAATTTCACCCTTTTCTCCCTGTAACTTGAGGCTGTGTTCTCCTTCTATATAACGTTAATATTTTAATAAATGAAGTCTTCAAATGTGCCACCAAATGACATTGCTGTTATCTGTAAGCAAACTTTTCTATAATTAATATGACAGCCTCAAAGGGCCTCGAAAGAGACCAAGAAGTAGACGAAGATCCAAGTCGACTAGACGACTATATTTAGTTGAATTGTGAAAATCATTATGAATAAAAGGAGTACCAAGCGTTTTTGGTAACATTTGATAATCAAGCGTTATTGTTTCCCGTTTAAAGGAAGCTATTTTCACCGGAAATGAGCAACAGATTTTTTTTAATATTACTAACGAAATAACTTGCCTATCATACTCAAGCGGTCTAGCAGTAACAGCTCATGCAGACGTGTAGTTTTACTGTCGAGAAGTAGAGCTAAGGGCTATTTCAACATTTGCTAAATATGTTTTGGGGTAACGACCAAAATACGTGATGGAGATGGAAGTCATTCACTTAGAAGTATAAAATTTGTTACAGGCACAATCAATATTTTAGAATTACACAGTTCAAATCGTAACTTATTCATTAATATCACTGTAAAATATTGATTTTGGTTTGGGTGCTCAATGTTTACTTAATTAAAATTTTTTGGAAATTTGTGAATCAAGTTTACTTTTTAATATCATCTGGCACTATGATGAAAAATTAGGTACATTGTTTTGTAGTGACAGCTGATGAATATGATTTAGTAGCAATGCAGATGACTAATTATGAAATGAAAGATGTAGGCTGTACTAAATACCATTACTTTCTGGATATTAATACCATTGAATGACAATGTTGGGAATATAGTGTGTTTGTATCAAAGAGTTGTAAAAGGAGCTTGATTCGAAATAGCGTAAATTCATCCCAACACCAGTTACTTTTATTGTTTCTCATTCTATTTACAATATAAGTTTTAATTTCAAAAAAACCAAATTTATTACATATTTACTTCTCAAAAACAAACTAAGTGCAGCAGCTGTTATTGGATATCAAGTGCATGTACCTGTAAAAAAAAAAAGTGAATGTTAATTACAGGAAAAAGTTTATTTACCCAAGATTACTGTAAATTTGGATATCTTGAAGAAAAGGAAGTTATAGGGAAAATAATTTAAAGCTTTCAAATAAAAATTAACACTATTGAATGCTTTTGGACATGCTAGTTCAAGTTGAGAGCAAACTTACACGTCAGTCTACAGGTTACAGAAGTGCAAGGTCCTATTTTATTCACATTTAGAAAACAAATTATTCAGTATATTCTCCACGTACATTAGGTTATAATAGTTTTCTTGCTTAAACTACGTTCTTGTGAAAATTGGTACATGTACTATTTTAGAATTAGTACGTTTATATGAGTGCCACGATTAAAGAAAAATTTTAAAATGAAAAATGTTGAAAGATTTTGAAAAGATTGATAAAATACGCACCAACTCATTTCTGTCGTGATATTAGCCACAATACTTGGCTTTCAGTAGTAGAAGAAGAAGAGGGCAGGCAACCGCGAGTGCCTGCACAGCAGCTGCAGCGGCGGCAGCGGAGGCAACGGGGGCGGTGCGAACGCGTTCTCGCTGAGCAGCCCAATAGAGGCGGTCCAACAGCGGGAGCAACGCGAGGCCGTTCATGGCCGGTAGAGCCTCACGCTCTCCAAGGTCATTGGCTGCGGAGGGTTTGGGCCGATTGACCTTCGCGGCCGCCACGCCGTATTTGAAGAAGCGGCCGGCGATCGTGTCCTTCCAACCTTGGCCGACACGTGGTACAGTAGCGTTAGCGGGTTTCTCTTTATCTGCCGTTGTTGCTTTCTCCCCTGAAAGTATGTTTACACATTTATTTAACATCAATAATAATAGAAACACGTGCGCGACGTTAGGGGAACAGAAACAACACAGTTAAAGCCTCCAAAAGCAAATTTAGGGACAATACCCCAAATTTCTGTATTGGATATAAGAAAAAAAACCTGCACAAATTCTTGAACAGATAGTAGGTCTAATATAACTACATAGTGGCTTGCAGAAGCAAAAATGCTACTGAACAAACCATCACAAAATGGTTTCTCAAAAAGTAGTACGCACATTGCTCTAGAACAACAAATAATATACTATCTTAAAACAATGCAAAAACTTAATATTTCAACAAAAACACTCGTCGTAACATTTTGGTTGTGTATGTACAAGAAAACTGGTTTTTATACACCAATATTATATAAAAAATGTGCATTCCCAGTTGTGCTAACACGGGAAGAGCGTCATCTTTCTGGAGTGGTATTTTTGCATGACGTCAGCTGTGATGTAGGCAGTGAGTTGAGTATGAGAATTCAGTCGGTACGCGGAAAATGGGAATAGGCAGAATAACGCAACCCAATATTTGAATTTTTTAGTCAAAGTCGAAATTGTTCTATTATACTATTTCCCGAGATCGTAGGTAACTAACATCATTAACATCGTACATGACCTCAGAATAGTTAGGTTTCTTCGAATTTCTGGACGCATTGAAAATGAGTACTACAGAGAAGTACCACATACCAAATAAATTTAAGTATGTTACTGGTATTGATCCTGGCATAAGAATACGTGAACGAATTTAATTAAAACATCTGAATAAAAAATCAAGCAGGAACCTCGGTACTCCGGTTTCGGGTATTCCACATGTATATTGTAACAGAAGTACTGAATGTCCAGATTCGTTTCCCGGTCAGGATTACTAATTCGTAAAATAATTTCAATTATGAATAGATAAACATCATTTAGAATAATATATACACAAATGAATACAAAATGATAAAAATTGAATAGATTCTTACCAAATAGACGTATGACGTTCGGTGTCTGAGTTTGCTCTGCGACTCTGTTAGAATCCGGAAAAGGAACGAACTCGTACTCTTCTTTATTGCCAACTGTCGTTCTATCCGAAGATTTGATTCCAATTCCAGAAGCAGCAGGTTGATCGTCCGGCTTGGCCACCACTTCGTGCGAGACGCGTGAAATGATGTCTGTGCCGGTGGGATCCATACCTTCGTCTCCATTGGTAATAGTATATGTTGGTTCAGCTGCAACGCGATCTGGTAAGTCAATGAATAGAAGTGAGTAGAGGCGCTATATACGTTAAAGGCGTGAAATTTTTGCACTGTCGGTGCAATCCATACCTTCGTTTTCAGAAATGTTGTTATCTCTTGGATCTGCTCCGATGCGATCTGCCGGTACCAGGACATTTGCGTTCTTCACATCTTGTGGAGCTGCATCTGTAGATGTGAAAACTACTTGCAGTTCTCCAGCAGAACTTGGATAAGGTTGAATATCTAAAATCACAGGATCTTCCGGTAGCAGCAACGCCGACAGCAGCAGCACTTGAATGACCGTGAAAATGAGGAGAACCACCCGTATGCAACGGTCCTCATGATCGAGAAACTGCAAAACATCATTCATCCTCATCCCGGGCATTTTCTTCGTTCGTCGCTCACGAGCCGTCTGTGGCTACCCGCAGGAGACCTCCGACAAATAGTGCCGGATGCCGCGGGAGTGCTGCCAATTTCAACCAGAGGTAGGGGATGCGCTGGACAGGGCAGAGAGGGGACGACCATGCCACGCGCCAAGCTCATGTACATGCCTTTATTTCACGTGATCAGAGCGTGACATAGTTCATTCCTTGTATCGTATTTCGTTTGAAACAAAGAACTCGTATATTCCTTTCACATTGAGAGCCACAAGCTCAATAGGAAAGGAAATGCAGTATGACAGTATGATTTATCGTAGTTATGTACAAATTAATTCATATTTATTATAGTACGTCGACGATCCTGTGATATTAAATTTCTATGGCATTGTTTAAAATCAATTTATGGATGCACTGATCCCGAAAGAAAAACTTAAACATCTTATTTTCCTCACAAGCTGTTATCAGTTGCATCTTGATGTTATTGGCTTTATTGTCTGCATTGCGACCTCCCCCATTGTCCACTCCAGGCATGTCAAACCGCGCCCGCACAAGCTACTTGCCCACCTGGAAAGCCCGGCGCTCCTACTAGCACGGCTAACTTCCCCTGAGTCAGCTATCGTTTCCCCTCCAAATCCAGAAAGGGATGTACACGCGCGAGCTGAAGCTGAAGCGGCAAGCGGCGGAGACTTGGGGCTTCATACGAAAATATATTTGAGAAATTTGTTCTATCAAACAATGGAAATTTGAATTATGCGTATATTCTTTACTTTTTATTACTTACTTTCTTCTTAAATTCTGCATTTATAAACATTTTTGCCAAGGGGCAGGAATAATTTTGTGAACTCTTTCCTTGTTTCCGTTTTGCGTTTTTAAATCATTATTATTTATTGTATTTAACATTAATGTGAAATAAATTAACAAGTTTCTATAAGTTAACAGTTCTCGCGTACGGACGGACAGCGCTTTCAACGTACAAGAATCTTTGTCTTTTCAACCTCCTAACCTGTACGTAGAAAATTAATGCTATTATATCATTCTTAAGTAAATACGATTGCTAAATCAAGATACTTTTGATTCAAAATGTTAATTTTACTGTCAATTGAGAGTTTGAAATCTGACTGATGTATCATTTCATTTTAGTGAAAAAAAAGGGAATTAATATGCCTACGTTTGTGACAACTTCTACCTCCCCCGACAAGTACCTTCTCCCAAAGACTGTCATGGGCTAGATATTCAATGACGTACCGCTAATCCGGAGCAATTTGTTCAACCCTTACTTTGAAATCACGCGCCAATTTCCGTGGACGCAGTGCCCGCAAGCTATAGTAAGCTCAGTACCTTGCACGTAACCTTGACATGCCTGGACTACTCCCGCACTTATTTGGTCAATAACCTCTCTCTGGAAGAAGGGCCACATCATCTGGACGGTGATTCCTCTTTATTTTTTTTTAATTTTATTTTTTTTTATAGATCGCCTTTCAACTACTAGGTAATACAGGTATCACTGTAATTACCATTGTTTTTTCAACTTTGGGGTGTAATGGTAGAGGAACGCACATACTGTATTCGGACACACAAACATTCACGCCCCGGGCGGGATTTGAACCCACGACTCTTCAGGCACCAGGCAACTACGGACCTTCAACCTTAAGCCCGCAACAGACTACACCGAGAAATGCGCTGCGAGAAATGTGCGACGTGAAATGTGGAAAATCGAAACAAGGGACACTTACCGACCCTCACACACTAGAAAGAGTTTCCTCGTTCGCCTCTGCGGAAGCGAAAGAGCTCCTCGCTGGAGTCGGTCAGCGAGCAAGTTTTCTCGGACACATTTCTACTCCTTCATTTATTATATGGCATTTAGGCCTTCGCCACAGCAGGAAAACGGTAAACAGTACATAGAACTGAATGAGGTTAAAACATTTAGCAGTAAAACACAATAAAAACAACCAGTTTTTTAATTGGTTACTTGAATTTTCTCTTTAAACAGGAATGAGCCAGAAAAAACTTGTGTGAAAGATATTCTTACTTGAGCAAAACCCGTTCATAATGCGCAATATAAAAATAAAAATTGAAGCAAGAAACTTGAAGGGGTATTTTGAAATAATTTGAATATTTCATTATTTTCTTAATTCGTATTTATTATTTATGAATGAATTTATTAATTTTGAATTTATTTTGGATTAGTTGATCGTTCACAATTTATTCATAATTCAACCAACAAATATAGTAAAACAGAGGAAGGGAATTATGGACCACAATAAAATATGCACAGATTGCACTCCTCCCTTAAAAGTCACATATGTCCACTTATTACATTAAATAATGATTTGTATGCAATGCAGAAATGTATTTCTATTTAGGCAATTCGAACTACTTAAACATGTTTTACGATTATGACAGCAAAACAAGAATTTCACGGGTTAAAGTTACTCAGAAGCTTTTAATAAAACAAGAAATGGGACTCGCAGGTAATCTCATCGCTAACTGCTGTCCCACTCACGTCTTGTAGCGCATAAAGGCATTTCAAGACATCGAATAACCTATTTGTAGTGTGTGGACGCAGCCTTGCGGCCTCTTTCCACATTTCTCGTCGCACATTTCTGGCAACGCATCTCTCGGTGTAGTCTGTTGCGGGGGTAGCTTCCAACATTGCAGATGGCTGGCCGCTTGTTGCGGGTCTTAGCGATCTCGGCTATCCCCATCTCGATCTGGTTTTTGTCCAGTTTCCTTGATCCATTGAGCAAAAACTGAGATGGCCCCTTGATATGCTTCTGCAGAAGCATATCATGGACGCATGTAGTTTCACTATGCGCACGTTTTGTTGAGATTTCCTTTTGCTTGTAATGGTAGTAGAGCTTAGCGTAAGTTTCTATTTTGTTAGAAATGCAGAAAAATCAAATTTGCAGTTCGTTTACCGTCACAAAAAAGTTTTCTATAACTCGGAAACGAAAATATCTAGTTTTTGAAATGTTAATCTCCCGCTTTTTTAAATTTCTTCTTCTTCAGATTATTATTATTATTATTATTATTATTATTATTATTATTATTATTATTACTATTACTATTATTACTATTACTATTATTACTATTATTATTATTATTATTTTCATCTTTCAACTATTAATAGTTAAATAGTTGCGAAGGGATTCTAAAACTCAGTACATAGTTTTTTTTTACTGTGTTTGACTAAAATATCTTAATATCCAGGCTGGTATTCATCTTCTTTAGGTGTATCTGCTCAGGTGTATCTGCATTTTAGGAAAACAGCTTGCTCTTGGTTGCTGGTCCTTATCCAACGATAAAATCGATGAAAAATTATATTTAATCTCCGGATTTGGCCTTGAAGATTGGGAAATATTAAACTATTAAAATAATATTAATGACTCAAATTAGAGTGTAACACATAACTTATAATTTGCAAGATGGCTGAAATGATACACTGAACATACACACGAAACACTTCAGAGAAAAGAAAATTGTTTCTTTCTTTTGTAAAAGAAACAATCAAAATACATACCCAACTCTTATACTCAAGTATCTCTTTCTTTAACAAAAGTAGTTTTCTTTCTTAACAATATGTTGTTTTTAATGAAACACGGGATCCCACAAGACTTTTTACTCTCGTTAATTAAAATGAATTACACCCAAATACAAAAAAAAATATCCATGAATTGTCGTACCATTAGAATGATTCACACTATTCTAATTTTATTATTGTCAACGTTCAAACGTTCTATTTTTCTATACACATTTTTATAATACCTTACCATCCTTCTCTCTTCTTTATTTAACTTTTTAACCAACCCCTCTCTCAAAACAATTTCACCCTTCGATACGTTGTCAGTTATACTCGTACTTTACAGGCAGGGGCCAAAGCAGTTTTCATAAAATCCAAGAGGCAGGAGAGAAAAAATCCATACTGCCTATTTCTACACGTATGATTGCGCAGCCTCAAACAAGTGATGGCGCCGCTGTCTTCGACTCCCTTTCATTAACTTTATTTATAAACGTCATATTTTAGGTACACCAATTTTCAGTACATTTTTAAATTCTTGAAATACGATTTTGGGCGGTCTGACGAGAAAATGACTACGAGTTGATTGGATTTTACTTTTTCGCTTACTATATGCGTAGTACAGAGCAACTTACGTAATGATATAACAAAAACGGCGATTTTTCGGCAGAATAATTCGGATTTTAAATCCCTAATACCGAGAAAGTAGGACATTATTGTTGCTATGTTTAGTAAATTACTTCCTGTAACACGTTGTGTTGTCAGAATCAATGTTTTGTGTCCCTGATAATGAGAAATAGATTTACGGCAAAACGTCTGTCTATCCGTCTATGTGAGCAATGCCAGCGGTTAAATCGTAAGGTGGTTTTTCCAATATTTATTTTCCCTGATCCATCTGCTTATGTGGCGGCCTCTTTGATTTGAAATTGATGTTTTAATTTTTGAGGGCACGTTACATGATGACCCAAAGACATTTTCAATTTTTTTTCAGAAATTACTCCAAACTTTTTGATCAAACTTTGTCCTCGGATAGCGTAATCAACACTCAAAAAAACTTCCGCAGATCTCAGTTTCATTAAAATATATCGATTTTCTTGTATTAAAAAAGTTCACATTTTTAGGGGGTCTTCTTTAACTGCGGTCAGGTTATTTTCTTTAGATAAAATCTGTTCTTCAAAATTAAATCTTTTAATGAGGACAAAGACATTTTTCAAAATGAGAATAGTTTTCAAGTAATTTTGCGTGAAATAAAGGCAATTTCATCAATAAGATTTTCTAAAAACCTTCTCCAAAGTTTTTTCGATTTTTTTTGTGCAGATAGTTTTAAATGTACTGAATAAAATTACGCTAAAGCCATTTTGAGTTATTCTTTTGATTTTTTTAAATTACAAAAAATTTTTTAAAAATATATCTCACGTTAATATTTAGATTACGGCAATGTTCCTGTACTTTATTTATTTATGAACACAAGTCGGTGATATGTATCTACGCGAAAGGTAGCATAGTGTTTGTCTACCAGTAAACAAAGCATAGATATCGTATACTGTGTAGACAAAGGTAATCTATCTTTTTTTATGGTGCAGGCGCCAATCCAGGAAGGCCATGCTCCCTCCAAAGCCAGCATGTAATAGTACTTATACTGAATTTATTCAAAACAAAAAGTATCATACATATTGACTAGATCTTATCCAAAGGTGTACTACCATTATGAACCAACATTCTTTAAATTTCAAGTTAACTTTTTTTTGCTCCAAAAATATTTATGAGGCAGGATGAGGTTACGATCTCCGTATGAGGTTGTTGGCGACTGTACTATAATCATCAGTAAATACAATAATGCGCAATATATAAACAAAATGGGTTCAATACCAATATTAAGATGCATAATAAGACAAAAATTACAAATATTACAAGAAAAGAACAAGTTTAGTATTGAATAGTAGAACCTTTTCTTCGTGTCGTTCATCGAGCTATCTCCCACCTGACCTGAGAGATGACCTAAGCTTATCTTCGTATTTCGCACGGTGACAGGCTGTCACCGTATACGCCGCGCGGTAGGCGTAGGAGTTTCTTCCCTCCCCGACCCCTCCTACGGTATCCGAGGAAGCTTTGGCACCTCGATATGATAGGGGCGTTCAGAATATTTGGGATATGTTTTGTATCTTGAAATACTAAGATCCCTTCCCTTCCCTGAGCGCGCGCTTGCTGGTGGAGCGCTGCGTGACCTTCTGTGGCTGTCTGTTACATTCAAAATATCCGTTAACTGGTCGCAAAAGAATTAAAATTTCTCAAAAAAAATCCTTATCTAACATATGACAATATGTATATCATTGGATTCGTCCTTTTACGCTCTTTATGATAGACTGAAAAAATATGTATAGTTCCATTTGAAAAACAAAGGTACCACAAAAATCTCGTAAAATAGAAGTGATAAAATAAAAATAAATACAGGCATCAGTTAGCCCTATTTTCTCATGCATTTCCATGAAAACTGCACATCAATATCTTCAACCGTTCAAAAGTGACAGGAGGTGCGAAAGTTGCGTGACTCACTCTGTATAAGGCATACGATACTGATAGCGGTGGCAAACAAATGCAAATATATAATAGTAATTATTACACCCTACGGTATTGTAATATTCTACAAATATATAAAAGTAGTAGTTTACATTAACGCGAACGAAAGGTAGCCATCATCGCCTTTTGTTCGCAGTGCGGGGTTACAAGAATGTTACAAAATAAC
Source organism: Teleogryllus oceanicus (assembly GCA_964035755.1). NCBI lineage: Eukaryota > Metazoa > Arthropoda > Insecta > Orthoptera > Gryllidae > Teleogryllus > Teleogryllus oceanicus. Next base: position 324,032,493 of record CAXIVR010000001.1, on the reverse strand, counting down.
AATGACCTCGAATTCGCATGGAATACACACTTTGCCTTTTATCATTGTTGATACCGCAAAAATTGTAAATGGGTAGAAAATATAATAATAAAAAATATAATTTTTATATTAATCAAAATTACTCGATTTTAACATGCATTACTCTCCATTTCCAAATCCTGTTTTCACGTTATAAGATTTTTCATGTTCTGCAAGAAAAAAATCTTTATAAAACGCAATTACTGTGAATTTAATGTAATTTGATAGAGAATTGTGAGATTTTCGTAATGAAATGAATGCTTCTATCCCTGTGACACGCCATTTATTCGTGCCAGTCGCACATTGAACGAGTGGGTCATCAGCTGTCGGCGTAGATTTCGACCTTGGGGTGGCTTCTTTGAAGACGTAGGCCGTAGGGGAATTGCCTTTCTCCCGACTCTCAGAGCGTGGCAAGGTGAGATGTACTCCTTGGGTGTGCGGGTATGGCTTCTATTCACGTGTTTCCCTGCCCCGTGTTGAAAATCATTACCCCTCGACCAGACACGCATTGCTCAACGCCATGGGAGATATCAGAAAGTCATAGTACTGGGTTGTGGCGCATTGTGCGTTGAAAATCTGCAAACAGTCCGAATACAGTCAATAAGTTGTGTATTTTTCAACTCAGCAGCTGTCAATGAAGTGTTTGATATTTATTTAAAGGTGATTTTTTCCGTAAATACGTTATATGTTAATGTATTTTGATAATTATAATAAAGTCATGCAATTTACTACTCGTTACAAAATTGAAGTCTGTTTGGTAAGAAAAAAATTCATTACTTGATGACAATTATCTTACTGAAACTTATGTATCATTTGAAAGTAATTCAAAAGTACATTAGAATTCGGCCATTCATTAGAGGAAACCGTAAAGAATAATGTGTAATATTTACTTAAGGAATACCCCATAAAAATGTCAAAAATGTTTTGAAACGTGTACATTACAACAACGAATTGTATACGGATTATTCATGCACGAGTTCGACCTTATCAGGACAGGCGACGCGTGGAGAAGTCCACGCTTTGACAAGCAGCACGTAATGAAACGTCTGAATTCTAATTGTCGGAAAACCACTACATGCAATGGTTCATATCACATTTACATTTATTTTTATGGATTTTGAAAGGTGTTAAACGCGCTGTTAAAATTTCATGTCAATCTGAGTATCGGCATAGCGAGTGTTGCGCGAAAGCGCTGCGTGAGAAGTGGCAACGCTGTCCTCCATAAGCGCTGTACTACAACCAAATGCTTGAACGCTCTATAGATATTTTGTATTTTATTAGATATAGGATTTCACTATTCCTTCACTGTCTTCGCAACCACTATTGTACCTGTAACCAGTAGCGGCTCGTGGGTATACGCACGTTCGCATGTGCACACCCAAATAACTGCGGTGCAATGTTTCTTAAACGCTTCTTAACATGAAGGGAATACAAGATCTCTCAGAGCGTTTCCGAAACAGGGTATTTCAAAACACGCGCCGTTCGGAAACTGCGATTGACAGTCCGCCACTAATGCCCTTCATGACAGCAGGCTAAAACAAACTCGAGAAATGCGAGCGAGCAGCCGGGGTTCGGGGCTCTCGCGGAGCTGAAGGGGAATGAAGGGGAACATGGTTGCTTACGGGCGTTGGGAGCACACTGCGGAGCGTGCGGATATTACTGCGCAGGCGCGAACTCTGAAAGTACCTTGACATGTCGTGAAGATATAACACTCGCTTAGCACAAGTTTTTAAGAGAAGTAAATGTGACATCGTTGAAGAAAGTCTGAGATATCTCTCCGCTGAAGTTATCTCTCACCCCTTCCAAAGCAATTCTTCTGCAGCGCGCGAAACGCAAACGCATTGCTGTGAAATGTTGCATTCATAAGTATTGTGTTAATCGGATGTTACTTGCACATTTTAAAGGGAGTTGCGATTACAAATCCATTCCTAAGCATGGGAAAACCAAAATGTATTGTGTAAACGTATGTAGGAGGCTACTTTTTAATGCGTTTTGAAAAACCGAAGTTAGAGTGTTCGTTTTTCTGTGAAGTGTGCTTGTACAACTGACAATGAATAGCGTCGAAAATATTAAAATAACATCAATGGGCAGACAAAATTGCTGAAAAGAAACAGTATTTACTGAAGCGACACAGACTTCGTGTTTCGTCAGTTAGTGTAGACGGAAAACTATCCAGATTTTTTGAGTATTGGGTATAGAAACTTGTACTTTTAAGCTCAAATTTGTACAGCGAGTTTATGGAAAATACTCAACAGCAAAAGTGCGAGTAAAAACGTTTCAAATCAATGTAAAAATCTTCTTAAAATAATTATATCATTCATTAAACTGTATGTTACCACAATGCATTCCTCTTTCTTAGCGTAATAATGTGGTTCCTCGCCGGATGCAAATCGATGTGTACTGCCCGTCCCACTAAGCCGCGAACTTTTTTTTTTAATTTTTGCAAAACGTCCGAAACGATTGAGGTTTTCCGCAATGAACCTCTCTTCCGTGCCACACTCTTCTGCCTGATTGGTTCGCTGTGTAAGTCAGGAGTGCGTCCATTACTCGATTCTCCCTCTTGGATTGCTCGAAAAGCAGACCTGCCGTTTTCATGTTTCATGCGCTCCAACATGCGATCTATCGCAGTACCTTATTAAAAATTGATCAATGTTCTGAAATCAGAGCTCGAAAAATGTTCTACTATAAATAAGATTTTCGTTGAAACAAATATTCTAAACCAATCAGAATTTCACAGTAAATTGGAAATTACTGAAAGTGACTGGAGTCTTTTCCTAATATTTTTATTTAAAAAACGATGCATATTGTTTTTATGTACTAATTACCTAAGTAGTAAAGAGAGAGTATTGAAATGCTGCAGAGGATGTTGGCGATTTTTCGACAGACTTTTAATATTGGGTGTCCATGATATCGAAAAAGTGGATAATTATTTTTCCTATATGTAACAAATTACTTCCTCTAATTCACTGTGTACTCAGAATCCATGTTTTGAGTGTCCTTGATACCGAAAGATTGCTTTAAAGTTAAATCCGTTCGTCTGGAGATAACTCTAGCGCCAAAACCGTTCCGACGATGTTCTACAAAATCTGATATTTCCCGCTCTCCATTGATTGATTCCGGGAACATTAACGTATAGGTTCATTAGTACCGTAAGTGCAGTGCCTGTTTTATCGCTTCAGCGATAAACCGATGCTTTCAGGCAGCGGTGATCTTCCTGTCCCGATGATGTGATCTGGCGTTGACCTTCCTGTCAGATTGTGGTTTCTCTTACCAGGTATCTCCCACCAGCGGGGCACCACCCCAGCCTGGCCAAGCTCTAACTTCCCGACTGGTCTCCCGGCATGTGTGTAGATTTGATTTGATTTGATTTATTTGGTCAAAGAACATTAAAAACTGTATATGACGTATGGGGAGAAGAATATTTGCGCACGTTTTCTTGAGTACCAGAATCTCATTCCATTTTTTAACGATAAATAGTTGAAATTTAAAACAGCAATAAAAACAACAACAAAAAAAATAATAATAATAATAATAATAATAATCGACTTTAATTGTTTAATGTCATATGGCAATGTGTTGTAAAGTAATGTACATGTATTGTATGTGGACTCCTTGTAATGAGTTGTTCATACTGATACTTGATGAACGTGATTTCTACGACGTGTATTGTAATTATAAATATCAGTATTGCATGAAAATATGTTCCCAGCGTTAAGTTAGTCAATTTTGACAAATATTACCGATTCGTAGATAAATAGGAAGGCAATGGTAAGATTACAAGCTCAATGAAAAGAGGCTTGCAACGATCATGTGGATGGGATTTTTTCATTATTCGAATAATTTTCTTTTGCAATCCAAAGGTCTGGGTACTACAGAATGAGCTTCCCCAGAATATTTAGCCATATCTCAGGAGGAAATGTACATTTACAACATACAGGCAACGAGCTGCATGAAGGCTGACAGAATTCGAAAGAATTCTGAATGCGTAAGATAACGAACTTAGATATTTAGATTTTTATTTAGTCAAAAAGAGTAAAAAACTACATGTGACTTATGGGGGAGAAAATAATCTGAGGATAGAACAAGGAAGAGGAAGAAAAGATTGCGAGCGGTCCGTGATCCGTTGTTCGACGCAAATCCTATCACCATCGCAACTCGAACCAGAGGACATCCCGATAAGAGGCACAGAAGAGACACGAGTTGATGCCCTGAGCTTTGTAAGCCGTTGCCGATCACGAGATCCTTCGAATTTGAAACTATTTTAAACTTTGGGTCTATTTTACGTAAAACATGAACATATTCAAAATTTACTCAATAATGGCTTCAAATTTTCGGATGATTTTTTCCCGAAGTGCAAGGTACGCATATAAAAATGGCATTGGTCCCACGTATTTATTTTACGTCAAAAACAGATTAAAAATTGTACGACGTGCTGCCGGGAGAAGATAATTCTCTGCACATTTTCATAATTCTGTGATCCCTAACATAAGCCATATACTACTTGAATATTGAAGGAAATAAGCGTTCTTTGCAAGCATTGTTTATATATATATATATATATATATATATATATATATATATATATATATATGTAGCTCCGGGGGTCAGCGCCGTTAGTATCCGGGGTTTCCAGACGGTCATTCGCGTGGTGTCTCGACCAGCTGCTTAATTTTCTTCAACTGTCCAGATACACGTCGTAGGTGAGATCTGCGCCATTCTTCTAAGCGTTACTTGTTCTATCCATGGTAAAAATGAAATAAAAAACTTGGAGCGTTTTATCAGATTTTTCTTATAATTTACATTAACTTCAAGCATTTTAGATTAACTTACCAATATTGCCGCCTTATTAAGAGGGCAGTTATTTTGAAATCGCAGGCAGATTATTTATATACATGAAGCATATAAAAGCTACTCATAAATATTGACAAGCAGGGCAGGAGAACATCTCAGGGTTTGCTCTATTGCTGCTAAAAAAGGACGAAAATCTCGTCGATTTAGAGGTCACTGGTACTAAAAATTAATTGGTTGTGTGTGTGTGTGTGTGTGTGTGTGTGTGGGGTGTGTGTGGTGTGCGTGGTGGTCGTTGACAATCATACACACACACACACACACACACACACACACACACACACACACACACATATATATATATATATATATATATATATATATATATATATATATATAGAGATTCATTAAATGTGACGCTGTTTATGTAGCGCTTTAATCATCATGACACGAGGGATACATGAAGGAGGGATACAAGAAGGCTGATCATCATTGGTGTCACGAAATTGCACATCAACATTTGTTACAATTTCTGAAATAGAATTTATTTTTGTTTCTTTTTCTTTTTTCAATAATTACGTTGCAACTTTCGCACAGTTCTCATTCCGCTTCATGTCATCAAACGTCTCCCTATTTTGCCGATCGATATATCGCTGCAAGTGTCAGTTATGGTGCATGCATCCTGGAGTGGCGGTCGAGCCGTAGTAGCGCCCACCGCCACTCACCCTGGGCGGCGCTGCGTCCCCGCGACCACGGCGCGCCCACGCGGCCCCGAGCGGCGGCAGCGTCTGTGGCTGGGCGCCCCCCCTCCTCAAAGAGGTGAATAATATTATATTTCGTTTACATCCGGGGTAGTTGATTTGCAAGGAACGTCTTTACTCTTCATACTATTTGATATTTATTTAATCTAAAAACAGTAAAAACTGCATGTGACGTGTGTGGGAGAATATCATCTGCGCACGCTTTCTTTAGCTTCAGAATCCCTTCCCAACAATTTAACTATTAATAGTTGAAACATGAAAAAGTTATTATTATTATTATTATTATTATTATTATTATTATTATTATTATTATTATTTAAAAACGCGAGATTAACGTTTGGAAAACAAGACATTTTCGTTCCCGAGTTATACAAGACTTATTTGCAGTGGTAAACGAACTCGAGATTTGATTTTTCTGCATTGTTAACTAAATAGTAACTCGTAACATAAATATTATTTACCTCTTTTGCTAATGCCGCAACAGGTATGTGGATTTTCTGCTGGCAATAAATATTAAAAGTAGTATTTCTCTTTTACTTGACAATAAGTAAAAATTATTGATTACTTCATTGTACATACTTCAGATAATGTATTTTCATTCTGTTTTGATAAATTTCATTCAATGAACGTGAGGTTGAAGGCGCCTTCATTTGATAGCATCCTTCAATTGTTTGCAAGATACGATGAAATAGTATGCTGAATGCTAAAATGCACAAGGAATACATGACAACTTGTTACATTATTACATTTATCGTAAATAATTTACGTTCGAATTTCATCAGATTAATGTTTTAGAATTCAGTGTGTCATTTATAGACGAATCAAACTAGTGGGCAATGTATTAATAATTTCATGAGAAATATATTAATGATGAAAATACAAAAGTATTATTTTTGGGATCGACAATAAAAACCTTCAGTATAATTTTTTTCTTTTTTATTTTCGAAAAGATTTTTCCAATATAGAAAATAATTGTTAATTTCTGATTGCGAACACTTGAGAAATTGAATTTGATCATCTTTGGTTGGTAGCACCGTTCACTTGGTATCACTGGGTGCCGACACATCCTGGAAGTGCGTTCTGCTGCGACCAATTGTTCTGGGGTGTGGCCAGCTGTGGACGCGTTTCTTGTACTCTGCATTATATCGATCAGATCATCCGAATGTCGGCGAAAATCATTAAGGAGATATTGCTCCTGCAGAATAACAGTGAATGTGTTTTGTGTAGTCGAAAGCTGAAGTTAGTATTCGAAAGCTGAAGAAAACATTTTTAACGCAGGCATCGAAGTTTCAAGTTGCCGGAGTAAGTTTGCATGATGTCTATGTATTTTCCTGATAAATTTGTGCCGGAGTTGAGTAAAAATGCAAGTTTATGAATGCTAAAATGTATGCGGCGTATATTCATAACTTGTATGCATTATTAATTATAAAAACTATTTTACGTTCCCATTTTTTGACCAGAATGTTACATCATGTCGTTATTTTATGGTTCGTGCCGTTGCTGTCTTATTTGATTACTTTGTTTTTGCCAAAATGTGACATGCAAAGGTGATTTTGAGTTCTGTTTCAGTGCAAAAGCATAGGGAACCAAAAATGAAGTATAGTTGGAGCTCTCTGAAAGCCAAAGGCGCAAATATCAATCCGAGATTGGTTGTGCCTTTCTTTGTTGCTTTTGTGACTAGTCATATTAAATGTAGTGTTAACCTGCAAGTTAAAGGAAATTAATGATTATTAGCTATTATCTAAACTATAAACACGAAGCAGAAGAACATTCAATCTGAAATACGAAACTTTTTACATTAGCAAGTGTACGTAGCTAAAATCTCTAAGGTTTAATCACTCAATCAAGGTTTCATAACTTGTTCCCATTATTAAAATTTTCACAAATCCTTTTTATCGATTTTTTTTCAGACTGTAATGAGAACTCCATTTGATATGTATAAAAGAAATTTAAGTAGTTCATACTATTGATATTTTTTTAAATGAGCGATGAATATTAAAAATATATTTATTTTTTATTTGAGAAAAAGTTATCAGTCATACAAAATAATCTGTTCTGCAGTGCCTATTCGAGAAATTTAGACTGACACTTTTGGTTGGTAGAAGCGATGCGTTGGTATCACTGCCTGCGGACGTGCTGGGCCGACATTTCCTGGAAGGGCGTTCGCAAGCCGCAAGCTGCCATTAAATGTCCTGGGAAAGCAGAGCATGGCGAACGCGTTTATCGAGTCCTGTATGACATGGATTTGATCGTCTGGAAGTCCGCGAAAATCATTGGAGAGAGCTCCTGCAAAATAACAGTGAGCGAGTTTTGTATAAACGAAGTAAATCCGAAGGAAACAGTTTCGTCTCTAGCTTCGGAAGTTTCAAGATGGCTAAGTAAGTTTGAATGACTCATATATTTTTGTCTGTATATTTTTTTTCATGTTATTCACATTTATTCGTTTCGTTTATTTCATTCCATCTTCTTTTTTATTTGTTTGGTCTTTCCAATATTTTACTACACATTGAAATGAAGTTCATTTTCTTTCTTCTTCAATGAATCTATATACATTATTATTATTGACACAACCAGTTTTACTTTTTATTTTTAACATTCAAGAGTAATTTATTATTGTGTATATTGATTACATAACGTTTCGGCAACACCTTATAACCATCTTCATTTTTAAAATAAATATTGTTGACAGAAGCTTTTCTTTTAAAAATAAGATTGGAATATTACTATACAAAATATTTAAATATTCTAGTATAGTATAGTATTCTAGTATAGTATAGTAATCTAGTATAGTATACTAGAATATTATACTACACACGGAAATTAAGCTCATTTTCTTTCCTCTTCAATGAATGTCTATACATTATTATTAACACAACCAGTTGCCCTTTTCATTTTTGACATTAAAGAGTAATTTATTATGGTGTATATTGATCACATTGAGTATTTTTTATTGCATGCCGTTTCGACTATTCTATTATAGTATACATTTAATTTCAGTGCCTACTGAACACATTTTCTTTAAAATAATGTCATTCTGTTTCTTATAGTTCGAGCTGAAATGTGTGAAGAAAGACCCCCAAAAATTTGGTGCATTATCATTGCATTGAAGAAATTCTTGTAACTATATTTCTTCCCGTAAAATGCCGTGGAATGTTATTCGTAAAAATAACCAGGTAATTGATAATTGTGAAAAATAAATACTGATCATACTGACAATTAAATTCTTATCGCAAAGAGTCAGTAATGGGCTAATTTCTTTTGAAAGGGTCAGTTACGTTTTCATGAAAGATCTAGCTTTGATAAAGTAGTTTTTCAGTTAACGTTTAATTATGAATAATATTTTGTAGACAAAATGCATGAAATGTCTGTGTACACACTTGGGTGTTTATGATATACTAAGATAAATAGTTACATCATTACATTGTTGTTTTATTTTCCAGTAATTCGTGACCATAAACCTTGAGTGACCTAAAGTGAATTCAGTTAAGGAGATGAAGTAAGTTAAAGTAAGCAAATAGCGATAAATGTTCTCCTTGCTTTTGATTAATTGGGGAATTCATGAACCGCTCACACATCCACGTTGCAGGTACTTATGTAATACCATTTTCTTGTCTCATAAATACAAGGAATTATAATTCAATCCATGAGAATTATATTTTATATTTCTTTGTTTGCAGAAGAGTTCCTAAACCAAGTCACTTATGTGTGAATTTTGTGACTAAAGTCAGTTATTGAATAGTGGTACTTGACAGTAATCGTGAAAGTTGCAAGTAAGTGCTGTGTTTCATTTTTCATAGCTTTTCCTCGACTTTACTTTACATTACCAAATTGTATGTTTTATTTTGCAGCATTTAATTTCCAAATGGAGGCTACAGAGAGCAGCATCAAGTGTACATCAAAGAAGACTCACTATAATGTAACGTTAAGGGATGAATTGTATCGGTAAGTTTGAACAACTGTGTATAACTCTTAGCATTTTGTCTATATTTTCTGTCATGTTCACATACTGAATATGTAAGTAAATCTTTAATGTCATTTACTATCTGTGTCGCAAATATGGTTAAAACTAGTTTTATCTTCTACTTCTTTACTCCAAGGATTCCGCTCTAATGATGCTGTTCCGGTGCCCATTTTGCTCTTGGTCTTCCAATATCTCTTCTTCCCAGTGCTCTAGAATCCCTTGCGATTGCCTGTAGTCTTGTGTTCGGCATATTTTCGTCTAAATCAATGTCCTTTTCATAAGATACATAACCGCCTAAATATTTGAAGTATTTTACTTCTAGTTTCTTTCCTTCTATTATTATTTTAGTTCTCTCGGGATAGTTTCCTTTGAATGCCATTTTTTAGTCTTTTCAATGGATACTTTAAAGCCATAAAATGCCGCAATGTGGTAAAGACTGTAAACTGTCATCTGCATTTTATCTTCAGAGTCTTGTATTTGTCGTCCGCATATAAAAGGGAGTTTAAAAAGGTTTTATTCAAATAGATCCTTGGATTCAACTTCCACGTTCCAAACGTGTCGTTCATATATATGTTAAGAAGAGTCGGCGATCAAGGATGGCCCTGTCTCACACCTTTATTAGTGGGAATGTCTTCTGTCAATATTTTTTTCACTACCAATTTGATGCTGGTGCTTTTTATTGCTTCTACAAGGTGTTTTGGATAACTTCTTTATTCGAGAATGCTCCATAGCAAGTATTTATTAATGTCAAATACATTTAGTACATACATTGTCCAATGCTTTTAGTAGGTCTTTAAAAGCCAGATAAGTTTTGCAATTAAATTCCCGCCGTTCTTCAATAATCCTTTTTAATGTAAAGATGGCATCTGTAGTTGATCTCCCTTTTCTAAATCCTATTTCCTCTTCAGAAATTAAATGATTGGCAATTATTATTTATCTTTCTTTCAGTATTCTTGCATAGATCTTATAAGATGTATCTAAGAGACTAATTCCTCTATTATTGGGATTTCCTCTATCTCCTTTCTTAAAGAGCGAAATTACTTTTGCTTGTCCCCTTCTTTTGGAATCTTTTATTTTTCCAACACATATTGAAGAAGTGGGGGCGTAGATGGAAAAGGATTTCTGTATACTTTAAAAATTCTGTGTTTATTCCGTCCATATCTCGGGTTTTTTTTTTTTTTTTTTTTTTTTCGAGTTCTTGTAGTTTTCAATTAGAGGTTGTCTACATTGGTTAGCATGTATTTTAATAATTTCACTATTTTTTTCATACCACAAATCTTTGTAATGTTTTATTAATTTGTCTTTTTCTATTATGTTAATTTGAACATTTTCTGTTGCATTTTTATTTAGGCTTCTCATCAGCTTAAATGCTAATGCTAATGCTTGCATGCCATTTTTTTTTTTTTTTTTCTCTATATTTTCCCTTTTGTATTTTAAAATTTTACTTGCTTGTTTATGTTTTACATATTTTTGGATTTCTTCATTCCAAATGTTTAACCCTATTCTCTTACTAAATTTCTTTTTTTGTCCAACAGCTTCATTTCCTGATTGTTTGACTATACTTTTTTCCTTTTAAAATTTTTTTATGTCAGGTGGTATCCTTATTCGAAAACAAGCGTTTAAGACAATTTTAAGCATATTTTGTCTAATAAACTCCTTCGAATAGTTTAGCCCCAATAAGAACTGAAAAGTTGGTTTGAAAAAATACTTTATATGCAAAAACTTTGCGTTCCAGAATCGTATAAACAGTCCAGAAACATGTAAATTGTCTGTTATTTACAAAAAGTGAATATATTTGTTCTGAAAGAAAAATTAATACAGAACTAAAAAAACTCACCCAATTTACACGAATCGACTGTTTGCGTGCTTATTGCGGCTCAGCCATTTGAAATATCTAAGGAGTTCATTAGAAAAAATATGCTTAAAATTGTCTTAAGAACTTTTCGAAGTTTCGACGTTTCCTCCGTCGACACCTGTATATTGCTAAAGAGCTTTGTAGAATCACAAATTTTATGGTAGTGTCAAGGTTTTGTCAGTGTTGTTAATTGAGTTTCAAAGAATTTTTAAAATGAAGGTTGTGCATTTACAGCTTTGTGGAGAAAATGTGCTTACTTTTAGTTTTATCTTGTATTATCCAGAATGCTCTCTAAATTACGTTGTACTATTTTTCAGTTCCCCATTATTTATTAACTTTCTTACGAATTTGTGATATTAGAAATGAATTGAAAGGCGACATTTCTAGAGATATTTTCCTACGAAATATAATTTTTGCGAACTATAATTACCTTCAATTTCACGCACAGAAAACGTCGCTAACTAATTCCTAATTAAGAGTGTAATAAAATTAAGTGTAATAATATTAAGAGAGTAATAATAACTGATGAAAGATCTCAATTAATTTATGAGCTTGTTCCTCAGTTACCGTCAGCTTACTTGTCTTACCACGTTACCTGTTTAATCGAAATTGGCCAATATTGTTGGATCCCGCAAAAGGATATTCCCAGGAACATTGTTTTATTTGTGTAGAGGGAGTAGTCTACTAATTTTTTCACCAACATATCTTAATGTTTTGTTGTGTTTTTGTAATGCTGGGACAAACTGCACTAGAAACGTGAATAACTAAATTATGTTAAGTAGAAATGTTCATTATGTTAAGGTTTTAATAGCCAGAAAATTATTTATTTCAGAGATCACTATGATAATTTACTTTCCATATTCTGATTTTTTTACCAAAAGTGAACGGAAATTTCTATTTCCTCATTACAGTAAAATAATTATATAACTATACCGTTTACTGCATTGAGAATCTTCAGAAATTTTTAAGGAATATTATATTCAATGGGAGTGTTTTCGAAAAATGTTTCCCGTAACATGCATTTCGGAAGGTGTGTTATAGTATCCTGAGAATATCTTTTTCACTACCCAACTGAATGAAAATGTGTGAATGTAAGCAAAAATAGAAATTCAATCTCACTGAATTTCTACATTCGAATTGTACTTTTGAAATATTGAGTAATTAGTTTGGTAATTGATCTTGTTGAAAGTTAAATTGTTATAAATTATTCCCATAAACTATAAAATCATTGCATGAGATCTCTTTGCAATGAGTTATATCGTTTCGTTATATCATATCGTTAGTAGGTGCTGCATTGCCACCACTCAGCAGGGCGCTCAGAGGTGGGGCAGCTGGGACAACGTGCCACACGCCCCACCTTAGTGGGGCCCCGTAAATACAGTTTATTGAAAAAATATTTAACTGCATATGATTCACTTCAAATATATTCATAATTAATAATAATAAATAGGGGAAACTTTTGTTGGAAATAAGAGTCCCCCATTGATCTATTGCCCAGGCTCCTTGTTAATTTGGGCGTCCCTGCCTCTCAGAGTGTAAAATGTTTTATATTGGAACATTTATATTAATTTCCCCACAAATGTAATAAGTCGTTCTTGACTATAAGAGTTCCGTATATATTTGCTTAAATAACAGTTTCTTGTAAGAAGAAATAAAAGAAGTCATCTTCGTCAACATATCAGCTTTATTAAGATAGCCGGCTTTCGACGGCTTTGCCGTCATCGTCAGTCTAAAGAATACAGAAAGATACAAAAAATTTTTATAAATATATACACAATAAGATAGAAAAAATTAATTAAATTACAATTGATGGATAACTCTAAAATATTTAATTACAATTGATTAATTAAATTACAATTGATGGATAAAAAATTTAGTTACAGATAAAATTTCAAAAACGGTAAGGGGGGGAATGCGTTTTTGAAATTTTATCTGTAACTAAATATTTTAGAGTTATCCATCAATTGTAATTTAATTAATCAATTGTAATTAAATATTTTAGAGTTATCCATCAATTGTAATTTAATTAATTTTTCTATCTTATTGTGTATATATTTATAAAAATTTTTGTATCTTTCTGTATTCTTTAGACTGACGATGACGCAAAGCGTCGAAAGCCGGCTATCTTAATAAAGCTGATATGTTGACGAAGATGACTTCTTTTATTTCTTCTTATAAGAACGTCAACAACATCCAATCAGAATTCCCACAACAGTTTCTTGACCAAAAAGTTCGGAAAATGTTAGTGCATTATATTCAACGATCAGTTTTGATTTCATTTATTTTAGTATAAGAACAGTAAAAGCTGTATGTGCCGTATGAAGGAGAAGCATAGTCTGTATATGTTTTCTCAAGTTCCAGAATCCATACCCCTTCCTTCTACAATACATTGTTAAATGAAAAATGAAAGTACTAAAAATCGCGGTTATCAGCATTTGAAAAGTAGACATTTTTTCTGTAATAGAAAACTTCATTTGCGTCGGTAAACGAACTACAATTTTAAAAAGATTTCGTAGTATCTGTCACAAAATATTAATAGCAATTCTTTCCCTCCACTCTACTCCTATCACAACCAGGAAAAGACTCTCAACAAGAGTCAACAAAATTTGGGCGTAACAGTGAATTTGACTGAAGATGTTCGTATTTCAAATTGTGTACTTGCTGTTCATTGTTACTTCAGAACTTATTACAGTGATAGTGTATTTGATCATCAATTTCAAGTACATTTAATTTTTTACATACTTTACGTAGTAAAGAAGAAAGTATTCGAATGTATGGCAAAAATCAATCATTTTTCGATAGAAAAACTCATATTATGGGTCAATGATGTAAAAAACAGGAAAAGTGTGTTCCTGTATGTTGTAAATTACTTCTAACTGGTTGTGTTGTCAGAATCTAGGTGTTTTGTGCCGAAAAATTGGTTGACGGCAAAGAATCCGCTCATCTGCCTTTGTATATGTTTGTTCGTCTATCTGCCCGTCCGGCTTCCTGTAGCCAACGTTATCGCCTAAACCCCTCAGGGGGATTCTTTTAATTTATTAATCAAATTTTATCAAAAATGGCTCCACATTTTTTAGTTAAATATTTCTCTGAACAAAATTGCTAAAATTGAAATTGTAAAGTTAAATTTTTTCAGTGTTTTCCTATTATTACGCTATTGAGTATAGTGATTTTTTCCTTAATGAAATCTGACCTACAAATGGAGATATTTAAATAAGGTCATGCACAACTTTTCGAAAGTATGAGTAGTTTTCTCGTAATTTTGGGTGAAATATAGGGATTTTTCCTGAAAGAAACCTCTTTTAAATAATTAGATTTTAAAATAAGAACACTTTTTGATAAAACTAGTAGTTTTTGCGTAATGTTTGCTTGGAATTAATGCAACTTTTAAAAGCAATTACCCCTCAGATGGCTGATGGGCAGCGGACTAGCTTTCTGTGAGGCGGTCCCGGGCTCGATTCATGGCCGGGGCCAAAATGAAGCTGTAATTTTCTAATGCAAATCATCACAGTTTTTATAGCTGTGTGACGAAAGGAAAAGCTCACGCGGGCCAAGTAAGCTTGTTCCGGTGATAGGAATACGTTATATCCGCCACTTGCCTCCCTTGCCTCTTGTTCTCTTCTTTGGCTCGACAGCCCGCTATGGACCTTGGCCGACCAGCGGTGATCAGCCTCTCTGCCATAGGGTAAGGGGTTTGTGTGGTTAGCATGAAAACATCCGTTCGCCGTATATATTGGTCTTCGTCACCTTACGGTGGACCTTCTCATCGTCACACAGCAATAGATACTGGGACATTTGTAAGGAAAGCGCACGGGTATAATTTGCTTCGGCCGGAAATCGAACGCGGGGTTTGTGCCGTGGAAAACGAGCACGCTAACCAACGAGCTACCGAGGGAGACTCTCCCTTGCCTCCAGTCGTGCATAATAAAAAAACAGGGTCCAGGCCTGGGAAAACCGCTGGCCGGTAAAAGTCAGATTAATCGAATCATAAAATGTCAAATAGATACAAACATATTAAACATGCTTGAGAACTGCTGTAAAATTTTTCCTCGGTAAAGTGGAGGACCCTTAAAAATTGCGTTTTTTTGAAAATTGTAATTGTTAGGAAAAATGAAAGAAAATATGTGCATTTTTAACACCAATTGTTCACTTAAATATGTGAATTGTGTAGCCGAAATAGTGCAACAAACATTTTTGACATGCTATCTGACATCATAAGATTAATCAAAAAAGCGATGTCAAAAATCTGAAATATTTTTGAGGCATAAAGGCTGTAGCAGGAAAAGGGGCTTAAAAATACTTAATTCAATTTTGAATAGAGGGCACGTTTAGTGTTAATTTGAAAACGATTTTCTCCAATTCTCACAGCGACATCAGCCAATTTTTTTTAAAGCTCTCCAAGATACGTACAGATGTGAACTATGTCAATTTTTTTCAGAATTTTATCTCCGAGTAATGATATGAAAAAAATCGAAAACAGAAAATTCGTATTTTTCTGATATCTTACAAAATAATCAAACTGTCACTCTGAGATTTGGGGAAAATGACTTTCAAAATAACACTAGGCT
Source organism: Teleogryllus oceanicus (assembly GCA_964035755.1). Lineage (NCBI taxonomy): Eukaryota > Metazoa > Arthropoda > Insecta > Orthoptera > Gryllidae > Teleogryllus > Teleogryllus oceanicus. Next base: position 324,016,542 of record CAXIVR010000001.1, on the reverse strand, counting down.
ATCTTGTCTGGATCGAGGCCCCCAGCCCCGTCAGAATCGCACTGAAGATGGCCGCAATGCGACCGAAAAAGCTTTCTGGAGAAATAAAAACTTACCACAAAACGACGCCTCAAATTCATTTCTATGATGAAAATGTCGTAAACTCCACATCATTTCCTACTATCTTTATATGAAACTAGTGGTACTAAAAAAAAGCACGTACTTTCTCGCCCGTATTTTCATGCAAAATGACGCGAAAAGTACTCAAATTTTCGAAAAATTGTACATGACCTTGTTTTAAAATTTATTTTTAAGCCGCAGATTTCATGAAGGAAAAATCTTTATCTTCATAATTGTCGGAAGAGGCCGATAAAATTCGGAACATTTACAATTTTCGAAAAATCAGAGTCTTCAACGAACACGAGACCTCAACCATTATTTTAAACGTTCTTTGCACTAAACAACAAGAACACTTAACCAAAAACGTTGGAGCCATATTTTTGAAAATTTTGAAAACGTCCCAGGGGCTTCATGTAAAGTACTCCCAAAATTTAAAATATCGATTTAATGTTCAAGGGGCCGTGACATCATCCAGATTGATTAAGGAATATCAATTTGGGAGAAAATCGGCAGAACGGTGTAGCCGCTAGCATTATTTGCTTACGGCCGGCCGGAAGGACGTTTTGCCGACAATCGATTTTTCGCTACCAAGGATCCCAAAACATGGATTCACTTTACTCCGTAGTGAGAAAGTAAAAATTATTGATTTTCTCATATCAGTATTGATATTTATTGAGAAAGCGGTTACATGTTCATGTCAGATAAAGGCAGCTGTTTCTTCATAAGTTAGTAATGTATTGAACTATATTATCATAAGACTTATGTATTTTATAATTACAATATTTTGAAAATATTTACTCAATATTTCGTTTTCGAGTGAATAGACTTGAAATTATGAAGATTATTAGTATTATATCAGACATAGCTATTGACTGATTGATGTATAATACTCATTTACACCTCGCGTAACGGAAAATCTCAATTATTCTCGCTTATAAAAGTAGTATTAAGAATGGTGTGCACTTGAAGCTGTATTAATTGAGTGTTCTTGCTCTTTCTGCTCAACAATCATGATTTTAAAGAGTTTTTTATAATACGTAATTAACTGGTGGTAAGCCATAGAGAGTGAGTTCATTTAATGCGAAGCTCTCTGTAACTTCTAGCGTGTTTGTCTTGATTATCATTTTTTAAATGTATTTTTGGCTTGTCTAGCAGTCACTTTTAATGAGAGGGGGTTTTGAATATGTAAACTATATCAAGTGTATCAAAGGTGTGTGTAATTTATCTTTTAAGTACCATGAATTAATTTGAACATTTATTGTGGCACGCCGTGGAACTTACAATCCACTACTTTCAAGTCTTCATGATAATTTCCTAAGAATTAATCTGTATTCTTGAAAGCATTTCACATAAGCTCCATGAGGATGAATAGTTTTCTCGGAAAGAGAATATTTCTATTAAAATATGGAGTTCATCATGAAGACCAAAATATTTTTATCATACTTGTAATGCTGGAAAGGCTTAGGTGGCTCTGGGCAACAACAATGTCACTGCAGAGCCTTTGAACTGAAGATTCTAGGGTTCGGATCCGACGGTGGTTGGTTGGCGATACTAGCTAAATAATGCGAGTAGTTAAATAAGTCGTATTCAGCCGCTGTCTGAAGGAGAATTCTAGCGACCGGCCGCTCTTATCGGTAGTTTTCCGTGGATTCTCCGATCAACATCCGGCGAATGCCGGAGCAATACCCTCACGAACGGGTTACGGACTGCGAGCGATCTTTCCTTCCTGCCCCTTATCCTATCGTCACCCATTACTTACACACACACGCACACTTACACGCACTACTCTACCACATGAGCTTAGAGCTTGTCTCGGCCAAGGCAGTGCCCCGCTGGTGGGAGATACCTGGTTGGGGAAACTCCTCTAGCCGACGTGTAGATCAGCGCTGGATCTCGACATACAGCGGGGGAGATCACCGACATCTCCTGAGGAAAAAAAACATGTGACACTAGTGACTCTAGCAGTTCATGCGCCCGGAAACACCAAATAATCATTCTAGCAATCAAGCAACTATAATGTGCGATATGTTCTACCATCTCAGAAAAAAAAACATTTTTTTTTTCATTTTCTTCTTTTATTTGCAGAATCGTCACAGAAGAAATCAAATTTGGTCATCAAAATCATCAGGAATCAATTCTGGTGTATTGAACTACGAACTATCTACGACTATTTTTCAACATCCAAGCTCCTAGTGATGCAAGTATAAGTATTTAGCATTTTTATTCACCGAATATATGTATATTATTCTTTGAAAAATAGTGCATATTTGCTTGGAAGGTACAGTAGTTACCAATGCGGAGGTTCTTAAGTCTCCGGAGCTATATTAAGTCAGTTCCGTAAACTCTGGTTATGTCGATACAGATTCGAATTATTGAATCAGAAGTGAATATAAACCATTCGTACATGTCGTAAATAAAGTAGACTCAAATACATCTTAACTCAACCTCTCCTTATGATTGGAGAGCCAAGCCAAAGAAAAAAAATGTTTAGTTTTGTTTCATTGGAAACTGCCCTGTTCATGTATGTGAATGGTACTAGTGAATTTCATTTTCATTAATATCTGAAATAAAATGTTAATTTTGCCTCTTGTGAACTTCACCTATGTTTTCATAATCATAACAATAAATTATCGCATTTGTGGAAACGAAAATCATTTCTAAAAAATTAAACTGTGATTTTAAAGTATTCTTTTATTGCTGATTCGAATTTTTAATTTAGAGTTTTCTAGTTCTCTTTTGGTTTGCAATTAAGAAGTCCGGCTGAAGTGTATAATAGAATAATTTTAAACTTTTCTTTTCCTTCTTAATTCTAAATTTAAATAATTTGTTTTTCTATTTTCCCTCTCATTTTCAAAATAATAGTCCTTTGAAGGAGCATCAAAATGTAATCGGTTGTGTAAGAGTTAATAGTAGCTAATAACATTTTTGTAAAATAATTCGATCTGTAACTCTATTCCAAATGCATACAGTAAATTATGAACAGTGGATGTGCAATATAAACTGCACTGAAACTACTGTGCCTTCAATTGCTTCCTGGCCTTTGTACTGTGTTGAGAATTATGTAGACAACATTTTTACAAATGTCTTTGGGTCAAGAGTATGCAAATGAATTTAAAAATAAAATGTTTAATTACCAAGTGAATATTTTTGCATAAGCTTTGGCACTCTGCTGTAAAAAAATCACGTAATTTTTTTTTTTTTTTTATTTTAATTCCAGTCAATTGATTTTGCAATTTTTTATCATTTTATTTATTTAATAAGTACCGTAATTTTGAAAGGAGAGCGCATTTTATTGTAGCCACATTCCATGTAATCAAATTACAACCAGCTTGTTTAATACAAAATATATTAAATTTTCCAAGTTTCGAAGCAATACATTATTGGCTTCGGTTTAACATCTGCATTTACTAAATGCACGGACAGTCCTTGAAAGAAATCCGCTCATATTAATTAAACCAAAATAATTAATGTCTTTATGATGTCATTACATCCTTGTAATGATAGCACAAATGTAATGATACAACATAATATGTATTCTTATATGTAATATAAATAAGCATATTAAGCGCATGTAATATAATAAGCATAATAAGATTATTTACACATATATAAAAGCTATGTTTAATGACAAAATCACTTTTCTCTAAAAATTGTCCATTGAAATGAGTACAACATTAGGTATCATACGAAACTGGCATAAACATGTTAAAATATTGAGAAAAAATTTAAAATGTGAAAGGGTTATCATCTGAATGGCTTTGATGGTGAAGACCGTGCTTTTTAACTCCTTCCATTCATGACGATGAGATATAATATGAACTATTTACACTTCCACTCAAAATTTCGTGTGTTAAGTGAAATACTCGCATAGTTTATATCTAAATATGTATTGAATATCTCCAACTGAAAATAATTCAAAAACAATAAAGGATCCAAACATTGCGGGCGACATTAGAACTTTTACTCAACCTTTTAACATTGCTATATGTTTTATTTTAACGTACACTTACTTTTGTATTCATTTTAAAGTGTGTGGTTTTGTGAGGAAAGTGATTTTGCCTGCCAACATGGCCTTTGCCAATGAAATTTAGTGTTTTCGAGAGAGTAGTCTGGGTTATTAACGACAGCAGTGTTTCATCCGTGTATTATCAATGGGGCGTCCTCCGTAACCCACCGCTTAAATTTCGATTTTATCGTTGTTTTTTTTTTAGAATGCTGAGAAAGTAATAAATTGATTTAAATAATTATATAGCTGTGGATTCATTTAAGCAAAAAAATTTAGGCTCTGCAAATAAAACAAAGATGGACATTTTCTCCATAATATTTGTATTAATGCCAATACTACATTTTTGTGGCAAATAACTGCTGAAGTATCTTCCTAACATAAGTTTATTTAAGTATACACTACTACTTAAATTATTTCAAATATTTTCAAAATATAGTTTAAATTTAGTGTTTTCGAGTGAATAATCGAGAATAGTTAATAAGAATTATTTTCAAATTTTAAAAAAGTGAAACCTATAAAAAATGTGCTGCTCAGCCGCCTTCTTTCCGTAATGCTAGGTTTAGTTACTGCTATGACGAGGACGTTGAATATGTATGCTCCACGTCTCAGAACTTTGTCGGTTACGCCACCGCCAATGCAATAACTCAAAATATAACAAACAGTTCTGATCAAGTGTATGATCTTTGAACAATAAGCACATCATAAACAAGATCAACGATTGTCAGCTTCCTGGAAAGTTGAAAGTATAAAAACAAAGGAACCAATGAGTGAGTGAGAGCGTAGGCTTCCGCGGCCGGAATTGGAACTTACTTGGCTATCTGGGAGACGCCGCGTCCAGGGCACAGGTGCCGACGTTTCGGTCGCCATTCTGCGACCTTCATCAGGGCGTTCATCGACCTTCATCGCAATACTACGCCCTGATGAAGGTCGCAGAATGGCGACCGAAACGTCGGCACCTGTGCCTGGACGCGGCGTCTGCCGGATAGCCAAGTAAGTTCCAATGAGAGAGTGTCTGAGCCCATCTCCCGTAGTAATGTTAGGGTTATTAACTTCATCGCCAGATTGTGGAATGCGTAAGCCCTGTGTTTCAAAAGTTTGTCCTTTACAGTGAGTAGTCATTTAAGGTATGAAAAAAAACACACTAGAGTGTTACTCATAATATTAGCAATAAATTATTTTTATTTTTTATTGATACGTTATCCTTTGTTAATGCCTTCGATACGAGCCCAATTTACACATTCACACTGCATAACGTACCTGGATGGAAAGGATCGTGGTTATGAGAGAAATATGAAAACAGGTGAATGATGCTACATGTTTTCTCATGGACAGAATTATGAAAGGGAATTATGGGAGGGAAATATGAAAAGGCAAACCGAGTCAAGTGGACATCTATTTAATTAGTTAACTAGTTAAATTAACATTTAGTCGATAATAATTTGAAAATTATATTTATTTACAAACTAAATCTGACTTAAAACTACTTACTATGGGCCTATTTGGGGCCTAGGGCCTACATTTGCGGAAAGCGAGTACATTGTTATTTCGAAGGTCGTCTGTTTGGGAGTTTGAGTTCTCAGGGCTGAACGAGATACAGAACTAAAGTAATATGCACTCGAATTCCATCAATTTACAAATTGGCGTGTTTCGTTGCATGTGTCTGAAAAAGGATGGTTTTCTTCTGCGATGAATTTTCAGCCCTTCAACTCTCTTTAAGCACAACCTTCTGAACGTTATAGGTCTTTTTCCTACGCTGTAGATGGGAGTAGAGCAAATTTACGCTTACTTTCATACGGCGTCGATTTCGTTATGTCAGACAAACGTTGGCTGATTATTCATCAATCGTTTTTTTTATTGATTTTTGGTGGTTGTACATAGGTCAGTTTAAGTCTCAACTGTATACATGATTGAAAGCTTTACGTGCTAACTTATATTTAAAATTTATTCCTGAAACTTAAATCTAATATAAGGTTGAGAATTCCCCGATGGGTTTTCTATTCAGGTTCGAATTCGGAGGTTTTTAGGAATATATTGTAAGGATATCTATTTTTTATTCTGATGTGGTTAGAATTTTTTGCGAGTCCAAAGGCTGCGAGGGAAGGAATTTGGGATAAATTATAGTAAAAGGTAGTGGCTAGGTATGTGATGTGATGTTCAATGAGTTCTAAGTTGAGTTCTTTATGAAGCTGATGATTGGTGACAAGCCATTGTGTATTGGTTATTGTTCTGAGAAATTGGTTCTGAGTGATTTGTAATTTTTTTAGATTGGTTTTTGCGGCATTTATCTTGATGGGACAAGCATATATCAGTAACGGTCTTAGAATAGGTTTTATATATTGCAATTGAAGAGTGATATGGGCAGTTTCTATAGATTAGAGATTTTAATTGCAGTTTCATTTAGCTTATTTATTTTTTTCGTCTATGTGCTGTTTCCAAATTAGTTTAGTACCTAATTTTAACCCGAGGTATTTAATAAGTTTGTTAGGGGGTACCAGTTTATTGTATTGTTATTTATTGTTAGAAGGGTGGGAGAGGTGTAGGGTCTTAGTGTAAATATTTTTGCTGCGGTTTGGATGAATTGAGTTGGATTTTAAGTTTGGATGCCCAACTATCGAGTAAGTTGAGGTATATTCAAGGATGGCAACAGAAATGAAACTAAACGTTTCGTTTCTGCGCCGCTGTAAGAAACTCATTTTTGCGGGAGTTTAGTTTCGACAAAGTCGCAAAAAAAGACAGTTTCGTTTCTTTACTGAAATAAACGAAAGTGAATTTCTTTGCTTTAAGTAAGAAACATTATTTCTTTATTTAGTTTCGTTATTAATAATTGTTGAAGAACAAGTAACGAAAGTCGGGAGATGTCCATTCAGAGTATTTGAACCCCGTACTACATTTCTGTACGTACTATTTTGTTTCAGAACTACATAAACACAAGTAATTATCTGTAACTTTTCGTCTACTCTCTATTGATAATTTCATTACTTTTCAAATGATTCCTGGCTCTTAGTCAATTCTTACTCGCAATACTCACATGCTGATACACGGTTTGGCATGAAATTTGAGACACTATTGTTTCGTATGGATTACAGCGAAAATACCTCAAATAGGAAGGGGGGGCTTGTTCCGCCGGCGCGACTTAAAAGAATACAGCTGTAAGACGACGGCGCGTGGCGATTTACGCACTTCGATAGGCGGCAGGTCTTTGCACATATTTGAATAAAATTTCACATAAAATTTCCATGTATCTTATAAAATCAGTCCAAGTAGCATGTTAAGCTTAGCCGTCAAATTTCACGACTAATAATATTCTCGTGTTACGAGTAAAATAGAGAATAATACATCTAAATCACTGAGATAATAAAAATATTTGATTACATAAAAAAAATTTTACCTATTTTCACTTGGGTGGCGTCTCTTTCCCTCCATCTTCAAAGTCGCCAATAATGCAGTTTACCTCAGAGCAACGATTACACGAATAACGACCAATACACTATACCAACTTGTTCCCAGAACCTTTAACTACAAGATTAGATCATAATATGCATTGTTGCCTTACTCAGAAATTCTTGAAAATTAAAAGTATGCATTGCTGCACATTGTTGCGAAAACGCAACACTGGGCATATATGGGTTAATCTCTCATTAAATGTAAATATGAAGAGATCACTAGTTCAAACTCTAGTTCGACTTTGCATTTTCGTTATAATCAACCACCTTAATGTACGGAGACGTTTACTCACAGTAGTATTAGTTGGCAACATTTAATTTCTTGAAGTAGTGTAGAAATATTAGCCAATGTTTTTTTTCTCAAAGTGGCAACGCTGAAAGAGATTTTTTACACATTTTCAAGGAACTTTACACCTAATGATGGATAATTTATTGAAAGCTTTGGCAAGGTGTTATTCAAATTAACCTTTTTATTACACAATTATTATACTGCAATATTATTGTGGCTTATTTATTTATATATTTCTTTATTGTGGCTTATATTATTTTTGTAGCATTTTGAAAACCGTTGCTTCCGCAGCCCGAGGAACGTTATGCAACGTCTATCAGCCGGTGTCCGATTTCTAGCGCGGCTGTTCTTTCACGACTAATTACAAAGACCATATTCGTTGGTCTCTTTGTAGTTTGAAGTGCAGGTCCACGCGTTCATAATAATTCCAACGACGTCAGTTGTAACTTATAACTATTAAGGATATCGTACACTAATGATATTAAGGAAACTGAAAAGGAAACTTTCATTGGGTGCACCTGATGACAGTGTGTTACATATATTCTATGTTTTGAAATTTTTATTAGACCCCATGTTGACAATTGTGAACATTTTGTTCTCAAAATGCAAAGTATGTATTTTTTTTTACAAAAAAATTATTTATCATAGTATATAGAGGTTACATTTTAATATAATATACTTGCTATATATTTGCCCATATATTTGCTACGTCATGAATTGAAAATAACAAAAATTAATCTTGAATAAAACTCTTGGATAGAAACTAAACTCCCATGATGATATAGTTTCCTTCCTGTAACGAAACTAAATTCCCAGCTGAAGTAAAGTTTCGTTCCAGAGGCAGTTTCGTTACAAGGCAATAGATTTCTTTGCCGCGCTTCGGATTTTAGTTTCGTTACGTACTTTCATTGCTGTGCACAAGAAACAGTAAAGAAATGCTTGATTTATTTTAGTTACGTTTCTGTTGCCATCCTTGGGTATATTTGTGTTCTATTTCTGATGTCAGTGATAGAGTTGCCAATAGTGAATATTGCTGTATCGTCCGCAAATTGGGTTATATGAATGTTCATTAATTTGGGAAGATCTGCAATAAGATGAATAGTGTGGGTGAAAGTGGTGAGCCTTGGGTGAAAGTGAAATGGGAGCCCTGCGTTAATTAGTCTAGGGTTCGAATGATGATTGTTGACGTTAACTGAAGCAGTTCTATTGTTGAGAAAGCTATTGATAATTGATTTTATGTAGTATGGGGTGACAATATTTTTGATCTTGTACGTGATGGCTTGGTGCCATGTCCGGTGAAACGCCTGAGTGGTATCTATAAATACGCCTATTGTGTGATGTTTTTTTCTGCAATGCTGTGCACATATGTTCCGATATTCTTAGCAACTGGTGTTTTCAACACCAACATTGTTTTTGGTAAATCCAAACTGTTCCCTAGAAATTATTTTCGTTATGTGTGTCTGTTTAATTTTTTTAGTATAATTTTCTGGAATATCTTTGATAGAGATGGCAATAAACTGATCGGATGATAACTGTCAGTGTTTGCAGGATTTTAATTTGGTTTGCAAATGGGAATAACGATAGCTGTATGTTTCCAGGTATGCGGAAAGTAATTTGTTTGAAACGTGTATTATGGATGTTTGTATGTGTAGCTATTGCTGGTGCAGGTAAATGTTTTAAAAAGGTATTATAAATAATACCATTAATACCGTTACCGGTATTATAAATAATATATTATCGTGTCCGGGTGAGTTTTGGAGTGGCAGTTTAGTAATATATTTTTTTTATTTCAGAGGGTGATGTGTAGTGTAGTTTTTGGTGAGGTCCATATTTTTGTTCTGATACTGATTTGGTTATAGTGTTATTGATAGTGAAAGTTGAAGCGAAATAGTTTGCTAACTCTTCTGACTTTTGGTAGGATGTGTGCGCTTTATATGTTGTTGAGTTTATAGGAGGTATTGTGTTTTTCTTCTTAAGTATTTTTATTATGAATTGCCACAGAGTGTTATTATTTGCGCTGAGTGATTGGTTTAAGGTATGATAGTGTTTGTCATTGAAGTTAGTTATTGAAGTCTTTTTACAACATTTGTTATTAGATTTAGTTATCTCTTTAGTTCACATGTTCTTAATCGGTACCAATGTCTACTAGTTTTTTTATCGAAATTGCTTTTATTATTTCTTTGGGCAGTATTTTATGTCTGGAAGTATTTGAGTTGGGTGGAGTGGTTAATTGTATACTTTTTAGCGTAGAGTGTATTAATTCGTTGAAATGAGAGAGGGATTGGTGTATAGTGGGGAGTTTCTAATATTTTTATTTTAGGTTAAGAATTTATTAATGTTTCTTGAAATTTGTGCCAATTATTTTTTAGTGAGTTTGGTTTAGGGGCGGGGGCGTGTTGCGGGATAAGTTGGTGTGTAGTATTAATTACCGGGATATGATCAGAGACAAGTTCGAAAGAAGGCGTAGAGTAGAATTTAATACTAGCATTTGTGATTCCTATGTCAAGGATGTCCGGTTTCAGAGTGCGATCCTGAGGGAGGTATGCTAGTATTCTTAGGTTTGAAATATTTACTAGTTGTGACAACTTTCCCGTTGAGATTATTAGTTCCCCAGCTTGAGTGTTTCGAATTGCGGTCACTCAACAGCAAAGTTTTCTCGGTAGGTTGAAATAAACTAGGAAAATTTGGATTTATAATTTTGGCTGTGGGGGCTTATAAGCTGTTATTATTTTCCATGGTTGACTATGTGTGTATATTTGAAGATAGCATGCTGTATGCTTTGCGAAATATTGGGGGTGTATAGGAGTTATACCACCATAAAAATGAGGTTGGTGGACCAAATTATAGATGTTCTAAGAAAAGTTGGAAATGAAGGCAATATCGAGTAATTAAAACGGACTAAATGTTAATTTAATGTTATTACTGAGGAATATTCAGTTTTCATCATCTTCTTGAAATCGTCCTGTTCCTACCAACGTATCAGTGAAATATGCATTATTAACGCCTGAAATGAATGAAAACAATTTAAATATATCCTGTTTTTCTCTCGTTAACCTTCCTTTGCTGTGGTTGCAGAAGTGTGAGATATTTAAGTTTTTGGAAACAGTACTTTTTCCTCATCCTCTAGTTTATGTGAAGTGAAGTTCAATGCATAGATACCAACATTTTCATTTAAGGTTTGCTTCTACATAATGCTTGATTTATAAAATTATAAGTTCCGGAACGCGCCCCAAATTAATTATTAATTTAATAGAAATAGTTATACATTAATAATATAATTTAATAATTATTCTCGAGGTGCCGGCACGCCGTTCCATCGCGTTCCGCCAGAAATCAAGCCCGGCCTGAACATAATTAAAAAAGACTCCTGCTTGACAAATCTAATCCATCTAATTTTTACACCAGTTACATACACCATTTTGTTCATTTTTCTTCCTTCTTGTCACCGACATTTGTAGATATTTTAACACATAGACCATTAAGTTTAATTTCTGTGTTAAATAAAAAATGTGCGACATAATTATATTAGTTTTCTAGTTCCTATTACCAAATCTGGATTAAGCTCTTTATCATCATATTGCAGACGCTATAAACATTTCGAAAATCACTCATCATGAGGCTTGTAGAAAACCACGTAGCCGTACCACTGGAGTTGTACCACTGTCAAAATGAATAGATTGTAATTCCCTGTGATTCACTTTTATTGTGATGTGCTGTGACGTTCACAGAAAGAACTTGAAGTTCTATCACTTACACTAAATATATTACACTTGTGCGTACCTGAAAACGGGAGTTAACTCAATTTGCCTCCTATTGTAAGTGGGGGTGAAGTCGGATGGGAGTAACCGACAATTAACAGTGTCAAAGGTCGTGGTGAACACGGTGAAGATTTCTGGCACCGGTTGTCCTTCTCTCTCTCCTGTCGTGTTGGAATGTCTGCAGTACGACGTAACGTTTATAGTCCAGTCGATCTGTCTGCTTGAAATCGTACTATTCCTACCAGCAAATCATTAATGTACGCGTTATTAACGTCTGACATGAATGGAAACAAATCAAACATCCGGTTTTTTTTCCTCATTAACCTTCCTTTGCTGTGGTTGTAGAAGGGAAATGAATAAGTTTTTGAAAACCTTAGTTCTTCTTCAACCTTTGGTGGTTCGTGTGAAGTTTAATGCGTAGAAACCAACGTCTTCATTTAGGGTTTATGTGTACATAATGCTTGATTTATAAAATCTTAGGTCCCAGAACGCGTCCCAAATTAATTATTAACTTAATAGAAGCAGTTATATATTAATAATACAATTTGATAATTATTCCCGAGGTTCCGCAACGCCGTTCCGTCGCGTTCCGCTAGGAATCAAGCCCGGCTTGTACATAATTATGAAAGTATATATACATGCACATAATTATATTCGACAACCCCACCGGGAGCGGTAGCTCAGTGCATGAACTGATGCCACTGCAGCGCCTCTGACCGGGAGGTCCTAAGTTCGAGTACTGACGGCGGCAGGATTTTCGACACTATCTCTTCAGCTAGGTCGAATTCAGTCGCTGTCTGGCGGCGAATTCTAGAGGCCGGCTGCTCTGATCGGTAGTTTTCCGTGGTTTCTCCGATCAACACCAGGCGAATTCCGGAGCAGTACCCTACGAAACGGGCCACGGACCGCGCGCGATCTTTCCTACCTCTTGTCCTATCCTCTCCTTACACACACACTAACATGCACTACACCACCACATATTCCGGGAAACCGGTCGGGGCCTTGGATCTTGTCCCGGCTGGGGCGGTGCCCCGCTGGTGAGAGAGCCCTGGTTAGGGGGAAGCCGACGGTAGGTCGGCGCCGGATCTCGCCATCCAGCGGGGCATGATCACCGCCGCCTCCCGAGAAAAAAACCTGCACTACACTCACGGGACTAATGACCAAAGCAGTTGACGCGCCCGGAAACACGAAAAATGAATGAATCAATCGACAACCCCAATTGTGTTGGTCAGAGTCGTTCGTCTAGTGATAGTCTAAGGTGGATGATTTTTTCTAATATTTTGCCTAAAATAGGGCTGATTGGTCGGTAATTATCAGGGTTATGGAGAGTTTGTTAGGTTTTGAGATTATTTTCATTTTGTCTGTTTTCCAGGAGGTGGGGAAGTAGGAGTGGGTGATACATGCGTTGTACAGTTTAGTGATGACGTCAGTCACGTTATTTACCAGACGTTTTAGTGCGAGCGTTTTAACTCCGACGGGCCGGTCGTCATGCTGGCGTCGAGGTTGTGAACTTCGTCAGTTACGTCTGTGGTCCATATTGTCGAAGGTGTTGGGGGGCGGGGGGCTGATCGATTTGAATAATTGTGGATGACGTGAGGGGAGAGTCAGGTGCGGTAAACCGCGTCCTAAGTTTATCAGCAAAAACTTCTCTCGTAGTCTGCAGGTTGTAAGTTTTTGTTCCGTCTGGTTGGTGTAGTGGCGAGCTGTGAGTAGGAGTTCAAAGTTTTTATTGGAGTCCAAATTTTCTTAGGTTGCTTAGTTGCGCCTTCGTCATGACGCAACGCGTCTCATAACCCCTATTGGCTGTTGAGCGCTTATTAGTGGGAGTAATCCTCCGATACTTTTTATACAGTCATTATCAATAGGAGTAATCCTCCGTTACTTTTTATACAGTCAGTAAGTCTTTAGTCCGTAAGTCGTCAAGAGGACCGCCAGGTAGCATCTCCGCGCGCCTCTCTCGGGAGACCCGGGAGACCGGTCGGGAGCTTAGAGCTTGTCCCGGCTGCGGAGTTGCCCCGCTGGTGGGAGAGTCCTGGTTAGGGGGAAACCCCACTAGGCGACGGTAGATCGGCGCCGGATCTCGCCATCGAGCAGGGAAAGACCATCGCCATCTCCCGAGAAAACATGCACTACACTTGCGGGACTAATGACCAAAGCAGTTGACGCGCCCGGAAACGCGAAAAAATCAATCAATTTATCAGGTGTTGTTTGAAGTCAGTCAACGTTCGAGTCTGTCCGCCAATACAGTTCCAAGAGGAAATGTTAATTAGTCTGCGACTGGTGAATTTGGAAAAGGTCGCAGACTTTCGTGAAATTTGTGATAAGTTTGTTCATGTTGTCAGTAGGTAGTTTACAAATAGTAATGATGTCTTTTATGGTTCAGACGGCTTGTCGAGGGTGCATGATTTAAGATGAGAGCAGTTCTTCCTGAAGGTTGAGATGGTCATAGTAAGATTGTCGTTCGTTGTTGTTCGTAATTGAAGTATAGTTTTGTACGATGTTGGTGGCGTCGGTGAAAGGGAGTGGTGGAAGTTCAGTGTTGGAGAACGCTGTCGTAGTGTTTTGTCTAGTCTGATTCTGCCTAGTTTGCTGAAGAGTTTTTTTGTCAGTCTTGTCTAGCTTTAAGTCTGGAGCAGTTAGGAAAGTAGGCAGAATGGGCGTGGTGATTATCACTGCATTTAGCGCATATAGTCGGTCTGATGCAGTAGTGTCGAGGTGTGGTGTAGGATTTGACAATTGTCGCAGCGGTCAGTATGCTGGTAGTGGTCGATGGTGGTTTTGTGAAGAGGTAACTATTTCATGGTTGCTATGATTTGTCCTATGCTTATTTATTTTAAGTAAAAAAAACAGTTGAAACTGTGTATGACGTGCTATGGGTAGAAGTGAATTATGTCTTGTCTATTTGTCTCCATTACGTAGAGTCTATGTTCTGTCAAGGTGTTCTTGTCTAGTTTCTTTTTTATTTCAGATAGATATTGAATTGTGAAGGGGAATTAGTTGAGAGCAATCGAGATGTCTGTCAGAGGAATGTTGGGGAAAAGTGCTTTAATAACGAGTTTAGTGTGGCGTTCGTCCGTTGTCCTGTGGGGGTAGTAGTGTAAGTTGCTGTCAAAGTACAGTGTTTGTAAGTTCAAGGGCGTGGAATGCCTCAAGTAATCTTTTTGTGAGCGTCTAATGCCCTGGCCTTGAGGATACGTTCAGTGCGTGTGCTCTTCGCGAAGAAGCAATTAGATTGTACTACATTATGAAACGTTTTAAAGATTTTATTAATATACGAATGAGATATTACGATACGAGCGAGCAACGAGCGAATATCCTAATCTTCAAACGAGAGTATTAGTATCCATTACATCGAGTTTAATACGGTACTTATTCTAAGACTTTTATAAGTTAAATTGATATATTGAATCGGTTCGTGGCAGTTGGCTTGCAGGATTCATCCAAGGCCACCTAGGAGACACCGCTACCCTACACTCGCATGCTATCGCAGATATCTGTCCGCCGTTACCAGTCCGCCGGCGAGGGAGTGCTGCGCTAGTCAAAAAGGATCAAAGTAAAATTACGATTAATTTATTTTAAATAATATTCCACGAAAATACTAATAATAAACTAAATGAAAACAATCATACTATAATATCATATGCAATCTTAATGAACACAAATGAACGAAACATTTATTGCAACGATTCTCAATGTTAATTGTTAATACATCATTTGTAAACTTCGCTGTGATTGGACAAGAACCTTATCATAATGAATTCTGTATCGTTATGAGTATCATTATGCGACTGGTTGCAGCCATTAAATGACAGCATTATAGAACTGGAGTAGAAAAATATTGTTGCAGGTCGACCAGTAATTTTGTCAAGTATTTCAGTCCTTTACTGCCAATGTGGATGGCTCCAATGTGAGTGCGTCGCGTAGGGGACGAGTCGGTCGCGGGAGTTCTAACTTCATTATTGTCGTTGCCATTGTCAGCCTTGTCAGTCTCTGTTTCAGTAGAAGCCAGTGGTCCATAGCGGTTGTCAGTATCTACTGACTTATACTTACTGACTACTACTGACTTACTACTATCTACTGATGGACTTAACAGTGTCTGCGATAACAAGCTTAACCGTGTGCTGTAGTTTTGGCACACGGATGCCGTCGTCAGTCGTTTGATCCTTGGAGTCAGTCTGAGGAGGCAGAGAGGAAAGAATTTGATGGCCGCTGCAAAGATCGGTTTGGAAGGGTTGCCGGCCGGCGCCACTCATCACCTGCTGCTCTGCGCCGAAGTTGTAGATGAGCCTTTGGTGTTAGGAGAAGAAGAATCAGAGGCAGGCCTCTTTTTCTTCTTCTCAGCAGTCAGCAGCTGCTGTTGCCAGATGGTAGGCTCACCCATCTCTCGACGCGTTTGGCATATTGTCTTCCGCGTCCAATGGGCGTCGGCTACGCTACACTTTGCTCTCTAAGCAAACGGCAGTACACTTAATGCTCAGTAGACAAACCACTCTCCACGTCTCTGCACCAATATCTCACTGAGATTCTTGATGTTATGAAGCTAATAACAAAAATATCAGCGAGGGCATCGACCCAGACAACATCCGGGCAAGCTCTAGCGTTTTACAGAAAACCAATGAACGTTGGAGTTTGAATACAGAAGGAGCAGACTGACGGCGTCGTGAGGAGTCGTCATTAGGTGGCTCCGAAGGATGGGGTTGCCGCTTATTGCCCTTCGGCTGCGGGGGGAGGGGCTTCAATTCAATTCACTGCAAGTATGCCTCCCTTTACGTTACGAGACTCAGGCCATTGGGCCTGCTCTTCCCGCCATTATAGGAGAGGAAAGTTATTACTCGTGAGACTAAACAGGTGATTTTAATTTCGCTCAGTAGCTTCTTTTAGATTTGAACATATACAACACCCGCCTATACTTCCTTTCCTAAGGAAGATGAATGAAGACCTTTTTCGCCCTTAAGAATCCAGGCTTAGATCAGATTTCAACCGGTGTTCTTGGAAAAACAGTACGATACGGTAGAATCCAGGACGGTAGAAACGACAGGGTTAATATTACACAACTTGTTGAATTCGCAGGAGATATCCTTTTCTTTAACTTCGTTTGACATGCAATTTGTCATTTATATAATGTTATCAATTCGCTTTGAGAAACAAATTGATATTGTAAGAGCGAGAACATACTTAATGTTAATTTTCAGTTAAAATAAATCTCAATACAATGTGTGCACTCTTTTTGTAAGTAGTATGTTTGAGGTTTAATAATCAAATTCTATAAGTACATTTTTAAAATTGCTAATGATCGTTGTAGATGACGTTTGAATGAAACGCCTTTAATTTAATATCACAGTTCATATTATTATATTAATGGCTATTACATCATTTCGTTTCATAAATGCTTTACGAATTTGCAACATTTCAAATAAGTTTATTTTTATTCCTCGAAGGATTGATACAAATAGAAATGACTTTTCAAAGACATTTTGTGTGATATGTTTACGCACTCTTTTGTTTCACCTATATCGTTCCTTTTCAAACACTTGCGATCTATGAATGACGTTTATGGCATAGATAACTTTGCCATATCTTGAAGTAGATTTTGGCTGTATTTCCAATACATGATCGTTTTGCACCTGTAGAGGGGATCAAAAAATATTTTGAAAAAGACAAGTAGGTGATGGGTGGTCCCTTGCGTAAAATTTGTTGATGTTGATAAATCTGCTGTTTTCTTTATAGACATTTGTAATTGTGACAGATTTCGGGATCCCCGTTATGCGTTTCATGACCGTTTTCGTAAATAAAATAATTACAGATAGCTTTGTCATAAGCTGGTACCTGCAGGTTGAATATCATTATCATTTCGTTGTTATGTTTTTAGTAGTCCGGCGTTTCGCAGACGCGTAGGTTTTGCAGTGTCGTAAGAGGAGATGTCTCACTGGACTGTACTGGCGGTTATCCTTACAAAACAAACACACACACTTCTGTTGAACTTTAAGTCGTATATTATGTATTGTACCTACTGCTTTCGATCATGATACTTTTTACCCTACAAGTGTCTGAATGGTTTAGCCTTCGCCGACACCTTAAATATCGTAATAAATCTTAATTCACTCAGGACAAATCTTACTCCCCTCACTTCCGAAACTTCGTGTTCTTATAATTGTTGATTTGTCCTCAGACGCTAAATATTTTTTGCTGATTTTTATTGTACTTTCATACATATAGGACATAAGACGCTTTCAGTAGCGTGATTAAAGTATTTTTTGTGTTTTTTGGTCATATATACATTTCTTATATGTATGTGTGTAATATATGTTACAAAGTCGCCTTCCATATGAAGCAATATCGAGCGTGAAGCGAGCATGATACCTTCGCCAAGATTTGTCAACCCTCTTTTCTTCCTTTTCTTTGAAACCGCGTACTCGTAGATAAGGATGAGCGGATGTTTCTGACGTAATTTCAATCATGTAATTGCTCATGTTTTACCAAGAACATTCGTAACAAACTTGAACTAATATTTTTTTAGATAATTGTCTTCTCGCGTTGTTTGACTGACGAAGGGTATATTCACTTTCACCCCCGTTTGCCCTCTCACTGATTTCACTGTACTGCTATTCACTTGGCACCTGCTCCTCGTAAACTTTTTATACACAGTGAGTCACGTAACTTCAGCACCTTCTGTAATTTTTCAACGGTCGATGTTATTGCAATACAATTTTCAGGGAAGTGCTTGAGGAAGGGGCTGATTGATACACGTATTCATTTCTATTTTATTACTTGAGTATATTGAGAGGAGTTGAGTATAGTGAGAGGTATTGAGGTAACGGTTTTTTTTTTTCAAATGTAACTGTACATATTTTTAGTCTATCACGACGAGCGTAAAAAGACGAATGTAATATTATTCATATTGTTATAAGTTAGATACACATTTTTGGGATTAATTTCTATCACTTCGTGCTTTCCGTCACTTCACTCACAGCAAAGACATTCCTTTGTGAAGTTTCAACAGATCCCAAACATCAGCAATGCGAGCTGGAACTGCCACATATCCCGATGCAATATATCACGGCGTTTCAATTTTTCAATTTCAGTACAGACAATTTAAATTCTTTCGCTTTTTCCTTGAAAACCATAACACGGTATTCGAAGCCATCAATGCCTTTGTCGTCGATGTATACTCCACTTCTTCAGATAAAGCATGCACACCAAGTGCTTCTTCACCTGAGTAGCTCTTGAGAAAAGCGCGTTGAGGATTGCTGATTGATATGTTGTTGTGATCTTAATGCTCTTTTCATAAAGCTGTCATTGCACATCTGCTTCTCTGTAGGACGAAAGATTTAAGCTTGTAACAATCCGCCTTGCAATGCATATTGGAATATGCCTCCTTGTGCTCATTGATGCTTCATTCTCGTCATCTTTTTTGTTGTCGGGTAAGTGCGTGAAATATTCAGAACAATTTGGTGAAGGTGAGATGGTAAGTGTTGACGTTGACACAGTCTCTTCCACTTCTTTCTTTCGCTTGGATGGGTGGATGGTCTGGGCACTAGCATGTTTGCCAGTGGAATAACCATCCTGTTCTTTGTTCTCAATTTGTATCTAAATACGTTTAAAGTACGGTTCTTCGTTAGGATTGGAATATTTGCATCTCCAAGTAGTCGATTTAGAATTGAGGTCGCCAGCAAATAAAAATTTGTCACATTTAGATCGCTGTCTAGAGGACGAGGTGAGGGGATTTGTAGATTGAAGCTATGGTAGGAGGTCCGTGAGGAGTGACTCTTTGAATTTGTGTGTTCTCTATGTCGGTGGTGGGGGCGGGGGTAGTTGGGTGTAAGGAATGTCTTTTTTAATGCATACAACAGTTCCAACGCCGTGATTGGAACGGTCAGTGCGGTAAATGAGGTAGTTTGGTATGTCAAAGGGGCGTGAAATTGTTATAAGCGTCTCATCATATCATTAGTATTCCAACGGAGTAGTCTGTCAGGTATTGTTTGGTGTCAGTCGGCTTTCGAGCCAGTCCGCCATGGGCGTTTCAGGAGATCTGAATTAGTCTACACCTAATGTATTTAGAATAGGTCGCAGATTTTCGTGAAGATGGTGAAACGTTTGTTCATGTTGTCAGTAGGTAGTTTACAAATGGTAATGATGTCTTTTATGATTGAGATGATTTGTCGAAGGCTGCATGGTTTTAGAAGTCAGAACAGTGCTTTTGGATGTGGAAGTACTGTTGGTGCTAGGTTAGTGATTCTGTCTAGTTTGCTGAAGAGTTTTTTGTCAGTCTTGTCTAGCTTTAAGCATAATTCGGCAGTCAGGGAAGTAGGCAGGGTGCGCTTGTTGACTCTTGGGGCATTTGAAATGGGAGTTGTGTCGAGCGTGGTGGAGCATTTGAGAATTGTCACAGAGAGGAACGGAATCAGTCTCGTGGTAGCCGTCGATGGTGGTTTTGTGAAGAGGCAGACGTTTGATGGTTGCTATGATTTTCCCTATGTCTCGTCTGTTTGTCTTGATTACGTAGAGTGTAACTCCTGTCCAGGTGTAGTCTCGTCTCTGTGAATTGTGAAGGGGAATTGGTTGAGGGCGGTCGAGATGTCCGTCAGAGGAATGTTGGGGGAAAGTCCTTTAATAACTAGTTTATAGTGTGGTTCGTCCATTGTCCCGTGGTGGTGGTAAGTTGCTGCAAAGTAATGTTTGTATTTGGGGTAAGGTTCAATTGCCTCCATGGCCTCAAGTAATTTTTTGTGAGCGTGTTATGTCCGTGCTTGGACAATACAGTGCGTGTGCTCTTAGCGAAAAAGTAGGATTTGATTTCGCGATCTTAGGTGAACCGTCCAATACGGTAACCATTACTGTGCTGGTCAAATAGGATCAAGGTGAAATTACGATTAATTTATTTTTTATAATATTGCACGAAAAATACTAATAATAAAAGAAATGAAAAAAAAACAAAATACAATATCAAACGCCATTTTAATTCACACAGTTGAATGAAACATTTACTAGAATGATTCTCAATGAATAATTAAGTGTTAATACTTCATTTGTTAATTTCGCTGTGATTGGTCATGAACATGTATCATAATGAATTCTGTATCGTAATGAATATCATTATGCGACTGGATGCAGTCATTAAATGACAGCAGGGAGTAGAAAATGGGAGTAGAAAAATGTTGATCCAGGTCGGTCAGTATTTTCGTCGGGTATTGCAGTCCTTTGCTGTCGATGTGGATGGCTCCAATGTGAGGGCGTTGCGTAGGGGATGAGTCGGTCTCGGGAGTTCTAACTTGCGTTGCCATTGCCAGTCTTGTCAGCCTCTCTTTCAGTAGGTGTCAATGGTTCTTAGCGGTAGTCAGTAGGTTCGAGTTGATACGGTCTGCTCCGTAGACACATTATATAAATTCTTTGTCCAGGTTTCCTTGTTGTCCTCCGTGTTGGATGAGCTCTTCTTGAACGACAAGTTGTCTTCTACTCGGAAACTGGAATAGAAAATTCGTTAACGAAAATATAACATACGTAAAAAATCACAAATAATAATAAAGTTATACTATCGCATACATTTTAAAAATTGTTTGTGCGT
The DNA here is from genome assembly GCA_964035755.1 of Teleogryllus oceanicus. Taxonomy (NCBI): domain Eukaryota; kingdom Metazoa; phylum Arthropoda; class Insecta; order Orthoptera; family Gryllidae; genus Teleogryllus; species Teleogryllus oceanicus. The sequence goes on along the minus strand of CAXIVR010000001.1, from coordinate 323,995,385 downwards.
GAACGTTTTAATATTCCAATGAAATACAGCTCATTTTAGTCATAAATAGGCAATCGTTCAACCATTTGCGCCACAGGAAATATATTTTTTTAAAAATTTATTTGCTTTCAGGCGTACAGCCTCTTTTACAATGGGTTGGAATACATTAGATACAGAACTACAGAATTGAGTTTAATTCAGAAGTTATATTTTTGGTTAGAATTATTTAAAGGAGTTGTGGTATGAGCGGTTTAAGGTGGGTCGAAAAAGTGTCTGGGTAGTTTCCTTCGGATACGTGCTCTATTTGGGGTTTGTTTCCCCAATTGGAAGTGGAGGGCTTGTGAGATTGAAGGGATTTTGTGGTAAAACTTAAGGGCGCTTTGCGTGATGTTGGTGGTAATGAGGGGTATGCCGAGCTCGAGATGAAGTAGATCATTGGGTATGAACCAAGGTATTTTGGTTATGGTCCTTAGGAAACGATTTTGAAAGGTCTGGAGCCTATGGATATGAGATTTGGCTGCTGAGCCCCAAATTGGGCATGCGTATGTTAGCATATATCTGATCATAGCTTTGTATAGATGGGTACCGGTTTGAAGTCATTCCCCTTTTACACAAGTACATTACGAAACTTGCAAACGATCGTTGAACACGACATTTGAATGATAAACCTTTAGTTTAATGTCACAATTAATATTGTTATATTACCGGCTATTGCAGTGTTTTGTACTTGCATGTATTCAAATAACATTGTTATCATGTCGATAGTTTGAAACTGAAATAGAAATGCAAAAGTTACAAATGCTAGAGTAAGTACATTAAACACAAATATACCGTGTAAAATTATGATGGTAAAATAATAAGGGGTTAATATTACTTGTTGAATTCACAAGATATTTGATTTTTTAAATTTTGTAGCCTTGAGCAACGGTAAAACTAAGATTGAAGAAATAGGGTGCTTGAGATATGACATGAAGTTTCCTGACCACCTCAATCGTACTTCACTGCGAGGAATGAGATCCTATCGAGAAGTTTCAACAGATCTCAAACACCAGCAATGCACGCTGGAACTGCCACATTTCTTGGTGTCCTTCCGCGATAGTTTGAGCTTTCCCATTTTTCAATTTCATTACAGACAACTTAAATTTCTTTTCTTAATTTTGAGGACCACGACAAGGTATTCGAAACCATCAATGCGTTTGTCGTTGAAGTATGCTCCACTTCTTCAGATAATACATGGTCACCAAGCAGGCTTTTCCTGCCCAGCTCTTCTATAAAGTGTCTATTGGATTGCTGTCTGACATGGGGTTGGCATCTCAATGATCTCACCAGAATCCTGGCGGTAAACATTTGCCTGCTCCATGAGGCGACAGCTTTAAGATTGTAACAAGTGGTTTGCCAAGGTCTGTTGGATTATAATTGCTTGTATTCGTCGATGCTCCATTCTCATCATGTTATTTGTTGTCGGATTATTCCGTGTAACATTCGGAACAATTAAATGAAGTCGTAGGCTTCCGCGGCCAGAGTCAATATTACATTCTTGGCTGTCCGGGTGACGCCGCGTTAAGTTATCAGGGCTCGTAACGAGCCCTGATGAAGATCACGACATGTTGATCGAAGCGTCGGCACCAGATAACTTAACGCGGCGTCACCCGGACAGCCAAGAATGTAATATTCGGAACAATTAGGTTGAGGTAAGCAGATAAGTGTTGATGTTACCCCAGTCTTTGCCTTAATTCTTCGATGAGTGGGTGGCGTCTGCACTAACATATTTGCCAGTGGAATAACCAACTGTCTCTTGCTCTCAATTTGCAGTTTGTAGAAGTTCTTTTATCTAGAGATCCTCTTTGCACCTTGGTCACGTTAAACGGCTAATTCAATGCGTCGAAGTTTTGTATCTTTCTGCATCGCTCGTAGTCAGAAATTTTGCTAGCTTTGCACAAATGGGTTGATCAGAGACATGCGGGGTGTTCAATGGTTTGCTCAATTATATTTCAGTTCCACAGCAATGAAATCGTTACTCTCCCTCCGTTCTTTGGCAGTGGATTCAAGAATTTTTTAACTTTTTTATATGTTCTAGCTTGGCCGTTTGCTCTCTGCAGCTACATAAAATCGATAGATGTATTGATACGAGATATACACAACTTTCATATGATACATTATATACAGAATTCTAGACATTATACAATATAGTGGCTGTATAGTTTATAATGAGAAAAGATCCATCAGTTCCTGTCTATGGGGGATCTAAAAATTCTCTAGGTATTTTTTAATATTTTGCAATGACGATTTTCTTACCCGTGTGAAAGTGAATAGCTGAATGGATCTTTAATATTTTGGAATAGAATTTTGCGGCTGAGAAAGAGACATAAACGGAGATGGATGTAATGTCAAGTTCAGTATATGACTGCGCACTCGGAATGTGCCAGGGACCTTTTGTGATGATGTGTAGGAATCTATTTTGGAAAAATTGCATTTGGTCGACGCCTGTTTTGTCTGCGGCAGCCCAGACTGGGGAAGCATTAGAAAGTATGGGTCGCGTCATAGCTTTATAGAGGTGAATTGTTACATGTAGTTGTAGTGGGGCGTGATGATTTGAGAGTCAGATATAAATGGTGAACTCTACTAGTTGCTAGTTGCTATTCAGTGTTATCTATTTTGCCGCAATGCAAGTCTCTTATCGAACAGAACTTCTAGATATTTGATAGTTTTGATGGGTGGGAGGCAGGTGATGTTTCGTGATTGAGATGTGACATTTGGGAGATCGTCTGGTCATCGAAGGGTAAATCATTTTGCCTGGCATTTATTTGAATTGATTTTCATGTGCCATTTTTTTGGTCCAGTTGGAAAATAAAGTGGAGTGATGTTGCAGATCTTTCACAGCAGATTGAAGATCGCTATTGGAGGAATAGAGTACGGTATCAACTGCCAATAGAGCTACATCAGTATTTTGCAATGCGTGCTTAATCCCTTCTCTTCTAATTACGTAACATTGGCGACAATACCCCGAATTACAATAAGTAAAAATCAATTATAAAATAGAAACAATGAGTTGTTTTAATTGTATTTGTGTTAGATGTTAAAATTACTGATAATTAGAGATAAAGATAGTTGGCATAGCGGTCTTGACATAATAATAAGGCTGAGGACAATTTTTGAATGAAGGACGCGTAGAAAATTTTAAAGAAGCCGGGCACAGGTCTTTGTATGTGACGCATGGGCCCCGAGTCTGCTAAACTAATTTAATTGGATTCTAAAATAAATATCAGTAAATCAATAAAAATAAATGAAAAAAATATTTGCAAAGATAGTAAATATTTATACAACGTAACTTTTTAAACTTATAAGTTTAATTAAATTTGTTAATATGTTAATATTTGAGTACAAGACTGAATAAAAATAATTTTTTCTGCGAATGTGGAAAAAATTTAATAATTGATGATGAAATTATTAGATAGTGGCGGGATGTGTGTAGGTTTTTTCCAAAGTTTTTATAAGAGTTCAACTTTTGCTGGTTTGTTTATTAAGTCAGTTATTGTATTTGTCCATTTTTGTCGTTCTTAGTCTTGTAGTGCGTCGTGTAGCGTTCGTTTCTAATATACGTTAATCATTTTGTCTTCATGTCAGTGCGTTTTGTAGAGAGTTTTTGGACTCTCTTTTTGTTCGTAATTGAAGTTTAGTTTTGTATGAAGTCGGTGGCGTGGGAGGAAGAGGTAGAAATTCAGTGTTCGACAACGCTGCCATAGTGTTTTGTCTAGTCTGATTCAGTCTAGTCTGTTGAGTTTTTTCTCAGTTTTGTCTATCTTTAAGCATAATTAGACAGTCAGGGAAGGAGGCAGGGTGGCCTTGTTGACAGTTAGGGCATTTGAAGTGGGAGTTAGTACAGGTCGATGTGTGGTGGTTTTCACTGCATTTAGCGCATATAGTCGGTCTGTGGCAGTTGTGTCGAGTGTGGTGGAGCATTTCACAATTGTCACAGCGAGGAACGCGGTCAGTCTGCAAGTAGTCGTCAATGGTGGTTTTGTGAAGAAGTAGCTATTTGCGATTAAATGATTTGTTCCATGTCTTGTCTATTTCTCTCGATTACGTTGAGTCTAACTCCTGTCAAGGTGTTGTCTGATCTTTTTTTAAATTGAATTGGGAAGGGGAATTGGTTGAGGGCAGTCGTGATGTCAGGAAGGGGAATCGTGATGGTGATGTCAGGGGGAAAGTCCTTTAATAACAAGTTTAGTGAGTGGTTTGTCCGTTGTCCTGTGGTGATGGTAGTACAAGTTGCTGTCAAAATAACGTGTTTGTAATAACTTTGTGGTTAAGTTCAATTGCCTCAAAGGCCTCAAGTAATATTTTTGTGAGCATCTAATGTCCTGGCCTTCAGGATACGTTCAGTCCGTGTGCTCATTGTGAAGAAACAGCTAGATAAATTTTGTTGCAGGTCGGCAAGACTTCACACTACAGTATTTATACCCATTACATCGAGTTGCATACGGCACTTTTTCTAGACTTTTATAATTGAAACTTTCACATTAAATCATTTCATAGCAGGTGACATTCTGGATTCCGTCGCAAATGTTTGTGGTTACCAGATAGAGAGTATTGCTCTAGTCAAATAGGATCAAAGTGAAATTACGATTAATTTATTGTAAATAATGTTCCACGAAGAATACTAATAATAAAAGAAATTTAAAAAAGGATAATGTAATATCAAACGCAATTTTAATTAACACAATGGAACACAACATTTACTAGAACGATTCTCAATGATTAATTAAGTGTTAATACTTCATTTGTAAATGTCGCTGTGATTGGTCAAGAACCTGTAGCATAATAAATTCTGTATCGTAATGAGTATCATTATGCAACTAGTTGCAGCCATTAAATGACAGCATTATAGAATGGGAGGAAAAAAATGTTGTTGCAGGTCGACCAGTAATTTTGTCGGGTATTTCAGTCTGTTGCCGATGTGGATGGCTCCAATGTGAAGACGTCGCGTATGGGATGAGACGCTCTCAGTAGTTCTAACTGTATTATTTTCATTGTCTTTATCAGTTTCGTCAGTCTCTATTTCAGTAGGAGGCAGTGGTCCGTAGCGGTTGTCAGTAGGTACGTGTTTGACAGTGTCTGCAGAAATAAGCTAAGCCGTGTGCTGTCGTTTAGGCACGCGGAAGCGGTCGTCAGTCGTTTGGTCCATAGAGTCAGTCGGAGGAGGCAGAGAGGAAAATATTTAATGCCCGTTGCGAAGATCGGCCAGGGAGAGTTGCGGTGCCGGCGCCACTCATCATCTGCTGGTCTGCACCGAAGTTGTAGATGAGTTAGAAATTGTAGATCCTTGCTGTTAGGAAAAGAAGAATCAGAGGCAGACCACTTTTTCTTCTTTGTCTTCTTCTCAGCAGTCAGCAGCAGCTGTTGCCAAATGGTAGGCTCACCTATCTCTCGACGCGTTTGACATATTGTTTCCGCGTCCAATGGGGGTCGGCTACCCTACACTTTGCTTTCAAAGCAAACGGCAGTACACTTAAAGCTCAGTAGACAAAGCATTCTCCACGTCTCTGCACCAATATCTCACTGACATTCTTGATGTTATGAAGCTAATAACAAAAATATCAGCGAGGGCATCGACCCAGACAACTTCCGGGCAACTCCTAGCGTTTTACAGAAAACCAATGAACGTTGGAGTTTGAATACAGAAGGAGCAGACTGACGGCGTCGTGAGGAATCGTCATTAGGTGGCTCCGAAGGATGGGGTTGCCGCTCTTTGCCCTTCGGCTGCGGGGGGGGGGGCTTCCATTCAATTCACTTCAATTATGCGTTTCCTTCCGTGACGAGAGTCAGGCCATTAGTCCTGCTCCCCCCGCCATTAGTGGAGAAAACAGATATCACTCGTGTGACGGAACAGGCGATTCGAATTTAGCTCAGAGGCTCGTTTAAGATTTGAGTGTATTCTACAGTCATTACCAGGAGCGGTAGCTCAGTGCATCAACTCTGCAGTGCCTCTGACTGGGAGGTCCTATGTTCGAGTCCTGACGGCGGCAGGATTTTCGACACTAGCTTTTCAGCTAGGTCGAATTCAGTTGCTGTCTGGAGGAGAATTCTGCCCGGCTGCTCTGATCGGTTGTTTTCCGTGGTTTCCCCCCCGTAAAATTTGGCTTGGGGCGGGGGGGAGGGCCTTTGCGGGGTTGGGGGGTGGGTTCTTGGGGGTGTGAATTGTTTTGGGAAAAGAAATTTTTACCTTTCTTTTGTCCCTTTTGCAGCCAAGTTGGGGGATGAGTATATTGGCGTTGCCCGGGTAAATTGGGGCGTTTTTCCCAATTGTTTCGGGGTTTTATTGTTAGAAGTTTTTCCCTTTGGTACTCACCGTTCTTAGGTGAGCCCCCCCTTCACGGTTCGCCTAGTTTTAAACTTCGGGCCCTGGGGCCTTTGGGGGGCAGGGCGGGGTTGTCGGGGAAAATGACTTTTTGGGGGAAAGTAATTTTTTTGGTGAGTGCTCCCTTTCCCCTTCGGCCCGGGCACCATTAACTGTTTCCCGTGAGAGGTTTATTTTGGGTTGGGGCCGGGGGACCTTTGGGGGGCAGGCGATGGTTTGCTCGAGGGGGGTTTAGTTGGGGGAATGTTTTTTACCCGTGTAGTGCTCAACCCTTCTCAGGGAGCCTTTTCCTGGGGCAGGTTGCCCCCAGATTTTAATTGGCGTTGGGCGGGGCGCTGGGGCCTTTGGGCTTATCAAAGGGTTGCCTGGGAAAGGGTTTTTTGTTGGGGATTTTTTTCCCTTGTCCTCTCCCCTTTACATTTCCCTTTGCATTTCCCAGAATATTCGGGGGGGCCGGGGTGGGGCCTTTTCCCTTTTGGCGGGTTGGCCGTGGTAAAAAACTTTTGGGGAAAAATGTGATTTCTTTCGTGATCTCCCCCTTCACGGGGAGCCCCCCCCGGAAAAACTGTTTCCCCTGGAAAGGGTTGGGGGCCCGGGAAACCGGTTATAAAATTTTGCTCTTTAAATGAACTTATTTTAGGAGGAAAGGAAAATTTTCCCCTTTTTAAAATGCTCACGTTTAAAACGGCTAAAAGCCTACAGTCACCGTTTTTCCCCCCCGATGGAATTGGCGTTGGAGGGCCGCTGGGGCCTTTGCGGGCGTTTGTGGTTTAGTTTTTGGGGTAAAAAATTTTAGGAGGAATTAAATTTGCTCTTGTTAAAGTGCTCCTTTCTTGGGGCTGGGTTACCCCTGAGCCCCGGCCCCTATTTTTATAATGGCTTGGGAGGGGCGGGTGGGTTTTGCGGGCTTATGGAGATTTTGGGCTCGGGGTAAATGAATTTTTTAAGTGAATTTTATTTCTTTTAGTTTCTCCCTTTTAGGGGAAAAAATGGTTTGGGTTCCCCTATTTAAACGTTGGGCGCGGCCCCCAAAGGGCCTTCCGTTAGGAGATGGGTGTTTTCTCTTGGTAAAAAAACTTTTGAGAATTTTTACCCTTTTTTGTTAATTCACCCTATGGGGTATTGGCCCCTTTTGCCTATTTTTAATTGGTTTGACCCTTACCTTTGGGGAGGTGGCAATGGGGCTCTTTGTAAATAAATTTTAAAATGTTTTTACCTTTCTTGGGGGAGTTTTCCTATTCACGAGTTTGGTCCCTTGCCGCCTAAGTTATTTTTGGGGCGGGTGAGGCCTTTTGGGGGCGTTAGGGCGATGGTGTTTTTGGGTTTAAAATGAACTTTTGTTAAAAGGGAAAATTTTTATTTCTTGTGAATTTTCCACCCCTAGGGCCGAGCGCTTTGGTCCCCCTGTTGCCTGATATTTATTTGGCGTTGGGGGGCGGCGGTGGGGGCCTTTTTGGGGGTTGGCGATGGTGTTAGCTCTGGGGGAAATGAATTTTGTTGGGGGAATGTGATTTTCCTTTTTTGGGTTGCTCACCCTTCTATACAGGCGGCGCCCCCCAAACCCGTTCCCCCCCTGATGTTATAGGCGTTGGGGGGCGGGGGTGAGGGCCCGGGCGTTGGCAGATGGTGTTGGGCTTGTGGGTAAATGAATTTTTGTTGGGGGTTTTACCTTTTTGTGGTGCCCCCCCTTTCTAGAGGCGAGCGCCCAGGGTAACCTTTTCCCCTGATGATTTTAAATTTTGGGGTTGGGGGCGCGGCGGTGGGGGCCCCGCGGGCGTTATGGCGATGGTTTTGGGCCTTTTTGGGAAAATAACTTGTTAGGGATGGTTTTACCTTTTGGGTTCCCCCGCTTTTCGGCGGGGTTTAGGTACCGTGTTGCCCCCCTTGATATTTTTGGGGGTTTGGGGGGGCGCGGGCGGGGGTTTGGGGAGGTTATGGCGATGGTGTTGCCTGGGGAAAAAAATAATTTTTTGGAAAAAAAGTAATTTTTTTTCGGGTGCTCCCCCTTCAAACAGGCTGAGTTCCATGACACCGTGTTCCCCCCTGATGATTTTATATTGGTTTTGGGGGGGGGGGGGCGCGGGGTTTGCGATGGTGGCTCGGGGAAAAAATAACTTATTGGGGGAAAGGAATTTACCTTTTTTGGGGTTGATGTTCACCCTTCTTTGGGCAAACCCCCATGAGCCTGTTCCCTTGATTTTTTGGGGTTTGGGGGCGCGGCGGTGAGGCCTTTGGGGTTTGGGGGGGTTTTAAAGGGGAAAAATGAACTTTTGGGAGGAAAAAATTTTTTTTCTTTTTAAAATGCTCCCCCTTTCTATACAGGCTGGCGCCCCAGGTGACCGTGTTCCGCCCCTGGATTTATATTGGCGTTGGAGGGGGGTGGGGGCCTTTGCGGAGCGTTATCAGAGGTTTTGCTCGGAAAAATGAACTTGTTAGGGGGAAAGGGAATTTTCCTTTCTTGTTAGAGTCCCCCGCTTCCGGGGCTGACCCCTGGTGAAAATGTTCCCCTGATGATGTTTTTTGGCGTTGGAGGGGCGTGGGGGGCCTTTTGGGGCTTTTGGAGTGGTGTTATCGGGGGAAAAATGAACTTTTTTGGGGGAAAAGGGTTTTTTATTTCTTTGTAGGTCCCCCCTTTTAACGAGGCGGGCCCCCAGGGGCCCGTGTTCCCCCCCGTGTTATATTGGCGTTGGGGGCGGGCGGTGGGGGGCCTTGGGGAGCGTTATGGGATGGTGTTCTGGGTAAAATAAACTTTTTTTGGGGGGAAAAGTAATTTCCCTTTTTGTAATCTCACCTTCTATGGGGACCCCATGGTAACCCGTGTTCCGCCCTGTATTTATTTGGCGTTGGGGGCGGCTGGACCTTTTGGGGGTTATGGCGAGGGGTTTTGGTCTTTGGGTAAATGAACTTTGTTGGGAAAAAGTGTTTTACCTTTTTTGGGTTGGGGTACCGTTTCAAAAGGCGCTTCGGTACCTGTTCCCCCCCCGATTATATTGGCGTTGGGGCGCGGGGGGGGCCCTTTTGCGGGCTTTTGGCAGATGGTGTTGCCTGTGGGTAAAATGAACTTTTTAGGAAAGGGATTTTTTTCTTGGATGCCCACCCTTCTATCGAGGTGACCTTTGGGTCCCCCCCCCCGATGTTTTTTGGGCGTTGGGGGCGGGCGTGGGGGCCTTTTGCGGGCTTTTGGCAGTGGGGTTTGGGAAAAATGAACTTATTTTAGGAAAGTTTTTTCCCTTGGGGGGCCCCCGTTTCATAGGGGCGAGCGCTTCGCCCTTTTCCCCTGATGATGTTATAGGCGTTGGGGGCGCGGCGTGGGGGCCTTGCGGGCGTTATGGAGATGGTGTTAGCTCGGGGGTAAAATGAACTTTTTTTGGGGAGAAAGGGAATTTTCCCTTTTTTGTGGTCTCCCCGCTTCTATAAGGCTGAGCGCTTCCTGGTACCCCTGTTCCGCCTGATGTTTATTTGCTTGGGGGCGCGGTGGGGGGCCCGCGGGCTTTTGGCAAAGGGTGTTTTGGGGGGAGAATTTATTTAGGGGTTTTACCTTTTTAAAGGTGCTACCCTTTTAAACAATGAGCTTACAGGCCCGTCCCGCCCTGTTTTATTGGGGTTTTGGGCGGGGCGGAGGGCCTTGGGGCGTTTGGCGTGGTGTTGTTTTGGGGAAAAATCATTTTAGGGGGAAATGAATTTTTTTCTTGTAGAGTGTCCCCCTTCCCTCGGGCCCGGCGTTTAAAAGAGCACCGTTCCCCCCTGATGATTTTTTTTGGGTTGGGGGCGCGGGGGTGAGGCCTTTGCGGACGTTATGGCAGTGGTTTTGCCTGTGGGAAATGAACTTTTTTTGGGAAATTGTTTTCTTTTTGGTAAAAATTTACCCTTCATAAAGGGACGACCCTGGGCCCGTGTCCCCTATGATTTTATATTGGCGTTGGGGCGCGGCGGGGGGGCCCTTTTGGGGCTTTTGGCAATTTGGGGTTGGGGTAAATAAACTTATTGTTGGAGAGTAATTTTACCTTTTTTGTGCCCCACCCCTTATAGTGACGCACTGGTACCCGTGTTCCCCCTGATATTTTTTGGGCGTTGGGGGCGCGGGGGTAAAGGGCCTTGGGGGCGTTATGGCAGATGGGGGCCCCTTTTGGGGAAAATGAACTTATTGTTGGAGGAAATAATTTTCCTCTTTGTGATGCTCACCGTTTTATCGGGCTGAGCCCTTGCCGTTTCCGCCTAGATTTAAAAATTTTTGGGCGGGGGCGCGGGGGGCCCTTTTGCGGGGGGAGGGTGTTGCTTTTGGGTAAAATGAACTTATTTTGGGAAAAAATTTACCTTTTTTTGGTGGGTGTTCACCGCTTCATACGGGGCAACCACAGGGTGCCGTGACCCTGATGATTTAAATTTTGGGCTTGGCGGGCGCGGCGCGTGAGGGCCTTTTGGGGGCTTATGGCAAATGGTGAGCTCTGTGGGTAAATAACTTTTGGGAAAAATGTAATTTCCTTTTTTGTTGCTCCCCGCTTCATAAGGCTACTTTTAATCCCTTTTTGCCTGATGTTTATATTGGCGTTGGGGGCGGCGGAGGGGTTTTGGGCGTTAGGGCGATGTTTGCTCGGGAAAATAAACTTTTGTTGGGAATTTTACCTTTTGTGTGGGTGTCCCTTTTAACGGCTGAGGCCCTTTACCCTGTTGCCCTGATGATTTTTTTGCTGGGGGGGGCGTGGGGGCCTTGCGGGTTATGGCAGATGGTGTTAGCCGGGGGGAAAAATAAACTTTTTGGGGGAAATGGGAATTTACCTTTTTTTTAAATCTGCTTCGAGTGAGCGCTTCCAGGTCCCCTTTTCCCCCTATGATTTATATTGGCGGGGAGGGCGGGGGGTTTGGGGCTTACAAGGGGGCCTTTTTGGGAAAAAAATTTTTGGGGAAAAAGAGATTTGCCTTGGGTCCCACCCCATGAGGCTGGGCCCCCTGGAAAGTGTTTCCCCTGAATTTTTTCGTTGGGGGCGCGGCGGTGGGGGGCCCGGGCGGGCAAAAATTGTTAGCCTTGGGTAAAAAACTTTTGTTGGAGAAATGTGAATTTTCCTTTTCTTGTGAAATGCCCCCCTTTCTAAAATGAGCGCTTCCATGGTAGCCCTTTTTCCCCCCCCGTGTTTATAGGGGTTTGGGGGCGCGGCGGTGGGGGGTTTTGCGGGCGTTACAGATGGTGTTCCCTTTTGGGGGAAAAAAAAGAACTTTTGGGGAATGAATTTTTCCCTTTTCTTTGTGAGTCTCCCTTTTTCAGGGGCGCCCCATGGTACGTTCCCCCTGTGATGTTATATTGGCGTTGGGGGCGCGGCGGGGGGACCTTTTGCGGGCGTTACGGGGTTGCTCTTTGGGTATAAAAATTTTTTGTTAGGAAAAGGGGAAATTTTACCTCTCTTGTGTGGTGTTCCCCGCTTCTATACAAAAGGGACGTTTAAATGGTAGCACCGTGGCCCCCTGATGATATTATATTGGCTTGGCGGGCGCGGCGGGGGGCCCTTTGGGGGGTTTGGGGATGGTAGCTCTGGGAAAAATGAACTTTTGGGGGGAAAGTAAATTTTTTCCTTTTTGGTTTTCACCTCTTCTTACAAGGCTGGCCCCATGGTAGCACCGTGTTGCCGCCTATGATATTTATTGGCTTTGGGGGGCGCGGCGGGGGACCTTTGCGGGCGTTATGGCAGATGGTTTTCTTTGGGTAAAATAAAGTTGGGGAAATGTGTTTTTCCCTTTTCTTTTTAAAAGTGCTCCCCGCTTCTATACGGGCTGAGCGTTTAAAGGTACACCGTGTTTCCCCCCTGATGATATTATTTGGCGTTGGTGGCGCGGCGCGTGGGGGTCCCTTTGGGGATCTTATGGCGATGGTGTTGCTCTGGGTAAAAAACTTTTTTAGGGGGAAAGGGAATTTTTACCTTTCTTGTGTAGAGTGCTCACCGCTTTTATACGAGGCTGAGCGCTTCCATGAAACCTGTTCCCTTCCGTGATGTTATATTGGCGGGGGGGCGGGCGCGTGGGGGGCCGGGGCGTTGGCAGATGGTGTAGCTCTGGGGTAAAATAAACTTTTGTTGGAGAAGTAGTTTTTCCCTTTTTTGTTAGTGCTCACCGTTTTATCGGGCTGAGCGCCCTTTAACACCGTGTTTCCCCCCTGTGATTTTTAAGGCGTTGGCGGGCGCGGCGCGTGGGGCCCTTTTGCGGGCGTTATGGCGTGGTGTTAGCTTTTTGGGGAAAATAAACTTTTGTTAGGGAAATTAATTTTTTACCTTTTTTTGGGTTTTCTCCCCGTTTCATAAAAGGCGAGCGTTTAAATAGACGTGTTGCCCCCCTGATGATATTATATTGGCGTTGGGGGGGCGCGTGGGGGCGCGGGTTTTTGGCGATGGTTTTGGTCTGTGGGAAAAATGAACTTATTGGGAGAAATGTGTTTTACCTTTCTTGGGAAGTGCTCACCGCTTCTATACGGGCGAGGCTTCCATGGAGCCCTGTTCCCCCCCTGATATTTATATTGGCTTTGGGCGGGCGGGGCCCTGGGGGGCCTTTTGGGGAACGATGGTGGCTCTGGGTAAATGAACTTTTTTTGGGGGAAAAGGGAATTTTATTTTTCGGTAAGTGTTCCCCTTTTTCAGGCTGACCTTATGGTAGCATGTTGCCCCCCTGATATTATATTGGCGTTGGCGGGCGCGGGGGTGGGGGCCTTTGCGGGCTTTGGCAGATTTTTGGCTCTTGGTAAAATGAACTTTTTTGGAAAATGTAATTTTTCCTTTCTTGTTAATCTCACCCTTCAAACGAGGCTGACCTTCCTGGAAACCCCGTGTTCCCGCCCTGATGATGTTATATTGGCGTTGGAGGCGCGACGTGGGGGGCCTTTGCGGGCGTTACAGTTATTTGCTCTGGGGTAAATGAATTTTTGTTGGGAAAATGTAATTTACCTTTCTTGTTAAGTGCTCACCGCTTTATACGAGGCGAGCGCTTACCAGGGAGGCCCTGTTGCCGCCCTCATGATGTTATATTGGCTTTGGGGGGGGCGCGGCGCGTGGGGGCTTGCGGGCGTTATGGCAAATGGTGTGCTCTGGGGAAAAAATAAACTTTTTGGAAAAGGGAATTTTACCTTTCTTGATAAGTGTTCCCCCTTTTGCGGGCCGGGGCCCCCGGGCACCGTGCCCGCCTGATGATATTATATTGGCGTTGGGGGCGCGGCGCGTGAGGGCCTTGGGGCGTTATGGCGATGGTGTTGCCCCCTTGGGTAAAATGAACATTGTTGGGGAAATGAATTTTACCTTTCTTGGGGATGCTCACCGTTTTCCGAGGCGCGCTTTTGGTACACCCCCCCCTGATGATGTTATATTGGCGTTGGAGGGCGCGACGGGGAGGGCCTTTCCCAGCGTTATGGCGTTTTTGTCTGTGGGTAAATAACTTATTTTGGAGGAAATGTTTTCCCTTTTCGTGAATGCTCCCCCCTTCTATCGAGGCTGGGTTACCATGGTGGCCCGTGTTGCCGCCCTCATGATTTATATTGGCGTTGGCGGGCGCGGGGGTGAGGCCTTTTTGCGGGCGTTAGGGGAAATGGGGGTGCTCTGTGGAAAAAATAACTTATTGTTGGGAAATGTAAATTTTTCCTTTCTTGGTAAGTGTTCACCGCTTCTATCGGGCCGACGCTTTGGTAGCCCCGTGTCCGCCTGATTATATTGGCTTGGGGGGGGCCGGGCGGGGGGCCTTTTGCGGGCGTTATGGCGAAATTTTAGCTCTGTGGGTAAAATGAACTTATTGTTAGAATGGATTTTACCTTTCTTGTGAAAATCTCACCGTTTTATACGAGGGCTGGCGTTTCGGGTACACCTTTCCCCCCCTGATGATGTTATATTGGCGTTGTGCGGCGCGTGAGGGCCTTGCGGAGCGTTATGGCGATGGTGTTGCTCTGTGGGTAAAATGAAGTTATTGTTACGAGGAAATGTAATTTTACCTTTCTTGTGTAGAGTGCTCACCGCTTCTATACGTGGCTGAGCGCTTACCATGAGACCCCTGTTGCCGCCTGATGATGTTATATTGGCGTTGGCGGGCGCGGCGTGTGAGCCTTTGCGGAGCGTTATGGCGATGGTGTTAGCTCTGTGGGTAAAATGAACTTATTGTTAGGAGGAAATGTAATTTTACCTTTCTTGTGTAGAGTGCTCACCGCTTCTATACGTGGCTGAGCGCTTACCATGGTAGCACCGTGTTGCCGCCCTGATGATGTTATATTGGCGTTGGCGGGCGCGGCGCGTGAGGGGCCTTTGCGGAGCGTTATGGCAGATGGTGTTAGCTCTGTGGGTAAAATGAACTTATTGTTAGGAGGAAATGTGAATTTTACGGGTAGCTTTGTCATAAGCTGCTACCTGCAGGATGAATATCTCCATCATTTTGTTGTCATGTTTTTAGTAGTCCAGCGTTTCCCAGACGCGTACGTTTCGCCGTGTCGTAATAAGGGCTTGCGATACACCTCTGCTGCCCTGGGGGGGGCTCCCGCCAGCCGGCTGGTTCAACCATGGAGCCAACGACGGCGACTTCAAGTATTCCGGCTCAACGAATTTTACACCAACGTCACATACTACTAATACTAGAGTTAGTAAGGAATACAAAAAAAATCCGTTTGAATGTGAGATGGCAGAAAAATCGGGGTTAATATTACACGACTTGTTGAACTCGCAAGAAATTTGGTTTTTATTATCTTGTTGAACATATTATTTTTCATTAATGAAAGGTTTCAATTCGCTTTGAGAAACAATTAGATGTTGTATGAAAACATATTTATTTTCAATTTTTCTCTTAAAATAAATGTCAATACAATATTTGCATTCACTTTAACAATGCGCAAATTTTTAACATTTTGTAAGTAGTATGTGTGGGGTGATTTTAATCAGCGAATTGCATAAGTATATTTTGAAAATTACTAACTATCTTGTAGATGAAGTTTGAATGTTACTCCTTTGATTTAATGTCACAACTCGTCTTGTTGTATTAATGGCTATTACAATATTTCGTTTCATAAATGTGTTATGAATGTGCAACTTTTCAAATAAGATTGTCATTGCTCGAAGGCTTAAAACAAATAGATATGACTTTCCAAAGACATTTTGTGTGATATTTTTACTTAATTGTTTGTTTCATCCATATCTTTCC
Source organism: Teleogryllus oceanicus (assembly GCA_964035755.1). Classification (NCBI taxonomy): domain Eukaryota; kingdom Metazoa; phylum Arthropoda; class Insecta; order Orthoptera; family Gryllidae; genus Teleogryllus; species Teleogryllus oceanicus. The sequence goes on along the minus strand of CAXIVR010000001.1, from coordinate 323,979,901 downwards.
TTTTCAAGCACATGCGTTCTGTGAAAGACTTTTATGGTACAGATAACTGCGCCATATCTTGGAGTAGATTTGTGCAGTATTTGCAATACCTAAACGTTTTGCATCTTCTCTAAAGGGGATCAAAAATATATTTTGTAAAAAAACAACTAGGTGATGTGTATGCTCTTACGAAAAAAATTTTACGTCTCGCTTGATGTTGATAAACTTAGTTTTCTTTAAAGACATTTGTAATCGTGACAGTTTTTGGTATCATTGTCGTACATTACATGACCGTTTTTGTAAATACAATATTTATAGGTTGCATTGTCATAAGCTGCTACCTGCAGGTTGAATATCATGATACGTCTGTCATGTTTTTAGTAGTCTGCTGTTGCCCAGACTCCTAAATTTCGCAGTGTCGTTAAAACCGGTGTCTTCCTGGACAGTATTGATGGTTATCCTTACAAAACACACACACACACACACACTTTAGTCGAATATGGTGTATTGCATCCACTGTTTTGAAACATGATATTTTTCACCTTACAAGTGTCTAAAGGGTTGCCGAGTCCTTCAATATGTAAATGAATCTTAATTTAGTAAGAATAAATCTTCCCCTTCCGCTTCCCAAAACGTGTATTCGTAATTGTTATTTTTTCTTAATAGTTTTTAGAACTGAAATCTTTTTTTGCTGAGTTTTATTGTACGCTCATACATATAGGATGTAGGACGTGTTTAATAGCGCCTCTAAAGTAACAATTGGTTTTTGTTATATTTTTGTTATATGTAAATATCATATGCCTATTAGCAATATATGTGACAAAGTCGTTTTCCATACAAAGCAATGTAACTCTTCTGCGTTTCTGCGAGCGTCAATGCTTCGCCATGATTTGTCAATGTATATTCTTTTGCTTGTGTTTTGAAAAGACCAGGACACAAAGCCATCAGTGCCTTTGTCGTGGACGTATGCTCCACTTCTTCAGATAGAGCACGCTAACTGTGTGCTCCTCCTCACCTGATTATCTCTTCAGAATGGCGCCAAGCGGGTTGGTGACTGATGAGGGGTTGTCTCAATGCTCTCATCAGAAAACTGGCGTTACACATCTGCTGCTTCTTGGGACAAAATTAAGGAACAAGGCGACTTGCTATGCCTGTTGCACTATGCTTCTTTGTGCTCTTTGATGCTTCATTCTCATCGGGGTTTTTTCTGTCGGATAAGTCCGTGTAACTTTCAGAACAATTAGGTGGAGTTGAGATAGTAAGTATTGACATTGACGCAGTCTTATCCAATTCTTTCTTTTGCTTGGATGGGTGGATGGTCTGGGCACTAGCATGTTTGCCATTGGAATAACCATCCTATCGCTTCCTCTCAATTTGCTGTTTGTAGAGGTTCTCATCCTCCTTTGACCTCCATTCACTATTCACCTTGCTCACGTCAAACAGATCAGTCAACGCATCAATTTTTGTTTTTTCATTCCTGCGTAGCTCGATGCCAAAAAGTTATTTAATGTTTCAATGGGATACACCTCATTTTAGTCATAAATAGGCAAACGTTCAACCATTTGCGCCACAGAAAATATTTTTTTCAGAACAAATTGAATAAGTGATTACCTTATTATACACATGTATAGTGGCTGTTTCCTGCGGCGGCCACACAGTTTATATCACGGATGGCGCCAACGACTGCGTCTCCAAGTATTCTCTCCATAAACACTACACCACTGTCACATGTTACAAATACTGGAGTAAGTACAGCATACAAATACTAAATGTATGATGGTAGAATAATCAAGGTTAATATTGAGAGCGTAGGCTTCCGCGGCCGGAGTCATGATTAACTTGGCTATCCGGGAGACGCCGCGTCCAGGGCACAGGTGCCAACGTTTCGGTTCGCAGTACTACGCCCTGAGGAAGGTCGCAGAATGGCGACCGAAACGTTGGCACCTGTGCCCTGGACGCGGCGTCTCCCGGATAGCCAAGTTAATCAATGTTAATATTACACAACTTGTAGAATTCGCAAAAGATTTTTTTTCCTTCCTTCAACATACAGTTTGTCACTAAAATAAAGTTATCAATCCACTTTGAGAAATAAATTGATGTTGGGGAAAATAACATTCAGAATGTCAATTTGTAGTTAAAATAAATGTTATTACAATGTTATGAATCTCAAAGAACAATACTCAAATTGAAAACATTTTGTAAGTAGTACGGGTGGGGTGTTTTTAACCATCGTATTACGCAAGTACATTACGAAAATTGCGAATTATTATTGTAGACGAAGTTTGAATGATACGCCTTTGATTTAATGTCACACTTGATATTATTATATTACTAGCTATTACAATATTTTGTTTCTTTCACGATAGTTTGAAACTGAAATAGAAATACAAAAATGACAAATACTGGGATCACTTCATCATACACAAGAATTCCGTTTTAAGTTATGATGGTAGAATAATGATGATGAGTTATGATGGGTCACAACTTGTTTAATTCACAAAATATTTATTTTGTTAAATCTTGTTTAATTTAGGCTTTATAATTAAAATAAAGTTATCCATCCGCTTTGAGAAATAAATTGATGCAGATCTAAAGACATCATTAACGTCAATCTGCAGTGAAAATAAATGTTAAAACAATGTTTGCACTCTCACAGACAATACGCAGATTTGAAGCATGTTGTAATTAGTCGGTGTGGGGTGATCTTAATCGTCGAAATTCAGTACGTACAATACGAAAATTGATGAATTATAAAAAAATGATCGTTGTAGATGACGTTTGAATGATAGTACAATATTTTGTATTTGCAAATTCTCAAATAAGATGGGGTTTCTTCAACTTCTCAAATAAGAACGAAATAGGGGGTTTGATACGACATGGAGTTTCTTGACCACTTCACACGTAATTTCACTGAAAAGCATGAGATCCTCTCATGAATTTTCAACAGACTCCAAACATCAGCAATGCACGAACTGTATTCATACGACATAAATTTCTTTTCTTCCTTTTGAGGACGAGAAGGTATTCGAAACCATCAATGCGTTTGTCGTTCAAGTATGCTGCACTTCGTGAGATAATGCATGATTACTAAGAATGATTTACCTGCCCAGCTCTTGTATAGAGCACCTTGTGGATTGGTGACTGACATAGGGTTGGGTTCTCAATGCTCTCTCCAGAATCCTGGCGGTACACATTTGTTGCTCCGTGGGGCGACAGCTTTAAGCTTGTTGATGCTCCATTCTCATAGTCTTTTCTGTTGTTGGATGAGTCCGTGTAACATTCGGAACAATTGGGTTGGAGATGAGCTGGTAAGTGTTGACGTTGCCACAGTCTCTTTCATTGCCTTATTTCTTGAATGAGTGGATGGTCTGGGCACTAACATGTTTGCCAGTGGAATAACTAACTTGCTCTCAGTTTGCAAGGTAGAGGTTCTCGACTTCTTTGCACATCCATTCGTCTTGCAGGTTTGTCACCTCAACCAGTTCATTCAATATATCCAATTTTTGTTTCTTTTTGCATCGCTTGTAATCAGAATGTTTGCTAATATTGCACAAATTGTTTGATAAAATACATGCGAGAAGTTCAACGTTTTGCTTCATAGCGCTTTCAGCTCTTCAGCAATTCAATGGATCATCTCCCTCAGTTCTATGTAATTAGATTCAGGAAATTTAAAGCGTCCAATGACGTGGTTTTTCATGGGTATGCGTTCATGGGATTTGGCGATTCAGATTTTACATTATTGCTGTTATTTTCGATTATTTTTCTATAATGTGTACATTCGTGTGACCTGAGGTCAGCCTTGTGCTTTCCCATGCAACTCTTACACGTAGGAGTTGATTTCTTTGATGGACACTTTGCTGAGAAGTAATATTTTGTACAGAAAACACACGAAACTTGGTAATTACAATTATTTCTACTGTGTCCATAGTCAAGGCAACGGTAGCACTGAATGAGCCACATGGCCTACAGTTTTCTTTCTTCTTTCCGGTTTAACTATGGAGTTACAAATGTATTTTAAACAAAACATTTCTATTTTTTCGGTACCGTTGAATTCTACGGCTACTACTGGGATGGGGACATTGTTCTTGTTTAGTCTCGTGACTTTTGTAACTGATGGAAATTTAGATGCGATGTCTTCGAATATTTCGTTTGCCGAGATAATGGGATGAATGTTTTTTATCACTATTCAATATTTCTTTACACTGGGGTCTGAGTACGTATGGAATTGTTTGTTGGTATTTATAAATTGTTTAACTGCGGCTCTGAAGTCTATTAATTTTTTAATTTTTAGTTCTTGAGCTGGGTGATGAAATTTTCTGTTAACTTAGATTTGATATCATTTATAAATTCTGTATGATTGCTAATTCCCGTTAAATATATTGGGGGGATTTTTTCACTTCTACTGGCACTTCAGGTAACTCTTCATTTAAAAAACTGAATCTATTTGACACTTCTACATTATAGTTATTTTGCAAGTTGTTGTCGGTGTTCTGTTCCGAAGAAGGTCATGCGTTTGGCGAGTCTGTCACTGGCGTCACCTCTGTCCTCGCGGTTTCGCTTTCCTTGCATTACCTTGCTTTGTTGCGTATCTGAATGAGTTGATCCAGTTGTTTGTTGTTGTGATGGCACTTGCCCAGATTCGACAAGTGCCGGTGATGATTCAGTCATGTAAGAATGGCTGATTGCGTTTTGCTGAGACTGCGGTGTATTGCTTTCGATGTAATCCATACTGCTGCCCGTGAAGTGCAGACACCCTGCCGCGGCCGCCATAATGGTTGAATATTCTGGATTGTGAACTGATTCTAGGGCTTGAGTAAATAACTGCCCTGTGCTGAGAAGATCATTGTTAGACATACAAATATAGATGCACTAACACTAAACACGCACTTCCGTCCACTTAACACTGTTTAGTACTAGGATCAGATCAGATTATATTTTGAAAAGACAACTAGGTGATGTGTAGTCTCTAACGTAACATCTCCTGAGTTTCTCTTCATTATGATAAACCTGTTGATTTCTTTGAAAGGAATTTCTGATCGTGACACGTTACGTTATCACCGTTGTAGTTTTCAAGACCGTATTCTTATATAAATATTTACATGTAGATTTGTCGTATGCCGCTGCATGCATTTGAATAACATGATCATTTTGTTGTCATGGTTTTAGAAGACTGGCATTTTCTAGATGTGAAAGTTTCGCGGTGTTTTAACAAGAGGTTCCACCCTTGACTGTATTGACGGTTATCCTTACAAAATAACCACACACACTTTTCTGTCAAATATCAAAATATAATCATTACTAATTGTACACCCTGTTTTTGACCGGGACTTGTTTTTTACCCTTTTTTTTACCGTACAATGGTCTGTAGGGCCCTGCTCTCCCCCACACCTTGCAAATTACCGTAGTACATGCACGGCGGGCAATAGCTCATCGCTCTTGTTCTTTGATTATCTATTCGGCGATCGGAGGTTGCCGCTAGGTCCATCAACGTCTTTCTTTTCGAGAGATGCAAGGAGGAGAGCTGCCAGGTTTGTCACGTCCGCCGGAATGAAATTCGGGTCCCAACTGCTCTCTGATTGATGGTGTCCGTGATCACTTCGAAGCGAATGCCGGAGGAGGAACCTCCTGTTCTAATTGCCATCCTCACAACCGAGATATGAGTTCAGGGTGGCCAGCGATCTGGCGTTTTGGAATTCAAGGCTTTTTCCCGGTTTTCATGATCTGAGAATATACATTTCCCAGGTTCTGTTTCGCACATTACAACATATTTTTCTCTTTATTACTTAACCGTGCAATGGGTCTCACGTACTTTTCTTTCGCCAAGTACTAGATTGAAAAACTTTGTACAAATACGAACTTTGAAGATTAAAAGTAGCCTTTTTGATTTGTTAGATCAGAAATTAGATATTAGAAATTAGATATTTGTTAGATAAGAATAGATCAGGCTTCGATCGGGTTTAAACCCGCGAACTTTGGTAAACAGTCCGATACGTTGACCATTACTCCACTAAAGCCGGTAATTTTTCGCAAAGCGGACTGCGCGGACATTCGAAGCAGGTCGGGAGTGGTCATGAAACAAATGTGTAGTGACCATGGGCTGGGCAAGCGGCGCTTCTGCTGCCCGCCCATTTAGTTCAACCATGGCGGCAACGACGGCGTCATGAAGTATTCGTGCTTTACGAATTTTACACCAACGTGATATATTTCTAATACTAGAGCCTGTAAGGTATACAAAACTTTCCGTTTTATTGTACAACGGTAGAAAAACCAGGGTTAATATTACACAACTTGTATTTTTTTATTATCATTATTATTACTAGCAGTAATAGCTTAGTAGAAGTTGCAGCAACTTGCTGAATGACACTGCACTAGGCAGATTATAAATCCCGAAGGCTTCGGACACCCGTGTATTGGCAAGGTATTTTTTTAAACTTCGTTGAACTTTTAATTTTTCATTAAAATAAAGTTATCAATCCCCTATGAGGAACAAATTGATGTTGTATGTGAGATAACATACTTAATATCCATTTTCAGTTAAAAGGACTGTCAATGCAATGTTTGCACTCTGACGGAGAATACGCGAATTTTAAACATTTTGTTAGTAGTATGTGTGAGGTGATTTTAATCATCAAATTGCATAAGTACATTTTTAAAACTGCTAATGATCCTTGTAGATCAAGTTTGAATGATACGCCTTTGATTTAATATCACAGTTCATATAGTTATATTAATGGCTATTACAATATTTGTCTCATAAATTCGTTACGGATTTGCAACTTTTCAAATAAAATTATTTTCCTTTCTCGAAGGAATGAAGCAAATAGGACAAGACATTTTGTATGATATGATACGATGACTCGCTCTTTTGTTTCATCTATGTTTCCTTTTCAAACACTTGCGTTGTGGGAATGCGTTCATGGCATATATAACTTTCTCATATCTTAGAGTAGATTTTTGCAATATTTCCAATACCTGAACTTTTGCACTTTTCGAAAGGGGTTCAAAAAATATTTTGAAGAAGACAAGAAGGTGATGGTTGGTCCTTTGCGTAAAATTTGTTATGTCTCCGTTGATGCTTATAAACCTGCTGTTTTATTTATAAGAATTTCCCATCACAACAGTTTTCGGCATTACCGTTATACGTTTCATGACCGTTTTCGTAAATAAAATATTCTTGTGTAGAGTGCTCACCGCTTCTATACGAGGCTGAGCGCTTACCATGGTAGCACCGTGTTGCCGCCCTCATGATCTAATATTGGCGTTGGTGGCGCGGCGCATGAGGGGCCTTTGCGGAGCGTTATGGCGATGGTGTTAGCTCTGTGGGTAAAATGAACTTATTGTTAGGGAGAATGTGTATTTTACCTTTTTGTGTAGAGTGCTCACCGCTTCTATACGAGGCTGAGCGCTTACCATGGTAGCACCGTGTTGCCGCCCTCAAGATCTAATATTGGCGTTGGTGGCGCGGCGCGTGAGGGCCTTTGCGGAGCGTTATGGCGATGGTGTTAGCTCTGTGGGTAAAATGAACTTATTGTTAGGAGGAAATGTGAATTTTACCTTTTTTGTGTAGAGTGCTCACCGCTTCTATACGAGGCTGAGCGCTTACCATGGTAGCACCGTGTTGCCGCCCTCATGATCTAATATTGGCGTTGGTGGCGCGGCGCATGAGGGGCCTTTGCGGAGCGTTATGGCGATGGCCTTAGCTCTGTGGGTAAAATGAACTTATTGTTAGGAGGAAATGTGAATTTTACCTTTCTTGTGTAGAGTGCTCACCGCTTCTATACGAGGCCGAGTGCTTACCATGGTAGCACCGTGTTGCCGCCCTGATGATATTATATTGGCGTTGGTGGCGCGGCGCATGAGGGGCCTTTGCGGAGCGTTATGGCAGATGGTGTTAGCTCTGTGGGTAAAATGAACTTATTGTTAGGAGGAAATGTGAATTTTACCTTTCTTGTGTAGAGTGCTCACCGCTTCTATACGAGGCTGAGCGCTTACCATGGTAGCACCGTGTTGCCGCCCTCATGATCTAATATTGGCGTTGGTGGCGCGGCGCATGAGGGGCCTTTGCGGAGCGTTATGGCGATGGTGTTAGCTCTGTGGGTAAAATGAACTTATTGTTAGGAGGAAATGTGTATTTTACCTTTTTTGTGTAGAGTGCTCACCGCTTCTATACGAGGCTGAGCGCTTACCATGGTAGCACCGTGTTGCCGCCCTCATGATCTAATATTGGCGTTGGTGGCGCGGCGCATGAGGGGCCTTTGCGGAGCGTTATGGCGATGGTGTTAGCTCTGTGGGTAAAATGAACTTATTGTTAGGAGGAAATGTGTATTTTACCTTTTTTGTGTAGAGTGCTCACCGCTTCTATACGAGGCTGAGCGCTTACCATGGTAGCACCGTGTTTCCGCCCTGATGATGTTATATTGGCGTTGGTGGCGCGGCGCGTGAGGGCCTTTGCGGAGCGTTATGGCAGATGGTGTTAGCTCTGTGGGTAAAATGAACTTATTGTTAGGAGGAAATGTGAATTTTCTTTTTTGTGTAGAGTGCTCACCGCTTCTATACGAGGCTGAGCGCTTACCATGGTAGCACCGTGTTGCCGCCCTGATGATTTATATTGGCGTTGGTGGCGCGGCGCATGAGGGGCCTTTGCGGAGCGTTATGGCGATGGTGTTAGCTCTGTGGGTAAAATGAACTTATTGTTAGGAGGAAATGTGAATTTTACCTTTTTGTGTAGAGTGCTCACCGCTTCTATACGAGGCTGAGCGCTTACCATGGTAGCACCGTGTTGCCGCCCTCATGATCTAATATTGGCGTTGGTGGCGCGGCGCATGAGGGGCCTTTGCGGAGCGTTATGGCGATGGTGTTAGCTCTGTGGGTAAAATGAACTTATTGTTAGGAGGAAATGTGAATTTTACCTTTCTTGTGTAGAGTGCTCACCGCTTCTATACGAGGCCGAGCGCTTACCATGGTAGCACCGTGTTGTCGCCCTCATGATCTAATATGCTGGGCGCGGCGCATGAGGGCCTTGCGAGCGTTATGGCGATGGTGTTAGCTCGGGTAAAATAACTTATTGTTAGGAGAAATGTGATTTTACCTTTGTAGAGTGCTCACCGCTTCTATACGAGGCTGAGCGCTACATGTAGCACCGTGTTGCCGCCAGATTATATTGGCTGGTGGCGCGGCGCATGAGGCCTTGCGGAGCGTTATGGCAGATGGTGTTAGCTCTGTGGGTAAAATGAACTTATTGTTAGGAGGAAATGTGAATTTTACCTTTTTTGTAGTAGTGCTCACCGCTTCTATACGAGGCTGAGCGCTTACCATGGTAGCACCGTGTTGCCGCCCTCATGATCTAATATTGGCGTTGGTGGCGCGGCGCGTGAGGGGCCTTTGCGGAGCGTTATGGCAGATGGTGTTAGCTCTGTGGGTAAAATGAACTTATTGTTAGGAGGAAATGTGAATTTTACCTTTTGGTAGAGTGCTCACCGCTTCTATACGAGGCTGAGCGCTTACCATGGTAGCACCGTGTTGCCGCCCTCAAGATCTAATATTGGCGTTGGTGGCGCGGCGCATGAGGGGCCTTTGCGGAGCGTTATGGCGATGGTGTTAGCTCTGTGGGTAAAATGAACTTATTGTTAGGAGGAAATGATTTTACCTTTTGTGTAGAGTGCTCACGCTTCTATACGAGGCTGAGCGCTACCATGGTAGCACCGTGTTGCCGCCCTCATGATCTAATATTGGCGTTGGTGGCGCGGCGCATGAGGGGCCTTTGCGGAGCGTTATGGCGATGGTGTTAGCTCTGTGGGTAAAATGAACTTATTGTTAGGAGGAAATGTGTATTTTACCTTTTTGTGTAGAGTGCTCACCGCTTCTATACGAGGCGAGGCTTACCATGGTAGCACCGTGTTGCCGCCCTGATGATATATATGGCGTTGGTGGCGCGGCGCATGAGGGCCTTTGCGGGCGTTATGGCGATGTTAGCTCTGTGGGTAAAATGAACTTATTGTTAGGAGGAAATGTGAATTTTACCTTTTTTGTGTAGAGTGCTCACCGCTTCTATACGAGGCTGAGCGCTTACCATGGTAGCACCGTGTTGCCGCCCTGATGATATTATATTGGCGTTGGTGGCGCGGCGCATGAGGGCCTTTGCGGAGCGTTATGGCGATGGGTTAGCTCTGTGGGTAAAATGAACTTATTGTTAGGAGGAAATGTGAATTTTACCTTTCTTGTGTAGAGTGCTCACCGCTTCTATACGAGGCTGAGCGCTTACCATGGTAGCACCGTGTTGCCGCCCTGATGATATTATATTGGCGTTGGTGGCGCGGCGCATGAGGGGCCTTTGCGGGCGTTATGGCGATGGCCATAGCTCTGTGGGTAAAATGAACTTATTGTTAGGAGGAAATGTGAATTTTACCTTTCTTGTGTAGAGTGCTCACCGCTTCTATACGAGGCTGAGCGCTTACCATGGTAGCACCGTGTTCCCGCCCTGATGATGTTATATTGGCGTTGGAGGGCGCGGCGTGTGAGGGGCCTTTGCGGAGCGTTATGGCGATGGCCTTAGCTCTTGGGTAAAATGAACTTATTGTTAGGAGGAAATGTGAATTTTACCTTTCTTGTGTAGAGTCTCACTTTTTTGACGAGTTGAGGCGCTTACCATGGAGCACCGTGTTGCCGCTGATGATATTATAGGCTTGATGCACCTCTAGTTGCTGCCTCTGGAGGATGGATTACTTCTATGCCACCGTATACTAGGCTTAATGTAGCATGTGCCGCCTGATGTATTATATGCTGGGGCGCTGGGCTGAGGCCTGGAGCGTTATGGCGATGGCGTTAGCTCTGTGGGTAAAATGACTTATGTTAGGAGGAAATGAATTTTACACTTCTTGTGTAGAGTGCTCACCGCTTCTATACGTGGCTGAGCGTTGATCAGTACACCGTGTTGCCGCCTGATGATATTATATTGGCGTTGGCGGGCTGGCGCGTGAGGACCTTTGCGGAGCGTTATGGCGATGGTGTTAGCTCTCTTAAAATGAACTTATTGTTACGAGGAAATGTAATTTTACGGGTAGCTTTGTCATAAGCTGCTACCTGCAGGATGAATATCTCCATCATTTTGTTGTCATGTTTTTAGTAGTCCAGCGTTTCCCAGACGCGTACGTTTCGCCGTGTCGTAATAAGAGCTTGCGATACACCTCTGCTGCCCTGGGGGGCGCTTCCGCCAGCCGGCTGGTTCAACCATGGAGCCAACGACGGCGACTTCAAGTATTCCGGCTCAACGAATTTTACACCAACCTCACATGCTACTAATACTAGAGTTAGTAAGGAATACAAAAAAAAATCCGTTTTAATGTGAGATGGCAGAAAAATCGGGGTTAATATTACACGACTTGTTGAACTCGCAAGAAATTTGGTTTTTATTATCTTGTTGAACATACTATTTTTCATTAAAGAAAGTTTTCGCTAATTCGCTTTGAGAAACAATTTGGTGTTGTATGAAAGCATATTTATTTTCAATTTTTCTCTTAAAATAAATGTCAATACAATATTTGCATTCACTTGAACAGTGCGCAAATTTTTAACATTTTGTAAATATATGTGTGGGTTGATTTTTATCAGCGAATTGCAAAAGTACATTTTGAAAATTACTAACGATCTTGTAGATGAAGTTTGAATGATACTCCTTTGATTTAATGTCACAATTCATATTGTTGTATTAATGGCTATTACAATATTTCGTTTCATAAATGTGTTATGAATGTGCAACTTTTCAAATACGATTGTCATTCCTCGAAGGATTAAAAGAAATAGATATGACTTTCCAAAGACTTTGTGTGATATTTTTACTTAATTGTTTGTTTCATCCATATCTTTCCTTTTCAAGCACATGCGTTCTGTGAAAGACGTTTATGGTATAGATAACTTCGCCATATCTTCGAGTAGATTTTTGCAGTATTTGCAATACCTAATCGTTTTGCACCTTCTCCAAAGGGGATCAAAAATATATTTTGTAAAAAACAACTAGGTGATGTGTATGCTCTTACGAAAAAATTTTTACGTCTCGCTTGGTGTTGATAAACTTAGTTTTCTTTAAAGGCATTTGTAATCGTGACAGTTTTTGGTATCATTGTCGTACATTACATGACCGTTTTTGTAAATACAATATTTATAGGTTGCATTGTCATAAGCTGCTACCTGCAGGTTGAATATCATGATACGTCTGTCATGTTTTTAGTAGTCTGCTGTTGCCCAGACTCCTAAATTTCGCAGTGTCGTTAAAACCGGTGTCTTCCTGGACAGTATTAATAGTTTTCCTTACAAAACACACACACACACACACACACACACACTTTAGTCGAATATGATGTATTGCATCCACTGTTTTGAATCGTGATATTTTTCACTTCAGTGTCTAATGGGTTGCCGAGTCCTTCAATATGTAAATGAATCTTAATTTAGTAAGAAATTGTTTGACAGCCGTTGTATGTATGTAATTCTAGTGACGTATATCAGCGCTTATCTATTTCAGACGTTCTCAGTGCTCTCTAGTGGAGCGAACTAGAGTTACGAAGATATTGAATTACAGAGACGTTCTAAATGAAACATATTAGCAATATTTGGCGCTCATGAATGCTAGATGTTGATTTAATCGAGACTGCGAGAGAATTGTACACTCCTGGCAAAGGTGTATTCAAGACGTGCGTCGGTTCGAATCCTCATTTAAAACCTTACGTTATGAGTGCGTGATTAGCATTAAACGTTGCCAAAAACTTGCAGTTGTTGTGCAATACTGACGGTTGAAAGACATTCAACGATTAATATTTGCCTAGCTATAAAGTAGGTAATTTTCTACCCTTTTCTATAACAAACAAAACGTTCATGCGAGTAGATGCTGTTTGGAGCTGAGTACAATATCTGGGTTTCAGGCTTCGTCGTCGATGACTTGCAAACGAAGGATTTCCGTCACCAAATATTCCATACATTTTCTACACTCATATTTCAGCTTTTCGGACAGCGGGGTTGAATTTCTCCAAGGAACTCACATACTTTTCTTGTAAATGACTTCGCATCGAATTACATCTTCCCATTTTCCCGCATTCTTCTAAGAAAGAGGCCGCGTACTTTTACTTAGTATAATCTTCCTTTTGGCGGTGCAACTGGAAAATATAAACTCTTTTTTTGCATCTAATAAATATTGAATATTTATTATTTAATTTTAACAAAATATAACTAATGCCAGAATTTCCTTACACTTATTTATTTGTGTTTCAGGAGCAATTATTCAAAGTTTCATATTTAAAATATAATCGGTTTTCCAAAAAAGTGTACCTTAGTAAAGTTAAACATTAATAAAACAAACAAACATTCAAAACGTCATATTGTAAACAATTTCAACAAAGTTTTATTTAATAATAAACATTTTTCAGATATAAACTCCTTGGACTACACAATTTCATTGTTCTACATGAAATATCCGCTGCTTAAAAATTATAATACTACATTTTCCACCTATATACCGCTTAACAGATTTATTGGCACGTGGCCTGCTTTGGTCATTAGTGCCGTTAGTGGTGTGAATGTTTTTTTTTTGTCGCGGGAGCGCTTTAGAAGGGTGGCGCCTCGATTTTGAAGTGTTGGTCGAAACAGCTCTTCACGCTGTGTAACCTGAGACAAATTCAGAAATGGCTCTGTAATGGCACACAATCAGTGATTAGACGAACGTTCCTGGGATCACATGTCATTTTTTCTCACATTTGTGGTCCATGTCTCTCATGTGCTGTTTTTGTTAGTCTGTCAAAGCAACGTTTTATATTCAAGGACATTGTTTTAAACCCTTGATGTATGGAATAAAACATAACAATAAATGACATTACTGTTGTACTGTTTATAGTTCTAAATTGTAAATTATAGTAGGTTGAATTTGAGGAGTACTGTAATACGATTAAAACTGAACTTCGTTGCTTTGCACAAACCTGACACAAAATATGTGGCTTTTCCAAAACCTGTAAATATGCCACAAAAATGTGAAAATATGCCACAAAAATATTGGAATGTGCACAGAAAGTGTTAAGATACGCAGTATTTGGTCACAAAAACGTATTTTAGAACGGAATTACATATTTTGCCACCTAGAGAGAGGGACTTAAAACTGAATAGTATCTACTTATACACATTTTATTTTGCTTTAAGAGCACAGAAAGCCACACAAACTTTATTAAGGTTATCTGTTGCTACTTAGTGCCTCCTATCAGACAATATAATTTTGTACGTAGAAAACTATATTTCGACATCACATGATGTTATGGGGGCAAGGTTTGTGCTAAATACATTGTCTGGTAGACGAACACTGCTTCCTTCCAAGAATTTACCCATTGTCAAATATGAAGCCCTAGATTCTTTACAGAAACTTCATTTGTTTTCTTCCTATTTGCTTTCCCCATTTCACCAGGATCTACCACGAATTTATCCCTTGCTTTCTCAATAATTGCAATTGCATCCATTAAGATTGCCCTTGAATTCTTTATCTTCTTTATCAACCCATGAGAGCAGATGTTACTTTGGCGGCGTTGATCGTCAATCGTCTACAACTCATTGCACTAATGTATTCGAAGCAAAAGAAAGTTAACGCATTCATTAATAAATATTTTTACGTGAAAATTAATATTTTTCTGTTATTTTAGACAAAGCTCGAAAATATGCAAAACCCTTTTGTTTATATGTCAACAAGCTCAGAATACGCAAAATACTCCATGTATGCAAAACATTTCTTATCTTATTTTCAATATTTTGTGATGAAACATACACATTTGAAGTTTCAGGAGAATATGACCATTAACAAAAAAGATGCAATTGCATAAACTTCCCAGCTCTAGTTATAATCAAGGATGGCAACAGAAATGAAACTAAACGTTTCGTTTCTGCGCCGCTGTAAGAAACTTATTTTTGCGGGAGTTTAGTTTCGTTACCAGTTACGAAACGAAAGTCTGCGCGAATTTAGTTTCGTTACAGAATGACCAGATCTTAAAAGACAGTTTCGTTTCGTTTCTTTACTGAAACTAAACGAAAGTGAATTTATTTGCATTGAGAGCATTGATTGAAACATTATCTCTTTATTTAGTTTAGTTATTAATAATTGTTGAAGAACAAGTAACGAAAGTCGGGAGATGTCCATTCAGAGTCTTTGAACCCCGTACTACATTTCTGTACGTACTATTTTGTTTCAGAACTACATAAACACAAGTAATTATCTGTAACTTTTCGTCTACTCTCTATTGATAATTTCATTACTTTTCAAATGATTCCTGGCTCTTAGTCAATTCTTACTCGCAATACTTACCATGCTGGATGCACGGTTTACATGAAATTTGAGATACTATTGTTTCGTATGGATTACAGCGAAAATACCTCAAATAGGAAAAGCGGCTTGTTCCGCCGGCGCGACTTAAAAGAATACAGCTGTAAGACGACGGCGCGTGGCGATTTAAGCACTTCGATAGGCGGCAGGTCTTTGCACATATTTGAATAAAATTTCATGTCTCTTATAAAATCAGTCCAAGTAGCATGTTAAGCTTAGCCGTCAAATTTCACGACTAATAATATTCTCGTGTTACGAGTAAAATAGAGAATAATACATCTAAATCACTGAGATAATAAAAATATTTGATTACATAAAAAAAATATTACCTATTTTCACTTGGGTGGCGTCTCTTTCCCTCCATCTTCAAAGTCAGGAATAATGCAGTTTACCTCAGAGCAACGATTACACGAATAACGACCGATACCTTATACCAACTTGTTCCCAGAACCTTTAACTACAAGATAAGATCATAATATGCATTGTTGCCTAACTCAGAAATTCTTGAAAATTAAAAGTATGCATTGCTGCACATTGTTGCGAAAACGCAACACTGGGCATATACGGGTTAATCTCTCATTAAATAATGGTCACCTTGCCCGTCACCTTGTTGGATGCACTTACGCTCGGAGAATATTAGATTAGATTAGATTAGATTTATTGTTAATTCTGCAATTAAGTGTAACTTGGTGGCAGAATATCTTGACCTTACATACATTAAACTTACATTCATTAACAAAAAGTTACAAAAAAGGAGTTAATTAAAAATAATAATAATAAAAATAATAATAAAAATAATAATAATAATAATAATAATAAATAATAATAATAATAATAATAATAATAATAATAATAATAATAATAAATAGTACATAAAATCACCACGCAAACCTTACTCCACTTCACTTCACTGCACAACCTTAACTGTGACGCATTTCTTTCACACTCGCTTCTTCTTCTCGCATTCCCTTCCCTCTACTTCACTTCATAACACTACACTGCGCTTCACTACACTGCACTGCACTGCACTGTACTACATGACTAATAATAAAATAATAACAATAATAATAAAGATAATAATAACAATAGTACGACAACTGATATTTATACTAACAATTAAACAACTTACTTTGTATGAAATACTACTAATCTAACTGTGGAAAATTAACATTGATACAATAACCTAATATATAATTATCTAGAAAACTAATTTATTTTTAAAGTTGCTCGAGCTTTGAGGAAAGGGTTCTAAGATTGTCGCAGGCAAACTGTTCCAGTCTCTAATAGTTCGGTTTGGAAATGAAAATTTCCTGACATCCGTTTTCTGCATTCTTGTCTTAATTTTATGCACGTGATCCGCTCTACCGAAGTATGTAGGTTTTTCTAAACGACGGTGTATTTCATTCCAAGCAGGATAGCCTGCGTATGCTTTGTACATAGCATAGAGTCGCAGCTTAATCCGCCTCTTTTCGAGTGATTCCCATGCACCTCTATTTTTTGATCCTCTGAAAGTAAATTTCGATGCTCTGCGCTGGACCTTTTTTAGATTTCCTTGCTGCGATATTCTGTACGGGTCCCAACATACCGCGCCATATTCTAATACGGGTCGGACTAGTGACATATAAGCTAATTCTTTACCTCTCAGTGTACTCTTCTTTAGGATCCGCATAACGACATGTAGAGATCTCCAGGCTTTTCCCACAACGAAATTACCTGATTTTCCCAGCTCAATTTACTATCTAATTGAATTCCTAAATATTTGCAAGATGTGACTGTAGGTATGACTTTGTTGTTCAATTTGAACACAGTTTCACCATAACTTCGACCCTACCAAACGTGATGGCTTTACTTTTGAACTATTTATTTCCATGCCATTTGTTTTTGCCCAGGAGTGTAATTTGTCTGTGTCTCGCTGCAAAATATTCACGTCCTCCTCTGATTCGATAACACGATAGACGATACAGTCATCAGCAAAGAGTCATACGTTTGAAGCTAAATTTTTTGGCAAGTCATTCACGAAGGCGAGAAACATGAGAGGTCCAATGACACTACCTTGTGGAATCCCTGACGTAACACTTGCGGAGGTTGATAGATGTCTTCCGATTCGAACCTGTTGTTTCCTATCACGTAATAGTTCGTTTATCCAAGCCACCACCCTAGTGTCTATACCCGAATCTATTAATTTATTTACAAGACGATCGTGAGGAACAACATCAAAAGCTTTGGCAAAATCTATTACTATTGCGTCTACCCTTCCACCTTTATCAATATGTTCAGCAGACGCACAGCTATCCAAATTGTGACCATGTTACTGTGTAACAATGTATTTTAATAATTAAATTAGTTCAAAGAATTGGTCACCCCGACCGGGATGCAGCTGGGCGTAAACCAGAAGGCCCGGGTTCGGATCCCGGTCGGGGTGACCTATTCCTTGAAATAATTTAATTATTAAAACTCTCATTAAATGTAAATATGAAGAGATCACTAGTTCAAACTCAAGTTCGACTTTATATTTTCTTAATAAAAGACGAAATTCACGTTCATGGTAAGCGTGAATGAGGGTCAATTGTTTAAAGAAAATACATCAACCACCTTTGTGTACGGAGACGTTTACTCACACTAGTATTAGTTGGCAACATTTAATTTCTTGAAGTAGTATAGAAATATTAGCCAAGGTTTTTTTTCTCAAAGTAGCAACGCTCAAAGAGAATTACAATAGTTTACACATTTTCAAGGAACTTTAACCTAATGATGGATAATTTATTGAAAGCTTTGGCAAGGTGTTATTCAAATTAACCTTCTTATTACACAATTATTATACTCCAAATTATTGTGGCTTATTTTTTATTTTTATTTATTTATTGTGTGTAAGGTGTTATTCAAATTAACCTTTTTATTACACAATTATTATACTGCAATATTATTGTGGCTTATTTATTTATAATATTTATTTATTGTGGCTTATTTCAAATTTTTGTAGCATTTTGAAAACCGTTGCTTCGGCAGCCCGAGGAACGTTATGCAACGTCTATCAGCCGGTGTCCGATTTCTAGCGCGGATGTTCTTTCACGACTAATTGCAAAGACCATATTCGTTGGTCTCTTTGTAGTTTGAAGTGCAGGTCCACGCGTTCATAATAATTCTAACGACGTCAGTTGTAACTTACAACTACTAAGGATATCGTACACTAATGCTGTTATTAAGGAAACTGAAAAGGAAACTTTAATCGGGTGCACCTGATGCCAGTGTGTTACATACATTATATATGTTTTTTATTAGAACCCATGTTCACAATTGTGAACACTTTTTTCTCAAAATGCAAAGTATGTATTTTTTTTTTACAAAAAAATTATTTATCATAGTATATCGAGGTCACATTTTAAGGAACCCATATATTTGCTAAAATTATATTTGGATTATTTAAGCATGTATTCGACCTCCCGGTCTGTCTGAACCTGCGACGTAAACATACGTTTTGCCGCCTCACCTGCCCTTCGAGGTAATGGACACTGCCGACATTCGGGCTGATAGCAGCGGCCGCACATGAGTAACGGCCGCAGTGAGGTCAGGAAAGGTCTCAATATTAATAGTCGCCAAAACACTTCTTGCTAGTTATGTTACTGGGATTGAAACTAAACCTTTTTTGTGACGTCATGAATTGAAAATAACAAAATTTAATCTTGAATAAAACTCTTGGATAGAAATTAAACTCCCATGATGATATAGTTTCTTTCCTGTAACGAAACTAAATTCCCAGCCGAAGTAAAGTTTCGTTCCAGAGGCAGTTTCGTTACAAGGCAATAGATTTCTTTGCCGCGCTTCGGATTTAGTTTCGTTACGTACTTTCATTTCTGTGCACAAGAAACAGTAAAGAAATGCTTGATTTATTTTAGTTACGTTTCTGTTGCCATCTTTGGTTATAATAATGGCTACACAATTAACAATAAACTCGAAAAATATACAAAAACGTTCGTTTATATGCCAACAAGCTCTGAATACGCAAAATACGCGATATATGCAAAACATTTCTTACTTTATTTTCAATATTTTGCCATGAAACATACATATTTGAAGTTTCAGGAAGATATGACCATTAACAAAAAGATGCAATTGCATGAACTTCCCAGCTCTAGTTATAATAATATCTACACAATTAATCTATATACTTCTCATGTCGGTTGAATATTTGTAAGTTCTTCCATTCTCCCTCTAAATAGTTTTCTGATGATGCACGAAATCTACTTATAATTTCCATGTAATTCGAGAGACATTCATGGAAGCAATTAAAATTAATATTTAATTTCATTTCGGTTAATGTGCAATTAAAATTTCATGTGATATTTGGGAGCATTCTCCGTAAGTAAGGATATTCAGAGAATTGACGATTAACGATTCTCATAAAGGTGATGTAAAGTTTGGAAATAGTTTACTGGTAGTGAAAATCGATTTAAAAGAATTCTCTTCGCGGTGATTATTTCATTGACACCTTTTTCAGTAGATTTTCTTTCCTTGCTTGTCCAGTTTACCTTTTACCTTTCTGAAACTTACTTGGGCTATCCGGGAGACGCCGTGTCCAGGGCACAGGTGCCGATGTTTCGGTCGCAATTCTGCGACCTTCATCAGGGCGTAGTAAAACCCGAAGATGTTTTTTTTTCCTTCGCCAGTATCCCTGGCGAGGCGGGAATTTATTCGAGATTATGAGATACATTTTTGTTCCAATCTTAAGATTTCTGGAGCTTGGGGAGGGCTTTTAACTTAAAAATACTACTTAAAACTATCTTAAACTTACTTAAAACTATTCATGGCCACTTTGGGCAACTGTTTTAATAAATACAAGTTCTTGGAAGAATGTTTAGAATTCAAAATTCAATAAATTGTTCTGTTTTTCTTCTGGTTTCTTTTGATTCATTCACTCGCTCAGTCATTCTTATACTATATTTACAAACCCATTCACTCACACATTCATACCACACTGCACTTCACTAACACTATCTCTCTTTACACTGTACACTTTTATTCGCCACGGCGCCGACTTTACTCAGACGTACGGCGAAGATTTTTCTTTTTTAAATTTTCCCTTCGCCAATATCATTGGCGAGACGGGAATTTATTCAATCTTGTGGAATACATGAGCTCTAGCTGTTAAGCTTATGGAGCGAAGATGAGGGCTGTAACTTAAACAAACTAACTTAAATCTAACATAAAAATAAGACATGGCCACTTTGGGCAGTGAGTTTTAACAATATAGTTATTAAATAAATTGTTGAAATTGAAGTTCATAGCATTGTTCTTGTATCGTCTTGTTTTTGCATTTACACACTCATTCATACTTAAATTTATATATACAACTCATTCGCTCGCTCATTCATACCACACAACACTGCACTTCACTTCACTTATTTACACTTTTTACGCTGTGATTAATTACGCCACGGCGGCGCCGACTTTACTCAGGCGTCCGTGGCGCCGCGACGTCTTCGAAACTGTAGGCCCGGCGGGACGCGTTTCCGCGCCTCCCACGCAGTTTCCGGCATCAGGAAGCGGCGACCGCCTCCCACGCACTACCTGCTCCCCCGCGTCGCACAGTTCAGAGAACTTGTGCGGGGGAAGTGCGCGGAAGGTGAAGGCGACGTGCTTTGGGCCCTTTCTTCTGTGGAAGGCCCTGTGCAAGCCGCTGTTCGCCGCTATGCCAGTCTCGCGCAGGATGCGCGGAGCGGACGGCCGCAGCGCTCTTTCAAGCGCCATC
Organism: Teleogryllus oceanicus; assembly: GCA_964035755.1. NCBI lineage: Eukaryota > Metazoa > Arthropoda > Insecta > Orthoptera > Gryllidae > Teleogryllus > Teleogryllus oceanicus. Next base: position 323,958,833 of record CAXIVR010000001.1, on the reverse strand, counting down.
TCCGCCCGCCGCTGAAGCTCCGCCGGGAACTGATGGCGCACGCCCAGAACTCCGAGCACGTCAGAGTTACGGGGAGTGCGGTCAGGAGGTGTATTGGGAAGGTGCGGGCGCGCCGTGAGCCGCGCCGCTGTTTTCTGCGACCCAAATGGGACACAGAGTGGAAGGTAGAGCGGCGGCGAATACCTCGCACGCGTACGCCCACAAGGGGCGCACGCATGCGGTGAATAAGCGCCGCTTAAGGGGAAGAGAAAGATCGGGGGAACGGAGAAGGGGTTTTAAAAGAAGAGTTCTAATTTGGATTTTGGCCGCGAGATATCGAGCGTGCCCGTGCCAGCGAAGACCGCTGTCAAGCACCACGCCCAGATATCTCGCTTCGCTCTGCCACGGCAAATGCGCGCCGGCCAAGCTCGCCGTTTCATCGGGGTCTGCCCTCTTACGAGTGAAGTTGACGGCGACGCACTTGTCGAGGTTGAGAGCGAGTCGTTTCCGACTTAGCCATTCAGGGAAGGCGGCGAGACAATCACTTAAGTACTTGATTGACTGCCTGACGTTCGCCGATTTCGCATAATATGCAATATCATCCGCGAACATCAGGAGCCCGCAGCGTTGAATGCCAGTTTTTGATTCAGCAGATATTTCACACGTACGAGCTTTTGTGCGTGTTTCATATGAGCTTTGTAGGCTGTCTTGATGTCGAAGCGGCTCAGGAGCTTGCCATTTTATCAGTGACACCTCGTATATACGGTAGAATGGCCGTCCTGCGGGTGGAATCATCATCATTGGATGTAGTGATGTCAGCAGTGCTAGAGGTGGTCGTTGCCTGCCGTACAGCTTGGTTGGCGGCGTTGGCACTGTAACCATTAGCTCGAAATGTGGTTTTTAAGAGCTCTATTTCAGAGTCTAACGATTTCTTATCACATACTCTCATAGCTCTGATGGCCGGAGTTTTCAGAACCCCTCGTTTTGTTGCCGGGTGATGGTGAGAACCGGCGTGCAGGTAGCGGTTGGTGTGAGTTGGTTTCCGGTAAACACTGTGTCCTAGTCTTACATTCTCTTTACGACTCACCAGCGCGTCGAAGAAAGGCAGTTTATCCCTCATTTTCCATCTCCATGGTGAACTTAATATTGCGGCGTGTGTTGTTGAGGTGCTGGAGGAAGTCAGCTAGGGTGTGAGAACCGTGGTGCCACACTACAAGCGTGTCGTCTACGTACCGGAGCCAAAGTGTAGGTTTTAACGGGGCATTCTCCAGGGCTTCCGTTTCAAAGGCTTCCATGAATAGGTTCGCCACCACCGGCGAGAGGGGGAGCCCATGGCCGCCCCTTCAGCTTGGCCATAGAGTTTTCCACAGTACTGGAAGAAAGTGGACGTGAGGCAGAACTCGGCTAAGTCAGCCCATTCCGTAGTGAGCCTCCGGGAGCAAAGTTTCGTGCGTATGACGGTAGTCGCCTCGTCCACCGGTACCATAGTGAACAAAGACGTGACATCGAAGCTGACGAGGATGTCTGTGTCATTTACGCGTTGCTCCTTAAGAATGTAAATAAGGTGGGCCGAATTCTTGACAGATGACTTGATGTCGTCGGTCAATGGCTGCAGTTTATCGGCCATATAGCGGGCAAGGGGGTGGGTGGGAGAGTTAATGGCGCTCACGATTGGGCGCAGTGGCACGTCAGGCTTATGAATCTTGGGAAGACCAGAGACCTGGGAATACAGTGGTTGCCACGTTTTAGCGTGGTTTTGATCTCAAATTGCTATAGCAACCGAGTTATTTATCCGTGCCACGACCTCTTCTCTCAGCTTCCGTACGGGATTGCTTCGTAGGGAAGTAGAGGTCTGATCTGCCAGTAACGCTTCAACTTTGGAGTGGTAGTCGACGGTGTTCATGACCACCGTAGCATTGCCTTTGTCCGCAGGAACTACTACGATGTCCTCGTGCTTACTTAGTTCCCGCAGCGCTCCACGTTCCTCGCGTGGCAAGTTATTTCGTGGCAATTTAGCATGGGCCAAGAAGCGAGCCGATTCTCTGCGGATGAAGTCGGCCTGGTCCGCAGGCAGTTTTAAGACCGCGTTTTACACCGCTGCCGCGATATCTACGTTAGCGACACGTTCGGGTATGCGAGCGAAATTGAGACCCTTGCTCAATGCAGACAGTGGCGTCGTTCAGCTCTTCGCTCGTTAGGTTGACGTTATTTAGTTGCGCCCACCGCGAAGACCTCAGGATGTTATTTCGCCTTCAGTTTGTCAAATTTTTGAATTCGCTTGCTTCTGGCTGTTTCAAGTATCCGTTCCGCGGATTCCGCCGAAACCGTATCAAGTGCGGTCCAATCAGATATACCTAGACTGCCTGCCAGCATTAAGTGAATTTTAAACAAATTTCGTTCGATGTTAGAAAGTTGCATCCTGGTATGGCGAATCCTCTCGCGTAGGAGAGCGAAACCCGTTCTACGGAGAATACGTAATGCCGCCCGAGTCTGAGTCTGGTGACGGATTTCGAGAAAGGACGGGAGCACGTCCTCATCTCTGCACCGTTGGAGGAAAGCGAACAGGCTCAGCTTCCGTTTTCGTTTGTCTCTTGAGTGGAGAACTCACGAGTGAGTTCACTTAATGCTGGCAGACAGTCTAGGTATATCTGATTGGACCGCACTTGACATGTTTCCTCCCCGTAGAGGATGATCAAGGGAGAGCGTAGGCTTCTGTGCAGGCACCTATGCCCTGGACGCGGCGTCTCCCGGATAGCCAAGTAAGTTCCAATTCCGGCCGCGGAAGCCTACGCTCTTACCTTTCTGAAGTTTCAACAAACTCAATTACACACACTTATCATCACATTCCTTTTCCCATCATTGCGCAATTGGAGCGTAGACAAGGTTTTAATCACATTGTCAATTTACAGCCAAGAACATGTTACATAGTCGTGAAAGTATGGTTGTATTCATTCAAACACAACTGACCGGGAGGTCCTAGGTTCGAGTCCTGACGGCGGCAGAATTTGCGACACTAGCTTTTCAGCTAGGTCGAATTCAGTCACTGTCTGGAGGAGAATTCTAGCGGCCGGCTGCTCTGATCGGTAGTTTTCCGTGGTTTCTCCGATCAACACCAGGCGAATGCCGGAGCAGTACCCTACCAAACGGGCCACGGACCGCGCGCGATCTGTCCTTCCCATTCCTTGTCCTATCCTCTCCCCTTACACACACACTTACACGAACATGCACTACACTACTACATATTCCGGGAGACCTGTCGGGAGCTTAGAGCGCGTCCCGGCTGGGGAGGTGCCCCGCTGGTGGGAGAGGGGAAGATCACTGCTATCGCCGGAGAACTACAACAATCTATGTTTAATGGGAGGTGGCCGTAGCCACCCCCTTCGCATATTTTCGTCTGAAAATGCTCGCTACAAACAACTGAAAAGCCACATGGCTGAGCGTTGTATAATCAGCTCACTGTTAAATAAAAATAAAAAAAATATCGCCGGAGATAAACATGCACTACACTAACGGGACTAATGACTGAAGCAGTTGACGCGCCCGGAAACACGAAATCAATCAATCAATCAATCAAACACAAATTTTAGAGCAGAGCAGTGATTCCTCTGATCAGCGCGATTATTTTAAGCTTTAAGAAAATTCCGGTCTTCACGAAGGAAAGTCAATGAATTTTCCCTTGCCGCATGTTTTGTGCCTAAACACATCGATAGTCTTGGCGATTCCTGGCAGAGCAAGTAAGATTCGTAGGTTCCGCCACCCAGACGCGAGTCACAATCTGTGTCTGAAGCGATAAAGAATCTGAGGGTGGCTTGGAAGTCAGTAGTAAGATTCGTGCTGTGAAAGGTATAACTCGTTAAGCGGTGTGTGTTGAACAGTTGCATATCAGTGGGTTGAACGCGAATCCCAGCTTCATTTGCTTCCTCTATTTTCAAGTAAGAAGTTACTATTTAATTATTACTTTATAAGTAGACCGTTTCTCAACCGTAAGTGATAGTTTCTTCTTGAACGCTTACAGCTTGTTTACGAAAACAATGGAAACCGTAATCGTTTCGTGAAAACTCCAGCGTTATCTTAAAGCCAGGCGATTTAATCACTATGAAATCCTTTATCTTTTTTAAGCATCTGTCAGTATTGAGAGTTTGTGCAAGCGAAGAAGCATAGTGATTTTGTTTCAAATTTATTAATCCGTGTTCGGCCTTTCAAGGTTTTGAATCATACATAATATTTCCATACACAGTTGGTAACGTATGGTATTTTTTAATATATTTTTAACTTAAAATTAAATATTAATTAATTACAGAGCGGTGTCCAGGAAGGATCCTCGAATTCACTTGTAAGTTGCTGTTGTTATTAACTGCTTTCTTTTCTACTATTTTACGGAGGTCAAAGTCAGTCTTTGGAATGCCGAATTTTAATTGTTGAATACGGGTATGAAGTGGAACCTAATTGAAATTTTTGGGTTGTAGGGCAGAGTGGTAGGTTTGTACATAATCGGGAGGAGAGTCTGTCTATCCATTGTTTTATTGGGCATATAGAGAGGTTGTTTTTTTATTGTTTAATTTTTTGAATTTGCTGATATATTAAAGTGCGTTTACTGTTCAGCGAAGATACTTGTTTTGAATTATTTGTTGATTATTTAAAATGCTAAATGCTGATTGCTGCACCTTCCCAAATTTGACAGGCCGATGTTAGTGAAGGTCATCGTATATATTCGAAATAGGATTTGACGTGTCGATATTGATTTTTGAGTTTTTATTAAATAGTTGTTACAGATTTGGCACTTTTAAGAAGTTAGCTGTAATTTTTATGTGATCTTTCCAAGTAAGTCTGTTGTCTATGTGCGTCCTAATTTTACTGAAGTGATAGGGAAGAGCCATTGAATATGTGTTATTTAGAATTAATGAATTTATAGTATAGATTTTGTTAATGAAAATCTTTTTGCTGTGCATTTGAATAGGTCTATGTTAGTTTTCCATTGCTGAAACCATTCTATTAGTGTGTTTTAAACTTCTTGAAGTTTGTTTCGGCAAGTAATTTCTGTGATTCTAGCTGATTTTCCGTTACTTCGTGTTGTTGGAGCAGTTGCTGGTATTGTGAAGTTTTGCGAATTTGTGCTTTATAGTTGCGGGAACACTGTTTGGGTATATATATACATTTCTTCTGCAGTTTCATTGTTTAATATTTGCACTGATATGAGGATATGTCCCCCAGGGGGACAACGCATATGTTTAACTTGTGGTGCACTTCACTAGTAATTTTAATTTCACTTTTAACTACAAATCTGAACAACAAAGTTTAAGGTTTCGCTACCTTCGACCTGGCCTCGGTTGCCCCGGGCCTTATCTTTGCACTCTGCGATAAGCACTATCTACTCTAGAAGCGGTAGGGACGTCTGTTTTTTGTTCTTTATTTAATACATATTTATTTTTCATACGGATGTACATAGTTGTTCCATTTCACTTTATATATATATATATATATATATATATATATATATATATATATATATATATATTGATGGCTTACAACAATTCTTATTTTCTAATCTTAAAAACTAACTCTACTACGGGAAAGGGCAGGAAGCTACAACCTGCACCCACTCTCAACAATTATTTGAAAATATATTTAGGAAGGCATTAAAAGGGTGACGTTTTTTATACGTGTTGGAGTATAGTCTGTTGAGGCGAGGTTGTAGTGGATGGCGTGTGGTATTGAGTTGATAATTGAATAAAAGTTATTGCAGAGATGGGCTATGTGTTTGGTGATGGAAGTTATATTCAGTTCGATGTGTATTTGTCTTTTGGATATACACCGTGGAGCGTGAGTTGCTAATCGGAGAAATCTAAATGTATTGTTTGCAGTATATTTCTGGTTGTAGCTGATGCGTTAGTCCAGACGGGGTACGCGTATAAAATTGAGGGTCTGATTATTGATTAGTATAACGTGATGGCGTTATCTACTGATAAGCAGCTTTTGGAGTTTATTAAAGGTTTTAATTGTGCTATTTTGCATTTTGCTTGTTGGTTTTAGTTGTAATATGGGAATTCCAGTGCAGTTTTGTGTCCAAGTTTAGCCCAAGGTATTTGACTGTTTGGAGGTAAGAAGTTCATGGAATTGTGCTGTTGTTGATTGTAAAGGGGGTAGGAGTGTAGAAGTGCTTTAGTGAGAATATTTTGGCTCTGGATTTTGTTGGGTTTAATTTAATTCTCTAAATTGTTGACCAGTTCTGTCTAGATGTGTTTGTATTTTTTCACTAATAGTTTTAAATGATTGGCTGGATTTATAAATTACCACGTCGTCTGCAAATTGTGATGTATGGGTCTGATTTGTAGTTGGAATATTAAATAGAGTTGGTGAAAATGGGCATCCTTGCGGTAGGCCTGCTTGTATTTTGCGGGGCTTTGAATTGTGCTTTTTCTACTGTCACTGTGAATGTTCTGTCTGTTAAAAAATGTTATATGCTGTTGACCAGGTAGAGTGGTGTTCCTATTGATTGCAATTGAATAGTAATCTTTGGTGCCAAACTCTGTCAAAGGCTTGTGATGTGTCCGAAAGTTGCAGGTTTTGTATCTTGGTATACTGAATGAATATGTTCTGTTAGCCTAAGAAGGTGATGTGAAGTGGAAACTTGGTTAATGAAGCCAAACTGATGTTTCGGTATATTTTGTGTTTTGTCCAAATATTTTTTAACTTCTCGGAATTTACTTCTGTAAAACTTTTGACAGAGTTGATAATAAGCGGATTGGTCTATAACGTTCTGGGATATTGTGATTTTTGTTTGGCTTGGGGACAGGAATAATTTTTGAGTTTTCCAAAGTATTGGATAGTAACCGATTCTTAATATCGAGTTGTAAATATTATTTACGGAGGCTATTGTTGGTGTGGATAGATTTTTTAGTATTTTAGTGTTGATAGTTATGTCCAGAGGCTATTTTTGAGGATAGGTCTTTTATTACATTCTTAAGTTCATTTAGTGAAATGAATTTTATTTTTGCGGGACATTATAGTTCGGAGCGGAAACAGAATTTTCAATTTTCAAGGTTCTGGATGGGCTGATAGTAATCCGCTAATGCTTTGGCTTTGTCAATAGGGGACCTTTTTTCCAGCGGGTGTGTTTATCGGAGGGATGGTATTCTGCTTTCTTATTTTTTTTAATTTCCAAAGTGAGTTGTCAGTTGTGCTTAGGGATTTAATTACGGAGTTAAACCAAGTGACGGTGTTCTTTATTTGCTTTCTGGTTATGGCGTTTAGAATGTTAGGTTCATTTTTTAATTGGGATTTCTATTGTTGTTCCAAAGTCTTGTTCTTTTTCTGGTTTTTATTCCTGTTAATTATGGGTGTGGTAACTTTGAATGTGTTTTTGATTTACTATGTTCTATGTTATTTTGTTGCTCAACGATAGCACTGATTATGTTGTTTAATAATGATATTGAACTTTCAATTTCTAAAGGCCTTTTTAGATTCTTGAATTTGGGGGTTTTGATTATTATGCTTTTCCTGAATTCTTCCCAGTTGAGATTGCTAGTATTTAATATAGGGGGAGGTATGTGTGGGAGCGGAGGTTGATGAGTAGAGATGATTATTGCAACATGATTAGAATGAATTTAGTGGTTTTTGCCAAGTCTGAACTGATAGTGAATGTTGAATTAGTTTTTCAAAAACAGGACGTGACCATCTATGTCGATGAGGAGAGTACAGGAAATGTTCAAAATAGGACTGACTGGCTATAGCTAATAAAAACTAGGAATATTTCAACAGAATCACGCAGAAAATGATTGTAATATACTTAAGGGTGACCATATTTTCGAATCATAAAAAGGGGACATTTTATTTTTTGTTACAACGACACACAAAGTGGCAAAAGAGGACCTTAAACACTATTTTATCACAGATATTTAGGTTTGGAAATCAATATTAAATAAATGAATAAATATGTATAACTTTCATGATGTAGTAGAATCCAATTCACTCCGACCAAAGAATTCCTTACATTAGAAACAAAAGAAAGAAATACACATTTGTTTAATTTGCACTTTCATTCATTACGAAGTAGATCAGTATTTCTCAATTAACATTGCGTACACAAGTATTTCTCAATTAACATTGCAAAGTCGCACAGAAACTCTCAGAAGCAGAAGGATCGTATTACTGTATTTGCCCATAACGATATCGTTAGTGATAAAGCATACACAAGTTGAAATGACGCCACAGCTGCATTTTCTCTTCCCAGAAACCACAACTGACTTTCTAAATATTCTTCTTTCGTGGCACTTCATTGTCGTGTTCGTTCACTTAGTTGTCAATTATCTTGTCGCACTTAGTTTTTATAAACAAATGCGAGGCAAACGGAATATATTATGATAAATTTAATATTGCTGACGGCATTTAATGCTGGCAAGTCATTGTCACAAACAGATATTTTCTCGTCACATTTTCCTGTCAAAAGAAACGGGACTCAAAATAAGGGACTGTTCCAGCTAATACGGGGCGTCTGGTCACCTTAAATATATTCCTATGTACCACTATCACTAGTTCTTATACACAACTTTTTCCTTTACTTTTATTGCAATTTATTGTGGGGGTCTTTCGTTGCCCCCCCCCCCTCTGGAGCACTCTGAGTATTGCATTCAAAGCATAATCAGTTATTGCGTGTTCCTACAAGTACTTCGATATGCCGCATCACGTGCACTCTGCATTAGATTCGCCTTCTACTGAGCTTGCTTAGTTACGTTATTTCAAGTTTAGAATAAGTAGACCGCGGAAATTCAAGCAATTGCAAATTTTTACTGATACCAAAAATAAAACAAAATAAACCGAAAGAAAATAAACCAAAAATAAAGAAATCTTTTGCATTTTAATTTTGCATAATTGCATATTTTTGATTTTTTTTCAACTGCATGTTTTAATTATGCGGCATATTCAAGTGCGTATATTACAGGGTTTTTGTAGGAGTGGGTCGAAGTCAGATGTGTTCCTGTATTTCTCTTTCAAAAGAAAAATTAATGAAGCCATGCCAATGCTACAATACCAACATACTATTTCCGATAATCTGCTGATAAGATTGCTTTCGCTTGAATCGACGTACTTCCTGTAACTTTATTCGCGCGTACGAACTTGGTGAACTGGGCTGAATGTTTCGGCATCGTGTAACAATGCTATTGGTTCTATCGCTTAACCTTTTTTGTTTATTAGAATGTTTGAAATTATATTTTTATATTTTCATTATGCACGTTTTGTACTACAGTTTAAAATGAAGATTATCTATAAATAAATGTTAAATTTTGCTTACGATGTTTTTGTTTAGCGCATATTCTTAGTTTTAAGAGCATATATTGGTTATTTTAAGTGCATATATTGCCAATTTTAAATGCATGGTTGCATACATATTTTAACTTTATTAGTGCGTGAAGTTCCAGGGTCAGAAAATAACACATGTTTCGTTTATTTTAAGCTCAAGAACCAATCTTACTTTTAGTATAAAATCAGTTTCACTCGGTTTTTTAATTATTAAAACAATTATGGTACAATAATTGTATTAGGGTAAATGTACTTTTGGATGCAAATTATGGTACGATTCCATAATTAAGGTACGATCTGGCAACCGTGCTGTTAACTCCGGTTGTGTTTCTGAAATTTCTTTTTGTTTAGGAAAGCAACAGCAAGGTACCTCATGTGCTGTAATTGCCTAGAAAGGTCATTAGTGCTACTCTCTAGTAGCGAATTTAGGATCCAACCAGCTTTCTTTGGCGCGAGTAAATTCTTTGAAGGGGCAACCTTATCTCCGTGACTAGATTACAAAACCTCCCATTGTTGCACACACTCCTTTCTCCTGTGTCTGTCTTACGACTGTTTGAATATTTCGTGTGTGTGCCGGAGCGGCTGATGGTTTGCGCTGACACTAGAATGGCTGCAGTCCGGAGCGAGCGTTGACTTCGTGAAATTGAGGTAGGAATTATTTCTGACTTATGTCTGATGTGTCCTCTCTTCATTGCTGCTCCTGGCATTTCTGCATGTTGTTTGATTCTCTGAAGAGTCTGGAGTAATTAAGGCTTCAACTCCATTTATCCGGGCCGCGTTTGCGTATTCGTCAATCTCTGCGAATAGTCGGGTTTTGTTTTAACACAGTCGTCCTCAGATTATATATTTCTTGTATTAATGTTTCCAGTTACGATAAAAAAGCATTCGATTTGAATATATTGAGTATTAAATACATAGGAGTCATATCTGCATTTGTGGTATTCGGCCTCCGCCTGCGTCCGAATTTTGCTCGAGTTATCCGAAAAACAAAGTTTTTCTTCTTTTATTGTTCTCTTAATGATAAGAACGTAAATTTGCAATGTTCATTTCCCATCTTGCGGAAATGAATAGTCATTGCGAGAAAACCTCTTGTAGGCCGATCGTAGATGCCCTAGTTCGAACGGTTTGAATTTGTAGTTATTTTCATTCGCACCTTGACCAAAGCTAAAAGCCTTTAATTTTTGTGTAGTAGTTTACTTCTTACAATACAGATTTAGGTTCTGATTATTCACTTTATGTATGGCGTGTCAACTGCACCAGCACGGGTTATTTGCCCGCTAGTGAATCCCGGCGCTCCTGCGGCCACGGATAACTTCGCTTGACCCCTCTCTCATTCCCCCTAAAAATCCAGAAAGAGGTGTATAAGCGCAAGCTGAAGCGGCTCGAGGCCTCTAATATGGGCTTCATACGAAAATGTTTGCCAGACTTGTTCTTGTAATCAACCTATTTTTGAATTATAATAAATAGTTTCGAATATAATCATAACTTTTTTCATATTAAATTTTATGTTGAATAACAGTTTTTGCAGTGTCTGTATTATGTTGAATGGCGAATTCATTTCTTGTTTTCGTTTAGTTATGTTTTGTTAAATCACTCTGATATTTGTTGTGGAAATAATGAGAAATAAATTAACTAGCGTCCACAAGTAAGAATTCTCGCTTAGGAGCAGCTTTTAACAGACAATATGTTGTTTATTAATTAATTTTAGCCTCAATTGGCAATTTGAAAGCTGATTAATGTATTATTATATTTTAATGATTGTTTCTTCGCTTTTCTTTCTCACTAACTTATTCTAAACGTATATACTATACACACAATAAATGTCCCACTACGGGCCCTCCAGTCATGTTCAAAATTTGAGAATTTGATTTTGAATATATGGAAAGTATATTTATTTTAGATTGTAGTTCTGTGGGTTGGATTTAAATATTTTTTTAGTCAATTCGCCAACTACTGAGATTTGATATATGGTATGACAAAAGTTAGTGGCAAGATATATGATGTGGTGATCTGACGATTTATCGTTGAATTCCTTATGAAATTGATAATTAAAAATGAACCACGTGGAGTTAGTTATGGATCTCTGGAATTGCTTTTGGATTATTTGAATTTAGCCTATATTTGAATTGACTCTATCAACGCATTTGGAACAGGCTTAAGTAATTGGGTGTCTTATTATGCATTTGTATATTTCTACGGCAGTATTATATTGTGGTGGACTATCTGAATTATTATCGATTTTAATTAAGTTCTGCTTTATTTTCTATATCTTCGTTGCTAGGTGATTGCGTCAATTTAATTTAGTCTTTGTAGTTCTAAGCATTACTTCATTTACAAAAGTTTAGGTCCTGGAACGCGCCCTAAATTAATTATTATTTAATAAAAGCAGTTATATATCTATAATATAATTTAATAATTATAGATCAAATTTAATGACAATTAGTGATATTGGAAGCACTGACTCTACGTGAATATAATAATAATAATAATAATAATAATAATAATAATAACTGGGATTAATAATGATTATTTTACTAATGCTTTTATTACATTCGTAGGTAACTCTATCCATTGCTTTGTCGATTTATAGATCACTGCCACTGTTAAGTGGAAAATTAATTTTGAGTTTACGAACGTTGGTCGAACTAAAAATTGAAGTTGCCAAGTGTTTGTCCTGTTTTTCTGTTTCGTTTCTGAGGGGCCAGAACGCCGTTCCGCCGCATTCCGCCAGAAATCATGTCCTGGTCCTTTAGGACCAAAAGTTAACCGTTTTATTGGGAGGGTAGCATTTTATTCGCATATTGTTTGTTAGCCCGGTAGGGGAGTGTATGGTTTGAGTAATATTATTGCTGTTTTGGTGAGATTTAACTGAATAATTGGGCTTTTGGTCGTAGATTTGTTCTCTGAACAGTTCTTTGTGTTAATCGTTGGTTACAAGCGAAGGGATTTTGGCACGCGTATAAAAAACAGTGACTTATGATCTTCTTGTAAATTATTGTAGCTGTGTTACGTGGTAGTGAGGATCTCTGTTGATAATATTTTTGTTAAAGTACTTTTATTTTTGCTTGATTGACTTTGGTTTGTATGTTTTTCCCAACCTATGCTGAGTCCGAGTTGTTTCATTATGTTCTTCTGTGGGTTTTAGATTCTTGGTTTGTTTTTTATCTTAAGAAAGTGGAAGAAGTATAAAGTCTGAGAAGAAATATTTTGGCAGCGGTTTTTGATGGGTTAAGTTGAACTTTTTTAGCGGCCTAGTGTCGAGTAAATTATGGTAGAGTTGCATTGTATTTCGTATTTTATTTTGATCAGGTCCTCAGGAAAATAGCGCCGTATCGTTCGCAAATTGGGCGACTTTTATTGGATTCAGTGTAGGTAACCTACATAGATCCTGAAGAGTATGCGGGATAATGGTGATCTATGGGGAGGCCTGCTTTTATTTGCGTACAATTTGAGTGGTAGTTGTTGACTAACTGAAAAGGTTTTGTTGGACAGAAAACTGTGGATGGTTGAGATGATGTAATGAGGAGTTTCATTGTTTTAAAATTTTGTTTTTCAGCGCCTGATGGCCTGTTCTGTCGATAGCCTATAGTTTGTCGATAAAGATACCCATTGAATGATGTTTTTTTCTAGAATGGAGAGTGTAGATATTCTTTGAGTCTTAATAGCTGGTGCTGAGTAGATATAAGAGTACAAGGGATATTCAAATATAAACAAAACTTCGTTTATTTGTCTCGCGTCTTTACATTGATCAACGCGTCGTCCCCGGGAATCTGTGACGGCAAAATAGAGAAAAGAAAGAGATGCACACGGCCCTCATACTCATGTCACTAGAATGAACCGAAAACATCGGTGTTTGTTGCACGTCAACAACTGGAAACTGAGTGAAATTTTGAAGAGACTCGGATTACAGTGCGGCCTTGCTTCTCTTGAAAAAAATATTCCATTGGGACCAGAAAGCCGGGGCTAGACAATTTTCGGTCCGGGGCAATGCTGCAACGTAACCCCCTCGAAAAAAGTGAAAATGTGAAAGTTGTAACATGAAACAGAGTTATTTTATTTTAGCACATAATACAAATTACAACATTTAACCTAGAAAAATGTTTTTGAAATATATTTTTTAAGTACAAGTATTTGGTGATCAAATAATAGAATTACCACGGTGATCATAAACGCTAAAAAAATGTATATAGTTAGTGTTTAATAAAATCACTTGTTCTTAAACACATGAAACAATAATATGAACTTCAGTGCAACTTATTTTAATGTTAGCGTCGTTTGATTAATTTCACAGAGTCCTACTTTATAACTAATGACAATAATCAAATATTTAAGGTAAGAAATTAAATGAACATTTTATGAAATATCAGGTTACAGTACCGCGACTTACAAAATTACGTTAACGATTTTATGAGTTCTAATTTATTTTTCAATCTAATTTATTTAATTACTATTTTAATCTAATTAATTACTATTTTTTCCCACCAGTCCCGTCAAGGGACCCATTGTCTTGCGGGGCCCCGGGCGATCGCCCGGTCTGCCCATGCCTAGCGCCGACGCTGGGGTCCAGAAGCGTCAAAATGGTCGCGATAAAGTGGAAAGTGAATGTTTTGAATGGCGACCAGTGTCATTGAAGGCAATATTCGTGGGCTTGTTGACAGCGATCGCCGCATTCCTGTTGCCCATATTGCATCAGAGGTGGGTGTAAGTGTCCCTACCGTTGTATCGGACGGCGACTTCCGGCGGCTGGCGGGGGATGGATCAGATGGCGGCTACCGATTCACGATGTCATCCTGCGTGACAACACACGGTCGCATACATTACTGTGATGGGTCATAAATTACAAAATTACACTACCACACGTTTGGTCCACTACTTGTCGACATCTCTACTAATTTTGTTTGTAGCCTCTTCTAGTACTTCTTAGTAGGAACTGCAAGATGAGATTCTGATATTAGCCTTTTGATTAACGTCCAAATGACATACTCGGGGTTTTAGTTTTTTCGTGGACACAACACAGAATAGTCTTTCCTAGCACAGAAAGCATAACTGATTGGGTAGTTTGAATGTCCGTTGTCCAAACATCGGCGATATTGGGTGGGACCGTTGCGCCTTTTTCATTCGGTTATGACTCAATGGTTGAATGTTGATTAAAATCGTTTTTAGTGATTCTGCGTTGTTAAATACGGTTTGGTATTGGATTTTATGTTTTTGCAGTCTGATGATACTGAAACGTGGCGCTGTTTAAGATGTGTAAATATGTACTGTTCATTTACAGATTAATCAAAGTTTTTGGAAACAATGGAAAGTTTTTGTTGGCCGGGTCCTATTAAGAGTGGAATTTTCGTTAGTAACATTCTATAAGCCTTGTTGCGGTCTGTACAATTTTTGTTTCTTCAAAGTCGTTGTCAGTTTGATCAATGGAATAATGTTCCACTTTTTGCGAAAACACATTATGTACTTGGATTTGTACTCTCGTTTACGGTAAGTAAAATAACACTGCTCCCTGGTTGTTGATTGTGCATTGTGAAACCACAGTAGTTTAAACTGAAACGAATATTAAGGAAATATTTTAAACGACTTTTCATCACTACTGCTAAATCAATATTTATCTCATGTACTATAATCTTACAACAAATGTCTCATATTCTGATCATGATTTTTACATGGCAAAAAATATAGGATATTAATAGGATGTAATTAGTTTTTTTTCTCTCCCAATGTTATATTGTTTTCATATTTAGAAAAATATATCCAAATACTCATGGGCATTAATAATATTAAATATTTTTGTATAAATATGTGTTTCTCGAGGTTGAAATGAGTGAAGAAGAAAGTCTACTCGTTTTAGACAGAACCTTGGAAGCTGTACTTATAACTATTAATTTCTTTCGCCAATAAGCAATTCGCACTGCATGTGAGGTTTAGGGTATCTAAACTTATATTTTTCTTTCACAAACAAAAAGCTCACTCAGCATTTGTACTAAGGACCGCGGAAAACCGGTCAAAAATCACAATAGAAGTGACATAGATAGTTCTTGCTACTGCGAGAGTTGTTACTTAAATAATGTGAGAAAAAATTGAGATTAGAGATTGTAGGTATGAGTCCGAATCCTAAAACTTGTCATTTCGCGAAAACGTTGCAAACATTGAAGAGATATATTGCGATTAATCTTATTTCAGTTAGTCTACCTGAAATATACCTTATCCCACGCTCTATTGTTAGTAACGTGAAAATTTTGTATTTTTTATGAGCTCATTTCGTGCATTAACTTGTTCGTGCATTAACTTGTGCGTGCATTCGTTCTTAGCACAACATTGTTGCTTTTGACTGAATTCTATCGAACCACGAATCAATCACTGAGAAGTTGAGGGGTTGACAGATGGTCATTTACGTCAAACTTTATTGCCGATGTTGGTGTTGTTGCGTTGGTGTTCATTGCCGCTTCTGCTTGAAACAAAATGGTCTCATTCCATCCTGTAGTCGTTATTGTTATAACATTTACTCACAGTAAATAAGTACTAAATCATAGGGGGACATTTTAAATTCCAAAATGACGATTAACATGTTAAACAAACGGCTGTACTGAAGTATTCCCCATACCACAAACTTCGCTTTTCTCTTTACCAGATGTTCCAATGAGACGGGAGATTTGAAACTGGGATAAGCTACCGGACCCTGTATTTCCTCTTAAGATAACCTTACATCTGCAAAGTTCTTATACCATCCAGATGGATTTCTTGTATTACCACATTGAAGATCCAACCAGCCTTCGGGCTGACAACTTTACAGAAAACACAAACTGCAAAAACATATTATGCTGGGAAAGCGTTTTGGTGTACTTTTTTCTAGCTTTCGTTTGACGAACCATTCAATTTTGTCATTATATTATTATTCCATTCCTTTTCTTAATTCTTTTATTATTGTTTCGTTGTAGACGTAGGTCAGGGTTCATATAGTCTGATGACGTTTTTATTTCCTTTTGTAGTTTATTTTCGTAAAAAAACTAACACCGACAACATAAGGAGGAGAGGTATGGTAGCAGTGGCTCACCTCTAACACGGATTTTCTCCTCGGTCATGGTGCAGCAATGGCTCAGAATCCGTCGTGAGGCATCGAAATGCGCCGATGAGATGAAGGAGTTCCGAGTTTCCGTCTCGTGCTGAGGAAGAAGGAAATTCTCGCTGACTTGGACGCTGTAATGCAGGTCTCCGCCCGCTGACGAATCCGCCATCCGCGTGTCTCTCATCCCAAATCCGTTGCGACCCCGCGTGCCATCGTCTGCTTTCCTCGGACTTCGAAGGCCCCACCGAGATCTGAATCACAGTCTCAGAATCTCGTTTTTTGACAATCGACAAACATTATATTCCTATATTATTTCTCGGGCGTAGTGGCCGCTTGGCTGTATTAAACAGCTGTGCTACTCTCGACCTACCGCGGTTACGTTGGGGTTTAAAGGTGGTAGACATTGCCAAATTTTAAAAATTGCTGGTAAGACACTTTGAACACCGGGAGCGGTAGCTCAGTGCATCAGCTGATGCCACTGCAGCGCCTCTGACTGCGAGGTCCTAGGTTCGAGTCCTGACGGCGGCAGGATTTTCGACACTAGCTTTTCAGCTAGGTCGAATTCAGTCGCTGCCTGGAGGAGAATTCTAGCGGCCGACTGCTCTGATCGGTAGTTTTCCGTGGTTTCTCCGATCAACACCAGGCGAATACCGCAGCAGCACCCTACCAAACGGGCCACGGACCGCGCGCGATCTTTCCTTCCTCTCCCTTGTCCTATCGTCTCCCCCTTACACACACTTACACTAACATGCACTACACTACCACATATTCCGGGAGATCGGTCGGGAGGTTAGTGCTTGGCCCGGCTGGGGCAGTGCCTCGCTGGTGGGAGAGTCCTGGTTAGGGGAAAACCCCACTAGCCGACGGTAGGTCGGCGCCGGATCTCGCCATCCAGCGGGGGAAGATCACCTCCATCTCCCGAGAAAAACATACACTACACTATCGGGACTAATGACCAAAGCAGTTGATGCGCCCGGAAACACGAAAAACCAAACTCTTTGAAACAAACCAAACTCTTTGAACAATCTACAGTTTTGTAATCAAAATTAATATCCCCCAAACAAAATTCTATGCTCATTTGCAATCATGAGAAAATCTGTCCTGTTTGAAGCCCTATTGCCAAGAGGGACAGATGAACTACAAAAGTAAACAATAAAAAAAGCGTTAAAATGTGCTACGCTTTGGACCGATGAATTCTATTTTTAAAAAATCTTACCAGTTACAGCCATTGAAGTTGGTGACATCTCGATGGGCTCAAACAAGGCATCTGAAAACGAACACAAACATAAAATAGAAGTTCCACACTTTCAAGTAAATTATTTGAATGCCCTTTCAAGACAAACACTTACCAAGAATACTGTCAGCAAGTATATAGGGCACATTTCCTGCAGTATACCATAGCTTCTGTATCCACAAATGATCGATTATTATCCCAAGTTTTCAGTATCATTATTGTTCCCAGTTACATGCTGTTGCAGAAAATGCTCTTTGCGTATTGACTCAGTAATGGTTAAATGTGCATTTGGCGAGAGTTGGTAATTATGCGTTGGACAAACTCAATGATGTTTTATGTTATCGCGAAGGTCGAAGGCCCGAGCCTCATCCTCAACTCGGACACGCATAGCGAAGCGTCACAATTCTGCACGCGTGAACAAAACGGATCACAAACTGCATTTCTACCGAAATAAATTTTCTAGAACAGGTGTTTAAACGTTCCATGGACTATCGTTCGCGTCACAAGAATCCGAATTGAACGATACATAAAGTAGTATTAAGGAGGCCGTGACGGCGAAGGCCGAGGTGCTCCGTAAACCCAGGATCAAGCGAACTTTCATTTCCCATTATTTCCACTCGTTCGGTTTTGTCACGGTTGTGTACATTGTTTCCTTCCCCTACACACTTACCGTATCTTTAATGTCCTTTGAAAGCATTCGATGTGGCGATACGGCGTGGATGCCAGATGCAAGTTTGCAAGAGCATTGTTGTTCGCAGTTATTTGCTGTTCCAGAAGATGCACATGCGTTGCACGTTGACTTACTAATGGTTAAAT
Organism: Teleogryllus oceanicus; assembly: GCA_964035755.1. Taxonomy (NCBI): domain Eukaryota; kingdom Metazoa; phylum Arthropoda; class Insecta; order Orthoptera; family Gryllidae; genus Teleogryllus; species Teleogryllus oceanicus. The sequence continues at coordinate 323,940,444 of CAXIVR010000001.1, read as the reverse complement.
ACTTCCACGTGCATTTGGCGAGAGCTTGTTCCCAATATCCTTTAGCCATTCTAGTATGCCACCATCCTAATGGTCCAAGGGAAACTACGAAGAATGGGATCTAGAGTGATAATCATAGCACTAGAAACCAGCAATCACGCTAATCGTTACTATTATTATCACTCGGCTTAAACAACTGTGTAAATTAGTATTTCTTCATTACCATCTCGTAGCGTCAGTTGTGTGTATCACAAGCAACGCGTTGTTGCTTAATAACCTGGAAGATTTGACATTCGTTGTAAATATTGTCTTGTCTCTTCGATGCACTTCTAACGAGTGTTGTTGCGAGCTCTCGTCAGAATTCTTCTATGCCGCACTCGTGTCCATTCATCAGGATCTTTCTGAAGGTATCACGTACTTGGGCAACAGTTCTTGATGAGCGTTTAATATTTTGAACTGATCATCAAAGCATGAGCTCCTTTCTCTAGACTGTCGAATTGTATAGTTGGTCGTGGTTGAGAAAGAGGATGCTGATCGAAGGAGAATACTGTTGCTAGAATGAAGTAACTGACATTAAACCCCTCGACATTGAGCACCCAGATCCGCCGCTAATGTAACTTCATCATGAAATCATAGTAGATTGAAATACAAACCTGGTGACGTCAAATGTCTAATATAATCATGTGATTTCCGTTTTTCGAAGGTCGCTCCTTGATGGCGGATCTCATTCAAATTTGTAAACCTTTCGAAGGGAAAATATATAAACCCAAACGCTTGCAACGTAACAGTAAATGTTACATCCACTCATCATAGCGTTAGGATGATTTAAAATCATTATTGACGAATGTATTGTTAACGGTAAGAATATTTGACGTGATCGCTACTGTAATTTTAGTTATGGTCCCAATTATCGTAATAAGTTTTCGTGTTCGTTCGAACTAGAACTCAGGTCTATATGATGTACAGATGTTGAAAATAAGGGTGCATTTTCAATTTAACATTTATGAGAACATAACCAAAAATATAGCTTGGAAAACTATATTTTTTACAAAACTCCATCAGAGTTCCAAGTAAATGTTTCTTTGCTTGTAATCTATTAAACGAGTCCTTTTTGGACCGTCTATTACATTTTTTGTGGTTTAGCTCATCTTGGTACCCCCACTGCTTAGTACAGGTTACCAAAAATGTGCAGGATCTTATATTCAATTTAAAATGAAATTGATTATTTGATATTCACAATTTTATCGCATCCAATGACAGAGCACACTGATATTAATGCTCCATCTCTTGTACTCTTACGAACTGTCAGATCATTAGAGGTGTCTGCAAACACTTTGTAGAGAATTAAGAATGTCATTTACTGCAGATAACAATAATTCTTTAAAATTGTGTCTCTGAGCTCTGACTCCTCACAATTTTTTTTAAACAAAATTATCTCATGTTAGCTTACATTATGGGAGTATACTTTTAAATTACAATTATACATCAACATTATTTTCACTCTTATGAATCATTTCCATGCAATTTTAACTGCAAAAATTCAGATCAGAATCTGAAATATCAGATATAATCTTTCACATTTCTTCATGTCAGTCTCCCTGCAATACCAATCTGATAAATATTGTCTAGGGGCATGAAATAGGCTAGCAAATGTATCTGCCACACTTGATGTATCAATATTCTAAAAGAGAGAAGAACCTGTAAGAATCAATAATAAATCATTACCAATACTCTGTAGTTTCAGTAGCATACTTCTATTTGCTTTACACACACATTAAAAAAAACTCACCGTTTTCAGTACGAACTGTAGCCTGTGCACAAGGATCTTTGATGAAAATTTAAAAAAAAATGCTGGTAAGACTCTTTGAACAATCTACAGTTTTGTAATAAAAATTAATATCCCCCAAACAAAATTGTATGCTCATTTGCAATCTTGAGAAAATCCGTCCTGTTTGAAGCCCTACTGCCAAGAGGGACAGATGATCTACAATAGTAAACAATAAAAAATCGTTAAAATGTGCTACGCTTTCGACCGATGAATGTTATTTTTAAAAAATCTTACCAGTTACAGCCAATGAAGTTGGTGACATCTCGATGGGCTCAAACAAGGCATCTGAAAATGAACACAAACATAAAATAGAAGTTCCACACTTTCAAGTAAATTATTTGAATGCCCTTTCAAGACAAACACTTACCAAGAATACTGTCAGCAAGTGTATCGGGCACATTTCCTGCAGTATACCATAGCTTCTGTATCCACAAATGATCGATTATTATCCCAAGTTTTCAGTAGCATTATTGTTCCCAGTTACATGCTGTTGCAGAAAAAGCTCTTTGCTTATTGACTGAGTAATGGTTAAATGAGCATTTGGCGAGAGCTGGTAATTATGCGTTGGACAGACTCAATGATGTTTTATGTTATCGCGAGGGCCGAAGGCCCGTGCCTCATCCTCAACTCGGACACGCGTAGCGAAGCGTCACAATTCTGCACGCGCGAACTAAACCGATCACAAACTGCATTTCTACCGAAAGAAAGTTTCTAGAAACCTGTTTTAGGTTTAAACGTTCCTCGTATGAATCATTGACTATCGTTCGCGTCACAAAAATCAGAATTGAACGATACATATAGTAGTATGAAGGAGGCCGTCACGGCCAAAGCCGAGGTGCTCCGTAAACCCTGGATCAAGCGAAATTTTCCCATTAATAATTTCCCATTATTCCCACTCGTTTGGTTTTGTCACACCCTCCCCTACACACTTACCGTATTTTTAATGTCCTTTAAAAGCATTCGATGCGGCGATACGGCGTGGGTGCCAGATGCAAGTTTGCAAGAGCATTGTTGTTCGCAGTTATTTGCTGTTCCAGAAGATGCACATGCGTTGCACATTGACTTCCTTACTAATGGTTAAATACTTCCACGTGCATTTGGCGAGAGCTGGTTCCCAATATCTTTTAGCCATTCTAGTATGCCACCATCCCAATGGTCCAAGGGAAACTACGAAGAATGGGATCTAGAGTGATAATCATAGCACTAGAAACCAGCAATCACGCTAATCGTTACTATTATTATCACTCGGCTTAAACAACTGTGTAAATTAGTATTTCTTCATTACCATCTCGTAGCGTCAGTTGTGTGTATCACAAGCAATGCGTTGTTGCTTAATCACCTGGAAGATTTGACATTCGTTGTAAATATTGTCTTGTCTCTTCGATGCACTTCTAACGAGTGTTGTTGCAAGCTCTCGTCAGAATTCTTCTATGCCGCACTCGTGTCCATTCATCAGGATCTTTCTGAAGGTATCCCGTACTTGGACAACTGTTCTTGATGAGCGTTTAATATTTTGAACTGATCATCAAAGCATGAGCTCCTTTCCCTAGAGTGTCGAATTGTATAGTTGGTCGTGGTTGAGAAAGAGGATGCTGATCGAAGGAGAATACTGTTGCTAGAATGAAGTAACTGACATTAAACCCCTCGACATTGAGCACCCAGATCCGCCGCTAATGTAACTTCATCATGAAATCATAGTAGATTGAAATACAAACCTGGTGACGTCAAATGTCTCTTCCAATAACATCAATTTCCAGTACCGTGAAATATAATCATGTGATTTCCGTTTTTCGAAGGTCGCTCCTTGATGGCGGATCTCATTCAAATTTGCAAACCTTTCGAAGGGAAAATATATAAACCCAAACGCTTGCAACGTAACAGTAAATGTTACATCCACTCATCATAGCGTTAGGATGATTTAAAATCAATATTGACGTGTGGTTTGTTAACGGTAAGAATATTTGACGTGATCGCTACTGTAATTTTAGTTATGGTCCCAATTATCGTAATAAGTTTTCGTGTTCGTTCGAACTAGAACTCAGGTCTTTATGACGTACAGATGTTGAAAATAAGGGTGCATTTTCAATTTAACATTTATGAGAACATAACCAAAAATATAGCTTGGAAAACTATATTTTTTACAAAACTCCATCAGAGTTCCAAGTAAATGTTTCTTTGCTTGTAATCTATTAAACGAGTCCTTTTTGGACCGTCTATTACATTTTTTGTGGTTTAGCTCATCTTGGTACCCCCACTGCTAAGTACAGGTTACCAAAAATGTGCAGGATCTTATATTCAATTTAAAATGAAATTGATTATTTGATATTCACAATTTTATCGCATCCAATGACAGAGCACACTGATATTAATGCTTCATCTCTTGTACTCTTACGAACTGTCAGATCAGAAGAGGTGTCTGCAAACACTTTGTAGAGAATTAAGAATGTCATTTACTGCAGATAACAATAATTCTTTAAAATTGTCTCTGAGCTCTGACTCCTCAAAAAATTTTTTTAAACAAAATTATCTCATGTTATCTTACATTATGGGAGTATACTTTTAAATTACAATTATACATCAACATTATTTTCACTCTTATGAATCATTTCCATGCAATTTTAACTGCAAAAATTCAGATCAGAATCTGAAATATCAGATATAATCTTTCAAATTTTTTCATGTCAGCCTGCCTACAATACCAATCTGGTAAATATTGTCTAGGGGCATGAAAAAGGCTAGCAAATGTATCTTCCACACTTGATGCATCAATATTCTAAAAGAGAGAAGAACCTGTAACAATCAATAATAAATCATTACCAATACGCTGTAGTTTCAGTAGCATACTTCTATTTGCTTTACACACACATTAAAAAAAACTCACCGTTTTCAGTACGAACTGTAGCCTGTGCACTAGGATCTGAAAATTTTAAAAAAATGCTGGTAAGACTCTTTGAACAATCTACAGTTTTGTAATAAAAATTAATATCCCCCAAACAAAATTGTATGCTCATTTGCAATCTTGAGAAAATCCGTCCTGTTTGAAGCCCTACTGCCAAGAGGGACAGATGAACTACAATAGTAAACAATAAAAAAATCATTAAAATGTGCTACGCTTTCGACCGATGAATGTTATTTTTAAAAAATCTTACCAGTTACAGCCAATGAAGTTGGTGACATCTCGATGGGCTCAAACAAGGCATCTGAAAATGAACACAAACATAGAAGAGAAGTTCCACACTTTCAAGTAAATTATTTGAATGCCCTTTCAAGACAAACACTTACAAAGAATACTGTCAGCAAATGTATCGGGCACATTTCCAGCAGTATACCATAGCTTCTGTATCCACAAATGATCGATTATTATCCCAAGTTTTCAGTAGCATTATTGTTCCCAGTTACATGCTGTTGCAGAAAAAGCTCTTTGCTTATTGACTGAGTAATGGTTAAATGAGCATTTGGACAGACTCAATGATGTTTTATGTTATCGCGAGGGCCGAAGGCCCGTGTCTCATCCTCAACTCGGACACGCGTAGCGAATCGTCACAATTCTGCACGCGTGAACTAAACCGATCACAAACTGCATTTCTACCGAAAGAAAGTTTCTAGAACAGGTGTTTAAACGTTCCTTGTATGTATCATTGACTATCGTTCGCGTCACAAGAATCAGAATTGAACGATACATAAAATAGTATGAAGGAGGCCGTCACGGCCAAAGCCGAGGTGCTCCGTAAACCCAGGATCAAGCGAACTTTCATTTCCCATTATTCCCACTCGTTTGGTTTTGTCACACCCTCCCCTACACACTTACCGTATTTTTAATGTCCTTTAAAAGCATTCGATGCGGCGATACGGCGTGGGTGCCAGATGCAAGTTTGCAAGAGCATTGTTGTTCGCAGTTATTTGCTGTTCCAGAAGATGCACATGCGTTGCACATTGACTTACTAATGGTTAAATACTTCCACGTGCATTTGGCGAGAGCTGGTTCCCAATATCTTTTAGCCATTCTAGTATGCCACCATCCCAATGGTCCAAGGGAAACTACGAAGATTGGAATCTAGAGTGATAATCATAGCACTAGAAACCAGCAATCTCGCTAATCATTTCTATTATTGTCACTCGGCTTAAACAATTTTACAATTAAAATTACAATTAAAGCTAAATGTACCGAAACTAGTTCAATTTGTTGCCACCACGAGACTGCACCAAAATAAGCAAAATTTACTAAACCGATAACGCGTGAAAACATTGCCCGATTTTCAATCTGTAAACGGCAGTGGACTCCTTTTAAAATAGAAGTTACGCTCCGAAGCCGTTTTTTCAAAAAAGGTTTCCAAACATTTTTTAGAAATTTTTTCTCATAGTTTCGGGGAGAAATTAAAAAATGTGGGCTTATAGCGCGATGACGACGTGCTTCCTGAATCCAACGCCGTGTCAATCATGCAAATCGGATGAATAGGAGCGGCGTAAAGTGAAATTTCGGAAAAACACGACACCCCCTTTTCCCGCTCCTTACAGTGGCGTAACCCGCCCGACCCTCGTTGGCGCTCCGTCGTCGCGGCCGAACGGCCAAACCCGGCGGCCTGCGGCACGGGAGGAGTCCATGTTCTCAGGCAGGCAAGCCGGGCAGTCGCAGTTTATGCTTTCGTCCCTTTCAATCTCAATATATTTTTCTCCACTTATCAAACTAGTGATGCTGTAACACAACCCAACGGTCTCGTATCATCTGTAATAGTCGTATAAAACTATATATCTTCTTCACATATTTCCGTCTTCCTTCGAGTACCATCAAAAATTATTTGTGGCATTACCAAAAATATCGATTCCGATTTGGAAACTGATTTCAAAAAGAAAATTGAACCAATTGTGTAAATTTCACCAATATTCCATGTTCTAACATCTTATTTTACATACATTTTACTTCTAAGATCTTCCGTTATCATTCCACTGCCAGAAAGAATGAGCCGATATTACGCACGAGCTCATTTATCCTGCGACTCGATTTTTTAAAACGGCGTTTGTCTCCGTGATAGATTTTACCTGATGAACCTGTTTCCCCAAGTAAAATCGCCGAAGCTAATTTTAAAACTGTTTTTGTAGTACTTTTGGATAAATTTGAAAAGTAGTAAAATAGCGCACAGGCGAGATGCATTCTAAATCCAACGCTGTAACAAACATTGAAGTCTAATATTAAAAATCATGACATGTCCCAGCTTACTTGCTAAGTTATATTGATATATAATGAATGTTATATTTGTATAAACTTGAAGATATGAATAAGTAATTCCCCGCGAGGAATACCATACTAGAAGAGTTATATCCGTCGATGAGGCGGCTAAATTATGTTTTGTTATATAGTTATTAATTCGGTAACTTTTACATTTCTACATTGAGATACTATTTTTCTGAAGATCGTACACGCTTTTCTGTAACATTTAATCGAGTAGCAATTCAATTTATAAGATTTAATATACTACTAGTAAAACATGGTTTACTCAGTCTCACTGATAAACCTTATATTATGGAATGTGAATCAGAATGCAGAAGTATTCAATCCGTGATCCTAATCTTGGTGTCGCAGATAGGAATACAACATTGATGTTGATATTTTCAAAACATAGATTTTGTATAGACTCATGAACATATTTCATAAACAAATTAAACATTTATGGAACCTGATGTTTATTATTGATCTTTTAAGCTTGATGAATAGTTTGTGAATGAAAAGAATCGATAATCGTATGAACAAACTGTTCTTTTATATACGCGTACATGTAAAATTCCGTGTGAGTTCAGCAAACAATTTGCACTCTCTAATCTGACTCCCCTCCACTCCATCCATAACTGTTGTGAAATTGTCTTACAGATCACTTTTTGACTTATAAAATGTTTATGAACTACACGTGACATGTCAACAATCCTTCTCTTTATGATTTTATTGCTATTTACCATGTAGTAGCAAATGAGTCATTTACCGTTTATTTAGAGGGAAAGGTAACCACTTCATTTCTATTATTATAAAAGTTGCATAAAAAGAAAGGCATTTCCAAACCTTAGTTTTTGGAAAGCATAGGCTCATACTTCCTGTTTTGAGTCCGGTTGGGTTGGGGTCCCTTGGGCCTCCGGATTTTCCCCGGCCGCTCGAGAGAAACAATGAGATGGTTTTCCAGATATTTTGGCTAATCCTCACTTGCAATATTTAAAGCAGTAACGGTTCAATTACCTGGAATTTTTACAACTTCATAATATAGAGAATCAGTCAGTTAGCTACTGACCACGAAATGGACATGAAATTGTTCTTACTGTATGTGAAACATTTTGCTTCAATATTGCTATTTACTGTTGAGTTGGGGGAACATATTATCCTACATAGAATAATTCTGAGCCATGGAAGTGGAGGTGTCTGTTAGTGACATTACCGGGCGTTCGAGAAAACGAAAAGAAACAAAAAAAGAACAAAATGAAAAAAAAACGAAACATGAATCGTTCAAACCGTAAGGTAAGGAAGCCTAACATGTTTTTTCAAAATATGTCAAAAATAATTGTTTCTTGATAAAAGGAGGAAAAATGAAGGCGCTCTTTATTTTCGCCAAACGTCTCAATGGATTTGTATAAAATTCTGTAAGTCGGGATATTCTTCTTTCTTTTTAGGGTTTTTTTTTCCAGCCGACAGCCGGTTACATTTTGCGTCCCAATGGGACGCATATTCGACCATACACTAGACACCAACACACTTGCGGGCTCCTCAGATCTGGGGTCAGCAGGACGCGAGGCCCTCCGCGACAACACATACATACAAAGACAAGGAACAAACAACCATGCCCAAGACGGGACTCGAACCCGCGACCCTTCGGACTAAAGCGCTGAGTCGGTTCTCGCTCTTAGCCACCTCGGCCATCCAGGTCGGCCGGGATATTCTTACTTTAATAATAAATAAATTATATAATTTTTAATACAATTTGCAATAATGGGTTTTGTGCAAAAAGCTGCACAACAAAGAAGCAAGAAAATGAATGTTAATTTTCCCAATATATTTTTATGAATTAAAAAAAAAACAATTTATTTTCCATTCCATTCAAATCAAGATATGTCCAGCTGTCATTCAATCAAAGGATGATAGATAATTCCCATTCATTCGAAACGAGACATTTCCAACGCGAAACTCACGCTAAAATTCAACCAAACATACCACAATTAAATTTTATATTAATAATATATTTAGCTATCATTATTACATAATTAAGAATTGTGTACAAATCAAATATTAGCATAAATTTGATACTATAATATTTTGCGTTTTTTCTCGAAAAGGAGGTTGACTTGTCACGTTTTGAATGTTTGCTCCTCATTTCACGCTCCTTTCTTTCCAAGCCCAGCGCCGCCAGGGCCCGCGGTCAAGTATACAGTCACCCTTCTGACCTGGAAGTAGGGTGCACCTCTGGCACACTGCTGTTCTGATAGCGTGACTTTCCTGACCTCCGCAGACATCTCGCCGCTTTCTTGGGCGGGCTGCGTGCTACACTAGGGCAATTCGATATGCCCAAGCGTAGGAAGAGGGCGGTGAGCAGTTTTCAGTGGGCGAGAACATTGTGCAATGACGAAGTGGAGATTTTATTTACTCTATAAGAATTAGTGGAATCATTCGCGTTTCCTTATTATTAGTAACCATCACTTATATATATATATATATATATATATATATATATATATATATATATATACACAAAATACTTATTTAAACTATAAATAACAATTATGAGAGCGTATTTGATTAATAAACGTTTTGTGAGATATTTTAACTCATCACTGAAAACCTTTTTAAATACAAAAATACATATTTCAAATACAAGTATTTAAATATTGCTCAACACTGTCTATAAACTATGTGCGATCAGCGATGTACTAATCTCAGTTCCCAGCTTGAGCGTAGTATTAATATGTATGCCACGAGTAAGTCCGGAAAAAATTGTAGAATGAAATTGGAAAATATGAACATAAATATATAAGGAAAACGCTAAAAAACGAAATGTAAAATCAGATTTTCCTGCAATATGTAACATCAAATTATTATTTCTAAATTTAATTTTAAAAAATTAAAAATGGTAATTCTTTTAAGTGTCCCTTCTCTCCGTGGAAAAAAAGTAGTGGTTTTTGATAAATTTTTAAATATATACATCAATTTCATTCCCAAATTACTCTAAAATAACGCGGATTTTCAATTAACTTTCATGACCTTTGCAATCTTCGAAAATACGGCGGGTTGGGCGAAAATGGGACCAGCATCATATTTTTTATTGTCTTTAAACTAAAAAATTGAAGCTCTTTTTGAGAAAACGTTACGATTTTTTAATTGCCAAATTGCCACCCGAAATTGTAGGAAAACTACTCATATTTCTCTAAAAATTGTACATGATCTTATTTCCAAATCTGTCAGAACAGATTTCAGTAAGGAAAAAATTTATCATCATTATTATAATTGTAGGAATATACCCCAAAAAATTGCACGTTAGCGATTTTCTGAAAATATGGGATGTCAACAAACACCATACTTGCACATTTCTCATGCGTTCTGTACGCTACCCGAAGACAAAATTTAATCAAATAATTTGGTGACTTGAGAAAATTTTGTAAATGAGTTTCATGCTGAATGTAAAGTACCCTCAAAAATCAAAATATTCGTTTGAAACTCCCAAAGGCGCATGTTCTTTCAGGTAGATTGGGGAATATCAATTTTTAGAGAAAATTCGCAGAACGGTTTAGGCGTTAGCTTTGGCCACAAACGAACAGACACGTTTTGGCGTCAATCCATTTTTAGGTATCAAGGACCCATGAAACATGTATTTTCACTACACCACGAGTTATAAGAAGTAATTTTTTATATTGCAACAGAATTTATCCACATTTACGTTGCCAGGGCCCGGCAAAAGTGTTTTCAAGTGCACGATTACATAACTTTCTCTTCTTAGATTGACAAGGGGATTGACAAGAGGAAGAAAGTAAAATGTTCAGAATTTGAAATTCCATAAATAAAATATTCATTACATCGAATTTAAAAATAAATACTTTCTCTACCTACTGTTTGTGTAAGAAGATGGATTTATTTGTCAGCAATGACAACAATGGTACGTACGTAGAAAACTCAGGGACGAGCAGAATCTTTGATCACTCTCTTCAATATCTTTACGTGAGGCATTTCTGAATTAGTATAAGAAAAAATATGGTTATTGCTAAACAAAAATAAAATAAATTTAAAAGAAACGCTTTTCAAAATTAATAGAATATGTTATCGGAAAGAATTTCAAGAAATTTTATAGATTTGTAAAAAAATGTAAAATCAGCAAAATTTGTAAATACATAATAGTGTGCAAAATGACGTGTATAGTGTGACGAAAAAATTAGATATTTGTTGATTTTAACAATTCGCCAAGATTACTCTATCCGGACTCTAGCCATGAGATCGTCGGGCAGTGCCGCGAAATAGAATTTTGACATTACTGAAGATTTTCTGTTTTCTACATTTGTCCAAATAATTCAATTTATCCTATTTCAGTCTACGATATGGCGTTGGATTCTGGAGACATCTCGCCTGTGTGCTATTATATCTCTTTTCCAAATTGTCCGAAAGTATGAAAACAGTTTTAAAATGAGCTTCGGCGATTTTACTTGGGAAAACAGGTTCATCAGGTGTAATCTATCAAGGAGACAAACGCCGTTTTAAAAAATCGAGCCGCAGGATAAATGAGCTCGTGCGTAATATCGGCTCATTCTTTCTGGTAGTGGAATGACAACGGAAGATCTTAGAAGTAAAATGTATGTAAAATAAGATGTTAGAACATGGAATATTGGTGAAATCTACACAAATGGTTCAATTTTCTCTTTGAAATCAGTTTCCAAATCGGAATCGATATTTTTGGTAATGCCACAAATAATTTTTGATGGTACTCGAAGGAAGACGGAAATATGTGAAGAAGATATATAGTTTTATACGGCTATTACAGATGATACGAGACCGTTTGGTTATGTTACAGCATCACTAGTTTGATAAGTGGAGAAAAATATATTGAGATTGAATGGGACGAAAGCATAAACTGCGACTGCCCGGCTTGCCTGCCTGAGAACATGGACTTCTCCCGTGCCGCAGGTCGCCGGGTTTGGCCGTTCGGCCGCGACGACGGAGCGCCCACGAGGGTCGGGCGGGTTACGCCACTGTGAGAAGCGGGAAGGGGGGTTACGTGTTTTTCCGAAATTTCACTTTACGCCGCTCCTATGCATCCGATTTGCATGATTGACCCGGCGTTGGATTCAGGAAGCACGTCGTCATCGCGCTATAAGCTCACATTTTTTAATTTCTCCCTGGAACTATGAGAACAAATTTCTAAAAAATATTTGGAAACCTTTTTTGAAAAAACCGTTTTCGTAGCGTAAATTCTATTTTGAAAAGGAGTCCACTGGCGTTTACAGATCGAAAATCGGACAATTTTTCCAGACGTTATCGGTCTAGGAATTTTCCTGTGATGGTTCTGCGATCTATTGTTTTTTCCTATAAGTATTTTTCGGTGCATTTAGCCTTAAGGAGGCCGTGACAGCGAAGGCCGAGGTGCTCCGTAAACCCAGGATCAAGCGAACTCTAATTTTTCCCATTGTTCTCACTCGTTCGGTTTTGTCACAGTTGTGTACATTGTTTCCTTCCCGTACACACTTACCGTATTTTTAATGTCCTTTAAAAGCATTCGATGCGGCGATACGGCGTGGATACCAGATGCAAGTTTGCAAGAGCATTATTGTTCGCAGTTATTTACTGTTCCAGAAAATGCACATACGTTGCACATTGACTTACTAATGGTTAAATACTTCCACGTGCATTTGGCGAGAGCTGGTTCCCAATATCTTTTAGCCATTCTACATCTAAAACATAAATTGTTTATTTTACAGACATAATTAAAAAATAATAAAAAAATTAGCATTAATCAAGAAATGATATGCATAAACACGTAAGATACGAAAAACGAAGGTCACTTTTTCACATTTCTTCGAAACCCAAATCACCACGTTGCAATGGCTAATTTTCTTTTAAATTTGTGTAATTGGACACCCAGCATCTTCTTGTAGTCATAACAGACCCTTCAGACAATGCGATTAAGCTGTAAACCACTAGATTTGTTTCCTAAACTCAAAGTAACTGGTGGCTAGAGACCGTTAACTGTCCCACAACAAGCACGTGTAGACAACACATCCTGCGCTGGAGACAGAAATTCAACCGAAATCATCCAGCAGAGATGGCGCAAACTATGAAAATGAGTTGTTCACAGATTTACCGTCAGAGCGCGTTGGTGAAAATACGATTGCAGATGGCGTCGGGCGTGAAATTCAAATAACGACAACTTCCGGGGTATCTAGTGACAGAGCACTGTGGGTCTGAAAATTACGTCCCCCCCCACGAAGGTTTCGCCCCTGGCAGGCGCTCACCTGGCCAGCCCCTACCTACGACGTTCCTTTTCATGAACAAAGAAATGATTCCTGATGTATAAAAATTGTACTGTTTTCTTGTGCATGTTCACCGTTTTGAAATCGTAGCTGGCTGAAAGAAGTTTGCTAATGACTTGAGCTATATTTCTTTTTATAGCAGTTGTGCTCGTTACTTTCTTGCTTCTTTCTAGGCTTTGAGATAACACTGCTTGGTTGATCCTTCTAATTTAATAATTCTTTTTATAATTTTCGAGTCTTTTTCCCTCTGACTGCACCTGGTTAATCTCCGGACGCAGCCACCATGGCTCTTACATGATTTCCTTACTCTGACACAGAGGTGTCAAACGGGTTCCTATTTGCTGTACGTCCATACTAATCCATTAGAGGGCAGCCTGTTGCAAACATTTCGTTATCTACCTGTTTAAGTTATCTACCTGTTAATATTTACCAATATCTGGAGAGTTATTTAATGCCCAGGGTTGTTTTCAGAATTTACTTTATAGATCAAGGAAAAGTAGATGAAGTACTCTCAAATAAGAGACAAAAACAATTGTTGCGTTTGTTAAAGTCTTTTGTACTTTTCAATATAGTAATATATTATTTTAAAATTATTACTAATACCTACATACATCTCAGATATTTACTGTGTTTATTCTTTGATACCGGAATAATGGGGTACTGTGAAGTTATTGTATCTGAAATATTGCTTTAGCAGTCGTCGGAGGTTCAAAATCGTAGATTTTCGGCTTCTGCGAGATAACTCTCCAGTGCGTGTTTTCTTTATCATGAAATCGTAGCAGTTTGAAACACAAGACCGAGAACGCAAAACTGAAATGTTGCCTAGAACACTAGACGACAGTACGTGCGTTCAACCCCTGGAGACGTCACATTGGACAATTACATGGAAAGGGCAGTCTCATCTCTGTACATTGCAACTTCAGTTGTGGACACAATTCAGATTATATTCGTCGTCATTAGAAGGCTGCAATTTGCGTCGGGAGTTCGCTCGGCTGGTTTCTGCGCTGCTGGTTTATGTACACTTCAGTGTCACTGATACACGACGGCCGTTTTTCCGCTCTGATGGATCATAACAAAAGATAAAGTATAAAAAAATATTTATTATCAAAAATATGTTTAAACATGACTCGCAATGAAGATTCAGACATTTTTCTCGTCAGTGAAAAGGTCATTCGATTCCTTCTTTGTCGAACATTCCCACAATGATGTGAGATGGACCTGAAAATAGCTTTGAAACTTCTCATTGGTCTGGAAGCTGTAGCCTCCTAGCCTTTTCTCCGATTCAAGGATGATATGAAAATCTCTTGCCGCTGTCTGGCTATACTCCAAATGATGAAGCTCGACCCAACTGCCCCAGATGTTGTTTGATCAGCGATTCTTAATAAATGATGTATGGTTAATTTTCTGTGAATTCAAATTGATGCGTGGGTATGATATCATTTTCGTTGAGGTAATTATTTAGTTTTTTCTCTTTGAATGACTTTTCTCTAGAATTTTAAATAAAGATTGTAACGGACATATTGGTGGATAATATTCTGCATTGGTTGAATTTCTGTTTGGTTTTTAAATGGGAATAACGAGAGAGTATTTCCATATGAGTGGGAAACGTTTTGTTATTTCATAATGTATTTTTAAATGTATTTACATACATTTATAAATGCACACTGTTTTGTTTAAGAATGCTACGACTTGGCTTTGCCAATTTTTTAGAATTTTGTTATTTATTTGGCCATGTCCTGGTACGTTTTTTCAGATATTCGTTTTGTTTAATTTTCCATAGGGAATGAGAAGCAGATTCTGGAGAGTAAATTGTAATCAGGTGATGAGGCTATCTGTGTAATAGTTTTTGTGTCGAGTGTATGGGGTAAGTTGTTGGGTTTGAAAATATCTGCATAATGATTTGCTAGTATTTCCGCTTCATCCAAGAGTGAGGATATTTTCCCTGTGCTGGTGTTAAGTAGAGGAATGGTTTTTTGTTTAATATTTCATTTTTAAATTGCCATAGAGAATTATTACTTGAGCTTAATATTGTATTGCTGTTTGTGTCTGGTGCTGTAGTGTTGTTTTGGTAAAGTTAATAGATTCAGTTCCGTTTTATCTTCAGAGCTTTTTGTGTGATTTCATATCCCTCTTGTTCAATTTTTTATGTGAATCAGATTACTTATGCTTTTGGGTAGTTTCTTTGTTTCATTCTGTCAATAAGCAATTTGTTTGATTTATTGTTCTGTAGTTCATTTAATATTATGGTATTGAGCAGTGCTATTGCGTGATCTGTTTCTGGAGGGATACTTAAGATTTTAAATTTTTGGATGGACTATTTTTACTGTTATTGTGGAATAATCCTCCGTTACTTATACATAGTCATAGTCCTGGCGTCGTTGTTGAGAAGACCGCTGGGTAGAATTTTCGCGTTTGCACCTCTCTCACGCGCTCCTGCATCACTTCCCAGCGGCCAGAATTGCGAAGGAATCCTGGCAGAGGAAGGGTTTAGGACAATTCGACTAGCCGATATGAAGCACACAAACTAGTTTTGTTGAAATAGAGGAATTCTCGTGAGACATTTCTACAAATTTCAAAAACGATTGATGGATCTTCTTGGTAAAATGGCAAGCGACTTTACTCTGTGCCACGCATGATCTTGGTTCCAGGGATGCTATATTAGGCCGATTTTCGCTAATTGGGCGAAAAAAGGGGTTGACTTGCGAAGGAAAAAAATGTGTTTTGCGAGATACCGCCACAAAGGAGGAATTCGTTGTTACGTGGGAGGAGTTTGGATGAATGATGCTTTTTTTTTTTGCTTAATTCATCAATAATACCACCTTTTTCTAAATATTGTACAGATATTGACGGCTTCGGAAAAATGTCCTAAGCATAAGAAATTTAGTATTCATCTTGCAAGTACAGATACGATGGCCAATTCATACGAAGGCAATTCATACATTAAATCGGAACCATATTGGACCTACTCCTCTGATTCTGGGCAGAGTCATATCCGCTCTTAGGGGTAGTATGCATATATGTAGTTATTGAACGACCTACATATCTCTCACATCGCCCGGTCGCATTGTAAACCAGATTTGGCAGACGAACACATTCCAGATAATCGGGTGTATATAACTAAAATTTTGGGAGAAAATAATATTTGGTTTTTATAAAAGAGGCGGAATAAGCTTTCTGTACATCCCATCCCGAGGTTTCAAAAACAGATAATCAATGGGAATGGTAATTGACTCATACGCTATGGTATGCGCCGCTTATACAGCATTTCATTCGTAGCGGCGTATCAATGATACGCATTCCATTCATGCGTATCAAAGATTTCTTTCTTATCTCTAATATTGAGAATATGTATCAAATTTTTAATCCCTCTTGTACAGGCGTCCTTTCACTGCTCCGAAAACTTTAATTTCGGAAGCGTGTATATTACTGTTGTCACGCGCGACTCGTATTCCCGTCCAATAAATCCAGTGCTGTGATTCTTTTAAACATTTTCAGTTGCGTCTCTCTGCCCGCCTTCTTTGCGAGCATCCGCCTTATCGTGCTACACATTTGTTGATACTTTGGATTTGAATTGGATATCTTTCTCAATGGATTCTTCTTTGTCCATCCAGTTCTCATTGCTCTTGTTAGGGCCTGATGTGTAATGGTCTGATCCTCCATTTTAATAAGATTCACCCCCCATTCATCAAGAAAATCTCCAGCAAGTGTTACAGATCCTTAACATAGCATGGAGCAGGGGTCCGATACGCTACACATCTCGTCCTGGTTATACTTTATTATAACGAATAAAAACGACATATTACTGAAGAAAACTGTGGAGTTCATGTGGCAGTTTCCGGCTCATGCATCGAATGTACCTAAACCCAATAGGATCATTTTCGGATTGGAAGTCACGAAATTAACTAGAAGCGTCTAAATAGGGTGTTTAAGAAAAAGGATCGGTAACTAAGAGTGTACTCTCATGTTGAATTCTTGTGGTATTTATTTTTTTCATTTGGATATTTTATCAGTAATTAATGGTTTGTGTCAATGAAAGCGACTTTTCAGGTCATTGTTTCTAACCTCTCTCGTCATGTAGTATATTTTCCTGAATATGTGCTTTGTGAATTTTACAGCGTTGTCTTATTGTTTGTTATCAGTATATGTTTGACCTAGCACCCATAATCACGCCGTGTAGTTAAGCCCCCAATGATCTTTTTAATACATTCAGCTAAAAACACGTTCAGAATGGAAATTAGCGTGCCGGGAAATTGCACACTTGCGAAATATTTTATATCCATTTAATGAATTATTATTAATAACGTAATTTGCATAATCGCGGTTCTTCACATAGCAAAATTTGTCTGTATCAAATAAAGAGTCAAGGCTTAAGGCAAGACACTTTAATTCTGCGTGGAGTGCCAAGACTCACTGGTGAATCAGTGTAG
Organism: Teleogryllus oceanicus; assembly: GCA_964035755.1. NCBI lineage: Eukaryota > Metazoa > Arthropoda > Insecta > Orthoptera > Gryllidae > Teleogryllus > Teleogryllus oceanicus. The sequence continues at coordinate 323,922,729 of CAXIVR010000001.1, read as the reverse complement.
TCTGTGCATGTTTTCTTAAATTCTAGGTTCCCTACCTGGATTCTGCGCTTTTTGAGGATGTTGAGCGATGTCAAAATTTGACTGTTGATGAGCGCAATTAGGGTGTGTGCGTTTTGAGGTGTGCTTCCATATCCACTACGTTGGTCACTAAGTGTCTCATCAGCGTTAATTTTTAAATTTCTGTTCTCTGATAATTCCGCTTGCTGATCACTAGTACCGTAGCCATGTTGTATGTCAACCATATCGATTATTTTCAAAACTTTAGTCATAATTAATATCTTATTTCAATTGGCCTGATTGGTCTTTTTGTTACCTGATGATGTCGTACGCCACGCAGGACAAAACGTCTCGTAATCTTTGATTATTTCCTCTCTAAGCTAAACTTCCGTGGCTTAACCCATTCAGTTCTTGCTGAATTTCGATCCCTTTTGATCTTGATCATCAAAATTTAAAAATATTCCTTAAGATTAGATTCTTTTTCTGTATGTTTTTTCATGAAAATTGTCAGGTTTTACAAAGTTCCGTTTATACTCTACATTTGTATTGTTGGCATTATATAAACTTGATACTAATAACATAATTCTAAAAATCACATTTTGGGGGGAGGAATCCTTTATAGGGAGACATCAACGAAGTTACATTTCAGAAAGCTTTGTAAGGAAGGTATAGAAGGGAAAGCTATTTTAATACGGGTGTCATGAGTGGGATTTCTGCCTAACCGGTGGAGACGTATTCTGCTGATATGAGCTGTGGTAAAACCGTGTGGAGAGATACGTTATGTGATTTCCTATTGTTTCTAGTTGCGATTCAGTATGCAGATTTTGGATGGAAATAAACCACGGGGTATTTGTAATTGTACGGATAAACTGGTTTTAAACGATTTGCAGTTTTTTGGGTGGGTCTACTGTGACCAGTTCTGAGACGTGTGATGACAGTTTGCGTTCTTCCATCGGTCGATCGGTCGAGGTTCATAGATATTTTCTATTATTTTATATAGTTTTGTTTGTATTGACTGCAACTATTTTATATTCCAGTTTTCTTGTATTATTTTACGCAACAAATGTAAAAAAATGTTGCGAGTATTCTTGAATCGGTAAAATGTTGAAGTGTGGGTTACTTGATTTTAGAATTTCAATTAATACAGAATCTAATTGCAAAAGCCTACCATAGAAAACTTTAGACATATCGGGTAATATATACGTTTTTGTTTCATCTGGAAATACAATTGCATCAAAGTCCATGCGGTAGTTTTGAGCATGTGAATACTGTCTTCATATTTGTTAAGTATTTTATAGAAAAGGGTTCGGTATATTATGGGGTTAGTTGTTTCTGTAAGATATTCTGCTGTATTGTCTACATTTTGAGTTTTAAGGTTTCGTGGGGTAGTATTAGTATAGATTCTTGTTAGTATATTATGGACTTAAGAAGATGTAGCAAAGTCTTCGTCTTCATCTCGTGGCTCGAGGAGATTATTGTGACACGCCTTCGGATCGGTCACTGCCATTTCTCCCACGGATGCTTTCCCCGCAAGGACCCACCCCTTACCTGCGATAAATGCGAATTAGATCTTACCGTGGAGCATGTTCTTCTGCACTGTAAGAGATAGCCGCCGAAGGCAACGTCTTGCTGGCTCTAGCTGAGATACTTGGAAATGGCGAATCTTTTCTCTGTAAGCTTTTTAGCTTTTCACGAGAGACTTAATATCTACAGCCTTATGTGAGAGAAGAGTATATGCCAAATATTTATATTTTTGGTTGGAGATTTTAAAATGTTTATCTGGCTTTTTTCTGTCGTGTTCTGTCGTTTGTGTTGACCCATCATTTACGTTATTTGTTGTAAATTGTATTATATCATGAGTTGTTAGGTTTTCCCCACTGCATGTAAGGGCGATGTCATTAGAGAACAGAAATATTTTAATAGTGAGGGGTATGATTTCACTTGTAGCGCTATGTCTAGTCACTAGGGGCGCGTCTAGGAATGCTAGAAAATAAATAAATTCTGCAATTTGTTTATTTTTTCGCGTGTAGATTTGCCATTCTGCTTATTGTTATAACTCTACATAGCGCCCTAGTGAGTTGCGCCCATAGCACTTGCCATGTTTGCCATACCGTACCACGTGCCATGTTTGCCTCTCCACTGACAAATGCTAATTCTCTTGCATTCTTAACACAGTCACGTTATTTGCACCTTATGAGTACTGTGCAATCGTCCGTATCTCTGAAGAAACATTCAGAAATAATAAGCAGAGTGGCAAAACCAAACGCGAAAAAATAAACAAAACACTCAATTTATTTGTTATATTTTATAAACTATTTTTATATTATCATGTTCAGCTTTTGACATCAAAATGACCATATTTTTAATTACAAACGTAGACGTCAAGATGTATGTTTGTTTTAAAGTAATGTTCAAAATAGATTACGCAACTTTTATGTTTATTAATAATAAAGTATAATTAATTATTTTAAATCAGAATGGATTTTAGCTTATAGCTTAATAGCTTACAAATAACATTATTACTACTTGTAAACACGTATTTCCAAGTAGAAATGAAGCTTTTTTTTGGCGAAAGTTTATAATTTAAAAAATACTTTGAGTTAAATCTAAAAAGTGAAATTTTTAATGAAGTTTGGTATCATAGCAATCTACGATGTGGGCAAGTTTTAGATTTTTATCTGGTCCCCAACAGAGATATTACAGTTGAAAATTTGGAAACAGTCTAAAATTCCAATTTATAAGAGGGTGAATTTCAAAGGGTACGTTACTTACCAATGATATTTTACAAAAAGTAACTATACTGTTATGTTTAAACGCACAGAAAAATTAAGGCTGAGATTATATTCCTTCTTTGGGAAATTACTCTCTGAAAATCAAACTTGGTTCACTTGCGTTCCATTGATTTAGTTGCCAATATTTCTCAAATGAAAACATAGATGGTATTTATGTAATTATTCGATTTGTAGGCCAGAGTATAGTGAATCCAATGCCTTTTATTCTAGAATGATAGAACAACCCAGAGCTGAATAATTTTGAAAAGAGTAAACCTCTACAAAGGCGAAAAATGGCTCAAGGCATAAAACAAAAATGGCCGCCATTTATAAACCAGATACAATAAAAACAATTCAAAGATGCTTTTGAACAGCCAAAACATAGGGAAATTTATGTACAAAATATGGATTTTTTTGAAATGGTCGAGCGACGAGTGCTGGACCACTTACAATGGATTGACCCCAAGGCGATTTGGTAGCTCACATGCGCTCAGCAAGAACATTAAGGGTTTATTACATTGTTTATGCTTATGTCTGCGTTAGGTTAATTTTGAGCGTTTGTAATTACAAGCGTAGAAACTAAAGTCGTTCAAAATTTTACTTTCGAATTTCGAACTTCTGTAAGTTACCCTTTTGGGTAACGAACCTCAATATTTACCAACATTCAATGATGTTTTTTTCTTCATGTTAAATATAGAGAGGATGCACTGTGAAATTTTTGCTGTATCTTACAATGTCAAAACTATTTCTTTAAGGTTAATTCACCTTCTCAATTATTGGCAACTCATACTGCGACTGTCATGCCATCACGTCCGTGCAGCCTGAAGGGCCACACACTCTCGAGTACATCACTCCACATAGGATGCGCACCTTCTATTACTTTCCATTTCGAGTTAGCCCTTGGATCCACACTAGCTCAATTCTAATATACCTATAACATGCTCCAAGAATGCGTGTGCATCTGTGTTATTCTCTCTACTGAAACATAGATGGCGTATTCCTGTTTCCTGTACTCAATTAATATCGACTTGCTAAAGATTATATACATTCTTACTGAGTCTCGCAACATGTTAAATGTATACGTTCAATGTGATTCCATTAACGTTGCTTCTTGGTTTATTTCTCATTACATGTAGACATATACACTAGTGTCGTTTTGATAAGGTGACACTGAGTTACCAAATTGCCACACGACAAACAATTATATTCATTTCAGCTCTGAGGAATTTATTTTGCCGTAAAGATAGGAGAAACATTATAAATAAATAATTTCCAAGTGAATCCTGAACAACTAGATGATCTAGTTGGTGGTTGGTCATTATTTTCATCTCTATCTTTGATTTACTGAAGACGGTAAATGAAATGTATGTAATCGACCGAGATACTTCTTGGTACAAAATACATTTTGCTGTGATTTGCTACGTATGCACTTTGTAACTCTTGGTAGAAAATTTGATTTTCTATTAGTAATTCTTGCACGTAAACTAACATTCCAGTTCTTTACCACTTGAATGAAGTATAATATTGCGTAACGTTCAGGTCCTGATCCAACCGCTTTTTCTTCCTTCTAGTTCGTTGTCTCTATTGAATGCATCCGTGACCCATTACACCGAAAAAATGGCTATATTGGCTACATGGCGGTTTTTTCTTCGTATGCACTTCGCAGCTTTTCTGAGGAGTTCACATTAAGTCCCAGAGATCTCTAGTTTTCCTTTGTGATAATGAGGCCGACTGCATACGCTATCGGAGGATTGTCTCCCACGTGCCAGAACAATATATATGATTTTAATTAGACTTGCATTTGTTCATGACGTGTTCTTTACGAAGCTGTGTTGAAGTTTGTTGTTGTTTTGACAGTCCAACTGCTTCCGTCACCCAACGATTATTCGAAAACAAAGCTCAAGTTTGCCTTCTTATCTTTAGAAAGTCGTTTTTTTTTTCAACCAAAATTCATTGAGTGGTTGATTCTTTAGTATGTCAGATGATTTATTTCTTTGAAGTGATAATAATCCTTAATAATCACGCTTTTATCCACCCTTGTGGTGAGGTTGTTGAATTTTGTTGTATTTATTCATGTGCGGAGTAGCTGGGCGTAGTAGCTCCAGGCGAATATCCGAGAATTCTCCCTCCTCTCGTGAGCGCCGTCACCGCCAGGGCCGGTGGCTCCTGGAAGTGCTCACCCTCTCTCTCTCTCTCTCTCTCTCTCACTCTCTCTCTCTCTTTCTGCGCAGCCAGGGGTCGCCCTCTGAGAATACCAATCCCTTTCGGCGCGGACGGTACCTCTCCTTAAGGCGGCTCCACACTTTCCTTATTCGGCGAACAGCGAGCAACCGCTCACCGAATCCCGAGTCGTGCATATGAGTTGCTTGCCATTTGCCGAGTGACGAACATTCGGTGCTCGCCCTACCTACCGCGAGTCCGCCTTTAGGACACATCAAAGAAAGCGAACATTCGCCGAACACAGCAGCTGTTCGAGATTGGGCGAACAGTAGCTCGCTGCTGGGCGATCGGCGATTACCGAATATGTGGAGTCGCCTTTACGGCAAGCCGTTTCTAAAGCCCGTCTTAGAAAGACAGGAGCGGTTTGTAGCTCCTGGACTTCTGGATTACAGTAACGAATAATAAGAAAAACCCCACCACGTAATTCCTGCAAATTCTCTTTGTAAACCTTGGAATCTTTCCTTTGCCTTGTCTCTATGTTTATGAATCGGTGGTTATCCTAAAAATGACTTCAAGTGCAGGAAATAATTTTCATCCAGTATGCGCGCACGCAAACATATGCGCGCGCACGTACACACACACACACACACACACACACACACACACATACACGCCCACTCACACTCTTACACACACACACACAATCTTACAAGCACCAGCTCGTAGGCTGTAGACCCAGCTCACGCTGTAAACCCTACCTCTTTCCTCATTCCTCCCCAATTCTGGCCGCTGGGTAGTGACGCAGGAGCGCGTAGGAGAGAGGCGCGGAGCGGAGATGCTACCTGGCGGTCCTCTTGACAATTGACTGACGAGACGAGACAAACAAAGACAACAAATGTTAAAAAGGACCGGGAGCGGTAGCTCAGTGCATCAACTGACGTCACTGCAGCGCCTCTGAATGGGAGGTCCTAGTTTCGAGTCCTGACGGCGGCAGTATTTTTGACACTAGCTTTTCAGCTAGGTCGAATTCAGTTGCTGTCTGGAAGAGAATTCTAGCGGCTGGCTGCTCTGATCAGTACTTGAATCGATGGGGCAAAAAATATGGAAAAATACGTGGGGAGCGATGTTTTTTAATATTTTTTGTGGCACCCTGAGAACCCCCCCCTTTTTTTCAGTTTTTTCCCTTTAATCTCTGGGTAGCAGAAACCAGAGATATAATCTTCCTCCCTTTTCAGGAAGAAATATAGGTCTCCTTAAATGACCTTAAATGACTTTCTAGCCATGTAGTAATAAGCGGACGGTCCGAAAAAAAGTTGAAAAGCGGAGGCAAACTCATGGTGAAAACATTAGAATTATTAACCTTCTTTATAATCAACGAATGAATTGAAATAATTTTTCACAAACAATGTATTTAGAACGAAATTTTAATAATAGTTTTTATTAATGAAAATGGTTTGTTTGAAAATAAAATATTGATGGCAGATTATTTTATTTCATGGTTCATGTATTACGTCATTTTTTTTTTAAAATTTTTAGTATTTTAAAATAAAAATTTGGATTTACAAGCTGGTTTTTTAACTTAAGAGAATTTTTATTTTTGAAATATTGGAATGTGTTTGTTCAAGTACAATATTTTTTAAAATAGAATTGTTAGATTTTGCTGTATTTTTTATATTAATAATTTTCTTGTATGAATCTAAAACGAACCATATAATAAGTGTAAGTATCACTACTTAAGATCTATAAGTTGCCATGATATTTGAAGCTTTAAAGAATTGTTGTAAAATAACTTTGAAGTATTAATCTTCGTAAACCTGTGACAATGGTGAAAGATGACAATTTACAGAATCTTAATTAAGTTTCTTGGTTCTTCTAAACTATACTATACTAAACGTATATTTGTATACTTATTTATTGAATTATTCATAAATAGATATTAGATCAGCTATGAATTATTTATTTTATGAACATTTACTATTATTAAATTTTTAAATACTAATACTGTATTTTGTGTTTTTATTTTGTGGTTTGGAAATCTGGTAATAAATTTCCTTTTCTACACTGTATTTTTTGATGACAAACCCACTCCTTTTTCCTTGAAAACTGTTTTTATAATATGATTACAAAAGTATGGGAATGCAAATATATTTTTATGTCAATGAAACAAATATACGTTTGTGTCATCGGCACACACTTCCTCGCTTTATTTGCAACATTTGCAATTTTCAGAAATTCGGATTTAAACGAAAATCAGACCTGCGCCATTTTTATCACATGCTTTGCCCTATTTGAGGGGGGAATATAAAGAAAAAATTCGAAGCCATTTTTGAGAAAAACTTGTTACTAAAAATGATTTCATTTTTGCCAAAGTTACACGCAGACTACTAGCATTTTGAAACAATTTCAGATAGATTTTCAGATAGATTTCAGAAAGATCTACTTCTGAAGAACATTTTATTACGAAAAAATCTCGATCTTCTATTGTGGAAGATGACGAAAAAATGTAACTTAGACAATTTTCAAAAATTCAGAGAATTCAATAAAAATCGAATCTATGTCATTCTTATAACCATTCTTTGCTCTATTCAAGGGGTAGATTTAAAGAAATCCTGAGAAGTCATGTTTGAGAAACTTTTGAAAATGTCGTTGGGGCTTCATGTAAAGAACCCATAAAAATGAAATATTCGTTTACAATGCAAGGTGGCCGCATCATCAGCTAGATGTAGATAAAATTCTGCTCATTGTTTACCTGCTAAGAGTTGTTCATACCCACAAACTAATTTTTCGGTATCGAAGACCCACGTTCAACACAACGTTTTAAAGGACGTAATTTTCTACCTGTAAGAGCAAGAATAATTCAATTTTTCAGTATCAGGGACCCCCAGTACGAGATTTGCTTTTAAAAATCGCAAGTTTTCTGCTGCAAAATTACAATAATACTTCTCTTCTGCGTAACTAGTGTGCGAGAAAGCTTAAGAAAAGAATTTCTTAACAACCATGGAGAAAGCGACGTGTAGGTTTTGGATTGTTTGCAATTTTATTTTTGGATCGTTTTTTATTTTACTGAACTATATACTATATTCATTTGAATTTCAATTTAAAAAGAAGGAATAAATATGATATTATGTTAATGTTCGAAAAGCAATTTTCTGTAACTAAAATAATATGTGGAACTTTTCTACATAATTCCCTTCAATTGAAACGCATTTTCTTCTTTCGCACAGCGTGCAGCAGCTTAGTGAATACCACTTTTTAGCCTCTACGAGTGAGCAGTTAAAAATTGGGCATGCGTAGAGCCTCACAGGTGGTATACGCCAGTCGTAGGACTGTAGACAGGTCTTTTCCGCTCGTTTTTGAGATACTCAATTCCTAGTTCTCCCAACGGCCAAGAATAGAGCAGAAAGTGGTTCCTAAAATGGCGTTGCAAGCAGCGAAGCCATTGTCGGAGGTTCCGCCTACTACGCAATGGTGTTAAACGAAATGAGTTTCATTCAAATTTTGTAAGCTGGCAGGAGAGAATTTGCTCTTCCAATTAGGTTTGTGTAGCAGACATTTCCGTATTAACCTTTGTATTACGCTACGTGGTACAAGTCGAAAAGTGCTGGGCCCCAAATTGCTTTAATTTGAAGTTCAAAATTTTGGCGAAGACTTCGACGAGCCTTCTGTTTTCTCCCGGAATGAGAAGAGGCGAGTTAAATGTATCTTATCATGGGCTCATTTCTATGGCTTTGTTAACGAATGTTTTTCATATACATCTTGCATGGAGTAATACATTGAAAAGTAATTATAGGATGATTTGAAAAGTAGTATGTTTACAGATTCAGAGAATGGTTCCGGGTAATTGCGGATCCAGGTCCTGTAAAAGGCGCGTACACTAAATTAACACAATGTATTTAAAAATAGTAGATATGTTTGCCGGAGACATTTCTCGGACCAGTATATAACCGCCACGCAGAGGACAGCAGGTTCCTACGATTTGTTTGGAGCAACGCGAACCTGAGGAAGAATTGTGACACTGCGCACATCTGTGCCGATCAAAAGACGTAAGTTATTATTACGTTCTATACTTATAATTGTTATATATTTACTTTAAGTTTCATTCAGTAGTACTATCAATAATTATTTAGGGCCGCGCATCGAACCTGCCTACGATTCTCACGTGGCGAAAGTAACTGAAATAGGTGTTCCAGGTAAGTGAAAACACACTGTTAAATTCAATTCTAATAAGACAATTGAAGGCTTAAAGTGTTTATTTTTTCAAATTAAATTTCGAATAAGTCAGTTCTCTAAGAGAAATACAATTTTGGCAATAATGGTGAAGATTGCCATTATGTGAGGTTTGTATTGATTATCTTCATTTTAAGATAAAAGGTTTTACCAACAGATATGTGTTATGTATTCGCCTTATGTGAGCATCTGTGAAGAAACAGATGTAGCTTCCTCCATTTCAACATTTGGTGCGTCAGGCCCATAAATGAAATAAAGCTGCAGTGTACCCCACAAATTGTGGGCAACTGTGAGGAAGCAGATGCAGCTTCTCCCTTCCAACGTTTAGTCAGGCTAAATTCCCATGTAAATAGTGAGGAAAAATATTTGAAATGTTTACGAAATTTGTAATGCATTTATATGCTTGAAGTATTACAGCTATCCGAACCATCATATATTTGGTTGCTTTCCGCAATATAAACGAAAAAGTTAGTTTTTTAAATATTATTCTGGCTGATAGGTATACAGCTAAAGACCAAATACGTATTAGATATGCCACAACTTGTTTATCTTCTTAAAACAATGAGTATTTCTGATTAAGCACATGTATTATCTTCTTGATGGATTGAATTCTCGTGTAAATAGTGAGAAAAAAATATTTGAAGTGTTTCTGAAGTAAATCGGAGAAAACCAAACATTTGATGTCTAGCATCGTCATCTTTTAGACAGATTCTAAAGCTCGGACATCAAATATTTTTGCTTGCCACTAAAAGTTGAAGATATCACACATGCGTCGGACAACAAACCTTTATAAATAGCAAGTTGTTTCTTTTATCCATTATGAAGAGTCTCGCCGTTTACTCAAAAAAAAAAAAAAAAAAAAAAAAAAAGACATTGAAACTTTTTGTTTGCTCCGATTCAAATGTTTAATTATTCCTGTCATTACTGTACTTGAAGTATTACAGCAGTACAAAGCATAATTTTTTTCTTGATTTCAGCTATATAAACAGTTAAAATGAATTCAGTTTTGATGCCATTAACACCTGTTTCAGTATACGTTTCATTCTCATTGTACAATAAAAAATAATTTTCAACTAGAGAATGTAATTATAAATTCAATAAATATTTTATTATTTTATCATGTTTGTCCTTCAATATGTGCCTCGTTCCTACATTTACCTACACTTCTTACCTAAAATTCTTTTTGTGAATTTTACAATAAAATATCAAACCCTTTGATTGGAAAATAGAATGCAAAAATTTTACAGCAGGATACAAATCCGTCAGCTAACGTTCATTTCAAATTTCCCGGTTGCCGTCACGTGAATCGCCATTGATTCTATCCCTAAGCTAGCGGTTACCAAAAGCACACAAATATGGTTTCGCCGGTTATTTTGGGCGCCGTTTCTGTTCTCTCTGATGCAGGCACTGGAGACATCGAAAACTAAAATATGGAATGTATGGTAGCGTCCATATGAGCAAGCACTACTCAAGGGTGGATCCAAAAAATATTCTCCCTTCCGAGATAAGATTTTTGAAACAATATTTTTTAAATTATTAACTTGCATTTGAAAAATGTATATTCATACCGGCAATTCGATGTCATGCGATGCGATCCGTATGTGATAATGTTTTGAATAATTTGAGTAAAATTTTAAACTATTTTGGCTTGTGGGGGCCGGGCCTGTTTCCTGAGGTCTCCTCTTGAATCCACTACTGATTCCCACTCTTCAGGTGGTATATTCGAGCCAGTCGCTAGTCCAACGACCATTTTTACACATACTCATTAACAATAGCTGTTTGTGAACGTAAACGGAGCATTTAGATAATTGTTTGTAAACAAAAGAGAAGTATTGAGTTGCTGCTCCAGAAAAACATGCTTAGTCTGTCGCATGATTTTTTTTCATTTTCATAAGTTGGCAATGCCTAATGGAGGTTAGGTTGATCTCGGCTCCCGTAGTTTTCTTTCTTTGTTGATTAGTCCTTATGATTTACAATGGAAGTGAATTATCATCAAATAGTATGTGCTTATATGTGATACAAAATTTTTAAGTTAGGATGGTTCTATCTCGTACACCAAGAGAAATAGTGGGAACAACAGTATCATTTGTACAGTATAGCTCCTAGACAGCCAATACTTCCGGTTGTTATGAATTTCGCAGCAATTTTTTAATAATTACTCCTCAGAATGCCAGTTGGACATGTTACATTTAGTACCATATTTATTTGGAACTTCACCACTTGTCGCTCTCCAAGCAACAGGACGGCCAGCGTCCGATCTGGCTTTTGAAACTAAGTGCCCGAACTGTGGTCACGTGGTTCGTGACGCAAACTGGTGCTGCGCAGTACGAGCAAAAGCCGGTGCGCCGGAGTAGTTCACCCATCTCTTTCTATCATGGAACAATTATAGGAAAGCGCAGGTTTTTGAAGATTCGATGCATCTACAAGTACATTGATGAAAGGCTTGCAATGACAATAATTTTGTTCAATATTTTCGTCGAATTATTACGACTTATTTACAAAAATCGACATTAAGTAGTAAATGAGGGAAATAAAATTTGCATGGGAAATGCTGAACATAAAACAGCAAGAGAACAATTCCTATGTGCTAACAGATATGACAATCAAATTGTTTGACTATTTGACTCGTGAGTTATTAGTTTCAATCCGGTCAATAGCATTTTATACTAAGATGTTAGAAATAAAAATAAACCAATCATGGGCAATTAAAATAGGAAAGTTCATACGCGTACTTTCTGTTATTGCCTTTCAGCAGATGACTTTCAACCATGGATGAATACTATGATTCAACTCTTTTGAAAAATACACATTCCTTCCATGACTGAAACTGCAGTAATCAATATAGTGTCCAAAAGAACCCACCAAGAAATATTTTTCACCATTTTTAACATTATGTTCATAGTATTTAATTCATTTATGATTTTTATTCGTGAGAAAGTCTAACAAAATTCCACTAGTAGTTTGAAACATCTCAGATCAATGCACTTGTCCCTACGCATCTCACAAACTCATTGATAAGTTTCAAACGACTAAAAATATTACTTATGAAAAGGTAAAATTCTGCCCAATGTGCTGAATTCAGCGAAGTCAATTTCTTTCTCCAATAGAGTACTCCTATAATTCAAAATGCATAATTCCGTCCAATCTGGCAACCCTGTTTCGTGGTATGGAAAAGGGATCCTCTTTAGAAATATTATTATTCACTTGGGGTTTAACAAATTGCTACTTCTTTGTAATGATTCAATAGGAGAGCGAAAGTTTCAAAATGTGTTTAACATTTAATATTTATACATTTTTAAACATTTTACATGATAGTCAAACTTTAACGAAGTTAGAAAATTGGGGCAACTATCTCCCCCTAATTTTATGATTATGACAATTTATTTATACTATCATACTATTTCCACCCAACAATACTGATTCATTTAGTAATATGCTGTAGAGCTATTATTTATAATATTTTAATTGTTGATGACTAGCTCATCCATTTTTGGACTAAGAAAGTTACATGAAAAACTTAGTTTAAAATACTTGTTTAATTTTTTGTGCCATTACAAATCAAAAGCCATTGATATGCCAATTCACTACTGCTTTCTAGGGTCAATTGTTCCATATAGTTTGACAAAAACTTCAGCAGGAAGAATTTCCTAATACATCACAAATAATCTCTTTAAGGATAAATTAACAGAAGAACGCCATAATTACATGATAGGATAACACAAGTTTACCTGAAATAAATGAATGGAATCTTCTTGCATTTCCCATGCCATTTTATGCACCACATTAGTACATGGATTATTCATCATTGCATTTTGCAGCATTAATAATGCAGCATGCTCAAATTGTACAGTAGAACAAATGACACCAGTTTCAATATTTTTCTTTATTGTGTAGAGATCCATTGGCCTGAAATAAAAATGATATTAGAATCAACATAGGTAGAAACTCAAAATATAAATAAGAAGAAACAAAAGTTGTAAATTAACATTACCATTGCCAATGCAATTCTATTACAGAGGAGTTAAAATTAATCAAATATTAAAATGCCCCTTCCTACCTTTAGTCATAAAAGAAAGTAGAAGAGAATGGAATTCTGGCACTCAAGAAGACATGCACAATTGGTCTCACCCAACATACATTGTAAATGACTCATCATACACAATTAAAATTGTATGTGACTCAATAAATATTATATATAATTATACAATGAATGTTATATTATATTTTTATATTATATTGAATTATATTATTTTATATTACATTATATTATATTGCATTATATTGTATTTTTATATTGTATTGTATTACCTATAGACAATGCTGCTGTACTTTTGTGCCAGGTCATCTGTTACATGTCTTTTGAACCACTGTGCAAATTTGTGGGTAGTAAGTTGCTTATATAAATGCATAATTGATTTTTTCCATGATTTATGTTGTCATTCTTCATCTCTAAAAAATGAATAGTATGTGACAAAAATATATAGAAAATTTTAAAAAGTGCAATAATTATAGAGAAACGAATACATACTGAATGTACTGCAAAACTATGCATTCACTGAAATGAGAAGAAACTAAATAGTGAGGGCAGTTGGAGGTGGAAGTTAAAAGTTAATGACTAAAATATGTATACAACCAGGGCAACTAATTTTCATGGAAATGTTATTAATCAAGAATCAGAAATTGAATATTGTGTAATCTACTGTACTGAAGATATTGGTTTCTCATTCCCAAAAGTTAATAGAATAATATAATAATTGGTTTCTTACCTTTTATTTTCTAATTCTTTGATTAGGAGTTCACATTCATCTTCTTTCTGCTGACAATCTTCAATGCCATTCATTTTAGGATAATTTGGTCTATAAATTTCATTTTTGACCTGATTTTCTATGTTAAGTCACTGAATCAGTTGGTAGTAAATGATTTTTTCCTTCATGTTTCACAATGTCCTTGGAGAAAGATTTGTCCTTGAGAAATGTGGCAGATACTTCTCTTTCTTCATCTCTTGGTAATTTTCTTAGGAATTCTTGAGGGATGTCCCTCTTAATTTTGACTCGTAAGTCTTTTAATATATAACTTCTTCCCATCTCATCATATATTTGTTTCCCCTGTTTTCTTTTCTCCCCTTTCTTCTCTCTCCTTTTGATCTGATTTACTATTTTTTCCCTCCTGTTCCACAATTTCCTTGGGGAAAGGTTTGTTCTTGGGATATGCTGCAAATAGTCTTTCTTCATCTCTTGGTAATTTTCTTAAGTAATTCTTGAGGGATGTCTCCCTTAATTTTTACTTGTAAGTCTAAAATATATAGCTTCTTCCCATCTTATCATACATTTTTTTCTCTTCTCTTGAAATATTTTTAGATATTGTTGCATGTACTTCAACATAATTTTTATAGAAAGTTTGCAATTGAAAGCAGTCTCTTTCAGGTGTTTCCGACCATACTTGAGGCATCTCATTGTCCTCAATTTGAACCAGATTTTTGGCTAGATCGTTTGAGGGTACATTAGAGTTTCTTGGGGTACATAGTGTAATTGTGTTTTTCAATGTCTCTTGAAGATTTGCCTTGCTCACTTCTTTGATTGGAAATGAGTATTTCTCAAGAACCTTTATCTCAATTTTCTTTTCTTTTCGAGATTTTCTTTTACTTCATTTTCTACTAATTCTTTTCTGACTTCTTCTGAAATGTTCTTAAAGATTTTTGATGTTACCTCATTAGATATATCAAGGGATAATGTGTGTTTCTCTTTTAAAACAACACCTTTATCCAGCAATTCAACTAGTTTTCTGTGATTCTCCATTGGAAGAAACAAATTACATTCATTGATGATTGTATTAGTACTTGCAATATCAGCTTTCACTGTTTCACAAGGTCTCTCTTTTGAGAAGGATTCTTTTGGAATATCAGATCTTTGTGATTTTTTTAAAAATTTATCCTTCTCTTTAATCTAATTTGTGTGTGGATTCTTATACTTATTCTTGGGTTCATTTTTGTCTTTCTTTAAAGAATAATCTTTCCACTTTGAACTCCAAACTACACCACTTTGTGTTTTATCATCACTTTGCACTTCGCTTTTCCAATTTGAAAAATGTTTACTAACTGGTTTCTCAAGATTACTTGTCAAAGACCTTTGAAATTATTGTTTATTTGATGTTTGTTTACATTCAATTTCATCATTTGTATATGAAAGATCAGAAAAGATTCCATGCTCAGGTAAAAGAGATTTTTGCGTTGAGAAGACTTCTTTTAGGACATCACTTCGTTCTGAAAATTCATTTGATTCACCCATCTCTCTAATGTTACTTGTAAATGGATTTACATGTATATTGTGTTCAATTGCAACTTTCTTTTGTGAAAAATCTTTCCACTTTGAACTCCAAACTATTACACTTTGTGTTTCTTTGCCAATTTGCACTTGACTTTTCAAATCTGATAATTCTATTGTCTCCTTTTTCTCAAGATTACTTTTTAAAGATCTCTTAAATAGTTGTTGATATTTTCCTCCATTATTTTTGATTTTGTAGGTTTCATAACAAGATTTTGAATTATTTTCTTTCACCTTTTTTTCAAAAGTCGGAATACTTTGCTTACAAGTCTTATACTTTTCAAACCTTTTTGAATTCTCACTGTATTTCACGTCAAAATCTTCTGTCATCCTATCAGAATGCTTGAAATTCATATTTGTATGAGCATCATCTTCCACATTTGTAATGGCATTCTCTAACTTGTCATTCCAGTATGACATTCATATTTTGCTTCCATGACTATTGGTTTCCCATTCTGTTCCTTTTTTATTTCTGAAACAAATGCTGTATCTAGAATGCCTTCTAGTTCACGTTTATCACAAATCTATTCATATTGTTAGTTTTCTTAGTAGTTTTCTGAACACCAGAAAGTTGAATGTTTTTGTATAGGTTCTTAATTTCTAATTTATTAAGGATCGCGGCAGGAAGTATTATTCCGAAGGACAACATGAATAAGAACCAAAATTTATTGCTTATTTATCCTTGAAAATAGATTTTATTACATGGGAGTTTTTTGTTTTTTTTTTCTCCCTTTCAAAATTCAAAATTTATTGCTTGTTTATCCTTGAAAATAGAATTTATTGCATGGGAGTTTTTTTTGTTTTTTTTTTCTCCCTTTCAAAATTAGATTTTATTACATGGGAGTTTTTGTTTTTTTTAATTTTTTTTCCCCATAGCACGTCATACGCAGTTTTTAACTGTTTTTTTGACGTAAAATAAATAAAAATAAATAAAGATCTTTATTTGTTTCTTTTCTTACCTGCAAAACAATGTCAACAATTAGTCAAACTATTTTTTAAGGCATGTAGGCTCTAAATGCAATACATAGACCTCTAAAACACAAAGCAAAGAATTACTTCACCATGTACAGAGCCTAATAGGCCTATTAACAGTACATTTGAGGAGCAAAATGTGACATGTCATGGTTGTCTTTGCAAATGCAAAACATGCAAAATGTGACATGTCCATGGTTGACCAAAATTGAGTTATACTAAGATTTGTATTAATTTTGATGAGCTCTTTACCCCCAGACCATCATTTTCACGCAAAACGCAACATGTCTCCTAATAAATTCAGTTTAAAACTACTGTTTTCATACAAACCAGGACATGTCCACTTTGAAATTTGTGCATTAATTTCATAGCATTTTCATTCCTAATGTGACATATCCCTTCACTACTCGCGATGTCTCACTTGTATTTCATTCAAAACCTGTCATGTCCACAATCCCTCTCTTTATGATTTTATTGTTAATTTCCATGTAGGTAGCAAGTAAGGGGTTATTTGGAGGGAAAGGTACATACATTTGATTTGTATTGTTAAAATTGTTGCATAAAAAGAAAGACATTTCTAAACCTTAGGTTTCAGAAAGCATTGGCTATTTCTTTCTGTTTTGGTTCCTGATGGGTTGGGGTTCCTTGTGTCTGCGGATTTTCCCTAGCTGCTCCAGAGAAACAATGCGCACCTTTTCCTGGTATTTTGCCTTATCCTCACTGGGAACATTTAAATCAGTAACAGTTCAATTTCCTGAAAATTCCACAACTATGTATTTTAGAGAATCAGTTAGCTGCTGGCCATGAAAGAGACAAGACAGTGTTCTTTCTGTATGTGAAATACTTTGCTTCAATATTGCTATTTGCTGTTCAGTTAGTAGAAAAACAAGTTGAATAATTCTAAGTCTTAGAAATGGAGGTATCTGTTTAGTAATATTACTGACAAAGGAAGAAATACATTACAAAACGTGAAGTGTCCAAAACTTTAAGGGAAGCATGGCATAATTTTTTTTACAAAATATATGTAAAAATTACAATAATTGTTTATTGGTTAAAGAAAAAAAAGTTGCTCTTTTTTCATCAAGTGTGTTAGTGAATTAAGTAAAAGTATAGTATTAGATGGAATGATCTTCTCGTGTTAATAATAAATAATTTATTTTTTTTAAATAAAATTTTGCAACAATGGTTTTGTGTCAAAAGTACACAAGAAATGCATAACCAACTACTATATTTCAATATTTATTATTGCAAATACGCACGCAAAAATCTCAAATCAATTACAAACAGGCCGTACAAACACAATACGAAACCTCTGGCTTGTATGCAGATAACAAAGTGCGATACATAACAAAATTAAGAGCATGGTTTTATAGAACGCCAAATAAAGTTGATCAAGATCATAAACTTTGCCACCTTCTTGCCGTGGGGGAACCTCGTAGAAAGCGACCTAGGAAAAGAAGGAGTAAAAACAATTTCTGTTCTGTATATGATGCCATCTGCTGAGAGAAAAGTTCCAGTATGTCGAAAAATTTTTGCAGAAGTTTTCGGAATTTCATGGCTGAGAATGAACAATATTTTCAAGACTCTTCATGAAGGTGAAACTCTGAAAGAAAATAGAGGTGGCGACAGAATATCAAGTAGGTTGGCTGAGAAGAAAGCTAGTGTGCGACAATTCATAGGCAAACTTAAGGTACCAAAAGCCACAATAATAGTTTGAAATCAAAACACATTTATTTAGCACCCACCCTTAACATTTCCAAACTTTGGAAAATCTACAACACGAGCGTTGAAAATAGTAGTACGAGAGTATTATTTTTAATGTTTAAAAGAGTATTGGTAAGTAATTTTGACATTGGCTTTTGTTCTTCTGCTTGTGATACGAGTTCGACATGACCAGGTTAAAAAAATGATATTAAATATGAAAAGGATCCTAAGCAGAGGTGTAATTTCATGAAGCAAAAGAGAGTGTAAAAGTTCCACGCAAAAGCATTTTACGATTTATCAAAACAAATTCCTGAACATTCTATTACTTTGTGCTTTGACCTTATGCAAGTACAACTTCTCCCGAAAATACCGATTCAAGAAGCTTTTTACAGTCGTGAGATTAGTTTTAGACTCTCTACTGTTTTGATATGGGATCGCAGCATCATTTATTTTATACTTGGACTGAAAACCAAGCTAGCCGTGGTGCAACAGAAGTAGGTGAAGTAAAGACATTAGGGAATGAGTAGAAATTATTTGATGTTAAAGAACTTACTCAGAAATACAAAAAAAGTTCATGGCATCAGTGAATGTAAGCAAATTTGTATTTTGAAGTTCATAGGAAAGAAAGGAATGCAAGTTAAAGTGCAAGCAATGACACACTATAAGATGGACACGGAAACTGAGTGTCATGAATTTGCTGAAAGGAACAAAAAGAGTTCCCATTGAAGTGCTTATCAGTGGGTTTAGGGAAATAACAACCATTAGTAATGGCATTTCAGAGGAGAAGAAAAAAGATGCTAACGAATTGTTGGAAAAACAATTTGGTAAATCATGGCGCAGTATACAGGAATTGAAATAGTATGATTGCATTTTAAATAAATAAGAAGAGGATCAACGAAACAAAGATTCAGTGTGTGTGTGTTGTGATGAAGATGATATAGCACTACATGTATGAAATTGTTTATTTGTAAAATGTGCTGAAATAAGTGCAACAGTAAATTCCTCTTTTATTCCTTAACGTGTTCAAATTTATTCATTGGTAAATCAAAAGACAGTGTTAATTTTTCCAATATAATTTTATGAATTTCAGTAAAAAGAATTTTTTTCCAAGCAAATGAAGACATGTCCTGATGTCATTCAATCAAAGCATGACACGTCCTTCGTGTTCATACAAAACGAGACATATCCAACACGAAACTAGCTCTAAAATTGAACCAAATATTGAATATTTAAATTTTATATTAATAATATACTTAGCTATCCCTATTACATAATTAAGAATTTAGTACAATAAAATATTTGCCTAATATTGATGCTATAACCTTTTTTGCTTTTTTCTTGAAAAGGAGTTAAGTGGACATGTCACATTTTGAATGTTTACTCCTCAATTACAGACAGAATGTAAAGATGAAATTTGGGGGATGGGGATAAAATAAGGAGATTGAAAAGTGTACTGATTCTTATTATTACATTGTAATGTTTCACATACTGTAATCACAATGATACATACACAATATAAAAATAGTGGCTTATGTTAACACTCGGTGCTAATTAAGGCAGCAGATACAAATGACAAATTTGTAGATACAAGCTTATGACTAAGATATATAACCCTTTTCCAATAACTTTTCAAATATTATTAATAAGAAAATAAAATCATGATTAACTTAAGGAATCAAATTATCATGTAGAAAATTTCCACAATATGTTTGAAACAATGGTACAGTCTTAAGCCGCATTGCCTGTTATGACTGTGACAAGTCTACAGAAGGGTGTGGTATATAATCTCGAACAAGGCATGGGAGTTTTCATTGAGGTTTTGTAGCATGGTATCTACATTGTAGCGCCATGGACCCTGTCCTAAATTGCCAAAATCATCTATCACCATTCCCTACCAGAGGTGTATTAGGAAAGTACTGGTCTATGGGCTCCCTCTATGTAAGAAGAAATCTGATTAAGATGGACCTGTGTGCTGCCTCAAAAGTGCGTCAGAAAGCAGACAGATGGACAAAGTTGCACACAAGAGCTCTAGGAGTAGCGGCAGGTTCCCTGTGGAGCTTCTATGTTGTTCCCTACAGTGTCACTCAAGCTACTGTAGCTGAGCTCAAGGGATTTGTTATGAGCTGATAAGGCCATGACCTAAACTCATGGGCTAATGGGGGCCATGACCTAAATCCATGGACTAATGACCTAAACACATAGGAATTGGGAATCTGAAATTTTCTGAGAAAGTAAGAAATGAGAAAATGTGTCTTTGACTTCATTACATAGGTAATACAACACTAGGCTACAATTCAATCTTCAAAACAATGACTTAAAAATAAAATAATATAAAAAATTGCTGACACTGCAAAATAATATGATTGATGTTTTTCAAAAGAACTGTCTGTTAAAATCAAAAGATGAAATATTATTCAGAAACTCATCATCCACTGACAGAGCCATCTCTTCATTTTTGAATACTATTTCTTGTTTCAATAGATAAGAAAGAAATTCCAATTGAGGTTTTCTTAGATTAGTCAAAAGTCTTCAACATTATTGTTCATTATATACTTCAACAATGCTAGAAATAATAGGGATGAATTGTTAAACAATATCAAAGAAGTAGTGTTCATCTGAATTCCCTTCCATATGGTATTACTGGCAAATTTATCTGTTGACAGTGCAAGTAACTTAGCTACCACATCACCTCTTACCATCAACATTATTTCACATATGGTAATGATATTAAAAACAACACTTCAACATAACACTAAGAAATTATGGACACTAAGTGGAGTTCACCACCATGCATTTACTTAAAATCAGAAAAAATGTTCTTAATGATCCTAAAAAGTATGAGATCAAGGTCAACTTACTTGTTTCATAATCGGATATTCAGTGTTGACTCTCTCAACAAAGGAATTCCAAAAAAATTGTGATTCATGTGAATCACCTTTCACTATCATTTATGTACCAATTCATTGCCCAAACTTTAATGACTTAAGAGAAAAATATAAACTACAAAACAATGAACAACTTCTTTTGAATGGTGAAAGTAATAAGTTGAATATGATTATTATCCTCATTGAGTATAACTTTTATAAATATTTGTAAATTCATGTATATGTACATATAATTTGTGTTGACATGGGTGTGAAAATATATACATAAGCATTTATATGTAAATTATTACTATTTTTACTGTTACTGAGAAGACTGTGAAGCTCTTCTTTATAGTTTAAAGACAATTATTTGATTGCTGTTACTATAAGGTTTTTATTTTGTTAATATTCCTTATAATTTTCTATGTAATTGCAGGGATGACACTGCTGTTGCTAAGATATTTTCTTGAACACAGGTCATGCAATTCATCAGATGACTATTTTTCACGTCAGGTGTCAGGCCAAATTAAAAATAATTTTCTGTCTATCTTCTACTGTTTCTCCTTATAAAAAAGAGCTAAAAAGTTATTGTTATGAACAGCATGTATACCAACTTAAATATTATAGTGTTTGCCATCTGTAGTTTTGTAATCAAAATCAGTATGCTGTAATCAAAGTAACAGCATTTAAAACCATCTTGTGTTTGCGAATAACTTCTGTGTTTAAGTGACCATCATAAATAAATAATAAAAGGCACAAAACCTTGTATGCACTATTAAAATGATTCTTTTTGTTGTTCTTCTCAATGTAATTATTTCATTTTATTTATCTGTATCCTTTTTAATACTAGTTCTAAATTGTAAAAAAAAACTCAGAAATTCATTGAATGGCGTTGATAATGGCCAAAATGTGTAAAATATTGTAAAATAAATTAATTATGTATTACCTTAACTTAAGAAACTTACAAATATATTAATTGTAATTATATTCAACGAGTCGACCAAAAATCACACTATTGTATATTTTATTTTTCAAAATAAATAACTCACACATAAAAACAATACTCAACATTCGTGTCTGCATTCGACCTGGAAACAGTTGTTTAATGGCGTGTAGCTATTCGCTTTTTCTGTGAATCTCCTTGATTTGTTGTTTGTTTCCTCCATGCCACAAACAATCATGGTGGAATTACAATGTCGACTGAACGTTATTGGAGAGATCTGAACAATCCCGTAAGGGCTGCCAATAATGAAATAGTTGATTGGGCGAAACTGACAAAAATTCAAAAGGGAGGAGAGATTCAATTGAAGAATTTGACCATAACACGAAATGCGAATACAACACCGGCAATTTTGTTTCTGCGCAGCATACAGTTGAAAATCGTCTTAAAGATATATCGGCTATTCTTTTCACACCAAGGGGCAACAAGTCAAAACTGTATCTCTAATAATAAAAAATATAGCGAATAAATGGAAAAGACAAACTTGCGAAGTGGGAATTAATAGCTCCACACGTGTGGTATAAGATCAAAGGAGATGTACATTTTCTTATCGATTTTCATATTCAAAAGTCATTTTAATAACTTTTTCTGATTTAAATTTCTTCCTTGAAGTCAACTGTAATTATTCAAAGTAAAAAAAAGAGAATGTTAAGAGAAGTTAAATATCATTCCTTCACTGCAGAGTATTTAGTAATTGTATGTTAGCATTTCTAGGAAATCTTTTTTCTTTTAAAATTCTTTGAATTACTTTTAAACTAAATATTATGTATTCATCATATATCTAATGAATTCTCAGATTTACTTGTAAAATTTCATGAAAGACCAGAAGAGACCATGGGAAAAATTTGTCAGTTTCTTTAACTTTCATATTAATCAGCCAGGTGGCATGATTTTGTAAGGTATATCTCAAATGTTTCTAAAAATATATCTGATCTGTTTCTGGAGAGATAGATAAGCAATTTCAACAACATACATCATTTAAACTTATCTTCACATATTTTGCTGATCATTAGCTATGTGCAAAAGATTATTTATGAATAATGTGTCTTATCAGATACCCTGAAATGTGTTATAATGTTGGATTTCATTGTTATCTATCTAAACTCACCTGAAATGAAATTTTATTAATAATTATGTTAAAAAGTAAAGTAATAAACAATTAATACAGGGAAAAAGCTCATAAAGGTACTCAAATACAAAAGTGCTTGTTTGCCTTCCTGGGTTAAATGGGCAAGTATGATAGGGCAAAAGACCAGAAGATCCCTCTTAAAATATGCTATTTTATTTTGACTTGCACTACACAGAATAGTTAAATAAAATCATTAATTTTTTTAATTTTAAAAAATGTAGACCGTTATCCAGAAAGGAAAACAATATGTATCTCCCAGTTATTCCCTACCTTTTAATGTGTTTAATTTTAAAGTAATCTTTAGTTCAAAATGTCAATCTTCATGAGCAGCACCCAACACTCATAATGTACTAACACGTACAGATGTGATTAAAAAAAAGGAATATTACATTTCAAACTTTATTTTATGGTGAATTTCATCAAATTGATAGATTATATATTCATTATACCACTTATTCATTCTCAAATTTACTTGTAAAGTTTCATGAAGGACCAGCAGTGACCGCGGATTTAGATAAATAAATTTAAGAATGTTTGTTATTGTTATTTTGTATTTGAATTTTTTTGTGCATTTCTGCTTATTTACTTTCATTTTCACATTGGTAATATGAGGTTCTAAAAGATTCCAAGTCACAAATTCGTAAACTATTTCTCAAATTTTCAATACTTAATTCAACCCTGTGATTGGTTTTGATTGAATTGATTTTATTATTGAAAATGCTTGTTCACAGATATTTGCTATCATACATTATTCGAACAGCTCTATCTATTAAGTTTGGAAGTTGTGATTTATCAAGTGTCTTGTAAAATTCTATTACAATGCCATCTGAGAGCTGGGTCACTACTGATAATTTCCTTTCCTGATGCTCGGTGCACAGAGAAGCTTGAAGCATGCCACAATGCTAAAAAGCATGCCACTGCCACCAGTAGACTTTGACATCACTAATCTAGATGTTAGAGGACTTTTGTAAAGACTTGAAATTGATGTTCAAAAAAAAAGTGTAATCCTCCCTGAAGAACGAACAGAATCATTAGAATCATCTAGAGAGATGTTTTCCTACAATAAATTTAAATTTTAAAATAAATCAAAAATGAAATAATTACCAGCCAATCAACATCAAGTTTTGTCTCGTTGTCTAAATTGTTCAGTTTTCTTATTTGTGCATCGTAGTTTGATTTTATTATGATTTAACATACATATAATCAGTCAATTGCTTATAATTCATTTTCAATGAGGTATGCAATTATTTATTTGAAATGGAAAACTAAATTGAAACAGTTTGTCATTCATTTTCTATTAATTTGTTATTACAGAACCAGAATTTGAAACATCTGATATTATACTATTTACATTTTATTTATTGCAAAGAATATTTGTTTCATCCACAGAGAATTTGTTCTTCCATTTCGAATCATCAAAGACATATTGTTTACGTATATTAGGAAGAGAATAGAGACTAAAATCAAACCCTTTGGGACCCCATATGCAGTTGGCAATGAATCAGAAAGGAGGGTATATATGTCCCATCATTTCAGTATGCTATTTCTACTCTCTGAGATCATTGTCTCAAGATACAGTCACAAGCAATCCAGAGCAATACCATGAATTCCATAAGAAGGTAGATTTAAAAGTAAAATGATCAGTGACATCGCAAAGTTCCACTTTAGGGACCCTTGAATAATCTAAGCATTCTATTGTTATATAACTTTCCTCTTTGTAAATGTTAGTAATAAAGAATTTAACCTCAAAAGCATGTCAAAAGTTTATAAATTTGTTTCTTCAAAATATATTAATTGTGAACACAGAAAAAGATGAAAATATCTTTTTGAAATCAGAATACCAAATATTTTACTTCTACCAGAGTTTGTCTCAATTAAAAAAATCAACCCAATATATTGACAAAATTTCCATGGTTATTTTATAGGATATCAAGTTGGTGTACTCCACACTCTTGGGCACTGCTGACTGAAGATCTGATATGTGTCGGCTTTGAGAACTTTACCAGTTACATACCAACACCATTCTGGTTCCTGGAGAACACCAATGTGGAGGGGAGGGGACAACAATGAACTCCAGAATAAATTCTTCCATTGTTACATATTTTTGTAATTATTGAATACAGATAATTGATAGAATGTACCCACTAAGATTTATGCTGATAAATTAAAACAATTTAAGTTTAAAATGTCTTGAGATTTCCTTCAAATAACTAATCATGTGTCCATTTTTACTTGGTTTTCAGTTCTTATGCTTACTGATATATCATCCACATAATTAAAATTGTTCCAATTTCCTTTTGGAATGATTTAATTTTTATACTGTTGTTTACTTGTACTAGTGAAACTTTTTGGAGTATCCACATTTCATAAAAATGATCAACTGGTTTTATCCAAAGTCCTCTTAAAAATCTATGTAAAGAAAGTGTATAATATATGATGTATGTTTAGAGTTATGATAAAATGATTGATCAAAGAATATAAAAGAAAAATTTAAGTAAGCCCAGTTTCCAACACTAGATGATCCATTTTTCACTATGGTCCTCTGCATACTAATGTCCATTTTTAAAATTGTCCTATTACAAGGATATCCACTTACAAAATGTCTATAATGATGCATACCAAACCTTTGAAATGTCAAGAATGGTATTTAATAACGATATTAAATACCATTCTTATAAAATGTCTACAAATATATTATTATAAAATATTTATAATTTCAGTGGAAATTTGAGATATCAGAATATGAATCAACTTTTTATTGACTTAGTAGAGTATACCTTTTTCAATCTGGATGACTTGAATTTTTAGTGTGAAGACATTGCTCGTGAAGACCACAATAGAGTAAGATAATATGACATTATTTTATAATTCATAATTATTTTCCTAAGTTAGGACGCCTTTATTTGCCAAGTCTTTATTTGACATGATTTGACTTTGCACACCTTCCATTCACTGAAAGTCCCAACTACAAATATTCCACAGGAGATTTTTAGTGATAATGATATAGATTGTCCTTGTGTAATAGTTTTGGTTTAATTTTTTCATTAATCCAGGAGAGGTTGTGCCCTGTCTGTAAACATAATTGGTTACCTGGAAGAAAATGGTCCCTAGAGAAAGTTTCATTGCAAAGATGTCTTCTCACCTCATCTACGAATATTATTCAGTGTAGATGTGACTGTTACATCCTTCACTTAATTTATCAAGTACTTTTTTTTCACATTATTAATATAAAATTATAAAATTCATCAAACGCTTTCTGATGCATAAAATCATTATTTTTTCTTTTAAATAAAAAAATAATACATTTTTTTTACCTTTAATAATTATATTATTGTAATTACATTGAGGGCTCTATAGTTGTAACCCTTTCAAGCACCGTGGAATTTAGAGCATAGTTGAAGGCTGTTAATGGATGGGATCTAAAAGAAATTGTTTTGAAATTTTTTGTGTTGAGATAAGATTCTTTAGTAATATTTAGTAGGAAAAAGATAAAGGTTGATAAGAAAAAGCTCTTGAATAAATCATATACTAAAGATTCTTTATTCCGAGAGTTTCTTCGTGTAAGTACCTAGGTATCCATTTCGATAGTAAATTAAGCTGGAAAAATCACGTAGATTTTGTTGTAGGGAAAGCGTGGAGATCTCTTCATTTTGTAATGCGTATCTTAAAAAAGAGTACAGTAAACGCGAAGGAAATTGCTTACTTGTCGCTTGTTCGTCCGATAATGGAATATGGAGCAATTTGTTGGGATCCGCACAAAATTATGCAGTGTAAGAATTTGGAAAGGATTCAGCGTAGAGCAGCTAAATTTACTTTCAGGGACAAGAAAAGGATAGGTGGGATTCACTCGAAAACAGGCGAACATTGGCAAGACTTTGCGCCTTGTATAAAGCTTATAGCGGTCATCCAGCTTGGAAAGAAATTAAACGGCGGCTAAATTTTCCTACGTACATCGGTAGAGGTGATCACAGGCACAAAATAAACTTAAGACCGCAGAGAACGGATGTTGGGAAATTTTCTTTTACAAATAGAACGATAAGAGATTGGAATAGATTGCCTGCAAAAACCTTTGAACCCTTTCCTCGAAGCGTTCAACAATTTAGGAAAGTAATTTAGGGCATTTCTAAGTTTGAGGTAGTTAACTAGGAATATTAAGTTATACAGTGAAGTGAAGTGAAGTGAAGTGAAGTGAAGTGTTGTGCAGTGTAGAGCAGAGAAATAATGAAGGTGTTTTTTAGTGTAATAGTGAAGTGAAATGAAGTGAAGTGTAGGCAAGTGCAGTGCGGTCTTCATTGTTTAAGCACTCAGTGCTGTTTTAGATTGACGTTTCTTTTATCTTGGTTTAGTTTTTTTAAATTAATTATTATTTTAATATATTATTACTATTTTTTATTATTATTACTGTTATTATTATTACTATTATTATTATTATTATTATTATTTTAGCATTATTATCAACATTATTATGTTATTTGCATGAAAATTAATATCTTACTTATGTAATTAACTGCCACCGGGTTACACCCAATTGCAGTTTAAATAAATTTATCTTTATCTTTATCTTATCTTTATAATCTTAAACGGATAAAACTGTTTTATTGGGCTCTGCCCAATAAAGAAATGGAAAAATAGGGAACTAAAAGAGAAAAGGATAAATATACCCCTTATTTCAGAAGCAAAAATGAAAGCAAGGGTAGCTCTATATCTAAAATTTGTGAAAAATCATGAAATTTTTATCAGTTCTTATACTTCAATACATTTCCCAAGAGGAATAGCAGAATCAGATTTTTAAAGATATGCAAAGAGGTCTATAAGAGAATGACTATAATGATAGAAAAAGCTGTAAAATGCAAAAAGAGAGAGATGAAGATGAAGGACAAGGTGAAAGACAAAGATGGAGGACAAGGTGACGAAGAAGACAAATAATTCACTGATTTAGGTTCATTCTCTAGACCAAAATGTTCTAATTATTTTGCAAATTTCATTATTTCTAATATTTTCTGATATACTGAATTTTTTAATTTTTTTTTTATATTAAAACCAACATAAAAGCAAAAAAAAAATTAAATTAAAAATATATACTACCAATTACTTATTGAGGTATCTTAAAGAAACAAATGACATGGAAAAATGTGATGTTATTTCATAGAGTAGAGCAAAGAAAAAGAATATTAAGTGGAGTAGCAACACTTGTAGATAAAAAATGGGAAAACAAAATGAATAGTCACACCCTTATTAATGATAGAACATTGATAGTGTGATTAAAAATGGAAAGGGGGTTCCATTAGTTGGAATGTATGCTCCAGAAGAAAGGCAGGGCGGAATTAACAGAAGAATTCTATAATGTTTTCCGACAATAATACCCTAAAGCTAATAATAATGACGTCATATTGGCAGGAACGTTTTTTAATTTGTTGCGTCCACTCTTTGACGCAACGCGTCTCCAAGCCCCTTAAGGGGCGTTGAGCGCTTTTGCCCTTGGGAGTAATCCTCCATTAATGGGCATTATTATTTTTTAATATTAGTCCAGTCTCTTTAATTCGCAGTCAGTCAGTGCCTTTTATCCCTTCGGCCAGGGGCTCGACGCCGTTAGATCCCGGGGTTCCTGGCCGGTCACCCAACCACGAACTCGCGAGTCTCGAATGCGCTTAACCTTCGTGACTTCCCGGAGCGTAGTAAACGCATTCGGCTAGCGCCGCCGGCTTCGATGTCAGGGTAGGTTATGTATCAATACTTCAAATAGTTGGAACATTCGGAGAGAAACATTTGAATAGAAATGGTCAAGAACTCGGTCTGCAAGAGAATTTGCAACTTTAGATACCTCAATGATAAACACATTCTTCTATAACAAAGATGTTCATAAATATACATGAACATTTCGATCAGGTTTTTCGTCCAGTTTCCCTGATCCATTGAGCAAATGCTACAGAATTTTGAAAATGTTCCAACAATTCACTTTTCCCCATTTCATACGCAGTTTTTAACTGCTTTTTGACGTAAAATAAATAAATAAAAATAAACAGCAAGATGTTTCAGGTCAATAATTGACTATATCATGCAGTGGCGTGCGGTAGCATTTTTTTCTAGGAAAGCAATTATATTATAAGATGGAAGGTTTTTATTTTCTCGTATACGTACGTATATACGGAGTAATATACGTAGTATAGAGAAAGTTATGTAATGCTGCGGAAAATCGATTCGAGATTTCAACGGAAATACACGTTTTGGGGTACCCTGATACCGAAGAAGTTTTTTGTTGTTTTGTTTTTTTTCAAAACGTTTATGCGTCTGTGAACATTACTAACGCCTAAACCTTGCGTTAATTCTGAATTTTTGACAATCGCAAGTTTGATTTTCTTCGGCTTCTTCCTAGACCAAAAAATTTGAAGATAGATTTTTCAAATGAAATTTGTTGTCCGTAATTAGTTCTTTCATTCAGGTTATGTACATTTTTTGAAAATTTTAGTATTTTTCGAGCAAAATTGCGTGCTATATATGCAATTTTAAAAAATTACAAAACAAGATTTTCTCAAAAACGGTCCCAATTTTTTCTTTAAACTTTTGGTAATGATAGTGGTAAATGTACCTGTAAGATGACATAAACGCCATATTGCTTTATTCTTTCATTTTTTCAAAAATTACACAAATGTAATTTGGTTTTACTTGTCTCTGTCGGTAATATTTACATTGGATGCGATTTGTTCACATTTTTGCATTTATGAGCACATGTGCTTTAAATCATATATAAAGTTTCTCGAAAACTCAACAGTTTTCTATGAAAACGAGCTCAATCTTCCGCATTTTCAGAAACACTCAATCACCGTTTTCTCAAAAATGGCCTCATTTTTTTCATGCCTTTCCAGCAGATTTTACTAGTTGCACTGCTTAATATGATGTAAAGGTCATTTTGGTGTATTCTTTTGTTGTTGTTTTTAAATTACACAATCGATTTGCAAACATTGTTGCATTCAAAATACAAAAGAGAATCATTGGAACAATGACAAATACAAAAAGAACAGAGTCCTGCAGACCTCAATTCAAAAAACTTAACATACTACCACTGCCTTGTATATTCATTTATGAAGTTATCATGTTTGTAAAGAAAAATCTACTAAACAATGACACACTTTACAAATTTAACTCAAGTTTACATTCCTATAACACAAGGCAAGCATGTAACCTTCATCAACCAATGTGTACAAGCACATTATACCAAAAGGGTACATTCTCTTCAGGTATACAGTTCTTCAACAAATTACCAATACATCTGAGAAACACAACAGGCTTACACAACTTCAAGAATAAACTCAAACACTTCCTTGGGAAAAACTTTTTTATAGCGTTCAGGAATACTCAATGACTAATATGTCCAATGTGATTTCAGGTGCTGCAGTAGGACTAGGTGTAGAAATAGAAAAAACCTGGCCATAACCTGCCTCCTCCTCCCCACCATTTCAAGATTTAATCAAGGAATATGCTAATACTGTTAAATGATATGTAGCTGTTACCATAATTGATACCATGTACTGTTATTATTACTATTATTTTAAATTAAATTAAGTTAAATGTTTATCTACTTTGCTGTTAAAAATAATCATCTACTATGTAATATCTTAATATATCTGTAACAAGTATTGTAGCATAGTCTTTAGGCCAAAGACCCCATCTTGATCAGGTTTTTTGTCCGTTTTCCCTGGTCCTTTGAGCAAATGCTGAGATGGCCCCTTGTTTTGCATCTGGACAATAAATGTAACTTCACTCGCTGCACCCAAGAAGATGCATGCAATTGTACTCCCTCCATATACAACATATTTGACTCGTCATACACGATTGTAATTGTATTTGTGACTCAATAAATATTATTATTATTATTATTATTATTATTATTATTATTATTATTATTATTATTATTATTATTATTTGTAAGTAGAAGTGCTTCAAATTACTTCAAATTAAGGTTTTCGAAAACTAATGGATTCCTGCGAAAAACACCTTCAAATTTCGCATTCAAAGTAACGCATAAACGTCATTTTGTTGAAAACGGTTCTAAATTTGTCAATGAAAATTGCTGTTTAGAACGAGGTTTTAACCTTGTTAAACATTCTTAAAGTAATTTTTTGCTTCTGCTAATAGGAAACGGAAAAGTTCATAAAATTTCAAAAAATATCGTTTGTGCGGCGATAGATGGCAGCTTGCAAGAGGATGGGGCAAGACCGAAAAGCCAGTCCGCAGCAAGGAATTTAGAAAACTTTACTACGAGAAAGTATGAGCCATTTTGTGTCTACACTAGTTAATTATTCACATGGAAGATGTGAATGGATAATTTAAACACTGAACCGATAAGCACATCGGAGCCACCACACGCGCGCAGTGAGTCACGCTGTATGTAACTGGCCGATTGCTTCCAAAGGCGAGCTCGCCTGAATGAGACTGCGCGCGCCCACCACACGCGCCAGCATATCGGCTGATCACAGCATTCCCTATAAGAGGCTGGATGCAGTCAGCTCAGTGCTTCCAAAGAGCTTGACAGGTGAAGTCTACCCTATCTATTCATGACAATAATAATTACAGGCTCATTTTGAAAAGAAAAGACTGGACGCAAACTATTTAAACTCTTTTGTCTTGGATTACGAGTAAATGATTCTAAATTACAAGCGAAGTGATATTAAAATGTAAGATATCCTTGGAAATGATAGGAGAAGTGAGGCTTCTCTTGTTTCCAGCCCCTGATATAATGGTGAATAAGAAATTAGCTAGTGAAGAAAGAGATACACAAGTGTATAGAGAAAGTGACATATGTATATTCAAACGATTACTTGCGGAATCGGATACAGAAAACATAGTATTAATAAGGAAGAAGAGCAATCCAAAGTCTTCAAAACGTGTGTAGTGCGCTAAGGGAGTATAAAATATTTGTAGTAAACTAGGGTAGCACAGAAGATTGAAAGTACCATGAAAGTACCAAAGTAGCATTATGAATATTATCAAAGTTCCATGTGACGATATGAAGAAGAGTGAGTAAAAACTATAATTAAAGACATGGCATCAAACGATTTAGGGAAATCAAGAAAATTTAAACAAAGGAACGAGAGAGAATGCTTGGTCTGCGATTGTAAAAATGAAGGAAAAATTCTTGAGGTTGAAGCTGTAAAATTTGTGGCAGGGGAAAGAACATTTCAAGAAAACATCCATGAATAGAACAAAATAACATGTCTACTGGTAAGTGGTTTGAAGTAATAAATAATAATATTATTTTCCCAAAGAAAAAGACATTGAAAAGTAAAAGTAACTGTGTCTGGTTGATAGAATATCCAAAGAGACGAACAAATACTCTGCTCATTACATTGTACAGATGAAGATAGGTATAAAAGGTGATGCCAAAACTCTAAAAGTATTCTTGGGAGATACTGACTTTTTTTATTATAATATGATAAAACATATTGTGAATAGCACAAATTTAGAAATTGCAGATCATTTAAAAAACTGTAACCCTTAACCCAGTTAGACTAACAATTAAACAGTTGAAGAGTTAGAAAATTTTTTAGAGTTGTTGTATACAAGCGGAGCAAGGAAAGATAATCATATGCCTTCAAAATGTTTATGGAGTATCCTGACGAGTCTTGTGTGTTTCAGTTATGCCTCTTGAAATATTTAGATACCAACTGTATATGTTTTGATGACGAATGCCCGGGAACAAAAAAAGTAAATACTTTCACAAATATTAGGTTTCTTTGGGACAGTTTCTCTTCACATTGTATAGAATATTAGATACCAGCTGAATGCACAATACATGAACAGTTTTTGGGGTTCTTGGTAAGTGCAAATTTTGGATGTGTATATTTAAGAATCCATAAAAGTTTGGTATAAAATTGTTATATGTGTGTTAAGCGAATGTGGCGAATCTAAATTGTTATATGTGTGTTATCTAGTCAGTGGAATTCCTTACGTTGACGAAGACTGTACTACTCGCACAACGTTTCTTGAGCGCTGGATTGAAGAAATGCGGGCTGAGTGGGGGTATTAGTTACAAAGTCTATCACTAGAGTATTCAAAATAATGCCAACCTCTGGAAAATCAAATTCAACCCTGCTACGTGTGTAGCCGGGTCATAGCTCTGGGCAGGCAACAGCAGGGTCACTAGATAGGAGTTTTAGATGCCTTCTTTGAAGGACCTGGACCTACCTCAGCCATTTCTTTAGATAATGGTAATGAAGCTGAACAGAAGTTCTCGACTATGAAAACTAGCTTTGACCAGCTTCTGTTTCGCGCCAAAGGAGCTTGGAATGTTTGGAATGCTTGGAATGCTGTCATCTCTGCCCGCTGTAAGTTTTTACTTCAACTGTTTATTGTTCAAGGGAGGGGGAAGCAAGGTCATCGTTCAAGAAAAGTTGCGCGAGTAGTGGGCGAACTTTTGGCTAGCTTTTTAGTCGAAGAGTATTGCCCATACCAAGGACCCAACTCAAATATAATAGTAGACAATTGGTTGACCTCTTATTTTTTCGTAGCAATGCAAGAATATGGCATCACAATGGTTGGAACTGTTCAAAGGAACAAGCTGGAAAATACCCTAAGAGCTTCTTGAAACCAAGGAACGTCCTGCAAAAACATCTTTCTGTATGATTCACATAACAAATTACAACTTTATCGTACAGCCCAAAATGAGGAAAAGTAGTTCTTCTCGCTCTAATAATGCATTATGCACAAACATTTTCCAACAGTAACAAGCCAGAAGTAATAGAATATTATAATGAAACGACAGGCAGTGTAGATTTATTTGATGAGATGTGCATAAATTATTCATGCAGTAAACGAATATGTAGATGGCCATTAGCAATTTTTATGGCCCCTTGAATGCATCTTGCATAAATGCTTACATATTCTGGGCATTCTTTTGTGGAGCAAAGGGAAATAATACCGAAAGTCGTCTCGTACCTGGATCAACTTGAACTGGAGCTAGCCATTCCTTTCATGCAACGAAGAGCAAAGCAATGAACCCTTCAAGTAACCCTAAAGATGAAGATTGAAGCAATTTTGAGAGAATGCAATAGACGTTTCTGAAGTTCAACAGTAATCTCAAAACAGAGACACAGGCGCTAAAAAGTTAGATGCAAGTTATGCAAGAAAAGTGACAAGAATATTTTCTGTGAAATGATCAGTCAGCGCTACTAATAAACGTGGTGTAAACTTTATTCCGTGCTTACGCCTGGAATAGCATGAGATTAGTAAGAACTTTTACCAATAAACATGGAATAGCTTGAGCATGGAATAACTGCGGCGTTGTTTCCATGGCAACCGCTAAACCACGGAGACATAGTTTAAGCGTTGAATAAGGAAATAACGCGGAGGAAACCAAGCGCCTTGCAATAGTCATTTGTATCCAGTTTATCTCCAGCTGTTCGTGCGTGAGTTTCGTTCTTTCCTTTCAGTCATTTCATATATTTCGACCTTTGCTTTCGTTCTTTTAGTACTTTCTCCTGGATATTTTGTGACCTGGCTTCTTTTGGATTTCCTGTGACTTAATTTCGACATTTGCTTTCGTTTTTTGATATTTTCTCCCGAATATTTGGTGATTCGGTTGCTTCGATTGGAACTGTGATTCCGTTTTCTGATTTTGATGAGAGTTATGTCGCTAACGAGATATTGAAAATGTGGAAGTTGTGTTCATAGAGGAAATCCTTAATTATGAACAACCGAGGAGGAAGAGGAAGTGTTACCGAGCACGGGTAAACCCATTGGAAATATATTCTGATACAGAATTCCGCAGGAAATACAGATTTTCGAAAGAAGGAGTGATAAAATTAATAGACTTGTTCGGGACCCAGTTGAAATGTGATGGCGGAAGGGGAGGAAAACTTTCTTATGATCTGCAAATTTTAACTGCTCTTCGCTGCTGGGGAAGAAACGAAATTCAAGACGATTCTGCTGACTTGCACGGGATAAGTCAACAATCCGTCACTAATGTGTGCCGACGAGTGGCACTGTGTATTGTGGAAAAAAGCCAGACGTATATTCGAATGCCTGAAACGTTAGATAAAGAGATGCAGAAAATAAACATGTTTTCTGAAATATGTGGCTTGAGAAGTGTAATCGGATGCATTGATTGCACTCACATCCGCATCCCACATGTACCGGGCAATGAAGGGCACTGTCACAAAAATAGGAAGAATTTCCCACCATTAAACGTACAAGTTGTGTGTGATGCTTCGTTAAAGGTAATGGATATTGTGGCAAGATGGTACGGGAGTGCACAGACTCCTGTATATTCAATGAATCTGCATTGAAAGTGAAATTTGAAGGTGGACATTTTCATGGTAGGCTTTTGGGAGATTCCGGGTATGCATGTATCCCGTATTTATTCCCCCCAGTGTTGAGGCCCAGGTCAAGAAAAGAAGAGCTCTACAATGAAAAGCATGTGCGCACTAGGAACACAGTGGAAATATGTTTTGGTGTGCTGAAAAGCAGATTTCGTTGCCTCCAAACAGGCTTCAGAAATTCTCTTGAAAACATCAAACTATCCACTGTGGCTTTTGCAATATTGCACAATTTAGCAATAATTTTTAATGAAGAGGAATTTCCTGTGGAAGA
Source organism: Teleogryllus oceanicus (assembly GCA_964035755.1). Taxonomy (NCBI): domain Eukaryota; kingdom Metazoa; phylum Arthropoda; class Insecta; order Orthoptera; family Gryllidae; genus Teleogryllus; species Teleogryllus oceanicus. Next base: position 323,887,000 of record CAXIVR010000001.1, on the reverse strand, counting down.
AGAAGTGGTTGAAGAACTACAATTGCAACCAACTGAAGCTCTAGGTCAAGAAGCAGCAGTTCGGGCAGCTTTTATAGAGGAGAATTTTTAGAAAAGGAAATTTATATATTAATTTGTGAAAGGCAAGGGAAGTGAATATAAATACAGTTTTACCTGATGTCTGATGATGCTGCTTAATAATAATAATAATAATAATAATAATAATAATAATAATAATAATAATAATAATGGTTTTGTTTTTTATTGCTTTCTGGTAGCAAAACCAGACTTGTTCAAATATTCATATTTCCCAGAAAATCTGGTATTTGAGTGACCTACGAAAATTTTCCATGTTAAAATAATTCCATATTGCATATTTTTAAATTGTAATTCTTAATGTGGATTAACAAGCATTTGCACCAATATTGTGAATTTGAAATTTTTGAAAATAGATTTTACTACATGGGAGTTTGTTTTTTTTCTCCCTTTCAAAATTCAAAATTTAAGTAGTATATGACTTAGTGTAGGGATCACAGAATTTTGAAAATGTGCACACAATTCACTTTTCCCCATAGCACGTCATACGCAGTTTTTAACTGTTTTTTTGACGTAAAATAAATAAAAATAAATAAAAAATGAACTTGTCTGTTTTTGGTAGCATTCAGTGAAGCATACCTCTTTTCAACCCCAGGAAAAAATATCAAAGAATTAATAGTGGCTAGGTTTGAAATGTGTATATGAAAATAAAAGGATATTCAGAATATAATTGCAGACTTATATTTTCTCATCAATTTCATATAAATGTTTCACTTAAAAGATTTTTCTAATAAAAAATGTGAACCTGCTCACCACTGTGAAAAATCTTCTAAATAATCAAATTTATTATGATTAAGAACTAACCTTGCATAAAAACTCTTGTTTTTACTGAAATGGCAAATTCTATTATGTTATAAAATAATAACAAAAACTTGAAATTCTTTAGAAAGAGTGGGTAACCAATTGTTTAGATATTTAGTGAAAAAACAGTAAAAAACTGTATGTGACGTATGGGGAGAAAATCATCTGCGCACGCTTTCTTGAGTTTCAGAATCCCTTCCTAACAATTTAACTATTCATTCAACTTTTTTCAGCTTAGTAAGTATCAGAATTTTGGATTAGTGAATTGATAAAAATTTAAAAAGGTGATGTGAACAGAACTTTCTACTAGATTTCAACTCCAAGACGACTTATTTTGTGTTGCATAATTGACTTTTGCAAGAATATGAGATTCTCTGTTATTTGGACTTGTGGAGAAATTCAGATAATGAATGTTGTTCACGGGATTTGGTCAGTGTATAATTAATTAGTTTGCATTTCTAAATCTTAATTCCATCACCAGGGCTAGTTTACGAAAAACAAGGCATGCAAACTTCAATATGAATATAAAATGCACAATAATGATATGCAAAAGAAATGTACACATCTTTCTAAATATGGAATTTTTGGTTATTTAGTAGGGTGTTTTTATATCTTGTGCATTGTGTATTTAATTGATGCCTTCAAGCTGTGTGTAACCCTGATGATGGAATCAAAAGATTCTGAAACATCCACAAACTAATAGTTTATACTCTGACCAAAACTGATGAACTACATCCCTCATATCACGGTTGTGATTTCTACAATGGGTAGCTTGGATCAAATCTTAAAAGTCAAAAATTGTCTTGAGCACAAAAAAAACATTGTTTCTCTTCATAATAAAGTTTAATATTGTTCATTCATTCTATTTTAATTAACTTGTGTTATGAAAAGCCTCCCTTTGTATCTTACCTTGGAAAATGCCACAGATATTCATGTTGACATGAGAAATCAGTTCTTACGAAAATGAAATTTTTGGATCCAATTTTTAAAGGCCATACAACTAAAAACATTCCCCTTTTAAAGTTGTTCAGTTGTCCCACATTCTCACATGAATATGGAATTAGGTTCATAAATATATATGCACTAAAATTTTGAATTGTGAAATTTACACTCTTCACAAGTTAAAATCCAGCAAAATCATTGGCCAGCTGTTCATCCATCCCACCCAGAAAAAAAGATACAAGAGGTACCATACCACTGTATTCTTTGCTTAACATGTTAAATCAGGACTAATCAGAAAGATCAGAGAATTTCTTATAGCATCTAGATCAAATTGTTTGAAGATTAAGAAACAATTCAATTATTTTACTCATTGGTTAAATTTTTACTTCCAATAAACGCATAATGGTAGGAAAAGCTCTCAGTTTAGAATTTTAAATATAATTTTAGTACTTTCCTATAGAAAAATTATTACTTAAATTTGATACACTTAAACAATATTAGAAATGATTAAATAACATTTTAAAAAGTACTTCACCAAAATCGTACAATGTCTATTGGTAAACCAAAAAGAAACATTACTTCAGTATAACCTACATAACTAATTTTTTCTTTCTCCTGCAAATTTTACTCCTCTCTCGTTTACTTGCAAATTTTGCTGTACTTCAGATGAAATCTGGGCCTTTGAATGTTACCCATTTAATTACTCTTCACTTGCGACAATATTTTCAATTAACATATAATTCACTGAATCATTGGTTCACAAGGCTGAAATGGAAAAAGATAATACAATTTTGGAAAAAACCCTCACAAAAACGGAAACGAATTGATCGTTTGTAGTCGGCGGATTTGTTGCTCGCTACTTCCCCACAGCAGAGAATAGAGAAAAATGGTCAAAAATGCTAGAAGAAGCAACGTTGCCAAGCATTGTTTTCGCTTTCTAAAAGGTGTAGTTATTCCATGGTTTAGACCGCATTATTAGTACAAATTTATTCTGTCCTTACACCGACCTTAAGCTAGAACTAACTTCTCCTAGAATAAACGTGGTATATCCATGTTACACTACGCTTTTATTAGTAGCGCTGAGTGTGTTCAAGTTTTGTTTGTGCAGAACACCGCAAAATCATTTAAGTGATGTGAGTTATACGTGAGCGATGGAAAATAATGTAATTTAACAAATTGTATGATATTTTGTGAGACAAAATTATTAGTGATATGGAAATGGCATTTTTCCGAATTCATAAAGTTAACCCATAAGATAAGACAGAATTGTTTATAATTGTTAATACATCGGTATTTAACATTTAGATGTAAGTAATCTATATATAAATAAAAGGGAATGTGCGAATGTCTATTGCATCTAGGCGTAAAAACTATTCAACTCATTTTGCTGAAATTTACACACCTTGTTCTTTTTAAGAATGGTTTGAATTAAACGTACATATGGGTCAATCTTGATGATTATTCCGTGTTTATGATTTCTCGCTCACTTTTCTCAAGCGCCCCTATACAGAAGTGATAGGCAACCCGCAGCACCGTCAAGTATTAACTTGCTGGCTGCATATTCTGTCCCTGCGATTGTAAAATATCGGCTAGAATTTTATCATCCAATATTACTTGAACAAATAAACGGACGGTCTCGGAAAAGCAAATCAAATTTCTCCAAGACATTGTTATAGCGAATGCATGCTCAAACGTGAGGGAGATCGTTTTAACAATAGGATACTTGACAATCGTGTCCAAACTAGGGCGTAGAACAAGTTCATACTCGCGAGAAAGTCTTCCATGTATTAGAAATATTTGCAGTGCGTATCGTAAATCGTGATTAACAATCATGTAGTGTGTGAAGTGTAATACACTGCAATAGCGAAGCATTGCCGGATAAGCTTGTAATAAATATAATTAAACGTCTTAATGCAATTGTTTCCACAATATTTGTTTTGTTGTAATTTTGGTTTTAACCCCATCGGTGAAAATTCACACAATTCTTTATTAGTGTGAGTTTATTTAAGTATAGTATTTAAGGGTCAACAGAGATCGAGGTAGATGAAAATTAGTGGCGCTGAAACAGCACGTACTTTCACACATTTAGTTATGGTTTTGTAATACCATTTATACCACAATTTCTCTCCGAATTAACACATCTCAGTCATCATTTTTTGTAAAACACATTTGATGTCGTGGAAAATTTGGTGGGGAAATTATGTAGTTTAGAGCAAAGTTTTTTATTCAAAACTTTAAATGAAAATACATTTCTGGCATTGAATTCATAGTATAAGATATGTAGTGTATTCACGAACATACCCGACGAGTTTTTGAACCTTACAATATTCTGCGCAAGCAGTATGGGAGTAGGTAAAATAATTAAAAGTTAATGAATAATACGATACTGATAGCGTTGACGAATACATGCAAATATATCGAAACATATATTATAGTAATTATTAAACACTATAATGTGGTAATGTGCTCCAAATATATAAAAGTATTAGTTTATATTAAAGCGAACGAAAGGCAGTCGGCATTATCGTCTTCTGTAATCAGTGCGGTGTTAACAATTTCAATGACAGGTAATTCGTATGGGATACACATTTTGCCAATTAGCATTGTTGATACCCATAGCAAGAAAATGAAAATGGATAGAAAAATATAATAATTAAAAATATTTTTATATTCATCAAAATTACTTGTTTTTACATGCATTATTCATCTTGTTAAACAAAGCGAAATCATCTATTCGTTTTCGCATTTAATAAAATTAAGGGACGCAATTTAAAATGAAGTAATACAAATATAATAAATAATAATAATAAAATGAAATAATATACAAAATTTATACGTAGCACCACCATTCATTTTACGTTCACAAAGCGCAATAAATTGGGAACGGGCGACTATGTTTGTCGCCAAGTTAAACAAAAAATACACATATTTTCAAAAAATTCAACATGATCTTATTTGAAAATCAGTTTTTCATGAATATATTTCATTAAAAAACCGTTTCTTCATAATTATAGTTGTAGCAAGACGAACAATTTGAATTTTTGCAATTTTCTATATATATTTATTCAATTATTCGATTTTTAAAACGTATATCACGTCAAATCGATTGTTTATCAATGCATCTGTAGAAACCGATTTAAGAAATTAATGAATCTATCGACAATACAATATTTACACTACCCTTGGGAACGACCTAGATATCTTTAACGGCGGGTCGGGAGAGGTGGCTCAGGGCATTCAACTAATGTCACTGTAGTGTCATTACCGACAGTTCTTAGGTTCGTGTCCTGGCGTTGGCTATATTTTCGACATTAGTCAGATAGCTAGGTCAAGTTCTGACTCTCTGAGGAGGCGAATTCTAGCGGCCAGATGCTTTCATGTGTAACTTTCCGTGGTTTCTCTGATCAACAACAATCGAACACTTACGCGTACTACACTCACAGGACTAATGACTTTAGCAGTTGACGCGCCCAGAATCTCGATCAATCAACCTAACCGCTATGTGAACAACTGTAGCGCCTAAACCGTTCAGCCGATTTTCTCCAAAATTGATATTCTCAGATTGATCTGAACGGGCTGGAAGCTTAGTGAGTTTCTAACGCATATTTTGATGGTTGAAGGTGTTTTTTCATGAATTCAGCATTTTATCCCTCTTTTCGAGTTCATCCCATACCGCGCTTTAGGGGCGTAGTGGTATGAATTGTTGTATCTGAGGATCTGAGTTCAGGTCTCGGAGCGGAAGAAAAGTTGGCTGGTTGAAAACACTTTTGCTAGTTTGTGTAGAGTAATATTGCGGAGTATTTAGATTCAATGCAAAAAAGTATGTGCTGTGTTATCACCATTAGTTTTTTAATGGAATCTCTTAAAAAGTAAATTTTTAATTTTTTTTTTTTTAAAAAATTTTTTATTTATTTTTTTATTATTTATTTATTTATTTATTTATTTATTTATTTATTTATTTATTTATTTATTTATTTATTTATTTATTTATTTATTTATTTATTTATTTATTTATTTATTTATTTATTTATTTATTTATTTATTTATTTATTTATTTTTTAGTCAAAAACTGTATGTGACGTATGGGGGGACAAAATCATCTGCGCACACTTTCCTGAGTTTCAAAATCCCTTCCCAACTATTTAACTATTAATAGTTGAAAGATGAAATAATAATAATAATAATAATAATAATAATAATAATAATAATAATAAAATAATAATAATAAATTTAAAAAAGCGAGATATTAAATTTCAAAACTAGATATTTTTGTTGCCGCATTATAGAAAACGTATTAGTAACAGTAAACGAACGGATTTTATTTTTCTCTATTGCTAACAAATAGAAACTCACCCTAAGCTCTACTACCACTACAAGCAAAAGGAAATCTCAACAAAATGTGCACATAGTGAAGCTACATTTACGTCCAGAAGCAAATCAAGGGGTCATTTCAGCATTTGCTCAATGGATCAGGGAAACTGGACAAAAACCCGATCGAGATGGGGGTCATTGAAGCTGAAGTACATTACTTGTTACAGGCATTTAAGTCTTTTTTTTAAATTATACAATGCAAATGTAAACTAATTCATTATACTATAATATTTTTTTGTTAAAGAAAACATAATTTTTCTTTTTGACTATCAGAATAGTCTCTAATTGTATAGCCACAGTTTTGCAGCAGAAGTGATTTTACTTTTAACTTCATACTTTTACTTATATTTTATCCTCATATATATCACAAGACGGTAAAAAGGTGGTGCTACTCTCGTGTCAAGCAAAGACATTGTATTTTCGAAATTGCGAAATTTTAACATTCCAAAATTACAAAATAAGAGAGACAGATTTTTGCCATAAGCAAAATCAGTTCGAAAATATCAGCTCCTTAACAATGCCATGTACATTTTTTTGAAAAACGTCATTTATGGTAGAAATTAATGCATATTATAAAAAACATTTTTTCGAAAGTCGCTCCAACATTTTTCTTTAAATTTTTTCATTGATAAAAGAACGGGCCCTTAAGATAATGATGGGTGTCTTATTTTCATTGAACTCTCTGAATTTTCGATAGTTTCTCTTTTGAAATATTGGATGGAGATAGATTTTTAAGCGTCGGCCTGAGTTGGTACGTCAGAGCCACTGCTTTGTGTAGAAGTAAGGCGTACGGCCCGTCAAATTGGAGGAGAATTCCACTCTTAGTGCAGAAAATTTGTATGCTGGTTGAAATCACTTCACAGGTTCATGTTGAAGTAGAATATTGCAGAGCAGTTACAAATAATGCGAAAATTTAAGTGCTGTTGTTGCACCACTAGTTTTTAATTAATTGGCGGCGTAGTACGTTGTCAATATAACCCCTGGCGGTAGCTATGGATTTGACTATGCGTTTATTTTTGAAAATTGTTTTGGGATTGGAGAAGGCTGACAAGTGCCGTGAATCATACATGGAAACGAGCGGGTTTGTGAGCAGATGGTTGTTGGATTGCTGTGGATCAGTGTCTGAGTGTGTGGGGGGGAAGGCGGTCTAAAAACACTGAAAATGTGTTTTTGTCTACCCTAGAAATGATTAGGTCCAAGAAATCGACGTATTGGTTTTCATTTTCCAATTTCCTAGGGTTTTTTTGGGAGGGATTACGTCTCTATTGACGCAACGCGTCTCCTAGCGTCTTCAGGACGTTGTGCGCTTGTACTTTGGAGTAATTCTCCGTTAACATACCGTTTAATACCTTCTTTCTCCCATGATAGGCGAAAGGAGTGTAACGAAATTTGCGTGGTCAGACGGAAGAGCAGGCCTCATGGCCTGAGTCTCGCCACGTAAAATAAGGCAAATTCAATTCAATTAACATTGTATTCTACGCCTGTCGAGTCTCGTTGGTTGGAGTTTGGTAACTCGATGAACAGGTCAAGTTGTCTTAACCGGGAGCGTTAGCTCAGTGCATCAACTGATGTCACTGTAGCGCCTCTGATCGGGAGCCCTAGGTTCGTGTCCTGACGGCGGCAGAATTTTCGACACTAGCTTGGAATTCGCTGTCTGGCGGAGAAGTCTAGTGGTCGGCTGCTCTGATCGGTAGTTTTCCGTGGTTTCTCCGATCAACACCAGGCGAATGCCGGAGCAGTACCCTACGAAACGGGCCACGGACCGCGCGCGATCTTTCCTTCCTCTTGTCCTATCCTCTCCTTACACACACTAACATGCACTACACCACCACATATTCCGGGAGACCGGTCGGGGAGCTTGTCCCGGCTGGGGCGGTGCCCCGCTGGTGGAGAGTCCTGTTTAGGGGGAAACCCCACTAGCCGACGGTAGGTCGGCGACGAATCTCGCCATCCAGCGGGGGAAGATCACCGCCATCTCTCGAGAAAAAACATGCACTATACTAACGGGTCTAATGATCAAAGCAGTTAACACGCCCGGAAACACGAAAAAATCAATCAATTAAGTTGTCTTGTGCTAGCACATATCACATAGATATAGCTTAGCGTGCTAGCACATATCACATAGAATATAGAATGTACCCTGGATAAAACATTTGCATCATTAAGAATAGATCCATACACGTACATCCAAATATTAACATTGTTACTCTTTCATCAAAACGAGTCAATCTCAGGCAAGACCGGATAGGTAAGATGTGAGAATCGTAGTAAATAATAATAACCAAGATGTGTCGAAAAGGTATACATTTATTGACACAACCTTGCGGTTATGAGAAATACTTTTGTTACCTCTGTCACGTGTTCGTGGCTTTTCAAAAGATTCAGAAGAAGTAAAAAACATTCATACAGCCAGTCGAGTTGTACATGACGTTAAGATCATATTTTACAATGCCGTGAGATCCCAACACAAGTGTAGGTGCTAGTAATACAGCGGCAATTTAAATTTTCGCCAAGGAAGAAGTTGGTGGGAAATACTGAGTCTGCTCGCTTTCATTGATTTAGTGTTTCCGGGCGCGTCAACTTCTATCGTCATAAGTTCCGTAAGTGTAGCGAATGCTAAATAACGAGAGATGGGATATTCGCTCGCTGAAAAGTGAGATCGGGTGACGACCTTCACGTTACTTAAGGTTTTCCTCTATCTTACCACAAAACCATCGCAGCCTTAACAAACTCTAAACTCTCGACTGGTTTTGCAACATGTGTGTAAATGACCAAACTATTTGACTTGACGTTCGAGAAACACGTTAGACGCCGACAGTGGTTTCATAGTGTTACACAATACCAGCAGCTTTTTCAGTGACGTATTCTACCCATGTTGCCCCCAATTCGGAATTAATCTAGATAGTACAGGTATTATTTGCGCCCGTTTTCTTGAGCCCTCATTTTGTTTGATGCGGAAAGAGTGGAGAGTTTGTTTATTTCGACGATCAAACTATAATATAACATATCTAATATCAGATTTTGTCAAGAAGCTCGTTGCTATCTTTCATCGGTGGAAAGGAGAGGAGGAGGGTTTCCGGGGAACAAAACTTGCGCGTTTAATATCGAACTGAACAAAATTCAGATTGATATACTCTTATATTATCAGGATTTTATATCTTCAGCCTTATACTCTTGATATTTAATATCAAGAGTATAAGGCTTGCCCGCCGCGCGAAAGATCACGCAGGGCAGACGTGGCTAGGGCAGCAAGGCGCGGCAAAGTTGCTCCTACAAAGGCCAACTGTCAAACAACAAAAGGAATAGTGCAACGTATCATGAATTTATTTACAGGAAGAGAAGGGGGCAAGGATGAAGATGGCCAGAATGCATATGGTCCGTGATCGTGTCTTAAGGTTCTGCTCCTGCATTATTTGTTATTTACCTGAGAAATCGCGAAAAACGACCTCAAGCAGCCGGTTAGTAGATTGTATTTTCTCCAGGACGTGGTTAAATTAGACGTTTGTACCTTGTGTAACTCAAACACTAGCATCTCCCGTTAAGCGTCGCTGCATAGGCAACGGTAATGCTGACTTTGAAACCCCGCAGCCAGTCGGTACACGGCATTTCAAGTCGCTCCCAGTGCAGCCAAATATTTCAGAATTAGGTACTCAACTTCAGTATTTTATTTGTTCTTATATCATGTTATTTCCAAATAAAGTTTGCTCATTTCCGTTGTGAATAATTTTGTGTTTTGAAAGAATAATTGTTGCATACAATTTTTCTTTTTAGTAGTATTTTTAAAATCGCATATTGATTTCCTTCTTACGGCTCAACAATTCTTTAAGTTTATTCCAAAATGTGTTCAACAATTCTAAACCGGACGACGATTTCATAAAGATAATAGGCTTGTCGTAATGCACACACAATACTTTAGGGCTTCCACACAATACTTTAGGCTTTCCTCCATACGAGTATATTGTTGGCAGCAGTGATAATTGCTTTTTGTATTGTTGGCAAAGTCATGATAAAATTCTAGTGACTGTAAGCAGCCGTTCTACTATTATGTGGTTGAAAATATATTGCTACAGTTCCGAATAGGCAATTAATATACGTATTAAGGAAGCGTTACTGCTATTACGTTATATTGTCGATGGCAAATGCGTATGTTATGTGACGGATCGATTGGTTTGTCGTTAGTAGTCACTTGTAAATTTTCTTTTGTATTATGTAGATAATGGCGGATATGATGTATACTATAAGGTCCTCTTGATTCATATGTTTTCAGGAAGAAAGATAATATCCTTGCTTGTCTGAAAGACGATGGATGTCTTATTCAAATGTGAGAAAGGAGAATAAGAAGTAGTTGACTTGCTTGACATGGTAAGTTGACTTTGTTGAATTTGTTCATTGAGCAACTTGAACAATTTTTTGGTTGTTAAAAAAAGAAAGATAATATCCTTGCTTTAAGACGAAAGCAGAGGAAAAATCTTTATAATAATAATAATAATAATAATAATAATAATAATAATAATAATAATAATAATATTTATTGAGTCACAAATACAATTTCAATCATGTATGACGAGTCAGATATGGCAGAGTGAAGTTACATTTACTGTCCAGAAATCAAAACAAGGGGGACCATCTCAGCATTTGCTCAAAGGATCAAGGGAAACTGGACAAAAAACCCTGATCAAGTTGGTCATGGGTTTATAATTCTTATGAGCTTCTTTACAACTAACAAAGAATCCAGATTAAGTAGAAGTTGTTTTATGTATAGTAGTATGTAAAAATAAAATCGAAAAATTAAACAAGAGTGCAGAAACACACTAAGTTCAATATTGATCAGACAATCTTATAACTTATACTTTGATGTAGAAGACAGAAGTTGAAATAGGTACTTGGAACTAGATGTCAAGGTACTATTAACAATATCTAATATTTTTTAGTGGTTTCATTGAAAACAGCAAAATAAAAGCAATTTTCTCATTATTTTTGAAGCATAAAAAGTAGGTAAATATAGTAAACAATAAATAAGCACAACAAAAAATCCTATTGTATGGACATTTTTGAGTTTTTGTTTAAGGAAAAACACATATTACCCTTAAGAATTTTCATATAGATTTCTTTGAGATTCTATCTTCAATGCACAACTATATCTTATTGCAATCAATAAAATAAACAGTAGGCCTGTGAATAAAAACAGTCAAAATATTTCTCTTTGTAAATGTCATCACCCTTTTTGCAGCTTACTAATAACTACTACTCTACTACTAACCACAAGCATCATACAAGAAACAACAATATCGATTGGTGAACTTTTTATTAACTTTTTCATGTTCTCCTGCATAGGCTGTTCGAAAAAGCCATTGAAACTAGCTAATGAAATTTAAACAACTTGCTCATTGACATCTATTCCATGTCAGTCTACTTAGATTAATTGAAAATTCATTCTCTGCTTCTACATTAATCCAATAGTACATTCCTGGATTATAGAAGAGATAATGTTATGTACTGCCAAGGCACCCTTCACTGAAAGCAATAATAAGTAAAGCAAGTGCATAATGTTTACTAATGTAAAATAGAATGTAAAATTTATTATCTTTCCCTTCAAAGTGGCTTAAAATCAGAAAGTTCCTGCTGTTGTTAAGTAATTCTTTTTCAAAGTAAAAATAGTTCAAAAGTTTTAGACTAGTTTTGTTATTCTGTTCAATATTTTTAATGTTTTTGAGAGTTTATTACAATATGGAGTGTTCAAGGAGTGTTTATGTGTTCAGGGCAATTTTATATCAATTTCTTGTTTGGTTATGAATGGGGATCAGATTCTTATGCAATATAAAATATCAAAACATGCTGCAAAAACTTAATAAATATGCAGTAAAAATGTAAAATATGCAATAATATGCACTTAAAATGAGTGATATTATGTAATAACATTACCTGACAAAACAAAAAAAAAATTAATTTTGGTTCAATTCTTCATGAGATGTGAAAAAAAAATACTAACATGTATAACATGTACCAAAATAAACAAAGAAATAAAATAACAAAAAAGTTTATTTCATACTTTATTATTTATATTTAAACAATTACATTTGAAGATATTTTTATTTAATCTATGATGCGTTTTTGAGGATGTTTTGTATAGTGAAAATGAATATCTCACATCCATCTAATGAGGGGTGCAAATTTAAAGCTGCTCAAAATCTTTGGATCTGTCAGATAACTCAAGGAAATTTAGTCTGACTACTAAAAACTATTAATGTTTTCTTCAATGTTTCTATTGCCATATAAGTTTTCATTTAATTTACCTACTTCTCCTCAAAAAGAATCAACTTTTGTCCTACATTCTTCTGTACATGAAGCTATGTTACAATACCATTCCCACTGATTCCAACTTTTTAAGATGACCTCTCAAAAATGATTATAAAAGTTAACTCATATAAGATTACTTGTTTTTAAGATGTTAACAACTTTCCCTCTGACACAGAGTATCATTTTCATTGAGGTGTATTATTTGACAGCATTTCTCTCAGTTGTTAGAGTAAAATAATATAATTTCACACCAAGTACCCCTCCTTGTTGTGGCTGGTGCAAAAATTGATGTTCTATTATCTCCATGCAAATGGCAACACACACTTAAACTTTTCAAAATACTTTTTCATGTTATTAATTGTAGTTTTACAAATCTCTCACTTTTCCGCAAGGCAAACCATAAGTCATGCAAGTTATATGAATTAATTTTTTATGAAAGGGTTTCATAGTCTTCCTCAGTGATGAATGGAGCTCCATCTGCTACCAAAAGTAAAACCTTAATTCCATACCTTGATCATTCTATATTATTTTCTAATCATTATTTACTAAATGACAATGTTTTCAAATTGTTTTTTGCTACTGCTTTGAAACCAAAAGAAACTGTTCACTAGTGCATTTCTATTCAGACATCCTATTAATAATTTCCTAATGTAATGTCTGCATATGTCAGGAATAGAATCAACCACTATGTACCCACTATGTCTGGCAATTTTATGTTTCAATAATTGCAGAGTTTTTTCATAGCACCAGTGCAAAAAAATTTTTTCTTAGAGCACTCTCATTCAAAATAGTTTTGTTGGTGCATTTGTCAAGAAAACTTTTAAAAATAGAATTGTTCAATTTACTCAAAGGAATATAGAACAAAGCAAGGGGAAATTCTCCAAGAAGTTGATTCTCACTTTTCTTAGTAAGTAGTTGTTTATTACTGGATGTTTACAGACAGAAATATGGACACCTAAATTAAAAATAAATAATTCACTTGTTCCTTCTAAATTATATTCAGATATGAAAAATATCTGGGTTGGAATGGACAGGTAAAGTGCATTGTCTGAAGTTCAATTATAAATTACTGTAAAAATATGGACCAAAAAAAGGTTTTGGTTAATATAATGACATTGATTCCTACAAATGCTTAATGCAAACCTATTTCATCAGAAAAAAATGAAATACAAAATAGAAAATTCATACATGCCCCCTCCAGTGGCTATCTTTTAGCCACAAGGTTTGCCAAACACTGTGTATCCATCAGTTGTCAATATTTCATATTTCTTGTTAAATTCGGCAATCCAAAGTTGAAATTTGTAACTATGCAAAAAACTCTTGGGCATTTCTCATGTGAACTTCATTTTGTACTGGTGAACAAACAGATTGCAACTGATCACAAGCTAAAAGCAAAATAAGAAAAAGAAGTGATAGAGAATATTAGATAAGTAACTACTGATTCTAGAAAATCAATGTTCAAAGACATGATTTGAGTATGCTCCCCTTTCAGTTAAGGGCTGTGATTAAAATCATCATTCATTTATATTATTATTACTCACTTCTGCAAATCCTTCCTTTGCAGGGTGTAGTAATCAAGGGGATCAAAGAAAAACAAATTAATTCAAAAGAAGTCATTATCTGGTTAACTTAATATTCAATAATAGCAGATTTCATCTACAGGAGAAACCAGGGAAATAATAAATCATCCTTAAATTTGCAATTTTATGCATTTTGACTGTAAAATATTCAACATATTCCAGCCTTATCCTCAAACATGCAATTTTATCCAGTGTATCTGAAATAGGCAAAAACTTCAAAATAAGCATCTAGGGATTCCCATTCAGAAAGAAAACCAAACTCCAGACTTCTATGATAAAGCAGAAGTAATAAGTTGATGTATATAAAGTAATTGCATAAAAATATAATTCCTAGTTATGAATAATTTATTTTTAAAATTGTTTAATCCTTCATTCTGTTTGTAAGATATTTGGCGGAAAAGACACTATAAATATACATGTTACATTGAATGATTTATTCCACCACCACCACAAAGTGTATCAACTTGTTTGTTGTAAGTTAAGTTTTGATCTATGAATATTCCTAAAAACTTATGGCAATCAGTTTGATTCACTGATTCATTGTCTACTTCCACTTTTATGTTTGGGTGTTGGTAACCGTGATGAAGCTTGAAAATGATTAATACAGTTTTAACAATATTTAATTTCAATTCATTTATGGAAACATAACTTTTAATTTTTTATTGATTCAGACAGATTAATTTCTAGATGACAAAGATTTTGCCCACTGCTTATTAATGTCGTATCATCTGCATAAGAAATTACAGAGAAATCAGTAGAGCTTGGAATATCATTCACATATATTAGAAATAACAAAGGTCCAAGCACAGATCTTTTGCAGAATACCTATGGTAATTATATCAAAATTTGATTTAATTTTGGATAAGAAATTTTCAGATTGCCAGAAGATCTCTGTACATTGCTTACACACTATGAGGTATGATCAAATGAGGGCATTAACTCCACCCCTTATTCCATAATAACCTAGGTTTGTCAACAGTTTTTCATGAGATACACTATCAATGTCTTTGAAAGATCAATGAATATACCTCCTGTTTCCTTATTTGATTCCAAGTTTCCTCTGCGCCGTATAGTATGATGGATTGAGCTTTGGACAGTAGGGTTCGACGCTTATCAGGCTTTGGGCATAAGTTTCCAATGATTTCATTAATAAATTCCACAACAGCAGTGGTGGTGGAGAAACCCTTCCTGAAGCCATGTGATTTATTAAGGATATTATTACATTCAAGAAAACAATTAATCTTGCTAATATAACTTTTTCATAGAGTTTGCCAAATAATGAAATAAGGGCTCTAGGTCGATAATTCCTAACATCTTGTGTATTATTATTCTTAGCAAGTTGCCTTACAATACTAATTTTTAGAGATTCTGGGAAAGTGAATACAGATAGAGATGAATTTATGACATGAACTAGTATATTAAGAAGAGCAGGCTTACATTTTTTTAAGAATTGTTGAAGATATTTATTCCCCGATGAGCAACTATATTTGAGGGAATTTATTAGTGTATTAACTTCATTAGCATTTCTATGTTGGAGAAACATTTATTTTGAAGTTTCAGAAGATAAAGTATTAATAGTATTACTGGTTATAGTGTCTTGCTTTGAATTTAAGAAATGGCAATTAAAGGTCCTACAAGTATCATGGATTATCAAGAAAAAGGCCTTCTTGTATTAGGTGTCTGTTTTTATGAGTCTGTGTTTTACCATTGTTAACTATATTCCACAGTATTGTTAACTATATTTCACAGATTTGTTTGTTGCGTTGTTATCTTTATGAATTCATTGATAAGCTTTCTCATTCATCAGTATTAGCCTATATTGTATTTTATACTTTTTATATTTCTCATTATAAAAGAGATTTTCAATATCTTTGAGCAGGTCATACATGTTATTCAGTTTATTTCTAAGAACAAGAGTTTCATTAGGAGGTTTAATTTTTGGTTTCTTCACTACATTCATTTGCCTCTTAATAATGGGACATACAATATTCAAATGATAATTTAATGTGCTCAGAAACAAGTTCCATTTCTCATTGACATCATTACTATTGAGTACTTCAGACCATTCCTCTTCTAGGAGACATTCATTTAGCAAATGTAGTTTAGTACCCCTTGTGTCATGGGTGAATGTGTATTTAGGGTCATGGGTGAATGTGTACAAGACTAACAGGGCAATTGATTATTTCAATGATTTGTGCAGTGTGATCAGATACATGAAAATCAATATTATGAGAAGAGTATTTATTCATTTCAATGTTTGTAATGATATGGTCTATGGTAGAGCTGGAATGTTTTTTTAACACGTGGTGCCCCTAACTTCACATCACAAAGATTGAAGCTCTAAAGAGCTTTACTAAAGATTTACTAAAGTAAATCATGTAGTTCATTGTATTCAATGTTAATGTTCAGATCTCCTAAAATATTTAGCTTACAATTGTGGTTTCCTAAGAGTTTTGTTAAAAGTTCTTCAAACCTGAGTAGAAAGTCATTAACACTAGAATTTGGGGATCTATAAATGTCTATTACTTTGAAGTTCCCTTTCATTGTATTTTCATCTCTAGCTGCTACTTCAAAAACCATTTCAGTACTTATGTCTCTAATCCAGTCTATTGATTTGCAAATGAAGTTATTCTGCATTATTATTGCAACAACGCCACTATTATTGAGTTCTCTACAGAAATATACATGAAGTTTATAGTGGGAGAAGTTAATCGTACTAATTTCATTATACTTATGACCATGTTGAGTAATGACTGCAACATTTATAGACGTTTCTTCTAGAATTTTCTCAATTTGTTCTACTTTGTTACACATGTATTGAATGTTTTGGTGAAGAACACTGAAGACACTATCTTTATTAAAATTTCTATCACACATGTGTTGTCTTAATTGCTAAATGTCAAAGGGTGTGACATTGACAGACACAGATGGTTGTTGTGGTGATGATGTGGAAGCCACAATGGAAGCAAAGGTTTGTGAAGGTTAACGAGGTGTAAAAACCCCAATGGAAGCCCCAATGGAAACCCCAATGGGTTGGGATGACTGACTAGGTCCACGATTTTCTTAAAATGCCAAACACATTTCTTAAAATGAAATTTTAAGAAATATAACAATAAGTTGTGCCTCTTACCTGGCTACATGTTGTGAAAGTTGGAAGACTTTGCACAGGGAAGTTTGAAATGGGGTTTAACTGTATTTCTGTGACTGCAGGTGAGGGGTCAGAAGAGAGTCTTGGTTCTTCTTACTAATGTCTTGGGGGGGGAGCAGTTTACAGGAGAGGGGAGTGTAAAATGATTAGGAGAGGAGACACAGGGAAGTGGGTTTGTAGAGGAGATTTTCAGATTTCAGTTCAGATTGAAAAATGTGAAAAAAAATTAAAGAATTTAAAGTAAAGAATTAAAGTTCTATTTCAAGAATTTAAATGTCTGAGTCGGGGTTAAAAAGTATGGCCTGTGTTTATGAGATATGTGGCAAAGAGCAATCTGCTTGTATTGTTCCATGCAGGTAAATTTTTCTTAATTCTGGCATTGAAACTACTGCCGGGCTGGACTATGCACTTATCTTTGCAATTGGAGCAATGGTGTTTATAAACACCTGGCTTCATCATGAGTGAAATGAGGGTTGGAGAGGAGAATAAATATTGGAGGGATTTATATGTAACAAAGGAAACACAAAAATTGTATTTGTGAAGACGGTGAGACACTTCTTGTGATATTTTACCAAAGAACGGAATAAAAATAAATTTTGAAGGTTTCTGAGTGAGTGGGGTGAAACTTGTGAACATTCTCACCTTTTACTTTCTTTCTCTTACTTCATAGAAAGAGAAAGTATTATAATCGGCAGTATGGAAAATGGCAAATTTTCAGCAGAACAAACCTTATTGCCAAGCCCCCGTAACGAAAAAGTGAATAAGTCTGTATATTGTAAATATACTTCCTTTAACACGTTGTGTAGTCAGAATCTGTGATTTTTGGCTCCTTGATACCAAACAATCCATTGGCAGCAAAACATCAATCTGTCCATTTGTCTGTGATTAATGCCCATTCCAAACTGTTCAGCCGATTTTCTCCAAAATTGATATTCCCTGATCCATTGAAGGAATGTGAGGTTTAGGGAGTTTCAGATGGATACATTGAATTTTGATGGTTTTAAAGGAATATTTTTATTTTTTAGGTTACTTTCCATGAAACCTAAAAACGTTTTCAAAATTTTCTCAAAATTGAATCCAAATTTTCTGATTAAATCCTTGGAAAGCATAGATAACACATATGAGTGCAGGTCTCATTTTTGTTGAAATCATTGTTTTTATTAGCAAAAGTTACATCTTTCTATGACTACAGTATTGAAGATAGAGATTTTTCTTCAATGCAAAACAGTTCTTCTAAGAGATCTTGAAATATGCTCATCTACAATTTTTCGAGAGTATGAATAGTTTTTGCTTAATTTTGCATGAAATACATTAATTTTTAACATATTTTTTTAAACATTTTTTAAATGTCTTTAACGCATTACAAGCCTATGTCCCATTTTTGGGGCTTATTTGAATTTAAATATCTTGAATTTAACTATGTGGAAAATTTTGTAATTTTGTAAGTCAGTAGAATGTAAGTCATTATAGCAGGCAATGTAAAGACTTCTCACAAGGAAATGCTAGTTAATGCAAAATATTTTTCTTGGTGAAAATTTGTTTTCCATGTTGGTAAAATTGAAATGTCTCTGAGAGACACTGTGATGGGAGTATATGCTTATAAGTGACTTGCCTTATTTGAGTTGTGTATAAATATAGATTTCATTGTCAATTTCAACTGATTCTTGGTTTGATGTAAGTTGCAGAGAGTGTAATTTATTGCGTCTCATTTTTGGAACATTGGCCGGACATTGACATTGACATTGGCCGGTTAGTTTACCCACAATACACCATGCTATCATATGAGGAACATAACTTATTTTACGTAGACCATAAATACATAATGCTGGGTGATTTTATGCTGTAGATAATATTTTAATAATTTGTATCACTAAACGTCATTTTCACATTTTATTTTTTATTTTATTCATATAGTATGCGTAGTGAAACACTGTTAGAAATCATTACTGGTCAAAAAGTCAGTAATTTTTTAATCACAAACTGATCTATGTATGATGGAATGAGGTTTACTAGTGATGAAATTGTTGCTTGATTAGAGGATAAAGTCAGGAAAATGAATATTTTGAAGAAAATTACTTTATTTGATTAATTATGCCTTCTGACCCTAATCAACTGATTGATAAAAATACTCCAAATATTATTTCTAAAACTGAGAGATACAAGACATAAGAGGACATTGGAACTGACAATGGATATTGATAAAAAAGAGCGTCTCTCACACAAACCAGAATCTACTTTTAGATCAGAATTGAATAGTCCAGCCCCCTCATCAAAATAACGGCATCCAACATACACTGAAACAAACACCCTGTCTTGCAGTGTTGATTCCATTGTTGAAAAAGAAAATCAATTACTTTTTCATTTATATGTAGAAATCAATTTTAAATGAAACAGCATTACTGTTACTATTTTCCTTTTGAAAATAAAAGCTTATCAAAATATGTACCAAAGATATACTAACATATTACATTTCAAATAGCATAGACATTCCAGCACTAGTAAAAAGGAACCAGCATTTGCGAATGTCCCAAAAGTGGGATGCTTTTTTCTCAAAATCTATAGGCGTTATTGACTCAAAGAATTGGAGATACATGTAAAATGTCAATTTAAACCGTCAACAGTCAGATAGTTAATTTTCATCTACCCAGAGACTGGTGGCCTGTAATAGGTTAAACCTTCTCTTTCCGTTTTCTCCTTTTATATATCACAAGATGGTAAAAATATGGTGCTACCCTTCTATCTGTCAAACTCTCTGTATTATTGAAACTGCAAAATTTTAACATTACAAAATTAAATATTTTTGTCAGAAGGAAAACATGTTCTAAAAAAATAATCTCTTTAAAAATATTATGAACATTAAAAAACATTAGTTATTAGTAATTTCTGATTGAAATTAATGCAAATTATAAAAAGCACATTCAGTCATTCCACATTAAATCAAGTCATTGTACCTCACCACCTTTTACCTTCTTATGAAATTTGGCACATAAATAGTATGAGTGAAGAATAAGAAAATTACAAATTTTGAATAAAATATTTCTTACCGTTAGTTAAATACAGCCATGTGAAATATTATAAAATTGGGTTCCCAAATTACGATAGCCTCTCCAAACTAAGATAGAGAGCTGGAAAAAGTGTCATTTTGCAGCTTTCTTTATGATTTTTTATATGATATACTACTCAATAGGGGTTAGGTTTCAAAAGTTTGTTTGAATTTGAATTTAAAATTTTGATGATGGTTTTTTCACACTTCTAAAAATTTGAAAAAATCATAAAAAAGTCTTATATGTTTTTGAACTGACTATGTAAGTATATAATTGGGATCATTATGGGTTCACACAGTAATCTTTACTTAAAATGAACAAAATTTACTTACACTAGATTTCACTATTTTAAAATACATTTCATTTCAAATTATAAGGCTTAATATAAACAAATTAGTAATTTAGTGGTTTTGTTGGTGAGTGTGTTGTGTATTATTTTTATTGTTATTTTTGCTGTCGTTGTCATTGTTGTCGTCATTGTCGTTGTCAATGTTGTTGTCGTTGTTGTTGTTGTTGTTGCTGCTCATATAAATTATTTTATTGTCAATTTTCAGTTTCTATATAACTTCACAATAGAAGGTGTGTGACAACATTGAAATAAAAATGAAATTAAGTTTTTGATTATGCAAGCAGAAGGGATATTTTCCAGCTTTGGTTTGAATCAAAGCAGCATGTTTCAGCTTAAATAAGCAGGGCTGTGATTAAAGGCATTGTTTGTTTATAATATCATTTGTTAATTCTGCAAATCGTTCCTTTGCAACACAGGGTAAATATTCAAGGGGATAAAAGAAGAAAAAATTAATATTCACTCTTAGCAAATTTTCACCAATAGAAGATACAAGCCAAGGGAGGATAATAATAAATAGGGCCCAGAGAAATATGTACTAAAAATTGGGAAAATGTGTGTGTGTGTATGTATACAGTATATGTAGTTAAAAATATATACTAAAATAGGTATAGTATATATTTTAAAAATATTAAAAAAATAAAATAAAATGTATTAAAAAAGTGTATAATAGGTAAAAATATGTACTAAAATGTTGAAATATGTAACATTAATTATCATTGTATCAATTCTTTTTATAAAACACTTTTATCTAAGTGTCTTTTATCTAAGTCACTTTATTTTATTAACATAAAGACCAAAATTAAACATTGTACCTCATAATCCTGTTATTTAAAATGTTCTCCGTAACAAGAAATTAATATTTGTTTCAAATTTTCAGCAATGAAACTTTTTCTATTATCTTGTAAGAGAGCCTTGTACTGACTAAAAGAGCTTTCTACATTGCACAAAATCACAAGTGTGTTTTTAAACTTGCACATATCCTCTGGCGTGTAGTTAATATCCAATGTGACAGAATTGTCCCCTCATAGCACTACACTAACAATGCAAATTGCAAATGGTTTTGAATGTGGGATGTTCTCCAGAACTGAACACTTTTTTTTCTTCACTAGGTCCCTTTTGATCCTCAGATGATAAATGAACAGTTTTTAAAGAAGCAACTGCTGATTGGGCAATTTCAAGGCCGGCGGAAAGTTGCAGGGAAGACATTTCCAAAGATTTAATTGTAGAGCCTACTGAAAATGGGGCAATATAATTTTTCAGCTTTTCAGCATAAAGAAATTGCTGTGATATGCTTTTGGACGCTGCAGAATAAGAATCATATAGATATATAACTTGTATGAATAAAATAAACATTTTTGGCATTGTAGCTCATTGAATCAATTTCGATGCTCCATCTCGTTAATTCTTTTTTTATTGGAAATCAATGAATCAACAGGAGATCTTTTCAGTTCTGCAACACTAGGAATGTACAAGTCTGGTTAGGAGTTGTAATTTTGAATATGACACCTGCAGGGCTTCCGCTGCCTTCCACAAGTATCAGAAGGAAGACATTACTGTGTCTAACTCCATGAGACCACAAAAATCTTATTGTATGGGTAACAGTTTTGCAGTAGTTTGATGGTTGCATTTTGGCAATACTTCACAAGTTATCAAAATAGACTTACACTTTAACTACTCATTAAAACCTATTCCAACATTCAGAATATGATTTCCTTGCACATCAGTTGTTTTGTCAGTTGATACCCAGATGGGACCATTGCCTGTTTCCTATAAATGGAATCCATTGTTTCGAAACAATGAATGGAATTCATTGTTTCAATACAGTCTTTCTCATTGTAGATCTGCGTGGAATTGTTTCATGTGGATATCTTTACAGAAATTCATGTAGCATTGGATTGCTTAATTTCCATATGGGAATGTCAGCACGAACAATAACACAACACAAATGAATTCAAAATTTAGATTTCTGACCCTCAATGCTTTGATGATCATGTGAATCAATCTAAGAACTGTTTTTGGGTTTGGATAAGTATCTTCAAAATTCGTGTTTGATGACGTGAATATATGTTGAAAGACTTGAAATCACTGAGCACATACCACATTTGTTTTACGTAACTGGCAAAGAAGTGTTTTCCTTGTGTAGAAAAGTGTTTAAATTTTTCTGGGATGTGCTTCAGTCATACACTCATGTCGGAGAGATTTTGTCCTTCGGCATTTTTAAGTAAAATGTAGAATAAGTTGTACTAAAAATATAAACTGAATCCACCATGCCGCTCTTCTCATCAATCTTCTCAGGGGTTAGTGAATAAAAACAATGATGATATGAATTTAACCAACTGCCTCTTGGATCCTTTAAATACCACTTAAAAAGTTTTATACGACAGCGATATTGCTGGACTGCTCTGAAAACTCGTACTTGGCTTTGCTGAATTCTCACTTAGCATTACCACTGCCCCATAAGTTTTAATCCAAAAGCTTTAGTGCCGCGTCGTGATACTTCAGATTTTGGGCTCAAAGAGATAATTTACAAGCAATGGCGGAGCTTGTGTGTGACAATCGTGGAAAGAAAAATGTCAACGGCGCCTCCTGTGCTAGCACATGTAGTTTCTGGTGAAGGGTATCAAGGTCTAGGGAGACCCCTGAAAGATGTGAAGTGGACACACGATATTGCCTGGTAATCGTTTCATTTTCACAAACCAAAAATTGCATTCTATTCTTTACAATACTCGTGCTGAAAACTAACACACTAGGGGTATGGTTGCATCGTCACCTAGCCCTTTTATTTGCAATACCATAGATATAATGAAAAGACTCATTGCAATGCAATGCAATAGCAGCATAAAGAGGAGACTAAGAAAATGTTTGACAATGCTAAATTGTTTGTCTGGGAGATTCTTTAACAAAGACATACAAAAAATAGAAGAATTAAATTGAAAAAATCGCAGAAAAAATTGAAAAAATCAGTAATTTGTAAAAATATATCATTTTGAGTGAAAAATGTAAATATGTGTACTTTCCGATAAAATATGTAAAAATATATACTAAAAAGTCATCTTTTTTTACACTAACTGATATGAAACATGGGTATATTGTTGATTCGACTTGATACAGTTATGTTAGGAAAATATGTTATTACATAATTATCCGGGCCCCAATAATAAATAATCCATGCAATTTGCAATTTGGTGTATTATTTACCATAAAATATGCAATGTAATCTAGCATAACCTAAAAATGTGCAATTTATGCAGTATAGCAAAATATGCAAAATAAAACTTCAAAATAAGAAATCTAGGGATCCCTATTCGGAAAGAAAACCATACTTTGGACTTGTACAATGAATCAGAAGAAATGTGCAATTTCATGAAAATCTGATCTCTAGTTGAGTAATTGATTTTTTAAAATTTTTAATCCATCATTCTATTTGTAAGATATTTGACATATAAGACATAAATATACATTTTACATTGAATATTGATTTATTCCACCCCCACATTTAGTGTTAACGTTATATGTTTTGTGCAGTATTTCCTGGCCATGCAATGAAATATTTCTTCTGACGAAGTCTGGACTGTTTCATTTTTTTAACATTCGAGACACATATAAATCAATGATTGTTTGACACGTATTTTCATGGTCAATATGGGTTTTCTCACAGAAGTCTCTTCTGTAATTTAATTAGTAGTAGTGAAGAACGTTTTCTCTTTACATGTTAGTGGTAGAAACCTTACTAATTTTACTTCCCTCAAGATATGTTTTTCTGTTGAATTTTGCAATTTTTAATTGAATTACTATCCAATATTAGGTGTTGTACATTGTGACAAAGAATATGTTTCAAGTATTTTTTCTATCCTCAACATCTCATGATCTGAGATTCTCTGTGTTCTATTTGACTTTGTTCATTTGCATCCCCATGTTGAAAATATTAGGATAATTTGTATACCATACATTTTAACTACTAGATTTTTATAAACATATATGATAAAATTTTGATTTAATTTGAGAAAATTCCCAACTAAAGTTCTTAAGTTACATTTTTAAGAGTGTAATTTTCAACTTCACAGAAGTCTCTTCGAAGGAAAGTTAAAACTTTGTAAAGCTTCACAGAGCTTGTATTTGAAGCGAGTTATATTATTATAACACTATTCAACATTAAATTAATTGTTTCCCCAGAGAAGTTAATGAAACAAACAACAAGATATTAGGTAAATAATGTCATTAAATGTAATGTGATGTGGGGATGATTCTGAACTTGAAACATTAAAATAGTTATTTATTGAAGATATTATAGTGTAACAATATTATAAAGCCCCACTTTTTGTCTTCTTAATCCTGTCCAAAGATAATCTTAGGATAGTCAATGCTATTTTGATAATTTTATTTCCATTTGTCTGTGTCCTAGGGCCGGTTTCACCAAACTTGTTCAAGTATCTTGTTAATCGTGTTTAAAGTAAACACAATTAAAATTAAACTCGCAATATAATCGCGTTTATATGTGCATCTGTTTCACCACAGAATATAAGAACTCGATTAAGTTAAACGAGTTTTCATGCTAAAACCCTGAGGTTGGTACAGGCCGCGGAGCATTGTGGGCCTAAAACTTTCTGTCATATTCTCTTTGCAAGGGCGAAATTGTATAATATTCTGAGCAAAGAGGTTAGAAACCATGAAGTTCATACAGAATTCGGACATAGATAAATACAGGTGTTAATGTACATGGGTGTTAATCTATGTTTCGTGTTAGTAACGATATATTTTTTACCTCCATGGTCCTCTCAGCTGCTAACTTGCAGAAATAAAATATTGTAATGTAATAACAAATGAATTTTTTTTGTTAAATTATATCTGTAATGTATAAAAGAAAAACTACAGAATTTGCTAATATAAACATTAATATTAACATAATAATATAAACATAAATTAATATTAATATTTGAACTAAAAATTATAATTTCCTATTTTTATTTCCAACAAGTGGAATATTCTATTTATGTCTCCTATGAACTATTTATAAAATGTTTTTGTAAAACAAATATTTTTTTAAAATTATTTTTATTTAAGTCACATAAACTGCATAGGTCATGAGCGACTAGTACAGTAATACAAATACAATTCTGAGAAAATATCAAAAGTTTTACAAAATTGTTAAACTTTTTCTTGGAAACTTGACGATGATAAAATTTCATTGAAATTTTCATTTCCTAGATATTTTTTTCTGTCTTCGATGTGTACGGGGCATTCCAGAAGGATGTGCTCTATTGATAAAATTCTATTGCAGATGGTACAAGTAGGTTATGGAACTTTTTCAATTAAAAATTTATGAGATAATTTAGAATGGTTTGATCGAATTCTTGACAAAGCAACTTGATCATGATGATTAATAGAGGGGTTTGTGATGAGTCGAAAGAAATTAGTTAAATATTTTTTGGAAAAAAAAAAAAAAATGAAATTCAAGCTGCTTCTTCTCAGTCCATATTTCTTCCATCAGAGAAATAATGTTTTTAAAAACAGTTCTTGACCATAAATCTAATAATGAAAGCAGCTTCTTCATGGGACTTTGGCAAGTTTGAATTATTTGTTTCCAGTTGTTTTTGAAAACATTTGAGGGATATAGTAGTTTCATAAGACCAGAAAGCATTAAAAACAAACATAAACATAATTTTACTTACATATACTATACGTTTCAAGTGACTCAAAATTAACACTCAGAATTTAAAAAATAAATTGAGAATACATTCCACACAACAACATATAATGGAAGTAAATACCATGTTAATTGGTAAGCAGATGTAGTGTGTGGCCTATTGTCATGGCATCACCTCACACCTCACCATATTTATGATTAGCTGAATGTTGAAAAGAAATGGAAGCTAGCCAGCATGTACTATGTAACATATTTCTGCTAACAAAGACAATTGTAAAGGTGAAACCTCTAATTATAATGAAAGATAAAACAATGTTCAGACAAGGTTAACAAAAAATTAGTAGTGAAGCTAACATACAATGTTAGCCACCTCATTTCTTGTTACACTCATCAATATTTTTATTTCAAGGCTTGTAACAAAATTGATATTGCCAACACAACTTGAAATTGTTTGGGATATTCTGATTGACATAAATGTAAGTACATGATTAGTAACAACTGTTGTATTAGTTTATACTTTATATTATCTTTTCAGTAAGAATCAAATATGGTATGTTTATTAAATTTCATACATATTCATTCTTTTTTCTTTTTTGGTCAACCAGAACTGAGCATTGTTTATACACCTTTGGAATAGATTGTTACCAGAAGTATATTTTGTTTCAAATAGTACATGCTTGGACAATTTCCTTTTCTTTTGAACACTGCTAATTGTAGACATGGTTTGGGTGTTGTGAGATACCATCATAAAAAGCCATAAATTACTTTTGGTTATCAATCAGCATTTGTATTTAGCTCCATTGTTATTTGTTGTAAGTATCATTTGTTTATAATAGCTTTCTCAAACTCTGTCATTTTAGTGTAATTGTTTATAATGTATATGTATAAATAAAATTGACTTGTTTTTATAACATTGCTTTTTGATTTTATTGCTTATGATAACTTATATAATAGAAATATATTTTCAGAAATATGGACAAACAAATAATTAACACTATATTCTATAGATCAAGAAACATGAACCAGCTGCTACCGTACTACTAAACTGCGTTTAAACAACCTCAAACACCATGGGCCTTCATTCATCAAAATGACCTAGCGATCAAATCTAGACCCACGAATGTTCCAAATATCAGGTTTTGCTCAAGATCGTTGTCTTTCAGCATTGTGCATTCGACAGTCTTTAAACATTTTATTATAATACAATGAGACCATTAATGTGTCGAAACGAGGATGGATAGCTGATAATCGCGATTATCTGCGCTTAAACGGACGATTTCCTGCGTTTAATTAATGTTTAACTTTTAACTTTCAGTAATCGAGTTAAAATCACTGGTGAAACTCGCGAGAACTTTAAACGCGATTAAACTCCAAGATAAACGAAGTTAAACACAATCGAAAGTGGTGAAACCGGCCCCCTAGTCTATTTCCATTTGTCAGTCTCAAGGTACCAGCCTGTCGGTCTCTGTTTCTGTAAAACTACATGAAATATTATATATTTCTTGATGAAATAGCCTGAAAAAATTGGCTTACATTATCTCAAAAGAATTCATTTAGCATTTTAATAGCACTTTAAGAATGTATTGTGCAACTGGCTAAAGAATGGGAACAATTTTAAAAAAGTCTGGGATGAAGTTTAAATAAAAATGTTTGTTGTTTCATTGCTTTGATTGCTAAATGGTAATGCCAGTGTTGTACAAATATCGTTCGGGTTGGGATATTTGTTTGGATTTTATTATTACTTTCGCATGTACGGATGTTAATCACTTGTAGCAATTTACTATTTAGTATGTCAGGAAATTTGTTTTTCAATGGGACAAAGTTGTCTTTTTCTCTCACATATCTTAATCAATAGATTTTTCAGGACTTATCAATCGACATCGTCATAAATCGAGTTGAAATACCTTACTGGAATGATGGAACATTACGTACGCACCTTTTCGACTCTTTGCCCGTTGCATGTGGAGTTCCTCAAGGATCGATTTTAGGCCCTATTCTGTTCCTACTTTACGTAAACGATATGCCCTCAACGATTCGAAACGGAAGAACGGTTCTCTTTGCGGATGATACGAACAACCTTTGCAATAAAGAAACCGTAAATAGTACAATATCAGATGTTTCAAATTGGTTCCGAAATAACAAATTAATAGTGAACGAAAAGAAAACGGTTTTAATGCAGTTTTCCATTTGAAATAAACAATTCTTTGCTCCATTGAAAATAACAGTGTGCCATTGACTGATGTTAAGGCAACAAAATTTTTTAGGTCTCTCAATTCAGTCAAACCTTAAATGGAACGTCCATTTAAATGAATTGAACACAAAATTAAGTTCATTATGCTACGCGTTCAGAATTCTTGCAAATTCAGTCAGCCTTCATACTGCTCGTTGTGTATACTTCGCGACTGTTCATTCCCGCCTAAGATATGGCATAATATTCTGGGGAAATACATCTTATAGCTCCCAGACTTTTAGATTACAAAAACGAATTGTACGAATAATAACCAAATCCCACACACGTGATTCATGTAAGCCTCTCATTAATCTAGGAATTTTACCATTACCGTGTCTTTTTATTTACGAATCAGTGGTTTATGTAAAAAATGACTTGCTCAAGGGCGGGAATATATTTTCAGAAAATGCTGAAGTCTATTACTATAACACTCGACGTAGAAATCATATTCATCAGTTGACAGTATCAACAGCTCATTACAAAAAGTTCACATACAATACATGTACATTATTTTACAACACTGCCAGATGACATTAAACGATTAAATTCAATAGAAAAGTTTAAATCCCAAGTGAGATCGTTTTTGCTGCATAACTGTTTCTATACAATTAGAGACTATACTGCGCACCACAAGAAAAGTAACATAAATTTTAACAATGATACATAATGCATTATTTACCATTTGGACTGTATAAATGAGTATAAACAGCCTGTAACAACTATTGTACTACAGCTTTCGGGTCAATGACCTCATCTCGATCAGGTTTTTCGTCCAGTTTCCCTGATCCATTGAACAAATGCTGAGATGATCCCTTGTTTTGCTTCTGGGCATAAATGTAACTTCATTTTCTGTGCACGTCTTCTGGAATTCAGTGGGAAATACAATTATTCAAATTATCGTTTCCATGTTGTCGCGGCAGGAAGTATTATTCCGAAGGACAACATGATAAGAGCCAAAATGTATTGCTTAATTATCCTTGAAAATAGATTTTATTATATGGGAGTTATTTTTCTCCCTTTCAAAATTCAAAATTTTAGTAGTATATGACTTAGTGTAGGAATCACAGAATTTTGAAAATGTGCACACAATTCACTTTTCCCCATAGCACGTCATACGCAGTTTTTAACTGTATTTTTTACGTAAAAATAAATAAATAAAAAAGTCATATGCGTGAGCAAGTTCCGAGTTGCATTCTGGACGACACAGGCTTGGCATTCGACAGACGAGTCAAGGATGTTTTCGTTCAAGGCCTTTACCAAAACTTTAGTGCGAAGGGCTAAAGCGTTCTTTTTCAGTCATGCAAGTGGCAAAAGAAGAGGACGATATCCGATCTCCACAACATTCGCAACCATTACATTCATCACACATTTGACGCCGTATGTCACGGTTGGGCCGGGATACAACTTACGGGAAACGACCACACGCAGATTTAGTGCCCTCATCTATGTACTGGCGTGGCTTGAAGAGGGATTGGCGTGGAGACGGCGGCCGTGCGCTCCTCAATTCGCGCGGTCGCGACAAAAGAGAGAGACCGGGAGCGGTGGCTCAGTGCATCAACTGATGCACTGCATTGCCTCTGACCGGGAGGTCCTAGGTTCGAGTCCTGACGGCGGCTGGATTGTCGATACTAGCTTGTTAGCTAGGTCGAATTCAGACGCTGTCTGGAGGAGAATTCTAGAATTAGAGAACTCATGAACTAGGTGGTGGACATTGGGACACGCACATGGGTATTGGTATAACAAGGCACGTTAAGATTCATTAAATTTCTTGTAATATTGTACTACGTTACAACTTGCATCTATACATTTTGCTAATTGGTTTTAAGGTTTTTTTCAGGAAACAAGTTGGAGTTCACAGATCACACTTTACCCAAGCATTAATTCCTGACATTACCAAGCTGTAAAACAGCATTAATAAAATAGTTAACTTAGAAGGGTCCCTCTCTTGATACGCACGGGACGTTTTAAAGCTCGATATTTCTAAAGTTAAAATAATATGAATACGAGTGTGGAAACAGTTTTAATGGTTTAAGTCGTAGTTTTCACTTATATGCACTTGTCTGTCTGGACACCGCGAAGACATTTAAAATCCGCGCGCCCCATTTCGATGGGTTTGCCCTGAAGAAGCCAACAAGATCAGAACGTTGGCCAGCCTGCGTACTACGATGAGAGTTGGCACCATATTTTTATATTGACACCGTATGATTCTTAGTATGGTCATTGTCTATGCTGATTTAGATGTTATTTGATTAAAAGGTGTTGAAGATTTGTTTTTCGATGTGTGTGTTTCGGTCGATGAAATTACAGGTATGATGAGCAGAGATGTGAAAATATGTCGACCGCTATAAAGATCAAGACCTTTCGAAAGAGAAATTGTGACGTGCTTAAGGAAGTTAGTAACATCTATAAAAGTCAATATCGTTAAAACGGATATTTTAGTGGTAAATCTAAGACAAGTGTAGTACTTCTTGGAACAATTAGTTTACCTTAAAAACTAGTCAAATGGCATAAACTATTCAAAAGGTGCATTGCAGAATTATCCATTATTGATAATCTTTTCTTAGGGAATCTAAAAATGTTGATAAAAAATGAGGAAACTGTATTTTACACATATATTGAAAGTAACTAGAAAGGATTGTGATGAGGTTCTATTATTTTTAAAAGTGTATGTTAAATTGCTACATTCTATCAGAGTTAAAATGTTACTAAATAGGCGTAAAAGTTTAAGTGACTCACAAGGAGACAATATGCAATTTCCAAAGCAGTAGTAAGGTTGTCACATCTTTGTTTCTTTTTAAGTGCTACTTT
Source organism: Teleogryllus oceanicus (assembly GCA_964035755.1). NCBI lineage: Eukaryota > Metazoa > Arthropoda > Insecta > Orthoptera > Gryllidae > Teleogryllus > Teleogryllus oceanicus. Next base: position 323,855,711 of record CAXIVR010000001.1, on the reverse strand, counting down.
GTTGCATCAATCTTCACAAATTTTTTTGACAATTTAATCCTTCACAATAGTATAATATTTCCTTAAAAATATTGAAGTCACAGCTTCCATTATTCAAAAGTTTTTTATTATTTGCTTAAAAGTAAGCAAAGTGGCAATGTTACCCTGCAGGGGTTGACCCTGCCAACTGTACTTATTTACAAGTCTCTGGCAGTGTTTAAATATATAAGAATATATTTCAATGAATAATTTGAATATTGTTCAGCAACAATATCATACTTTGGCATAACTCATTCATCTATGTCATTTAAAGTGGACCTGATAATTCCATTCAGTTTAGTAGCTTTTTCCTACTTATTTTTCCACTATTTACATTTTCCATTGCTTGGTGCATTTTCACTTCATCTGAGTTCGTAAATCTTAGATTTTAGTTGCGCTACAGGGCATTCTCTACAAACAAGACAAAGTAAATTAATGATGTGATTCTCAAAGTTACACTGGAGTATGGCAAAAACAAAAAAGTAATTTTGTATTAAATGTAATTAATCAATGTTTACAATTTTTAAGTCATACACTTTAGAAATGATTTAAAAACTCACAAATGTCAATTTCTCAATGTAAGAATATCTTTTCAAAGGATATAATTATGAGAAAAACAAGACGGTCAGTATGGCAATGTTACCCTGTAATTGATTATGCTATTAATATGTTTTGTCTTGTTTATAATGAATAATTATTAAGTCTGACATGTCATGCCTAAGATATGACACATTTACTTAACTATGCCATTCTTTCAACTCAATTAACCCAAAATTAATTAAGTTTGGATTACGAGATTTGTCTGTCCTAATACACCATACATATTTACAGACATTTTAGGTTGCAATGCAACAGATATATAGTCTTTGTAAGAGGGGTAACTAACTTTGGGAACACAGCCAGCAATAAATTAATGAAACAACTGCGCTACTTAAACTTTTCGAAGCTGTGGCAATGTTTCACCCCTGGCAATGTTACTCATCAGTACCTTATATTTTCTTGTGTTGTGCATTCATCTGATTTTCTTTATAACTGGTATTGGAAATGAACACAGTATGCAGTTTTGCCTTTGTAAATATTCTGAGTTTATTTAGGAATGTTAAGTTACTAATGAATAGCTTAGCCCTATAGCACAGAATTCAAATAATTAAATTTCTGTGAATATCTGTTACAGTGTCCTGCCTGCCTGATGTCAAATTTATGATGACAGCAGTATAATTATTAGGAAGCTATTGATAATATATCTGAATTTGATTTTACAGAATAAAATGTCGCAGATGGTATGAACCCTATTTTACTGCATCTTTTGAACTATTATAATTGGACTTGTTACTGGTTATGTAATTTTGTTAATTGTGTTGATCTTAATTTTTTTTAATGATTCTAGAAGTGAAGATACCAGCCAGTTGTACTACACCTATTGACTTGTGGTCACTCAATGAAATATTATATTTAGCTGCTTGTGTCAAAATAAATGGTGAAGACAGGTAGGTATTCTGGAAGATGAATTACTAATTTGCTACCTTAGGATCAGATTGTTGTAACTACAATCTTTGTCATTTTTTACTTACAACCACTTACAGAATCAGAATTTTTTTATCTTAGAATCAAAGAAATGTATTGCTGTGTTTGTTAGTAAAGCGGTTAGGTCTTGACATATCTCCAAACATATGTCTTAATAGAATCAAAGGAATGGAAAAAGTGTTATGTTTGTCAGACTTTATTTAATATTATTGCTGTCATGTTAATGTAATTATGCCTGTCTGACTCTTACTGTGTTCTAATCAACAAGCACATTTCACCACACACTTTTATTTTATCTTATCTGATAATATTGGACATGATGGGTGACGTTGGAGAAGGGAGAGATGAGTTGAGGTGGAATTTTCATTGTTGTGCAGTCTGGGATTATTTTACAAATATTATAGAATTGTGAGTAAATTATATGATTACAGAGTCTAGAGGAAGAAAAAATATTTGATTAGTAACAGAAAAGCAGGAGAATGAAAACAATAAGAAGCAATGCAAGAATAAAATACATTGTAATAAGTAATAATAATTGATGCACATCAAATAATGAGATGTCTTTAGGTCATGAAGCTAAACAACAAAATATTAAAATATTTAAGCTTAACAACAAAACAATAAAATATTTTGTTTTTTCTGTAAATGGCAGTGATACTACAGAAAATGAAGGTAAACTATTTTCAGACTTTTTAGTGGGTGTTGAATCAGACATTGATCCTGATTACTTACCAGCTGGTGATGTTAAGATTCTAGTGATGAAGAAAAATCATTTCGATCTAAAGGAAAGATGAAGAAGCAGTTGTAACAGAAAGGAAATGGAATACATCAACTGGTAGGAAAAGTATATAGGTCAACCAGGAATAAAGATGATGTAGCAGTAAAGGTTATAGAAAAGATTGTTCTGAGGATTTATATTATTTATTTATTTTTTTCATCAAAATTTTCAAAATTCTGATCTACATAAGTCATATACTATAAATTTTGAATTTTGAAAGGAGAAGAATTTGAAGAGAAATGATTGAAAGTGTAATGATTATTTCAGTTATGCTGATAGCCAGAATATACACAAAGCTTTCTGAGAGTGAGGTTTTCTACAGAACTTCAAAGATAGTATTGGAGTTCACTGGTATGAAAAAGAGAAGTATTTGAGCAAAGGCAGAGAATTCAAGAAAGGAAAACATTATTTTCTGATAAAAAATGCTGAGAAAATTCAGATATGCAAGATGTTTCCCTCACTAAATTTGATGCATCTGAAACATTTGTGAGGACAAATATTAGAAAAGGAGAAAGAGATCACCATGAACCTGATTTTAAACAACCAGAGGACAGGAAGAAGGAAATTAGAAATGATATCCAGTAATTTCCAGTTCTTCAGCACATTGTTCAAGAATGAGATCTGACCAGAAATACCTACATCAAGATTTAAATATTCAAATGATGTATTAACTGTACAAAGAGGAATGTGTAAATTAAATTTTTAATTTTTTATTCCACATTAGGAAAGATATTTGTAACAATACTTTAAACATTCAAATCTCACAGGAGGAGAGAAAATATCAACAAAGAACACAATGCTCGCATCAAGAAGAAAGAATTAGCTCATGAAATGAAGAACCAGAAATAAAAAAAAGGCAAAGACATACAATATTGGATACAATATCGTAAGAATGAACAAAACAATATTTATTTTAAGTATTCTTATGATGAACCAGTGTTCTGTGGGCTATGTACATATTTCTAGAAGTGGCCAGAGAAGGCGGAATGGAGCATTGTTGAAATCAGCCTATCAGGGTTCCCAAGCTATCCACAAAGATAAGTTTTCTGATCTGAAGAACAATGTCAGGAAGGGATACTACCACAGAAGTATTGCCAGTTCTGCTTCCCCGCGTCGCACAGCTCCGAGAGCTTGTGCGGGGAAAAAGCGGGAAGGTGTAGGCGACGTGCTTTGGGCCCTTTCTTCTATGGAAGGCCCTGTGCACGCAGCTGTTCGCCGCTGCACCGGCCTCGCGTAGGATGCGCGGAGCGGACGGCCTCAGCGCCCTTGTGAGCGCCGTCTCCACCGGGAACTGATTTCGCTACCCTTCGATAGCCGGATCAATTTCGCCATCAAACCGCTCCAGCGCGCCGCTATCGCGTTATCGAATTGGAGCGCGGAAAACGGCCTCGCGCTGAACGCACAGAAATGCCAAAATATCATCTTCACACACAAACACAGCCACAACGCGCACACCGTCGCGCCCATCCGCCACACTCTTCCGTGGCGACAGTCTGTCACCTATCTAGGCGTCACCTTCGACCGCAAGCTCACCAGGAGGGCGCACATTAAAGAAGCGCGTAAGAAGATGGCGTGGCGCATCAGCTCCCTGCTGCCGCTCTTCAGGAGCCGCTCCCTTCAGAAGAAAATTAAAATCAGAATCTACCTCGCGTGCGTAGGGAGTGCGGGGCTCTACGCATGTGAGGTCTGGGACACGGACTCTGAGACGACCGCAAGCTACTTGTTCGAGCAGAGAACTACTTCATCAGAACCGCATTGAAACCAGCGCCAGGTGGCCCTGCGCAAATGTTCTCCGCTCTCGCTCAAACACTATCTCCTCCACCATTCACACGCTCATACGGATAGAATAGCGTGTATCTTTTCAAACATTGACACACGTACACCCTCTTTCGCCTCTACATCCAATACTTCAATAAAAAATCCACATAAAACCAAAAAAACTCCTCTGACGTCATCTTCCTCCAAACCTCATATTCTTGAAGCCCTTACTCCTCCCACGTCAGCTGCGCACGAGCAGAACAGACCCCGTAAATTCCCCCACCCAAATAATTTAATACTCTAAACTGCTGCTATACTCTATACTACCTTCTACTCTATATTTATCCCCAGCTCTACTTTTATGTTCTATTTTATGCTATTATATACTTTGCTTGCTGTATTGTCCTTCTCTGTTTTGTATTTCTTCCTATACCATTTGTTTATCAATTTAGTATTTAATTAGTAATTCATTTATAATTCAATTTTCTGCTTTTGTGTAAATATCTAGGTATAAGGTCTAAATAGGTTTAAACTTAGATTTAAGAAAATGGTTATGTGTAAAATATAAGTTAAAATAGATTAAAATAGGGTGACGAGTTAAAACAAATAAATAGGTGATGGGTCTAGGCTTAAATACTGTAAAAATATACATGTATAAACCAATAAATAAACACAAGAAAAAATAAGACCGGTAGCGTGTGCGAAGCGGGAAATGACAAATGAACTTCTCATAAAAGGGAGCAGCCAAACCAACACTAAAGTGCTAACTGTGAATGCCAACCAAAACACCGCGGGCGCCCAACATGAGACAATCATACGGCGCCCGCGAGAAAACCGGATAACACATAAAAATTCAAAACAAAACGGAAGAGCTCCACCCGGAGCAGACCGTTGAGACGTGAACGCCTGCGCAAGGCACTCCAGCGCAGACCAGCCCTGAGAAGACCACGAAAGATGGTCGAAACATCCCAGCAACACAGGCTTCGACGCAGCGTCACCGGACGGCGAGATCATTCACATGACTCGGGCGCGGGGCACGTTTAAGGTATTATTTGGCGGATTGAATAGCGTCGGATGTGGCGGGTTCAGGAAGGTTGCGGATTCAACAAATGGAGCTGCTACCTCCCAAGAAAGATCGGGAGTGATTAAGGGGTGATGGATTCTGCAAGAAGTGCGTACCAAGTGGTTTGAGGGAGAGAACTTGAATCCTGTTTCATGGCTCCGTTCCCTTGCAGTTTGTGAGCGCAGAGTTGTAGCTGTCTCTCAATAACTTGCAGCTCTTGGAAGAGCAAAAGTACTAAAAATCATCCAACGAACAATGATACAACCCTGAACTCCCAGATTACCTGATACAATACTATTGGTGCAATGGAGAAAACAAGTGACAGTAATTGGATCTGAGGAACACCGTTTTTTTCTAACTAGTGGCTTGGGGATAACGTGTCGCCAGGAGCGGACGGGAAGATCTTGACGAAAGAAGGCCTACTAGAAACAAGGGGCCGGCCCCTAAGGCCCCAAGTATGCAGGTGCGAAGAATGCCGTACCTCCAGGTGGTGTCATGCGCTTTCTCTATATATCGAGAGAATTGCTGCAGGTATTGACGCCAGCACGAAGAGCGGACATCTGTGTGGCAAGGGTAGCTAGAGTGGTCCATGGTTGATCCTGTACTCCTTAGGCCACATTGAAGTGTAAATATGTTATTTGTTCCGAGAGCCGGACCAGACGTGTGTTCGCTCTAAAGAAGCGCACATATAACTTGTGAGCGATGTTGGGCGACAACTTGAAGGTTGTTCTGTCCTTTCCTTCTTTAGGGATTGAAGAACAATGGCTTCACATAAATCATAGTACTGCATGGCTAGCCCAAATCTTCCCTGAAAATAGAGGAAGAAAAAAGACCAGCGTTTTCAAATTGGGTGTTTCAACATTTAGCTATATCTAGTCTAGTGCTGGAAACAGATCTTTCTGCTGAAGTGAGGCACAGGAAAATCCGTCCATGGTGGAAAAAAGCGGTATAATCTTCACCGCGACTCGAGAGTCTAATTTGCTGTTTTCCATTCTACTTTGTTTTTTTAATTCGGAGGATAGTGTACGGAGCTCAAGATGTGCTCGTAGAGAGAAGCCATTTCTTCGGCGATATCTTCTGGAGAGGTAAGAACATTGCCATTTACCGGAAGCCCTGAGACAGACGGAGAAGGGAGTTTTCCACCGATCTGTCGGACCTTTCGACACACTATTTTTGGGAATGCACGGCAAGAGTGTGAGGTCTTCAGGACGCAGCCTTACTTTCCCGTATGGTGAATCTAGCTCTGCATGGTGTAACCAGATGGTTAAAACGTGGCCAAAACCTCAAATGGCCACGAATTCATTTACAGATTACTACATGGGCATTTTCGAGGTCGCTAATATCAAATCTGATATCAAAATTACGTAAAACAATATGGCGGATACAGTATACGACCGAAAATGTGAAAAATATCCTTATTTTGGGTTGTGGTGTGAATTTAACGGTCATCTCAGATTGAAAAATCCTCCCTGATATTTAACATCATTGCAAATATTCCCTTTTGACCGCATTGCAACCCTTCTTATTAGTACAAAATCCAACAAACAAACTCTTCATGCTCTTCCACTAACAGACTTTTCCGCAGCAGATACACACACCTGCTCCAGTATTCCATAAAACCTCAATCCACCAGAAATTTTCAATAAAAAGTATGCTTTATTATTAACTTATTAGATACTCTATTCATTGTACTTGAGATATGAACCGTTATTTTGCCTCCTTATTAGTACAAAACCCGCCAGACAAGAACTCTTCGTATTTTCACTATGCCAGTGTTTCCACTTCTTATGTACACGTACATAGAATTATAAAGCCTCAATCTGCGAAATTTTCCAGTTCAAGTGTGCTTTATTTGCAACTTCATTGAATTACTCTATTCATTGATGTGGAGTTATTAGCACTGCTTGTTGCACTGCTTATTGTGCAGAAAATCCACGTGAACTAAATGCTTCAGCTGTCCGTTTTGCGCGCGCTATTGAATCGACTTATGGAAAACTACAAGCTGTGGTGCGACAAAGGAATGGTACCATTCTGATTGAAGCACGATCGGATGATCATATAAACAAGATTATGAAAACCAAACAGATTGCCGGCCTCCAGATTTTATTCCCCAAACTCAGTGCCAGGTCTTCTTAAAAATGGTCAGATCACAGCTCGAGACACTATTGCAGAAGAACTTGCCACTCTTTTTTGAAATATGTCGAGTTTGGCAAACTATGTTCCAAACTTCCTTTTGCTTAAAGAAAGAATGAAAAACCGCGCTTTGGATATTTCGAGCTGAGCACATGAGGATTACAATACCCCTTTTTCCATGTATGAAAAGAACCGCATCAGATCCAGACAAAATCCACAACTTAATGCTGCAACATCTTCCCGAAACGGTCATGCAATTTCTTCTCCAGCTCTATTAACCGTATATGGGAAGAGCACATCATCCCTACTTTATGGCGAGAAGCCCTCATCGTCCCAGTTCCCAAAGAAGGGAAAGATCGATCACTGTCATCTAGTTATCGACATATTTCTTTCACAAGCTGTGTATACTGTAACACTGCCACGTACCCCTTTTAAAGGTACGTGGTAATTTAAGCATAACTTTGGTCTGGTCGTTCTGACCGCAATTGGCACTACGCCAACTCTTCGTAGAAGGTGGGTGACCCAGCTCACCTGTTCTCCTAATTTCCTGTCTGCAGCGTTGCCCCGATTGCTCAGTCTGAAATTATAATGTGATGCAGGCGTGACCGGCTTTTCCACGCATCAATGCATTTGTGATGACTCATATCAAAAATAAAATTCCAACTTCAGTTATTCTCGCCACATGACCCTAAACCGAAGCAGGAAGCGGAAAATCGTCGCGCTGGGAAAGAGAGTGCTCCGAGGAAACATGTCGACAATTTTGGACACAACTTTCTCAAGAGCACTTTCAGAAACCCCCCAAAATCATATAAACACGGAGCACACGAGACAACAACAACGGAGACCTCCGTGCCGTGTCTCCGCCGCCAGTCGTCATTTCTGAGTGCTGTGCCTTCGCCATTCGAGTTCGACCCCAACCACCGCCATGAGTCAAGACGCCGCCGCTGCTGCTATGCTCCAGGTTGGGACAGGTGCCATGGTAAGTAGTTGACGCCATCTCGAGTGCCTCTCGACCTCCCTCCGTCTTCCTATTTTTCCTTTCTTCTCTCTCACACTCCCGTTTACTCAATCCCCCTTAGCAAGTAGAATGGTTCCGGTCATTTCCGAATAATAAATTCATTCACAATGAACATACTCGTACTCATTTCCCTCCACTTCTCTTCCTGACTACTCAGATCGTTTAACTTGAAAGATCTCCTGTGTGAATTACGCTGAAATTAGCATTCGCACAGGAGGGACATCACCTATTGAAACTCATCGTTTTTATTTTAACAAATGGATTTTGAGTAAAGTGAGGCTTCCAATTACAAAAATAATTTACCTACCCTAACTTAGCTTAGATTTCAGGCCCTCTCGGGTCATTGTCCGGGCTCTCAACAGGTGCGTATCGCACCAGCCGAATTGAGTACCTTCTAACCGAGGTTGGTGAGCCTTCCTTAAAAAGAAGCCGGGATATATTATTAGAGTCTTATGATGATGCAGCATCAGAACTCTCTAATCTTCCTTGTCGCGAAATAATGATCCATCCTGAATATGAAACATATATTCTTCGAACATCGCAGCCTCAGCCCCAGGTATTCGATTGCGAAATCTTTTGCGGGACCTTAATGTTGACCTTCCCACCCCTTTGAAACCCCCAAGTCACCCCATTCCCCCTTGGAAACTCCTCCGACCGAATATTGACCTCAGACTATCTAATCTTTCCAAACAAACGACTAGTCCTCTTGTTTACCAGATGAATTTTCAGGAAATGAGGGTAGCCTATCCAGATCACGTATTCTTATACACAGATGGCTCATCATGCAATGACGCAGTGGCATGAAGTTTTTATTGTATCTGAGTCACCAAATCACATCGGTTACATTCGCAGTGCGGTATCTTCACTGCTGAAATGTAGAAATTCTTGTAGCCCTAAAAAATATAGAGTCGGCGACTTTGCGTCGAGCAGTTCTGTTCTGTCTCAGCTCACTTCAAGCTGTCTCCCGTTCTTCCTTAGACTACCTGACGGAATCAATTCAAAACCTTGTTCATCGCCTTCTGTCTCGCCACTATGATCCGGTACTGAGTTGGGTCCCAGGCCATGTGCAAATCATGGGGAACGAACTGGGTGACCAGGCGGCGAAATCGGCGACGGAGAATTCTCATGTTGACATTCCTTTTGTACCATCGTCCGATGTTAAAACCTTTTTAAAACGATCCGTCTTGAGAGCGTGGCAAACAGAGTGACACAATACCACCTATAAACTAAGAGTAATAAAGGATTCTGTTAATTCCTGGCGTTCCTCATCCCGACCTAGGCGTGAGGAAGTCATTTTAACCCGTCTGCGTGTCGGACACTGCCAATTTTCTCACAGTTTCCTCATTCGAGATGAATCTCCTCCCACCTGTAATTTTTTCTGTGGTACACGTCCTCCTGCATTGTATGAAATTTGTTGGCAGCCGACGGAGACATGGTCTGGGCAACTCTCTACGAGAGGTGCTCGGAGATGACGATTCCTCGCTCTCAAAGCTTTTTTGTTTTTTGAGAGGAAGGGGAATATATAATTTTATTTGACAGATAAGTGCAATATTGTTTCTAAGTTTTCCTGATCCAAGATTTACGTTTTTGAACTTGATTTTTAGAGAAACTGCCCTCACCATGGCTGTTGACGTTTCTATCGCCATTGTACAAGGAAACGGAAGAGAAGGAGGGATATGAAGAATATAGAGGTATAATGGAAGAGTAGAATAGAAACGACTCTCTAGCCCTCGCAAGCTAATAGCGTCGGGGTCGGAAACACAAGTGTTGGCCGATACGAAGATTGGCCTCCGGGACAGAAAACAGCAGTGTGCCACAAGCAAGTGGAAGAAATGACACACCAAATTGGTGAGAGTTACAGGATGTTTAGGGGAGTGACAGCTGCTCCGCCTTCCACGACAGGGGGAGATCCGTGGTGCTATTCCACTAAAACACCCTACAATACACGGGATTATTATTATTATTATTATTATTATTATTATTATTATTATTATTATTATTATTAGTTTTTGTTTATTCACTTTTATATTGTATCTGTAGCTCTTTTCGGAATTTACCTTTTTCCTTACGTGTTTTTGTTCTTTCAACAATTAACTTGCAACTTTGACACAGTCCTCGTTTTACTCCAGGTCTTCAAATATCTTGCTATCTTGCTAATTGATATACTGCTCCGAATGTTCGTTTTTGTGCATACCTCGAAGCATTCATCCTTCTCGGCATCCATCCTTCGTAATTTACCTCGGTTTTACCGTGAGTGTTACTACATCCTTGTTTTAGACTCAAACTATATTCAATGTCTATTGTAAATAATTATATTTCTGTCATTGGAGAAACTCTCCGGACCCGTTCATATAACGCGCCTCCAATGGAATCAGATTTAGATGCAGCAAAGCACATTTCGGCTTTCTCATTTCGCTACCAGGGGCGCTCGGGCAGTGCACTTTCCTCGTCTTCCTTGATGCGTCTTCCTCTTCACACGGACACCCGTACACGGAAGACCTTAAAAGGCTGTCTCCTCTTGTTTTGAAGATAACACTCAAGTAAGTAATGCAAAAATGCCTTAAGTGACGTTAATACATTGTATGATATTTGTTTCACGTGAATACTTTCATTGTTGAATTTATTCGCAAATCTGCTTCATGAGACTACGTTTTCGGTGTCTAAAAACGCACTAGTAACGAGTTTTTTTTATGTATGCGTTATTTTATGGTTCGTGTCGTTTTATCATAACTAAAATTTTGCCAGAATATGATGTGGAAATGTATTTGCCTTACGCAACTGCGTAAAGCATAGAAAAGAACTGTGACAAAGAACAAATTATTGGTGGAGCCTTCGGAAAGACAACGAAAGAACAATAAAAACGATGAAATAAAATAAATAATTATTAGCTGTTATTATATAAACTAAAATCACGAAATGAAAAATTATAAAATCAGTAATATGAAGCCACCTGTATTAGCATGTTGTGAAGAAAAACAACTAGTTTGTGATTGCTTAAACTGTTAGGAATTTGTCATAAGGCACAATTATATTAAATAGTTTACGTTCGAATTACTATTGGTGATTTTCAAAACGTTATTTGTCATAAATGTCCAAAATAACATTTCTCTGCTCTATTTCAGAAAAGAAGTAGTCAGTCGAAGAAAATTATGCTCGTTTCTTGGAGGGCCAACTTGTGCGCACTCCATAAATTGAAATTGATGGCTTGGGTTGGTAGATCCGAGCAGTTGGTACCCCTGGGTGGTGACGTGCTGGGCCGACATTTCCTGGTAGGCCTTCTGCTGCAAGCAAATGTCCTGGGAAAGTTGATGAGAGTGGACGCGTTTTTGGCCTACTGTATGGTTACAGCTTAGAACATATCATAGTTGGAGAAAATCACTGACAGGAAATACCTCCTGCAAAATAACAGCTAGCCTGTAACAGATGGCCTGAAAACGTAGCGAAGCTGAACGAAACAATTTCGTTTCTGGCGTCGTAAGTTTCAAGATGGCAAAGTAAGTTTAATTGACTTTTGTATACTTGGTGCTCATTTTCCTTTGTTTCCTTCGGTCTGCTCACATGTGTTCCTTTCATCTTTCTTTGCCTTCATTTTTGTTTTTCCTCTCCACACAATTTTTTATAAACGAAAATTGTGCAAACTTACGAGCTGCCAGTTCAATTGTCACATGTGTCTTTCAATGTCCGTAGAGATCAGTTTCCTTACAAAATTATAATTCCGCCGATGAAATACTGAAATACTTTAATATAATTATATTCCTATAGATTTTCTTTAGACGTAAAATTCTTGAGCCATCCTTCATTAAAAATTTACTGGAAATAAATAATGCAATTAAATTCATACTTCAAAGTGTCAGAAAAGTGCGAATATCATTCTGAAGTTTTAATTCCTCTCTTACGTATGAATGTCTAGTTTTGCTAGTTTTTTCTTTTTTTGTTTTTGAATCCATGTTTCAATTAGGTATGACATTTTCTAGACAGTATCTAATATATCTCAGTACACACACCTATGTATTTTAAATATACCTAGATGAAAATTTGTGAATGTGTAACTGATAACATTATTGTTTTCTGTTTCAGTAATGTGACAAACGATAAAAGTTTTCATTGCATTTGGGTAATTGAATCGGTAAACAGATAAAAACCTCCATTTTGCAGGTACATAGGCAATATTTTTTTTTTTCGATTCTTTTATATACTACAATTTATACTTCAAACCCTGCTAATCATATTTTTATATTTTTTTAGTACAGAAGAATTTCTGAAACAAGTCCCTTATGACTAGTCAGGTATTGAGAGACCGTTCAGTACTTGACAGCAATAATGAATGTAAGTGCTATGTTGTTTTTTTGTATAATTTTTTCCCGACATTACAAATTTTTTTACTTTACAATTTTTTTTATTTTCCAGTAATTAATTTATAAATGTTCTCTAAAGAAAATATCAACAAGGGTTCACCAAATAGAAAAAAAAATTCACTACAACCAAATTCTTATGGAGGAATTGAAACGGTAAGTTTGAACAACTGTTCTAACTTAAGTATTTTGTGTTTATTTCCTGTCATGTGCTATAATGCAATATTCAGGCAGTGTATATCAAATAATTATTTAGTGTCATTTAGTAGCAATGTCGCAAATATAATCAACATTGCAATTTAATCTGAGGATTTTTAATGACATATATTCAAGTACTTTCAAATAATGTAGAGAATTGTGTGTTTTTACCTATTATTATGTTAACGTTACCCACATTTCTAACATGTTTGGAAGAATCACCGATTTCATATGTTTTCATTGATAAGTTGCTTAAAAGAAAATTAAAATGCCGCAGTGTTGTCAGTAATGTTAAATTTAATTTCGAAGAAGGTTTAAAATTGTTTGAGCATTTACTTTATGCATACTAAGGCATAAAAGATCCTACTAAAATTATGTTTCACTATTTTCCGTACACCATATTTTATTCATTTCTCACGAATGGGTCATGTAATGAGTGTAAAGGGTGATATTTCTGTATATTATATATTTTTTGCAAACTAGAATGGCCTTCTATTTACGGACAGAACGCGACGCATACTATTTTTTCTCCCATTCCAGAATTAATAACTAAAGAAAATTCTCAACTAACTTAGCAGCTCAGTCATCTGCAACCTTTAACCTGCTTCTCTTAACGTGTTAACTGTGTACTGACGTACTTATGCAGTAAAGAGAAAGTATTTAATGCTGCGGCATAAATCGGCGATTTTTCGACAGAAAAACTCGCACCTAGGTACCCTGTTTCCACAAAGTGAATCAATCTTTCTCCCTTATTTAGGAAATTGCTACCTCTAAAACATTGTGTATTCTGAATCTACAGTTCAGACGATTTTCTCGAAAAATTGATATTCTCGATGGATCCAAACATACTCCAGGCCTGCGAGTTCGAATTTATTTTTCTGAATCTACCATATTCAAGAAATATTTTTCTTAATAAAATATATTCTTCGAAAATCATTCTTTAAATAAGATCAGATACACTTTTTTGGAAATAAGAACAAATTTCGCTTAATTTTGCGTGAAATATAAGCAATTATTAAACTTTTTTTTCTAAAACACGACAGGCAAAATATTTCCTTTAAATTATTTCCAGACTTTATCCTCGGATAGCGAAAAAGTCTTCAAAAATGGGGTAGGTCTTGTGCGTTGAAATATCTGAGTATTCGAAAATTGCAAAAGTTGAATTTGCAGAAGTTTCGGTGTCTTCCTATAACTACAATATATAGATAGTGATTTTTTTATAGATACGGTTTTTTTATGAAATTTGTTTTTTAATGAAAAACCTTTCAATAAAGACGTGCAGTTTTTCGAAATTATGAGTAGTTTTCGCGTATTTTGGGGTGAAGTATAGGTAATTATTAATCAATAATGTTCTCAAAAACTGTTCAAAATTTTTGTTTAAATTTTTCCATTATGGAGTAAATGCCGTTTAAAAATTGCGCAGGTCAGTTTTTAGTGAATTCTCTGCATTTTGGAAAATTGCAAACAAAAAATTACTTTGCAAAACTACATTATTGATAATTTTTATTCCTTAATGCATTTCTTTCTCTAGAACGAGATATTGAAAATCTCTGAATTTCTGGAAGTAGGAATTGCAATGATCTATGTGTTCTAGGCGTAGGTAAGGTTGATTTACGACGTGCATCTGGTGGTTAACCTGGCGTGTTAACTCTAAGAACCTGAGTTGGAATCCGAGCTAGGGATTCGTGGAGAAAAATGTTTAAGAAAAATACGAAGATTGACCGCGTGCTTCTAATTTTGCTCCAAAGTCTTGTAAAACCATACACTAATATTGATATTTTATATATAATAATTCTAAATACAACAAAAAGCAAATTGCGGGCTTGAACGTATTAAATAATTGCAATATCGTTTGTCGTCTTACAGAGTACGAAGAAAATCGATGCGCGACTATTTCAATGAAGCATTAGGCCCTACACCAGACTTCTAGGCTATTGTTTGATTTAGTATAATGTTTATGTACAACTTCTCACGTAATAGAAACTCAATTATTGTTTTAGAGAAAACACTTGTATAAATAATCGTGTGCGCTTGAAGTTGAGTTTATTGAGTCTCCGATAGACAATAACACCTTTATTTAACTATAGAAAAACCTTGAATTTTGACTATAGAACTATGATGAATTTTGACTATGAATTGAACTATAGAAAAACCTTGAACCTTTTTGGGCAATCAGCGACATTTCAAGTATTTTTTTTTTCGAATATCTCATTAGATTATTATACAAGTTTTCTATTTGCCTTTCGTGTTTGATTTGTATTAAATATACCAAGGTGCTTTTATGACACGCTTCAATATTTAACTTTAGGTTAACTGTTTAAGTGTTGACCCTAAGGAAGGGTCCAAACATCTGAGGTCAACATTTGGAAAAAATAGTAACTTCTTCTTCTTCTTCTTCTTCTTCTTCTTCTTCTTCTTCTTCTTCTTCTTCTTCTTCAAGCATTATAATTTTCATTCCGTTGCGTCTCATTAATGGTCCATCCATCTTCTCTTCGGTCTTCCTATGTTCCTTTTTCCTCTTGGCTTGTAATTCAGAATCTGTTTTGGCATTCGCGTGTTTTCCATTCTGTCTATGTGGTCTCTCCATGCTTTCTTATATTCGTCAATTTTTTCATTTAGATTATAAATTCCTAGGTAGTTGCGTATCTCTTCATTACGAATCCTGTCTTTCCTCGTGACACCAATACAACCTCTTAAAAACTTCATTTCGGCAGTCTAAATCCTGCTTCTAATTTTTGTGTCCATAATCCAAATTTTACATCCATATAGCCCACAAGGAACTGCTAAGGTTTTATAAAATTTCATGAGTGTATCATTCCTGACTTTACTTTTCAGTGTCCTCCTAACAGTTCCACACATTCTGTTAAACTTTTCAATTTTATTTTCAGCATCTATTTCTCCTTTGAAAGGCAGATCACAACCTAGGAACTTGAATGAACTTACTTGTTCCATGTTTTGGTTATTAGCCACTAACTTGCATCTAACTGGATATTTCCCTTGGAATGCCATTGAGTTAGTTTTTTGAACAGATATCTTTAAATTGTATTCTTTTACACTTATCTGAAGTTCATACAGAGCTCTTTGTAGAGTGTCTTCATTTTCAGATATCAAAACTTGATCATCTGCAAACAGAAGTGTCATTATAAAATGTTTACTATTAAAATTATCTGTAAGATTTAAAAACTTCATCTCCTGCTTTCATATTCTGATAGCATCGTCAAGATAAATATTAAAAAGTGTGGGTGACGTACAGAACCCTTGTCTCACTCCTTTGTTTATAAATTCTTTGAGAATTTTACCTGATTTTGTTCTTACATTAATTTGGGTATCTTTGTACATGTTTCGAATAACTTCAATTAGCTGTTTTGGTATGCCTCTTGTGTCCATAATTGACCATAATTTTCCCCTCAGAACGTTATCAAAGGCTTTTACGTAATTTACGAAGACCATACATGTTTGTAGATTGAACTCTCGTCTCTTTTCAATTAATAGCTTTAACACAAACATATTATCAGTACACGATCTCCCCTTTCTGAATCCCGTTTGTTCTTCTAGAGTCATTGCTTCCATTATGTTTTTTAATCTATTATTAATTATTTTAGCACACACTTTGTAAGTGTATTTAGCAGACTTATACCTATATAGTTTTCGCATACTGTTCGTAATCCTTTTTTAAATATAGGGATAACTAGAGCTGTCTTCCATTCCGTTGGTATTATGCTGTGTGTCCAGCAATTGTTAAATAGGTATAACAGATTAGATTTTGCTTCAGGTAGAAGATACTTAAGCAATTCCATATTGATATTATCGAGTTCTGGTGTTTTATTTTTATTATTTGTTAGTGCTTCTTCTAATTCAATAGATTCTAATTTATCCACTGCATTATGGAGGAATGGCCTGTCAGATATTCTTTTTCCCCTCATCCTTTTCATCAACATGCAACAGGTGTTTACAGTTGTTTATCCATTAATTTTCTTCTAAAATCTGTAATTTTGCAGTATCTTTTTCGTCTTTATTCAGATGTTTCATAGCTTTGTAGGCCATTATTTGCCTCCCGTGTATATCATGCTCAATATCTGATATATATTTGTCCCAGCTTTCTTTATTTGTGTTTTTCACAAGGGTTTTTGTTTTCCTGCATTGAATCTTATAGAGTTCTAAGGATTGCGAGTCTCTGTTGGCCAACCATTTTAGGTATAATTTCTTTTTCTCTCTTGCTATTGCCTCTTTTAGGTCTCCATTCCATATATAGAGTCCTTTCCTTTTTATGTTTTCTTATTTTTCCCTAGGACTTCTTCAGCCACTTTTTCAATAAGGTTTTTGAGATCTTCCTATTCATTTTCTATATTATAATTCGTCGTTGCATTTTTTAGATATTGTTGTATTCCTTCTTGATATAGTCCTGCTACGGAAGGGTCTTTCAAAAGATAACTTTCCAACTTAAATTATTTAGATCTGATTTGTTTTTACCACCTTTAAACCATCTGCTTTTTAGGCCTATTCTACCTCACACAAGATAGTGGTCCGATCCTATATATTTCCCCCTTAGAACTCTTACATCTTCATAGCATTTACCTAACTTTTCATTGGTTAACAAGAGATCTATTATTGAGTGACTTACTCTGGCTGACCAAGTATATTTATGTATCTCTTTATGTTTAAAAAAGGAATTCTCTATTCTTATTTCATTAAAATTAATAAAATCTCTTGGAATTTTCCCATTTTGGTTCAATGTCGGCTCGCCGTTTGTTCCAATTAGTTTTGGGATAGGTTGTTATCCAAATCATGCATTATAATCTCTAGCAATTATAATATAATCATTCTTATTCGTGGAATCTAATACATCTCGTAATTTGTTGTAGAAATCGTATGATTCTTCCGTCCTACCCTCTTCTGGTGCATACACAGCTATAATACTTAAGTATCTTCTTTCAATTTGTAGTTCGCAAGTAGTTATTCGTTCATTTATCCTGCTATAAGATGATATTTTACTTTTCCACTTTCCATTCCTACTCCAACCGCAGCTGTTTTATCTACCGGGACGCCGCTGTATATCATTGTGTAAGATCCTATGTCAATTGTTCCTTTTTCTTTCTTCTTTGTTTCTGTTATGATCACTAACTACATATTGGCAATTTTTATTTCTAATTCTAATTCTTGTTGTTTTTGGGAGAGACCACGAACATTCCAGATTCCGATATTTGTAAGTTCCGATATTCCCTTTCGTTTATCCTTTAAACGTTTTGTTTGGGTCGTATAAGTTACAGGCCGGCTATTACTTATCAGAGTAACACTGAAACTATGAATTAAAAATAATTATTTTACCCTTTTTTGTCTGCTTATTGCTTCACTGATTTACTAGCGACCACAATGTATTTTGACGGTTAAGATTAATCTGTTTTTTTGTCACTACTTGTAAATTAATCAGAACGAACTTTCTTGAAAGCGTCCTACATATGAAGCCTAAATTTCAATAAAATGGTTTTCTTGCAAACACAGTATTTGTACGAAAACAATATGGAATTCATCATTATGATCACCATGAAGGCCATACAATTAGGGTATTTTTTTTATCATAGTGCACGATTGTTCTACCTTTCAAAAAAGAAATTTTCCGAAAAATTAATTCATTTCATTCTTTTATTTGCAGAATAGTGACAGAAGAAATCGAATTTGGTCATCGATATTCTCCACTGGACTGCGAACCATGCACATCTGTTGTTCAACATATAAATTCCTGGTGCTACAAGCATAAGTATTTAGCATTTTTATTTACCGAATTAGTTCATTTTTATTCTTTTACAAATAGTTGAGACCAGGGAATAAAGATTTTAACTTACTCTTCGCTATGGTCAAAGAGTCGCGTCAAAGAAAGGAAATGTATATTCAGTTTCACTAAAATCTGCAATGTTCATGTATATAAATGGTAGTGAATTGGTTTTTCATTAATATCCAATACAAAATGTCAACTTTGTCTGCTGTGAACTTCACTTATATTTTCACGTTGGTAATAGTATATCATGACAATTGCTGTGGGATCAAAAGTCATTTTTAAAGATAACTGATTTTAAAGCATTCTTTTTTATGACTCCCGTTTTTTATAATTTAGTTTTCGTGCCCCCGTCAATTTTTAATTATTATGTCCTACTAGAGAGTATAACAGAATAATTTTAAATATATCTTTTTTTTGTTGATTCAAATTTTAAATAATTGAGGTTTGGATTTTTCCAATTTAAAAACCTTTCAAGTGGAAGGGCTGATAGTAGCTGAGAGGATATTTCCTAAAATATTTTAAATTTTGTGTCTATTCCAAATTTAGTGTAGTAAATAATGAACAGTGGATGTTGAATGTAAATTGCATTGAAACCACTGTAGCTTGGGTAAAAAATGGTGCATAATTGTCAAACAATTCTTAACAAATGTCATTGATGAGTCTGTAAATGAATTCCGAAATCACATTTTATTACTTAGCACTCTGTTGTAAAAAATTACTTTTTTTATTATTATTATTATTTTAAATTAAGTAGTCTGCAGATAAAATACGAATTTTTATTACTTCGTATTTAATTCGAGTCTGTTCACTTCAATATACTTCGAATATCATGGCAATTACTTGAATGCCGCTGAATAACGATAAATGCACATGTGTTTTGGATTATTAGCATACGATTCTCTAAAGTTCCTTTCTCCGTTCTGAAATGAACAAGATCGTGGTTGGGTGAAGGAAACGTTTTATTGTAGCAACATCCACCATAACCAAGTTACCATCAGGTTGTCGAACTCGAAATATATTCAAGTTCCCAAGAAAAAATAAATAATTTACAGTAAGTTTGCGCCACAGTGGCTTTTGTTTAACTACTGTATGATGTAAATGCGCTGACAGTTCTTCAAAGAGATCATTTGGTATTAATTAAAACCAAACAATTAATGTCTCTTGTGTATATAAAGGTGATCTTCAAATATTAAAACTGTCTGCACCTCGACCCACCAACCGATTTATCTTTGGCAACGCGTTGACTTCAGTTGCCAGTGTTCTTCCCTAACATTTGTTCACTTACATATTTTGGAGGTAATTCTCAATTCCGAGAAGATTCCCCTTAGAATTTACTACGTGAGAGGGATGTTGAGTACTTATTTTAAAACATTAACAATTAGGAATTTTCCAAACAAAACAAAGATAATATAATGCCCTATAGTAAGGCACCGCAGAAAGTGATCATGTTGATACCTCACTACACATATTAATAACACGTTTTCCCTCATTGAAATGTTGTAGTAGTTTTTTTTTAAATTATCAAAACATGCCATTTCCAAATTGCCATTCTATATTCGAAATTATAGTCATGATTCTGCATTCGCATTATGATAGTTATATTATTCAGAGGGCAAACTACACAAAAAAGTATTCAAGGAATTTTCATGGCTGGATGTCTTATTTGTGGTTTATTATTTTACTATCTGAAGTGTCCGGATTATATCGATATCCTCAATCTGTGAACATTTTTGTAGTAGATGCAGCCCGTGTGAGGTGCCGTGCTGCGAGTGCGACTACATACGGGGATCAGAACGGGTTTCAGGGAATTGTTTGTCTTTATGGGAACGATAAACAGTATGCAATGTGAATGAATATAAATTTAATTGCATAGTAGAAATACAGTTGATTTTGTTTACCGGAGGACCATAGAAAGTTTACAAAGTTTACTGCTGCTCTTCTTTCTTGTAGTGCGCGGGTTTAGCTTACTTACAACTTTGTGGAAAGGAAGGCACCAACCCAAATCACTCGGCTGAGTGTGTCGCTGTCCGGGCTGAGGTTGGCTCCAGGCAATTCGGTGGTGCGAACTGGCATGGGCGCGGACTCAGCCGACCGGAGCTGGTGGTGGAGATTGCCGTGAATTCGGCCAGGTGGCGGCTGCGGCCCGCGAATGGCACGAATTTGAGGCAGGCTTGATGTGGCCGTACTAATCGCCTTGATAGGCGAAGCAGGAAGAGCCGACTATGTTGAGTCTTGTCGGTCAGTCAGTTTGACCAGTTCGGAGCATTGTAGTTGAGTAGTTCTCGGTACTGTTTGGTCTGTTATGTTCTCGATTCTGTCTGTCTATGATTCTGTTCTGTCTATGATTCTGTTCTTTGGGAGCGAAGTTTAGGTATTTATTGTGTCGCGGGTGTGATTGAGGCCGTGGAGGGGAGGGTCACGTGGCTATAACGTGGCCTATGGTAAGGCGGGAAAGTTAGAAGTGCCCGCGATCGGTTCCCGATTCGTGATGCGCCTTCGGGCCCGGGGAGAGGAGTGTCACGTGACACTGACGGCGATCGGAAGCGAAGGCGGTGGCACGTGAAGGGCCCGCGACGGCAGCCCGTTTGCATTCGAGTTTCAACGGAAATTGAGGCATCTGGCTTGCAGATGGCCAAGGAGCGGGGCGGCACGCTGGCAGTGCACCTGAAACTCTCTTTGTCGGCGAGGTACATTGACGGGCTTATACTTGCGAGGGAGGCCCGAAGCGATTCCCAGAAATATTTGTATACATTGCTTGTCAGGTAGCGAGCGATGGGGTGAGTGAAGGGCGCCGCGCGCCGGGGTGGCCCAGCCCCAGCCTAATGAGGGCTTAGTCCCAGCTGTGGCGGCGGTCAGCGTTCTCGGCGGGGGTGGGCCCGTGAGAACGGCGGTTTGCGCGGAAGACAATGTAAATGCTTTTATTGCCGCAGCGTGCTGGCATGCACAGAGAGCGACTTGTGAGAGGTTGGTGAAAGTACGCTCTTAATAGTGGGTGGCCGCGCGGGAAGAGCTTTTAGGGGCTGCGCCTTGGTGGCGAGATCGAAAATTTGATCGCGAGATTGAACAATTTTCGTCAGTTCTTTGTCGATTATAAAAAGTAAATTGATAAATATGATTGAACTTCCCTTTTGAAAAAGGACATTTTATTATAAAGTTGAATACAATTAAATACCAATAGTCTGTATTATGCAAAAATACATAGAACAAATTTTTAAATGATCATGAAAATGAGTTGTTTGAAAGAACTTTTCAATTATTATACTCAAGTTGCTCATCTTCTATTGCTTCATTGGACGGGAGGAGGATAGGTGGATAGGCTGATTAAAAATGTATTTTTAATTTTCGATTTATAAGTGATATTTAAAAAGTAAATAATTGATATATTGAATGGCTATCGTCAATGTAGATAATTGTAAATATATTATTGGATATGCATCATTGGCTTCTGAAGAGAGGCTGAGGCGCCATCAACTCGCCCCCGCCTCCCCCCGGCTTCGGTACACAACTTGGTATAACTAATAATGTCCATGTGTATTCATTTGAACAAAATATATTAAAAGTCCGGCTATGCAAATGAAATAAAAATCGTTAATCTGGAGGCCAAATGGTGAGCTAGTGTAAGCTCGCCATCATGTGCAATACAGCATTGTCGTAACATGCGTCGTAATTCCTACAATTAACGAATTTGACTGTAGCTATTGGTCTGTAGGGTCTTTCGTTGGCTTTCTGAATCGTTATGAATTTGGCCCATTTCCATTCCGGGGGAAGTGTGTCAGTTCAATGCAGGCGCTGTCTGTTTGGCTGATGTCCTCTGCGTGTTTTGCCAAGTGACTGAGGGCGGCTGTCGCTGTTCTGGCGGATCCTGCTGCTTTGGCTGCTTGGAGCAGTGTTAGTTTCTGGCGCACGTTTGGGTCACTGGAGGCCCATGGCGTATGCGCTGTACGACAGAGCAGAGGGTTTGATTGATTGATTGATTTTTTCGTGTTTCCGGGCGCGTCAACTGCTTCGGTCATTAGTCCCGTTAGTGTAGTGCATGTTTTTTTCTCGGGAGATGGCGGTGATTTTCCCCCGCTGGATGGCGAGATCCGGCGCCGACCTACCGTCGGCTAGTGGGGTTTCCCCTAACCAGGACTCTCCCACCAACGGGGCGCCGCCCCAGTCGGGACAAGCTCTAAGCACCCGACATAGCAGAGGGGTCATAAGGAAGTTGAGCATTGGTCGGGTAGGATTTTGCGGTTTGGTGTTGGGAAATTTGATGAATCGGAAGGACGGGAAACTATCGGCAGTAGTTCATGGGTCGTACATAGTTTTATCTTGCAATTTGATGTGGTAAATAATTATCTCGGGTGAAGTCTTACGTTCATACGTTATACGATTCAAACGTTCATACAAATATACGTTTTAGGGCACGTTTACGTTAATAGTACGTACGGTATCGTTTCATTTTGTCATTTCACTAGTAAGTTTTGTTGTGTTCGTTTTGTTTGTATAGTTATTTGTCTTCAAGCCCGGGTTCTAGTACAGGTTCTTCAGTCGTTGTCTTTGTCATATGTGATCAATGATTACCGGAAGCGTGTGTGTACCTGTTTCGGATGGTTGTATTGTTCTGTATTGTTCCCGGTTTGTATGATTTTCAGTGAGTAGCGTTGTGTAATTAATGTTTAGTGTAATGGAAATGGAAAATAATTGGGAGGTGGCTAGAGATAAGAAAATGACGGGGGTCCATGATAGAAACAGAGAGGTGGGAGGTGTGTGTTTTGTAGTCTAGAATGTCATGTGGCTCGTTATTTATGAAGCATATCGGTATAGAATGGGTTACAAGCCGAAGTCTTGATCCGTGCAGAATGTAGTCATGTGTAGGGCAATCAGTGTATTTGTAGCCCTAAGTCATTTTTACGTTAAGGTCTTCTGCAACGTGTGTCAATGCCCTTGTGTATGATGGGGTCCAGTTCGTCTTCTCCATGTGCGTTCTGGGACTATTGTAAAAATAACTAATATTAATTGATCCAGACTGTGTCTCAATTTTATTGTAGTGTTTTTAAAGTCGAATTGAGTAGTGTTCTGTCTGATTGGTATGTGATGATTGGGACATTTTGGGATATTTTGAGATGGGAAACTTTGAGTGGGTTTTAGCCAGATCTTTTGAAGTTGCAGTATGTTCATCTTCAGTAGGTTATATCTTATTTTGTCAAGCATTGTGTGTCTAAGTCGTTCCTCAGCGTTCCAGGATGCCAGTAAGACAGTGTGTTGCTGCGTTGTGGTCCTTAACGTAAGCTGGCTAATACAATTTCTCCGGTCATCAGTTTTTTCAACCTCCTGTTAGGTCGTTTAAAAATGTTAATAATACTTTTGATAGTCTGAAAAAGTCTGATAAAATTCTTTGAGTAAGTCGATAAATTATTTTATTTCCGTGTGATTGTTGTATATATTTCATTGTTTTGTTTTATTTTGTGTGTTATTGTATCTTTTAATTTTAGATAGTCAAATACGTAATGTTTATTATATTACATGGTCCAGTGGGTCTCTGAACGATGTGTCTGCCTCTGCTTCTTCATGTACATCACCTAAATAGTAACGATAAAGTTTTTAGGTAAAATTTGTATGAGTTCCATGTTTACTTTTAGTTGTATAATACATATGAATGAACAGAAATTCATTAACTCAACTTATAAATTAATTTAGACCTCTATCGGGCTAAAATCATTGCATCGGGCTAAAAGCATTGAGATACCTTGCTTTGTAATTTCTTTAAGATGCTCTGAAGTAAATAAATTCCATTCAACGTTGGAAAGTGCAGTTTTATAACTTGATCATTGTTGTTTTCTTGGCTGCCCTCTCAGCCTGCGGCTGTTTTTGCGAAAGTCGTGGGTTTTGTGGCGGGGGATTCTCGGTTGGTTTTTAAATTCGATATGGGGTTGGTGCCGTTGCAATTCTAACAGATGTACTGTCATAAATGAGTCACTGACTTGTCTTAGTTAATTCCTCGGATTTAAATACAAGATAGACGGGAAAATGATATTCAGTCGGGTAGTTCAGGCATACGTTCTTCAGTGTTGTCCTTTGTTGGTAGTCCGTGGATGACAAAACGACCGCTGCTGTGTCAGTCACCCTGAGATAGGGCATTCAGTATTGCCTGTAAAGAGCTCGTGTGGCTTCGTCAGTCCTGATATTAAAGAGTATGATATTAATGATTCTGTGAGGAATTATGGTCTTATATTGGATTATTAATTGGATTGCAGTGCATTTGGCAGATGTTTGTGTTCCCTGCTTTTTAGTTAAGCGTTAGTCTTTCGTAATTATTTTGGTTCGAATCAACTGAGTCGCTTGAGATCATTGTCTCGACTCGTTCCGCGGCATCTGGGTCGAACTGTAACATAGAGTAGATTTTGTTTCTGGAGAGTTCAAAGAGTTGGGAGTGGGCGGGTGTACGTTTTGGGTTGGTCACATTTGCCAGCACCGAGAGTAGGGTCATGGTCGGAGTCTGAGTCAGCAAGGTATCCTTTTCCCAGGATGTGTGTTGTACGTATCTTTCCTCCAGTGGCACCGTCTTCACCAGCTTATGTGGAATGGTATGTAGACGCTTGCAGTCGAAAAGTGACGTTGGTCGGAAAGTGACTCGGCCGTCAATGACACCGGTTATGCGCGCCTCAACCCTAAATGATTACGTAACGCTTACGACAAACACCAAACACACACAAACACACACAAACACACACACACACACACACACATTACAATAAGAAAAAATAAAAAAATAACAGTAAAACATTTTTGAGGTTCATTTCTTTAATATATTGAAATTTACAATATTTAAAGTAAGCATTACATGGTGATCATGATTGCTTCTAACAATAATATAGAAATAATTTTAATTGGAAGAAGGACGTTTACACGAGAAAATATCTAACAAGACGTCCTCACGCGGGCATGAATGACGGATGAACGAGAGACCACTCGAATTTCATTGAATAAAGAAATATTCTATAGATACGTTTTGAATATTTTCTCATCGATACATCATTCATGAAAAAATATTTCAATTTCTTTTGTCGCGAATGGGTTAACTTAGGAGCACTCGAAAGTACAACTGTACTCATCGAGATCCAGTCATGTTTTCCCGGGGATAAGTGCACGTGACGTTTTTTCGGGGGGAGGGGGGGCTCGCGAAATTCTGTGAGTAATATGTTTGCTCTATGAGGAGTAAATATTCTTAAATTTGCATAGTTTATAAAAAGATTTAGTACTGCGATCAAAGTTGTTGGCTTGGCATCCGCAACTTGAATATGTAGAATTGAGGTCTCCCAACCACATTGCTTTGTCGGTCGGGTTAAACAAATTAGATGAATTAGCATTTAGGTTTGTATTGAGAGGGTTTCGATCTTTGGAGAATCAGATTTATTTGATGGTTATTGAGATGTTTTGATCGTGGTAACTACAGCTCCTCTTTTGTTTTCTGTTCTGTGTGTTCTGTAAATGGTATAATCAGCTGTATTTAATTTTTTTAGATGTCTTTCAGATGCAAGTTTTGTCAGTTTAAGAATAAAATGTGTTTATTCTGCTTTTTAATTATGGGTGCTAGAATTACAATTCCAGTGACAGATACGTTATTATTAGGTAGTCATGTTCTTATTTTTTCCAAAATCAAACCTACATCCACTTAAGTTTCAGACGATCTTAAATTTGACATAACTTTTGAAACTGTCTTCGCTGTTCAGTCAGTTCACTGAAGCGAGTATAGTTTTTTGGTTCGGGACGCTGGAGCTAATTCGTCACTGCCACACGGCTTGCATGCTTGTAAAATCTGGGATCAAAAGAACGTGGTTCTTCACAGTTCAATGCTCACGAAAGCCAAGACATCATTCTTCAGGGTGGAACTCGAATCAGGGTCAGCTCGAACAGAGGCACTGCTTTATTACAGTCTGTAGCCAACTAGAACATTCGCGACTAGTAATATCTTATTTTAAAAAGAGTGTATTTTTTATTCTCTTTGAAGAAAATGGCGTTATTTCACGCAGTGTCCTTAGTTGTCCTTGTGTCCTTGTTTTTTATTCTTTTTTAGATTACATTTTATGGTCTTCCATCACTACACGAAGTGAGGACTGCCAACAATAGCTGTGGCGCATCCAGGAAAGAATGTTAATGAAATAGATAAAAAAAAGCCATCGCAATATATACACCCTAATCCCTGCCTACAACGAGACAGTAATAAAAACATTGTGAACAGAAATGAAACAACACCACTACAAAATCAAGTGATCTTATATTTGGAGAAGGTGAGAATGAAACGTACTCCTACTTGAAACCGTTCATACTGCGAACGCTGCGAATACTACCGCCAAGCGTTATAGTTACATAATTACCATTCATTTTCGCATCATGGAGTATGAACACACCAAATTCACATACGATAGAATACATTACCACAATAAATTATGAATTACAACCTACTAAAATCTTGGGTGCGTCTGTGTTCAACGCTCATGGGGCATTTTATTATTCCAGGCAATAGTTGTCTGATATTGTTTTTTCCGAAGTTATGTGAACATAGAATCTCATGGCCAGTCGACTTCATCCTTACGATAATTGTCTACTTCTCTCAGATGAGAAGAAATCCTACATAGAGGACGTCAAGAACGTTATGGGTGTTTTATATATTGTAACCGGCTTAATTAGTGCCATCACCAATCGAGTCGCGTTTTTTTCTTTTTCTTTTGTTACTCTTTGACTTTGGCACTATAAGAACAACGACCTTGCAAAGAAAAAACTTACGTGAAGTTTTAATTGATTTAAAAAAATTACGTGAAGGTTTACGTGAATAATTCTACATTAAATTTATTTCATGTCTTATCAGAGTAAACAATGTCTTGGTCACAGTTGTTAATATAGATTAAAAAATTTCTCTCCATAATCACATTTATTTAGTTTTAATTATTTCCGAATCGAAAACTAAAAAAGACAGTGATGTCTCAGGAGGCTACATATTCACATTATTTTCAACCCTTTTCAACAACGTATAGAGATTTCTTGCGAGTCGATGCTGTAAGCAGTTGAATACTTTTCTGAATTTCGGGGAACGTTTTGTCGTTACTTTCCAATGCAGTGCTTCCGTAACCAGATATTTCATACTTTCTCTGTACTCATATTTCCTCTTTTTAACTCAGGGTTGAATTTCACTAAGAAGTGTACATACTTTCCTTATAAATGACTGCGTATCGAATTACTTCTCATTTTCCTGCATTCCACTGAGCAAGGAGTCCACGTAATTTTCCTGAGGAAAATCTTCCTGTTCGTGCTGCAATTGGAAAATATAAAACAAGTTCTTTATGAAGAATCATTGGGCAAATACGTTGGCATTTTGCAGTAAAAACGGTATCCTTCTTTTTGCGCTTCGTATTTCACGGTACCCCTTACCAAAAATACTTCTTATTTGAAAAAAAAATTGTAGAAAGAAATATATTCCGTTTGTTTAAGCTTGATCACCGAGATATCCTAGGCGTAGATATTATTTTCCCGAACTTATATGCTGTAATCATTGACTCTCAAGTGTTGTGCTCTGCTGCATTGGTGAATTCAATGATGATCACAATTAAACTCTAATGAGTCGCGTGGGTAATTATTTTAATACTTGTTAATAGTTGACGTTAATCGTTAATACGTATGTTAATAGTAGACGATTGTTTTCCGCAGACCATTTTAATTTTTCGCGAGAAAAAAGTAACAACATTTGAGAGAAGAAAACTAATTTTATGATGTGCATACAGTACGCACCGCCCGTATATCTATGCGTATATGGAGAGTTCGGTTGCAACAATGTGCCTTTTCATTTTATTTGCCCGTCTTTACGGTTTAGTACAAGAAGTTCATGATTTAGTATGCACCACCCTTACTTTTTTTTGCGAACAATATGCACCGCTCGTATATCAATGCGTATATAGAGAGTTCGGCGTTAGAGCGTGTAAGCGGAGATGGAATATTTCCAGCGCCTAGCTTACGCGTACACCCATCACCTTAAGGTTAAGAATTGGTTCTGCCCTTTGATAAATAATAATCGATTACCGCCAAAACTCTGTTTATTGGTCTGCCTGTGTCTGCCGGTGGGTTGGACTGACGGTGTATTTGCCTGTCGGTGTGTGAGACTTTCCGTGTATAAGATTGGGACAGTCGGTGTGTGAAACTTTCGTTGTGTGGGATTGTCGGTGTGTGCGTCTGTCGGTGTGTGATCAACGATAGTGTCTAGGCCGTTCATCCATTTTTCTCCAAAATTGATAATCCCTGAACGATCTGAAGGAACTCAAGACTCTGCGAGTTTCAAACAATTATTTCTTTTTTAAAAACGGCTTCTTATTTTTTCTTTAATTTTTTCCTCGTATGTAGAAAATGGCAGTAAGTAATCTGGTGCTGGTTGCAGTTTTGTCGATACTATATTTTCGAAAATTGCAAAAATTAAATATTACAATATTGATGATACAGACTTTCTTCATAAATATAATCTGTTCGAAAAAACATACCATTTAATAATGTAATATTCAGTTTTTTTTTAAGGGGAAATTTTCGCGTAATTTCTCTTTTCCTTTAATGTTTTTTTAATTTAATAACACTACAAAACTTTTTCTTTAAGTGATTATTGGGATACAGTAAAGGACGCTTAAAAATTCGCAGGTTTCATATTCGTTGACCTCTCTGAACCTTCAAAAATTGCAAACTTTGGCATGAACGCAAGACATTATATGATATTGTAGAACTACTTGTTCTTATAGTTGTTAATCTCAGTATCGGCGAATAAAGTAAGTAATTTAGTAGACGAGATTGCAAATGACTTTTTAACGGCCTGAAATGGGAATAATGATCGTGGCGAAAGTTGTCGATAGAAGTACTTCACGCATCCCACGAACGTGATAAAACGTGTTTGCGATATACGTGTTTATCATATATTACATGACATCTACAGTTCTGTTTATTGTAGAGTTGTACACATCTAATAAAATGTAGAATGTTGACGATCGCCCTGTTTTCCAAATCGTCGACATATAAGCCAAGTAAAATAACACTACTATCTGTTCTTGGTTTGTGCATTGTGAAAATGCAGGAGTTCAAATTTTATAGATTTTAAGGTATTTTCCTTGAATAGTTTCCACTTGTACCAATTAAAAACTCATGCCATGTAAAAGTATTGTACAAGAAATGTCATATCTAATCATACTTTGATCATCGCGAAATCATAGTAGATTAAAATCCAAGGTTTTTCTATTTCATGGATATATTGATATTTTGAAAAATGTCGCCAAACACAATCAATTAAAGGTTTTTAAAATGCGCTAAAAACAAAGAAAAATAACGTGAAAAATGTGATCAAAACCAATTTCCATGCACATATCAAACTGCTCGATTTGATACTGTTGTAATCGACGCTTCTTCCATTTGTTAAATTGAACTCAGCTCGCAAATGTTTGGTGAGGACTGTTATTTACCAGGAAATCACTTTAGTTGTCCCAAAATAGCCCAAATCCAACAAGTGGAGAACAATGTTTGCATCTCAAAAATATTATGTCAAGGTAGTACCACTAAAACGATACTAAAATCGATGAAATCGTCGAAATCGACGAAACATCCAAAGAAATTACCTATAAAAGTGGCGCATTTCCTGCTGTCATAACAGAAAATTAATTTCTACACTAAACGTCTTTGTTCTAAAATGAAAAGAAAAGAAAATGATATTTCATTAAAATCCGACTTTTACTTATTATTCTGTAACTATTGTCATCTTTGGGGTCCTTCACAGGGTTGGGTATCATTAATTTCCATTTCCTCGGGAAGTAAGTCGGACTGATGCAGCCATTTAGATATAGTGGTGTCAGGTGTTTTTAGTTGTTTAATAATTTTCTATATTTTTGGGCTTCTTCAGGTTAACGTCCCGTGTCCCGTTAAGTGCCTCATCCCAATGTACTTGTTCATATCAGAGTATTGTTGTTTCGGTCTGAATCCCGTCGAACCAAGTTTGTGTCCATTTGGTGACAGTTATACTCGTATTCGTTCGTATTTGTACGTTCTACATACGTGTCTTGCTTTCTTCAAAGAACGTAGTGGTTCCTACTAGGTAATTTGTCTATGGTTCCCTTCTTTTGTCGAACTTAAATCCTTTGCATTCATTGTGTATTCTGCGAAAATGAGCTTGGGCTGACATGGGAAATAGTAAGTAGCAAATTTAACTTCGCTCGAGTTAGGTTTTATATGAATGCATTATTACATTTGTATTCCAATATATTATTGTTAAACTACCGCGTTTTGAATGATAAGTGTCAGTAGCTGTGATGAGAGTCATGGCGTGGATATGGAGTGACTCTGCGCTATTCCATGTCATTAACTGCCACTGATGTCATTCACTGTCACTCGCCACTCGCGTGAACAGTTTGGTTCAAGTGACACATCGCACATTCCCTGAAGCTTTCTCCATGCGCTCATGACATCGCGGGCGATGATGGGTTTTGTAGAGGGGCTTAAGCCATTTGTGTCTTCCGACACATTCATTTATTTAGGGTTAACGAATTGTCATGGAAAAGAAACTTTATTGATTTTCTAGAAGGAAATCAGTAACCTTCAGCGGTAAATTCGCCGATACAGCGCGTATACCGCCGGTATATCTTGTAATTCGAAGTGTATAA
The DNA here is from genome assembly GCA_964035755.1 of Teleogryllus oceanicus. Classification (NCBI taxonomy): domain Eukaryota; kingdom Metazoa; phylum Arthropoda; class Insecta; order Orthoptera; family Gryllidae; genus Teleogryllus; species Teleogryllus oceanicus. The sequence goes on along the minus strand of CAXIVR010000001.1, from coordinate 323,824,437 downwards.
TTAATATTTCATAAGCATGATAATCCACTAAAAAGTTATTGAGATTTTGTAATGTTTAAAATATATGCGAAAAAATAACTCTGTTTTGCTACCGAGAGCCTATCAGTCTTCCGCATCCGTAAGCGCTGTGGAGTGCGGTAGAGTGAGAAGTTTCAAACAGTTCTTAGTGCTCTCTAGAGCATTCGCTAGCGCAGGTGAATGCACCGTATGCCAACTGCGATAACCTAGGGCTCATCATGTTTCAAGGGCGGGGAAATAGGAGGATGCGCGTCTGGAGGGTCGGTAGGCGTAGTTTTTCCGGTATCCTTTACCTATATATTCTGTTACTCTCCAAGTGATTTCTGAGTGAATCGTGCTCAGAAGAGTCACCGTCCTGGACACGACATTTTACTATTGCTTGACACGCATAACAACTGAAATACCGCAAATAAGGGGTGGCGCTTGGTTCATTAGCCCTATTGCTCCTGGTTATGTCGGGAATATCTCGTAAGGTGGGTGAAAAATACATCCTGCCTATTTAAACGCTGATTCCACCCTTCTCGTTTGTGAATACATTATCAGTTGTGCCTTAATGACATCGGTATTCGTATTTTTCTTCATCTTCAATGAAATGTATATTCATGTATCATTCATTATAGTTTCTTCAGTAACACTCCGCTTTAATCGTTCTTCCACGGAATGTGAGGGATTTATATCTTTCATTTTAGGTAAACAGTACTAGTTTAGAACATTGCTGTAAACGTAATATTGCAATCTAGATTGTAGGTTGTTCATTCCTTTACATTTTATGAGAATGAAAGTGATGGTTATTTGTTAGTCTTTAAGATCACGAATATCCCGTAAATTGGTGAAATATATCATCCGGTCGATATATCAACCGGCTGCGGAAGCATCTGGCGTCTGTAGTTACGGGTACTGAAATAAATTTGCGTTAGTTTTGGAGGTGGTATGTTTGTCTCACAAACTATGCGTGTTAGATTTGTCTTTCGGATATTTTCAATAATATAAACCATGGCAGAGGAGTTTACTTTGCGTGAAAGCCTCTGCTGACGATTCAGCTTATGTTGCACGAACGCCCGTGAAGGTTGTCACTTTTTTAAAACGAAAAGATGAAGTTTGTGAAGACTTAAAATTGGCATGAACAAAATGTAATGATTCACCCATAATAATATAACAATTGTATCGGACGCGACGTGTCTTGAGTAACAATTTTTGCCTGGATGGTAAAACAGATTTAATGCTCCACAGTCGTATTGGAATTGGATTGTCACAAAGTACAAATATATTATATCAGGCTAGAATGTTTTAACGACGATTTTCTTGGCTGATGTGGCCGACTTTTGAGCCGTCCGTTTTCAGATTTTAAATGTCTTTGTGATACTGCAACAGCTCTTGTTTTATTATATCAAGTTACGAGAAGAAACCACACCTTCTTTTATTATTGCGAGTTGCCGCTACATGTGTTATTCAAAGTATCGAGAAAAATGTGAATAAAACTGAACTTTGTATATCTTACGCTGATTCATCGTGGCCTCAAGGTGATGTTGTTGTCTGAATGATTGAATCCAGTGTCTCAAACTTATTAATACTGATTGTAATCGCTGTCAGAGTTTGAGAAGGAACATGTATGTGTCGTTTCACGCCAATAGGGCACATTTGTGTCTCAATAAGTTTTTTAAGGCAAAATAGTTTTTTAATATGTGTGTACGTGTTATTGGTTGATATTTTTCTAGAAGGAACTGTTTCATTTGTAAACACTTTCTAATGGTAAGTTGCTTAGAGACTTTTAAACTAAAACGGTGTTCGTTCTTTAGTAATTACTCTTTATTAATCACCCGATTTTGCTATTCTGTTAAATTGTTTATCTAAGATATTGTTTATGTAAGATACTTATGTATTTTTTAATGCGTAGTCGTATTATTGTTAAAAAGGATGGAATAGTCGAAATCGTTGTATGGAATGGTGTCAGATGTTTTCAAAGTTTTTGTACATTACGTTCTTAAGTGAACACGTGCATCGCTGCATTACTGATAGCAGATCACCTGTTTGTTTACTTGCATTTCCACTGAAGTATTGAAAAGGGCTGGTTTCTGGAGAAGTAACACCATCGTGTAATACACCAAATCTGTTCTCAGTTTTACAGTTATATTGACTGGGATCTAACGGAGGGTATGCACCGTTCTTCCTTTTTTGTGCAAACAGTATATATACGCGTATATATTTGCGCAAACAGTATACACCGCCCCTATATCTACGCGTATATGAAGAGTTCGGTTGCCAGAAAATGCCTTTCCATTTTACTTGCGTTTTTTTCCAGTTTGGTACAAGCAATTTACGATTTAGTATGCACCGTTCTTCCTTTTTGGTGCAAACATTATGTACCGCCCGTATATCTATGCGTATATGGTGAGTTCGGTTGCCACAAATTGCATTTTCATTTTACTTCGCGTCTTTACAGCTTCGTTCAAGCAATTTACGATTTAGTATGCACGGTTCTTCCGTTTTTGTGCAAACAGTATGTACCGCCCGTATATCTATGCGTTGCCACAAAATGCTTTTTCATTTTACATACGTGTCTTTATAGTTTCGTCCAAACAATTTATGATTGCCTTTTTATTTTATGTTCCCTTCTTTATGGTTTCGTGTAAGCAGTTTATTGTTTATTACGCAGCACCCTCACTTATGTTTCTTGCTAGTTACTCTCTCACTTATCACTTACTTCTCGAGTTAAGTTGCACGCAGAGCACCCTTTCATTTTGCTTTCATACAATTTGGTTTAGTGCAAGCTGTGTGCCTTGCGCATATTACGTGTTCACCCTCCCATTCATTTCTCAGTTCACGATGTCGCATGATCGCTACCGTATCAACCGGTGCTGCAGATCAAGCGACTCTAGCGACACGATAGAAGAAGACGGGAAAACCCGTGTCATATTCCTTATTGGATAGACTACCCTCAGATGCCTTGTTTGTTAAAAACAAGTCGTTCGTAAATATAATCTGTTTGAATAAACATACCATTAAATAATACCATGCACATTGTCATTTCATTGTATTATGTCTTCTTTTAACGGGAACTTTTTGCGAAATTTCTCCTATCATTTAACGCTATTTATTCATTTTTTTCGCCAAAAAACTACCTTTATTAAAATGAAAAATCCGATGAAGTAAAAGACGCTAAAAATCGCAGGTTTCATATTCGTTGAACCCTCTGAACCTTCGAAAATTGCAAACTTTGTCATGAATGCAAGAAACTGCTCAACTCTATCATACATAGAGTAGAACTACTTGTTCTTATAGTGGTTACTCACAGTATCGGCAAATAAAGTAGGTAATAGAGTAGACGCGATTGCAAATGACTCTTTAAAGGCCCGAAATCATTCCGCTCCGAGCAGTCGACCTGTGCGGACCTCTGAGCGCAGCTGCTCTCGGTAGTAGTAACCGTCATAGTGTAAGGTGTATTAGCCAAAAGTTTAAGTCTACACAGTGCGCAAATTAAATCAAAGTGCAGTGATCTAATAAGTGATTAACTCTACATCAACTTTCAACAACGCTGGCCTCAGCCAGTGCATCGCCGATGCATTAGCATTGGTGTATCCAACCGTCGACCAAATGGAGGTCACGGAAGGCGACGGCCGCGATTTTCCAGCTTTGTACACTCCAGCGTATCAACCAACGCCAGCTCAACAAGCGCAGATGTATCATTACGCAGCACCGCAAGCAACAAGTATGCAGCCACATATCCAAAATTATAGCCAGCCAACACAGGTCAGTCATTTTGCGCCAGCAGAAGGTGCAACCTCATCCTCAAGGTGCAGTGACAATATTAGTGTAAACTCCGTTTCAGACCCCCAAGTGAACAGTGGCAAACGCGGAAACAGTGACCCCATCCAAAACCCCAATCAATCCAAAAAAGTACTGACCAACACTAATACCAGCTACGCTATTCCTACAGAGAATAGATTCAGCAGTCTAGCTGACCTTCCCGATGATGTTACGAACGCTCCCGCCCCCCCTATACCTGAAAATGTTAGAATCCCACGCATCCACATCAGCAATATTACAAACATTATGGAACTAAATCAGGAAATTAAGGCCCAAATCTCTGCGCAATTCACCGTAACATTCAACAATAACAAAGCCAAAGTGAACTTCCAAAAAATAGAAGACTTCAGAAAAGCAATTCAATATTTCATAAAAACCGAAAAACAATTTCACACATACAAGGACCCGACTAATAAAAAGTTCTCGGTGGTTTTCAAAAACATTCACCCCTCCATCACCCAAGAGGAAATATATAACGACCTGAAGGAACAATACTCTTCCCTAAATAGTATCACCAGACTACATAAAGATAACCCCAGTGGTAGCTGCAGAGTTTTCCGGTGAACAATCGATTGAATTAATCCTCCGAACCAGCCAAATCTGCAACTTAAAAGTTAAAGTTGAAAGAAGACGAAAAACAAAAGGAATAATTCAGTGCCTTCGTTGTCTAGACTTTGGACATTCTAAAAATAATTGTTACAAACAAATCGCCTGTATACATTGTGCCGAGAATCATTATTCAGTAAATTGCCCCAAACTGAACCAACCTCCGAAATGCAGAAACTGCGATGGGACTCACCGTGCGGATATCCGTACGAATAAATGCCAATACTTTAAAAATATATCGGAAAATAAAACTAGAATGCCCCCAAACCCCTCGTCAAATATGAGAACCAACAAATTAACTCCACCCCCACAGGCACCCCACCGCCACCCCACCTCAAAACGTCCGCCTTTCAAAACAACCAAACCATAACCACATACTAGCTCCCTCAAAATAATTTCTGAACCTTATATATCAATAATAGCCCAGATAATCAACATCATAAATTCAGTCATCCCAACTTTTTAAAACAACAAGCAATTACTTCTAATTTTAGTTTCTCCAATGGCTCAAAATAATTCAAATCATAAATTAATCCTAATGAACTGGAACGCTGTGGCATCAGCAATAAAAAAACGAACTCCATTTCTTTCTCCAAACACACAATGTCGACATTGCATGTATCACTGAGACCCATTTAAAACCTCCAGCTACTTTTAAACTACCAGGCTATAATACAGTAAGAAAGGATAGGGCTAACACTTCAGGCGGCGGAGTTATCATACTCATTAAAAACACTATCGCCTACTTCGAAGAAAACTCAACACCAATTAATGGCATTGAAACAATAGCAGTTTCACTTACCTACAGCAACCCAAATCTTACTATCATTGCCGCTTATAAACCCCCAAACATAAGAACAAATTTTGCAGGTCTGAACATCTTACTCTCGCGTTATCCATCTTACATACTTTTAGGAGATCTAAATGCTAAACATGTGCAATGGGGGGTGCAGAGTCACCAACGCAGCAGGCGCCCAACTTCTAAAATATATCGTAACAAACAGAATTACTTTGTTCGCACCTCCAGAACCAACCTATTATCCTTATGATCCAAAAAGCTTCCGGATATACTAGACATAGGAATAACAACATTAATAGCAATTACACTCAACTCCGCATTTTGAACTAGACTCAGATCACCTCCCAGTCTTAATTTCTGCAGATCAAATCCCCCCACCCCATTCACCCATTCCGGCATTAAATACTTACAACTTAAATTGGTCCAAATTCAAAAACATAATGCAAAACCAAATACCCAAATTTAAAATACTAAACTCTCCAGCGGAAATAGACCAAGCAATAACGCAACTAAATAATATAATAATCAACACAATTAGCAAACTTAATCCTGAACGTCCGAACACCCTTCGAAAACACACATCAAATAAACTACCGAAAAGCATTATCAAAATCATAGAAACTAAAAATAAAACTAGAAGATTATGGATGGCACTTAGAATTCCCTCACTTAAAAAAGAACTAAATATCTAACCAAAATCAGTAAAAAAGCTAAAAAAAAAAAAAAAATCATACATTCATTAAATACACGAAATAACTCTCTCTGGAATTTCACTAAAAGTATACTCGGAAAAAAAACCATAATCCCACCACTAGCTACTCCAAATGGAAAAAAATACGCTACTGCCGATAAAACGGAAGTATTAGCCGACCACTTCGCATCAACTTTCACACCAAACATCACACCTCCTCTTCCAGATCACACCCACATCCAACTCGTTGCGAATTCCCCTAATTTCAACGTACCACAAAAAATTAAGTATATCTCTCCGCATGAAACTCTAAAAGTTATCAAATCCCTTCCCAATAAAAAAGCTCCCGGTCACGATAAAATAAATAATATAATTCTCAAAAACCTACCCAATCCTGCCATAGCTTTCATTGTAAACATATATAATTCATCTTTAAGAACTGGCTCTACCCTACTACCTGGAAACATTCTATCATATAGCATCCCGATAACTATAGACCCATAAGCCTCCTCCCACCTTAGCAAAAATATTCGAGAAATTAATTCTAACAAGATTAAACAACTATATTAAAAAAATTCACCTCATACCTTTCTACCAATTCGGATTCACTAATAAGCTATCCACAGCACACCAACTGCTGCGTATTTCAGAAAATCTCCACTCCTCCTTTCAAAAAAACAATTTTCAATAGCAGTTTTCATGGACATCGCTAAAGCTTTCGACAGGGTAGGCATGAAGGCTTAATTTATAAAATTTTATCTATAGGCACCCCTATATACCTTTTCAAAATAATTAAAAGCTTTCTCACAAATAGAACTTTCTCAGTTTCAATAGAAAATCAAAATTCGAACCCCCGCCCTATCTCTGCCGGTTTACCTCAAGGATCACCTCTCTCTCCTCTACTCTATAACTTGTACACAGCCGATATGCCTACATCAAGATTAACAAATATAGCCCAGTTTGCAGATAATACCGTGATCTACATGTCCCACTCCTCAATTAATTACATAGCTAACGAAATCCAATCTCATATAAATAAAATAGAAAACTGGGCAACGAAATGGAAGATTAAAATCAACCCCGCGAAATCTACAGCTAAAGTCTTCACTTTCAGAACTTATTCCTTCCCCATGCCATTTAAATTGAACAATAATACAATCCCTTGGACTCCTCACAACAATGCTGTTAAATACCTGGGTCTTCACATGGATACCACACTCAACTGGAAAATACACATTGATACAAAAGTCCAACAAGCCAAAGCCAAAATAATACAGCTAAAATCACTTATAAATAACAGTAAACTATCACTAAATAACGGTATCACCTTATACAAAACCATCATTAGACCTCTTCTCCTGTACGCTTGTCCAATTTGGACAAATGCTGCTAACTATAATATCAACAAAATTCAGGTTATTCAGAACAAATACCTAAGAACTATCACCCACGCCCCTGGTTCATTTCCAATAAGCAATTACACCACGAACTTAACCTAAAGCCCATCGCACATCACATAGCCTTTCTTGCCAATAACTTCTATTCCAATCTAACACTCATCAATCATGATAGACATATAAATTTAGGAAAATATAATGAAAACCCAACTAGAATAAAAAACCGATATCCAGTTCATTCTTTTCTCAACATTTTTCAAACCTCAGTATTTTAGAGGTGCTCGGTGAGTCCCCTCGTCAATTGTAGTTTAGAGTTAGTATATAAGAATTAGATATAAGTCAACTATACAAATGAAGAGTTTCTTGTAAACTAAACTTTGTAAGACAATCCTATATAAAATAAAATTTAAAAAAAAGGCCCGAAATGGGAGTAAAGTTCGTAACGAAAGTTGTCGATAGAAATACATCACGCCCCCCACGAACGTGATAAAACGTGTTTGCTATATATGTGTTTGTCATATGTAACATGCCGAAAGGAATACTAATTATTGTAGAAGTGTAAAAGTATGATAAATGTGCCGTAATGTAGAAATGTAGAAAGGTAAAAAGAAAGGTAAAAGTTTGCCATGTTTTCCAAAGCGTCGATATATAAGTAAGCCAACAAAAAGAACTCTACTATCTGGTCTGGGTTTGTGCATTGTGAAATTACAGAAGTAGAGATTTTATAGATTATTAAGGGAATACTTCCGTCAAATGCTTCTCATTTGTACCAAATCATAAATCATAGCATGTAAAATAATTTTTCAAGAAATATCTTGTTATCTAATCATAAAATTTCACAAAAAAGATTAATAAAATGCTCTTAAAATGTTTAAAAAGTTGCGCTAAACTCAAAGAAAAATAAAAAAAAATGGATTAAAATTAATTCCCATAGTCATATCAAGCTGTTAGATTTGATACTGATGTAATAGACGCTTCTTCCATTCGTTCATTGAACTCAGCTCGCAAACTTTTGGTGAGTACTGTTCTTTACCAGAAAATCTATTTAGTTTTCCGAAAATAGTCCCAAACCGACAATGGTGGTGATGGATAGGTGTTACAGGTACCTTAGATTACATAAACAACACGGCTGACATTACACTTTCCGAGCAAAGAAATCGAAAAGAATACTCAGGAGTTCTATGGAGACAATTTGTTGTATCGTGTAAATATTATTTAAGGGAAGTTACACTAAAGCGATATTAAAATCGATGAAAGAAGCAAAAAAGGCATAAAAAATGACGGAAAAGAGTAAAAAATGACTTATTAGTCGGAATCGACAAGAAATGCAAAAAAAATATCCTATAAAAAGGCGCATATCCTTTCGTCTTGAGAGAAAATTATTTTCTACATTTGTTCTAAAGTGAAGAGAAAAAAATGACATTTATTAATATCCGCCCCCTAATTATTAATCTATAACTACATGTGTTCTTCAAAGTGTAGAAGGAAATGTGAATAAAACAAAACGCTGTATATCTTACGCTGATTCATAGTGGAATCATGGTGATGTTGCCTGTATGGTTGACTCCAATGACTATCTTATAAATGGTGATGTAAATCGCTAATGTAATAATTCCATTAATACATAATTTTATTCATTATAACAATTAGTGTTGTCATTAACCAATGAGTGTTATATCGTTTCAACTACCCTAAAACGTTTTTGTTTCTGTACTAATAGTTCAAATAGATCGTTCGTAACTGTAATCAATGATCAATGTTATATAAAAACATGTATTGTTCGATAGTGCATATTTCTGCATCATATAATCGTAGCAGTGAAAAACGCGTCGTCGGCGCTTCTGTATTAACATATTCCTATACAACGTCGTCCTTAACAACTTGAAGATTTGTGAAATGTAATGATCTATGATATTGTTCTCTGATAAATATTTCTTCACCGTGAAATCATTGCAAACCGATACGGCAATAAAACACAATTAGTTTTGCCCGGTTAGTTGCGTAGCTTCGTGAAATAGTAGCAGAATAAAAAGGCGAGTTTTTTTTCTAATCCTATTTCCCTTACTTTGAAACGCAAGCCATTTGAGGGCTGTTCGAGTCTGAGTATATATGCTCGTCAGTTTAAGCCGTAAATATCGCCCTGTTCCCTTAGAGAGAAGTTGCATTCTTTACTTTACGCTTTGTCTTGGAAGGAAGGCTTAGGTGACTTCTCATATGTGATAGCGTGTGTCCGCGTCAGGCGTAAGGAGATAACCTTGAACATTATTCATTCGTGACTAACGACATAGTCACCGTAAGGAACACTGTTTTAATGAACTAATATATCAAGGAGTCTATACAATTGGTGACACATTAAATCTCGGTACGCGTCTCGAATTAAGAAATTTCAGCCATGCAAGAAGATTTAGACTTTCTGGCCCGGCGGAAGAGTATGAATTCTAGATATTGAATCGCCTTTTCCTGAGAATGTAGTATATTACGGTGTCCGTTTGAGCGTAAGACAAAATCGATCACGACGATACAATTACAACTTTCTTGTTTGTGAATATTTCGATATCCTTTTTCCAATGTTTTCCGTTATTTCTTGCCAGAGTTGTGTATGTTGGTGAGGATTAATAATTTCTTTCTTACATACAATTACAGAAACTGCCACGCATACGAGAATCAGTTTATCAGATTTTGGGATGAAACTGGTATGTGTCATTTGACGCCAAAAAATCACAAATAGGCATCTTTTAATAATTTTTTCCCAAAATCGTTTTTGCATGTCTAAGAGCGTGGTTCTGATTGACATTTTCCTCGAAAAAACTGTTTCAATTGAATACGTTATTTATTGATGAGTTGCTTAGCGACTTTTTTTAACTATAGTGGTATTCGTTCTCTACAAATAACTTTTTAGTAATCAGCCGATTTCGTTATTCTGTTAATAGGTTCGTTTGTGGCACATAGCAAAGTCATTAGCCTTTCACCACTAAGGTCCGGGTTGGTTACTCGTCGAATCTCATGTGAAATTTGTTAAAAAAAATGAGTTTGGCGGCTTCACAAGTGCTAATCCAACACTTTTGAAGTGTCCTATACTCTATCCCTTGCCTTATTCCTTCCCAATTCTGGCCGATGGGTAGCGAGGCAGGAGCGCGTGCTGTCCGCATAGCGAGTATGGATGCACTCGATCGTTGCTGATAAATTATGAAACAAACTGACAAATTGGATGTGGAGGAACTTATGTTAGAAGCCTGTTCTGCCGCTTTTCTCTGAGTTCTGTTCTAGTTCCTGTTCTGTCTCAGAGTTCTCTGATGTTCTGTTCTAGTTCGTGTTCTGCTCGAATTGGTTCTTAAGGGAACACAAATACTTCGCTGTGTTACTAATAGCTGTAAAACTTGTGAAGGCAGTTGTCATTTACGTTGACGCTACCTTGAAGAATTTCTGAAGTCTGAGAAGGGGTCTTGATTGTTTCTGTCTTTCTAGCAGGTGTATTCGTATTTGATTTGTAGCAGATGCATCACGTGTGAAGTGCCGTGCTGCGAGTGTGACTACATACACGATCCTAACGGGCTTCAGGGCATTTTTGCCTTAAAGGTGAATGAAAGTCGATATGCAATAATAGCAAAAAGAAACTGAATGCTTGCAAAAGTACAAAAGTTGATTTTCTGTGACGTAAATCAGACAACCAATGAAGTTTTAAAAGTTTATACTCTTCTTTCTTGATGTTAACATTACTTACAATTCGTTGTACTGCACCATCCCAAATCACTCGGCTGAGTGCGTGGAAGCCGTCAGAGCTGAGGTTGGCTCCAGGCAATTCGGCGGTGCGAACTGGAATGGGCACGGACTCAGTTGACCGAAGGTGGTTGGACGTTTGCCGAAAATTCGCCAGATGCTGTTGATGCCCTCAAGTGGCCCGAATTTAAAGCTACAGGCCTGTTGGCCGTTCTGATTGATTGATGAATTCTTGGTAGGCGAAGCAGGAACAACCGACTCGTATGTCTGTGTGCTGTCTGCGTAGCGAACATGGATGCATCGAGCGTTGCTGATAAGTAGTGAAACAATGCTGACAGATAGGTAGTGGAGTAACGTATGTTGGAAGTCCGTTATATTTATTGTTCCGTCGTTGTTCTCTGATTTCTGCTCCACACTGTGTTCTGTCTCCGTGTTCTGTTCGACTTCGTTGAGTCCTCGCCTCCGAGTTCTGTCCTCGGGGGAAAGAAATTACAGTATTTATGTATTGACCGGGTGGTGTTAGTGAAGCGAAGGGAGTCACGTGACTTCGACTATGCGCCTTTTGTGTGGCGGTGAATCGCGATGTTCTCGCGACCGGCTTCCAATTTGTTAGATACGTCTTCGGGCCCGGGGAGAGGAGTGACAGGTGACACTCGCGGCGATCGGATGCTGAGGCGATGTCACGTGAGTCGCCCGCGATGATGGCTACCGTCTGTTCTATGAAAGTTTTGATCTCACGGGAACAGCGCCATCTGGAAAGCAAATGGAGAAGTGGCGGGGCGGCCGCGCGCCTGCGTTGCAGATGTAGGTCTCTTTGTCGGTGAGATGTCTTAATGGTGCTGTATTGGCAAGGCAGGTGCGTAGCAATTCTCAGAAATGTTTGTGTACATAGCGGTCAGCGGCAGGTTGTGAAGCAATGGGGTGTGAAATGTGGCCGCACGGGGGGTGGGCCCAGCCCTTTGTAACTGATGCTTATGGCGACCGCCGTTGCGGCGCCAGGAACTGTTCAGTGCACGCGGAAGGTGAATGGCGGGGGGGGGGGTACGTGCGTTGGCGGAGGTGACGGCGCCGTGGGAAGATGTGTTCTTCAATGTGTCGAAGAAAATGTGAATAAAAGAAAACGCTGTATATCTAACGCTTGTTCATCGTGGCCTCATGTCGATGTTGTGGCCTGTATGATTGACTCCGATATCTCTACCTTATTAATGGTGATTATAATCCCTAATATAATAATTCCATAATTACAACAATTTATTCATTATAACAATTTGTATCGTTAACTAATAAGTATTATAGCGTCTTAACAACCAAAAATCTTTTTTGTTCCTGTACTAATACTTCAGATAGGTCGTTCGTAGCTACAATAGATGATCCATGTTATATGAAAGCATGTATTGTTCGATGGTGCATGTTTCTGCATCGGAAATCGTAGCAATGAAAAACACGTCGTCGGCGCTTCTGTATTAACATATTCAGATACAACGTCGTCCTTCACAAATTAAATACTTGTGAAATGTGAGAATCGATGATATTATTCTCTGATAAATGTTTTTTCTCAGTCAAATACATGCAAAGCGATACGGCATTAATAGACAATTAGAGTCTTGCCTGGTTATTAGCGTAGCTTCGTGAAATAGTAGCAGGATAAAAAGGCGCGTTCCTTTCTTCTAATCCTATTTCTCTCACTTTTGAAACGCAAGCCGTTTGAGGAGAGTCCGAATCTGACTATATATGCTCGTCAGTTTGAGACGTTCTGATTGACGTTTTCCTTGAAACAACTGTTTCATTTGAATACGTTATAAATTTGTACGTTGCTTAGCGACTTTTTTAAATAAAGTGGTATTCGTTCTTTAGTAATAACTTCTTAGTAATCAGCCGATATTGTTAGGTAATAGGTTCGTTTGTGGCACATAGTCATAGGTTTCTCACCACTAAGGTCCGGGTTGGTTTCTCGTCGAATCTCATGGGAAATTTGTTCCAAAAAGTGAGTTTGGCTGCTTCACAAGTGCTAATCCAACTCCTGTGAAGTGTCCTATACCCTACCCTTTGCCTTATTCCTTCCCAATTCTGGCCGCTGTGTAGCGGGGCAGGAGCGCGTGCTGTCCGCATAGCGAGTATGGATGCACTCGATCGTTGCTGATAAATTATGAAACAAACTGACAAATAGGATGTGGAGGAACTTTTGTTAGAAGCCTGTTCTGCCGCTTTTCTCTGAGTTCTGTCCTAGTTCGTGTTCTGTCTCCCGAGTTCTGCTCGAATTCGTTCTTTAGGGAACAAAAATACTTCGCTGTGTTACTGATAGCTGTAAAAGTTGTGAAGGCAGTTGTCATTAACGTGGACGCTACCTTGAAGAATTTCTGAAGTCTGAGAAGGGGTCTTGATTGTTTCTGTCTTTCTAGCAGGTGTATTCGTATTTGATTTGTAGCAGATGCATCACGTGTGAGGTGCCGTGCTGCGAGGGTGACTACATACCCGACCCTAATGGGCTTCAGGGCATTTTTGCCTTAAAGGTGAATGAAAGTCGATATGCAATAATAGCAAAAAGAAATTGAATGCTTGCAAAAGTACAAAAGTTGTTTTTCTGTGACGTAAATCAGACAACCAATGAAGTTTTAAACTTTTATACTCTTCTTTCTTGATGTTAACATTACTTACAGTTCGTTGTACTGCACCATCCCAAATCACTCGGCTGAGTGTGTGGAAGCCGTCAGAGCTGAGGTTGGCTCCAGGCAATTCGGCGGTGCGAACTGGAATGGGCACGGACTCAGTTGACCGAATCTAGTTGGGGGTTTGCCGGAAATTCGTCCAGGTGCGGTTGATGCCCGCGAGTGGCCCAAATTTAAAGCTACAGGCCTGTTGGCCGTTCTGATTGAGTGATGAATTCTTGGTAGGCGAAGCAGGAACAGCAGACTCGTATGTCTGCGTGCTGTCTGCATAGCGAACATGGATGCATCGAGCGTTGCTGATAAGTAGTAAAACAATGCTGACAGATAGGTAGTGGAGTAACTTCTGTTAGAAGTCTGTTATATTTATTGTTCCGTCGTTTTTCTCTGATTTCTGCTCCAGATCGTGTTCTGTCTCCGAGTTCTGTTCGACTTCGTTGAGTCTTCGCCTCCGAGTTCTGTCCTCGGGGGAAAGAAGTTACAGTATTTAAGTATCGACCGGGTGGTGTTAGTGAAGCGAAGGAAGAGAGTCACGTGACTTCAACTATGCGCCTATGGAGAGGCGGTGAAACGCGATGTTCCCGCGACCGGCTTCCAATTTGTTGGATGCGTCTTCGGGCCCGGGGAGAGGAGTGACACGTGACATTCGCGGCGATCGGAAGCTGAGGCGATGTCACGTGAGGCGCCCGCGATGATGGCTACCGTCTGTTCTATGAAAGTTTTGATCTCACGGGAACAGCGCCATCTGGAGAGCAAATGGAGAAGTGGCGGGGCGGCCGCGCGCCTGCGTTGCAGATATAGGGCTCTTTGTCGGTGAGTTGTCTTAATGGTGCTGTATTGGCAAGGAAAGTCCGTAGCAATTTTCAGAAATGTTTGTTTGCATAGCGGTCAGTGGCAGGTTGTGAAGCAATGGGGTTGTAAATGTGGCCGCACGCGGGGGTGGGCCCAGCCCTTTGTAACTGATGCTTATGGCGACCGCCGTTGCGGCGCCAGGAACTGTTCAGTGCACGCGGAAGGTGAAAGACCGGGGGTACGTGGTTCGGTGGAGGTGACGGCGCCGTGAGATGTGTTCTTCAAAGTGTCGAAGAAAATGTGAATAAAACAAAACGCTGTATATCTAACGCTCGTTCTTCGTGGCCTCATGTCGATATTGTGGCCTGTATGATTGACTCCAATATCTCTACCTCATTAATGGTGATCATAATCGCTAATGTAATAATTCCATAATTACTTTTTTTATTCATTATAACAATTAGTGTCATTAACTAATAAGTATTACAGCGTCTTAACAACCAAAAATATTTTTTGTTTCTGTACTAATACTTCAGATAGGTCGTTCGTATCTGCAATCGCTGATCCATGTTATATGAAAGCATGTATTCTTCGATGGTGCATGTTTCTGCATCGGAAATCGTAGCAATCAAAAACACGTCGTCGACGCTTCTGTATTAACATATTCAGATACAACGTCGTCCTTCACAAATTAAATACTTGTGAAATGTAAGAATCGATGATAATATTCACTGATAAATGTTTCTTTACAGTGAAATCATTGCAATGCGATACGGCATTAATAGACAATTAGAGTTTTGCCTGGTTATTAGCGTAGCTTCGTGAAATAGTAGCAGAATAAAGAGGCGCGCTCCTTTCTTCTAATCCTATTTCTCTCACTTTTGAAACGCAAGCCGTTTGAGGACAGTCCGAATCTGACTATATATGCTCGTACGTTTGAGACGTTCTGATTGACGTTTTCCTTGAAACAACTGTTTCATTTGAATACGTTATAAGTTTGTACGTTGCTTAGCGACTTTTTTAAATAAAGTGGTATTCGTTCTTTAGTAAAAACTTCCTAGTAATCAGCCGATATTGTTAAGTAATAGGTTCGTTTGTGGCACATAGTCATAGGCCTCTCACCACTAAGTTCCGGGTTGGTTTCTCGTCGAATCTCATGTGAAATTTGTTTTAACAAAATGAGTTTGGCTGCTTCACAAGTGCTAGTCCAACTCCTGTGAAGTGTCCAATACCCTACCTCTTGCCTTATTCCTTCCCAAGTCTGGCGGCTGGGTAGTGACCCAGGTGCGCGTTCTGTCCGCATAGCGAGTATGGATGCACTCGATCGTTGCTGATAAATTATGAAATAAACTGACAAATAGGATTTGGAGGAACTTTTGTTAGAAGCCTGTTCTGCCGCTTTTCTCTGAGTTTTGTTCTAGTTCCTGTTCTGTCTCAGAGTTCTCTGATGTTCTGTTCTAGTTCGTGTTCTGTCTCCCGAGTTCTGCTCGAATTCGTTCTTAAGGGAACACAAATACATTGCTGTGTTACTAATAGCTGTAAAACTTGTGAAGGCACTTGTCATTAA
Organism: Teleogryllus oceanicus; assembly: GCA_964035755.1. Lineage (NCBI taxonomy): Eukaryota > Metazoa > Arthropoda > Insecta > Orthoptera > Gryllidae > Teleogryllus > Teleogryllus oceanicus. Next base: position 323,808,383 of record CAXIVR010000001.1, on the reverse strand, counting down.
CGTGGACGCTACCTTGAAGTATTTGATGGAGATACTTCATAATTGAAGATTAACATTAAATTATAAAGTAATTCTGGGAAGGGGGCTTGTTTGTATCTGGCTTTCTAGCAGGTGTATTCGTAATTGATTTGTAGCAGATGCATCGCGTGGGAGGAGCCGTGCGGTGAGTGTGAGTACATACCCGATCCTAACGGATTTCAGGGGATTTTTGCGTTAAAGGTGAATGAAAGTCGATAAGCAATAATAGTAAAATGAAATTTAATGCTTGCATAAGTACAAAAGTTGTTTTTCTGTGACGTAAATCAGACAACAAATGAGTATTAAAAGTTTATACTCTTCTTCCTTGATGTTAACTTTACTTACAGTTCGTTGTACTGCACCATCTCAAATCACTCGGCTGAGTGTAAGGATGCCATTAGAGCTGAGGTTGGCTCCATGTATTTCGACGGTGCGAACTGGAATGGGCACGGACTCAGTTGACCGAAGCTGGTTGAGAGTTTGCCAGGAATTTGGACAGGTGCAGTTGATGCCCGCGAGTGACCCGAATTGAAAGCTACAGGCCTGCTGGCCGTTCTGATTGAGTGATGAATTCTTGGTAGGCGCTGAGGAACAGCCGACTCGTATGTCTGCGTGCTGTCTGCATAGCGCACATGGATGCATCAAGCGTTGCTGATAAGTAGTGAAACAATGCTGACAGATAGGTAGTGGAGTAACTTATGTTAGAAGTCTTTTATATTTAGTGTTTTGTCGTTGTTCTCTGATTTCTGCTCCAGATCGTGTTCTGTCTCCAAGTTCTGTTCGACTTCGTTGAGTCTTCGCCTCCGAGTTCTGTCCTCGGGGGTAAGAAGTTACAGTATTTATGTATTGGGCGGGGGGGTGTTAGTGAAGCCAAGGAAGGGAGTCACGTGACTTGAACTATTCGCCTATGAAGAGGCGGTGAAACGCGATGTTCCCGCGACCAGTTTCCTATTTGTTGGATGCGTCTTCAGACCTGGGGAGAGGAGCGTCACGTGACACTCGCGGCGATCGAATGCTGAGGCGATGTCACGTGAGGCGCCTGCGATGGCGGCTACCGTTTGTTCTCTGAACGTTTTGATCTCACGGGAACAGCGCCATCTGGATAACAAATGAAGACGTGACGCGCCTGCGTTGCAGATGTAGGTGTCTTTGTCGGTGTGATGTCTTAATGGCGTTGTATTGGCAAGGAAGGTAAGTAGCGATTTCCAGAAATGTTTGTGTACATAGCGGTCAGTGGCAGGTTGTGAAGCAATGGGGTGTGAAATGTGGCCGCACTCGGGGGTGGGCCCAGCCCTTTGCTACTGATGCTTATGCCGCCAGCCGTAGCGGCGCCGGGAAGCGGTCAGTGCACGCGGAAAGTGCAAGCCTGGGGGGGGAGTACGTGTTTCGGCAGAGGTGATGGCGCCGTGAAATGATGAGGCCCGGGCGAAGACACTCTGCGTAAATTATTTCTTTGCCCATTAGTATTGGTCTTTCTTTCAATGCTGGAATGCAGAGGGAGCGGGCTCTGTGAGGGATGGCGAAAGCTTGTTCTGCAAGGCAGGTGTCCGCATGGGTTGAAGGCAAATAGTGGCTGCGCCCTGCTAGTGAATTTGATCGCGAGATTGAACGTGATTCTTCAAGAATATATTATGCGAAATACAAATAACTTTAAATACTTTTTCGTACGATTCATGCGAATAAAACAATCCTCTTCGTCATCTTCATCATCATTTCAGTTGCAACTAAAAATGGAAAAAAATGAAACGAAACATTGTTCCTGTACAACTATAAAATACTGTTATGTCGTGAATTTAGTTTTGTTTTAAGTGACGAAACGAATATCTGAGTTATTTACTTTCGTTACCGAGTGAATAGATCTTAGAAGATATTTCTATACTGATACAAGAGGAATGTTGCCAATCGTTGGTGCATCTAGAACACTTCCAACGGTACTGTTGTTCCATGCCCTCATCAGAATACTTCTATGGAAAATCCATGTCCACTGGTTAGGATCTTCGTTCTTCGTACGAATCCTGTTCTTTAACAAGTTAATCTTGAGGCGGGATTTTAAACGCTTGAAAACTAATCGCAACTGTTGCTACTTTCTCGACTCTATCAATTTTTTTAGTGTCTCGTCGTCGCGATGTGATAAACAACACACACACACACACGGAGTTTTTTTACAGGTTTATTTATAGTGACTGTATATCACAATGTATATTTTAATACTTCTCTGGAAACTACAGCCCTCCATAGCACTCTAATTCGTGAGGTAAGCCGCCCCAGCCTGACCTAGAGTACCCCAGGCTGCTAACCTGTAGCACCGCTCCGGGCATCCCGTGGCCACCCTCGCAAACCTGCTATCACCCCCGCACCGCGGTTCGGCAAAAACTCGAATATCAATGGTTTTTATTTCTGCCAGCCTCTATCGTTAGGAGTCACGTGACATATCTCCCACGCTTAAGTCCGGCGTCACCTCAATACAGAGTTTTGGGGCCGATCGCAAAATGGGGTCCGCCGCCAGCTCAAGACAATCTGACCTCACAGGTTCTGGATAGCTCCCCCGAGATGTTTCCAGACATGCCCCCGGCAACCTGCACCCTCCTAGGCGACAGCTTCGGTTACACAGCCAGCCCGGCGCCTGGACCGTCCCCTCTCACACACCGGACCGCGTCTGGAGTGTCTACGTTGGCGTGTCTGCGTCTGCGGTGACGAATGCTACGACGTTACAATAGTAAATGTTGGTCTAGAAACAGTTTTCTGATTGAAAAAGAATGTTAGACCTAGATTGACATTACTCTCGTTAAATCGCACGACACAGAATGCCCAGATTAATCCTTAATATTACTGCATCACGAAAGCATAGTGGATGGAAATACAAATCAGCTGAAGTCTATTGGGGCTTGTAATATTTAACTATAATTTCCAACATGGTGGAAACTTAGTGAAACCTATCGTGGGGAAAACCATCATCGAAATCATGAGCGTCATCCTCCCATTTTTTAATTTGTATTGTTAGAATTTTGTTGTGAAAGAGCTGTTGTAGGAGAATGCTGTAGTGAGAATGATGGTAACTCATGTTAAATCCCATAACACAGAATGGGAGTAAGATCCGCCCGAAATGTTACTTCATCATCAAAGCATTGTAGATTGAAATACTAAACAGCAAACGTCTAATGGCGCTTGCATACTTTAATAACAATTTCCCACAAGGAGGGGTCATAATGTGTGGGTTCCACTTCTCGAAGGTCTCTGCAAATCTCATTAAAATTTGTGTTTAAAGTTTCGAAGGAAAGGTGAATTAAACGTAATGCTGTACAACTCAAGTTAATCGTACATCTCAGATTACTCTCATGGCCATGTCGTTTCTTTCTTTACATCATTGTCTCAATGATATCGATAGAGATTACATGTCGTAACCGCTAATAAAATAAGTCAATTATTATATAATAGCTGTAATTGTTACAATTATTGTTGTCATTAGGTAATGACTGTAATATCGTCTCAACTACCATAATAGATTTTTCTTGCTCTACCTGCACTTCGGACATGTTAGTCGTAAATCAAAATCGTAGATTAGAGTTTTAAAATACACGAATATATTGTAGGGTTGTGCATTTTTTCTTAATATTAAAAATTTAGTAGGATAATTCATACGGCTAACTAGTCTACTGTATTAATTTGTTCAGTTTCAACGTTACTCTTAGAACCAACAATCCAATAAATGGAAGATTTGTGACGTTTTAAGCTGATGATAGTGTTTACTGATCGATGCCTTCCCACTGAAATCCAAGCTATTAATTCGCTGCTCTTGTTTCTTCCTTGAAAGTTTCTGAAAACAATTGTGGCCGTAATTGTGTTATTATGAAGTGCATGTAATTTCTTCCAACACTCGGTTACCGTTTATACAAATTCGTCGGATTGGTGCGGATTCTTGAGTTAATGTTTGAAGTTAAGATAAAAGTATTACGTCTTTGTCTCTTGAGCATTATAGTGTCATATTTGTGTTTCTCATATTAGTCCTCATGCATTCGTCATAATTTTGTTTGCGTTTATCCAAGAACAAATTTGTTTCTCTTCATTGATTTATTGCTTGCTTATTAAAAGAACCGTAATTGGGGAGTTCCTTGTCCATCTTGCAAAAATCTATTTAATGAAGGTAAGAAGTCGCCAATAGTTTAACTAACGCTTAAGAGGGGAGGAGGAGTATGAGATAACCTCCAGGTTCGCTGCGTGATCTGGAGGTAGTAGGGTATTAGTTTAGTGTTACATTGATATACATTATTTTATACTTTGCTATATTTTTTGAAATAATTACTTTTTCTGAGTCCTTTACTACATCACTACATCACGGTGCGTAGGGCTGTCGGTGTGTAGGACTGTCGGTGCGTAGGGCTGTCGGTGCGTAGAACTGTCGTTCGTAGGACTGTCGGTGTGTACGACTGTCGGTGCGTAGGACTGTCGGTTGCGTAGGACTGTCGGTGCGTAGGACTGTCGGTGCGTAGGACTGTCGGTGCATAGGACTGTCAGTGCGTACGACTGTCATTGCGTAGGACTGTCGGTTTGTTAGGACTGTCGGTGCGTAGAACTGTCGGTGCATAGGACTGTCAGTGCGTACGACTGTCGGTGTACGACTGTCGTTGCGTAGGACTGTCGGTGCGTAGGACTTTCGGTGCGTAGGACTGGCGGTGCGTAGGACTGTCGGTGCGTAGGACTGGCGGTGCGTAGGACTGTCGGTGTGTAGACTGTCGTTGCGTAGGACTGTGGCACGTAGGACTGTCGTTGCGGCGTAGGACTTTCGGTGCGTAGAACTGTCGTTGCGTAGGACTGTCGGTGCGTAGGACTGTCGGTGTGTACGACTGTCGGTGTGTACGACTGTCGTTGCGTAGGACTGTGGGTTCGTAGGATTGTCGGTGCGTAGGACTGTCGTTGCGTATGACTGTCGGCACGTAGGACTGTCGTTGCGTAGGACTGTCGGTGCGTAGGACTGTCGGTGCGTAGGACTGTCGTTGTGTACGACTGTCGGTGCGTAGGACTGTCGGTGCGTAGGACTGTCGGTGCGTAGGACTGTCGGTGCGTAGGACTGTCGGCGTAGGACTGTCGGTTCGTAGGACTGTCGGTGGTAGGACTGTCAGTGCGTACGACTACGACTGTCGGTGCGTAGGAATGTCGGTGTATAGGACGGTCTGTGTGCGTGTCTGTCGGTGAATGGTAAACGATAGCGCATAAATCGTTTAGGCATTTTTCTCCAAAATTGATAATCCCCGAACGATCAGAACAAATTCGACGCTCGGCGAGTTTCAAACGTTTTTTAATTTTTTCTTTAATTTTCTAAAGTTTTTCCTCGTATGTCGCAAATGACGGTAAGAAATCTGGTGCTGATTGCATTTTCGACAACACTATAGTTTTGAAAACTGCAAGAAAACAAAGTTAGAATAATGATGATACAGACTTTCTTCGTAAATATAATTTGTCCAAGAAAACAGGCCATTAAATAATGTCATGTACAATTGTAGGTGTTTTGTTTGGAAAAAAGCGAGAAATTTTTGCGTAATTTCCATTTCATTAAATACCGCTTATTCATTTTTTTAAAATAAAACTACTTTTTTCTTTAAATGCTCAATCGCATAGAGTAAACGACGCTTAAACATGGCACCGGTTTCATTTTCGTTGACCTTGCTTAATATTCAAAAATTACAAAATGTTGCATGAATGCAAGAAAATATATGATACAATAAAACTATTTGTTTTTGTAGCGGTTAGTTTCAGTATCGGTGAGTCAGGATGTTAACGGAGTAGTCGAGATGGCAAATGACTCTCTCACGCCTCGAGATGGGAGTAATGATAGTGACAGACGTTGTTGATAGATGAACATCACAACCTATTAACGCCATAATACGTTTTTCCCGTATACAGTGCTCATATACATGCTACTTGCAGTTCTTTTTACTTTAGAGTTGTACAAACCTGATAAAATGTTCACTGTTGACGATCATCTTGTTTTCTAAATCGTCGACATATGCCAAGTAATAGAACACTGCTATCTGTTCTTGGTTTGTGCATTGTGAAATTCCAGAAGTGGAAATTTCATAATTTGTGAGGGTATATCTTCGTCGAATGTTTTTCATTTGTGCTAATTAAAAACGCCTAGAATGCAAAAGGATTGTACAAGAAATGTTTTGTTATCTAATCATATTTACTTCATCGAGAAATCATAGTAGATAAAAATCTAAGGCTTTTTTCTTACGCGGATATATTGATTTTTTAATAACTAGAGAAAAATCACCAAAAATGATTAATAAAATGCTCTTTAAATATTTTGAAGTTGCGCTAAACACAAAGAATAATAAAGAAACAAATGGGATCAAAATTAATTCACATGTACATATCAAGCTGTTCGATTTGATAGTGATATAATAGACGCTACTTCCATTCGTTCATTGAACTCTGCTCGCAAACTTTTGGTGAGTACTGTTCTTTACCAGAAGATCTATTTCGTTATCTGGAAATAGTTCCAAGCTGACAATGGCGGTGATGGATAGGTGTCACAGGTACTTTAGATAACATAAACACAACGGCTGACATTACACTTTCTGAGTAAAGAAATCGAAATGACTACTCAGGAGTTTAATGCAGACAATTTCTTGTATCTCGTAAATATTATTTAAGGGAACTTATACTAACGTGATATAAAAATCGATGAAATAAGCGAAAAATGCATTAAAAATGACGGAAAAGAGTAAAAAATGACTTATTAGTCGAAATCGACGAGAAATGCAAAACAATGTCCTATAAAAATCATTTCCTTTTGTCATGAGATAAATTTATTTTCTGCACTAAACGGCTTTGTTCTAAAGTGAAGAGAAAAAAAATTATTAATATCCAGCCCCTAATTATTAATCTGTAACTATTTTCGTTTTGGGGGTCGTTCATAGGATTGAGTATCATTTTTACAGTCACTAATTTTCATTTCGTCGGGAGGTAGGTCTGACTGATGCAGCGATTAAAAATGTTTGTTATATGGTCTATTGTATATTTTGTCAAATGTTTAGGAGTGGCTGACGGTATATTGTCAGATCAGTATTTCTTGGTCGCGTGGAGAGTCTTATTTGGTTGCGTCGAGAGATTTTTAGTTCTTCGCGTACTTCTTTGTCATTGAAGGTCCATGGAGTCTGTGCTGCAGACGTAGAGTTGAGGTCGTAAGGAAGTTGAGCATGGCTTGTATGGGATATTGAGGATTGGAAATGGAATTGGAAAACGTTTTGAACAAAGAATATGCGAAATGTTCAGCGATTGTCTGTGGGTAGTACGTTAATCTGTCTTGTAGTTTGACAGGGGAGACAGCGGTGTCAGTTTTTTAAGTAACAGTTTTTCGAAACATTTTGGGGTCGCTTTAGGTTAACGTCACGTAAGTGTCTCATCCCAATGTACATGATCATTTCAGAGTATTTTTGTTTTTTGTTTCTTTTGTTAATTGTTTATTTAAGGTCGCATCAACGTCTTGGTAATTAGCGACCACTATTGGTGTTAACGGTATGGTAACAATGAATATGATACGATATGGTGATGATAGGGGGTGACGGGACGAACACAAATACAACCATGCACGAGGCGGGACTCCAACCTTCGACCCTTCGGTCTGAGATCACTACGACACTACTGGTTAAGCGATCTCGGCCACCGGGCCGCAGAGTATTGTTATTTCGTTGAGAATCCCGTCGAACAAAGTTTGTGTCCGTTTGGTGACATAGTTATACTCGTATTCGTTCGTATTTGTATGTGTTTGTCCTACACATGTGTCTAGCTTTCTCCAAAGAACGTAGTGGTTCCTACTAGGTAATTTGTCTATGGTTCCCTTCTTTTGTCGAACTTAAATCCTTTGCGTTCATTGTGTATTCTGCGAAAATGAATTGCAATTTCTAGGATACATCCTTGGTGGATGACGTTTTTGTAGCAGACAAGGGAAATCGTACGTAGCAAATTTAATCTCTCTTGAGTTGTTAGGTTTTATATGAATGCATTATTACATTTGTATTCCAATATACTACTGTTAAACTACCGCGTTTTGAATGATAGATGTCAGTAGCTGTGATGAAGTACAAATTGAGCGTCATCGTTATCATTTTTGGTGCTACTGAAGACGTCAAGAGAAAAGAAACATTGCTTACCGCTATAAAAAATATATTAGAATATATAGAAATATTATAGAATATCTCAAAAAATTCGAATTTAGTTCCGTTTCCGCGGATGACAGTTGAGTTTCTTTACTAAAAAGAAACAAACGTGAATTTCCCTCCGTTTTGTAAGAAACGTTACTCTTAAACTCTTTAGTTTGTTTAGTAATAATGGTTCAAGAACTCAGTACCTCAAATCGGGGTATTTCAATATAAAATCTTGGAACAGAGTATATTTTTATTCGTCCTGTTAAGTTTGAGACCTTTTTACACACCATTGATTATATGTAGATTTTCCGGTATCCTTTACCTATATATTCCAGTACTCTCCAAATCATTTGTTGGTACACTTCATTCCTGATAGACGGAAATACCGCCCTGTGTCATCAGAGAGGAGTTGTTTTCTATTTTACACTTTGTGGTTGAAGGAAGGCGTAGGGGGCATCCCATATACGATGGAACTGTGTGTCAGCGTCAGGCGTAAGGTGATTTTTTTTTTGTGTTTTGTAATTTGTTGCGTCTCGTTTGACGCAACGCGTCTCCAAGCCCCTTGGGGGGCGTTGAGCGCTTTGCGCTTCTGGGAGTAATCCTCCCATTAATAACAGCGCTGGAGTAATTCTCCGTTAATATTGTCGCGTCTCGTCGCAGTCGGTTGTTAAGAGGACCGCTAGGTAGCATCTCCGCGTAGGCGCCTCCTACCGCGCGCTCCTGCGTCACTCTACCCAGCGGCCAGAATTAGGAAGGAATAAGGATAGGGGTAGGGTTTAGGACACTTCAAGGGGTTGGACTAGCCCTTGTGAAGCAGCAGAACTCGTTTTGTTGGAACAAATTTCACATGAGATTTGACGGGAATCGAACCCGGATCTCAGTGGTGAAAGGGTTGCAACTTTGCAATGAGCCACGAGTACAGCTACCTTCAGTACAACGAGTACAGCTATCCTTCAACACTATTGATTACGTGACTAACGACGTTCTACGGTGGTCAGGAACAACGTGCAAATGAACTAATACATCAAGGAGTGTAGACAATTGGTGACACATTTGAGACGGTACGAGTCTAGAATAAACAAATTTCTGCTATGCAAGAAGATTTAGACTTTCTGGGCCGGCGGAATGTGTTCTGGGTTTTTGGGATTTTGAATCGAGTTTGCTTGAGAATGAAGTAATTTACGGTGTTTGTTTGAGCGTAAAACAAACTCTAACACGACGATACAATTGCAACTTTCTTATTTGCGAATTTTTCGATATCCTTATTCCAATGTTTTCCGTTATTTCTTGGCAGAGTTGTGTATGCTGGTAAGTATTAATAATTTCTTCCTTACATACAATTTCAGAAACTGCCACGCATACGAGAATCAGTTCATCAGAATTTGAGATGAAATAGGTAGGTGTCGCTTGACGCCAAAAGACCACAAATAAGCACATTTTTGTCTTAATAAACAATTGTTTGCAGGCCCGGTGGCCGAGATCGCTAAGGCAGTAGTGTCGTAGTGATCTCGGACCGAAGGGTCGCGGTTCGAGTCCCGCCTCGGGCATGGTTGTATTTGTGTTCGTCCTTTCACCCCTTATCATCAATCACCATATCGTTTCATCCACATAGTTACCATACCGTTAACAGCAATAGTGGTCGCTAATGGCTTTAGATGTTGAAGCACCTTAAATAAACCAATTAAAAAAATATTTTTTCACAAGATTGTTTTTTTAATGTTTATGAACGTAATTCTGATTCACATTTTTCTAGAAACAACTGTTTCATTAGTATGCACTTTTCAATGGTAAGTTGTTTATCAACTTTTGAATTAAAAGTGTGTTCGTTCTTTTAGTAATTACGCTTTAGTAATCACCCGATTTTGTTATTTTGTTAAATTGTTTATCAATTAAAAAAGTACTATGTATTGCTTAAAGCGACTCGTATTTCTGTTAAAGAGGATGAAATTGTCCTAATCGTTGTATGAGGTGCTTTTAAAGTCTTTATGTTGGTGCACATTACTTTCTTAATGGAACACAAATCCATCGCTGTTTTTGATAGCCGTAAAACTTTGGAACGCGGTTGCCATTAGCGTGGACGCTACCTTGATTTTGATGGAGTTACTCCATAATTGAAGATTTACATTAAATTATAAAGAAAGGCTGAGAAGGGGCCTAGTTTTTTCTGGCTTCTTCTAGCCGATGTATTCGAATTTGATTCCTCAGGAATTTACTCTACGATACTTAAATAACTTTAAATAGTTTTTCGTATCATCTTCGTCATCTTCATCATCATTTCAGTTGCAACTAAAAATGGAGAAAACCGAAACAAAACATTGATTGTTTCTGTACAACTATAAAAAACTGATATCTCGTGAATTTAGTTTCGTTTCAAGTGACGAAACGAATATTTGAGTTATTTACTTTCGTTACCGAATGAATAGAAGATATTTTCGTTTCTCTACTGATACCACAGGAATGTTGCCAAACGTTGGTGCATCTAGAACACTTTCAACGGTACTGTTGTTCCATGCCCTCATCAGAATATTTCTATAAAAAATTCATGTCCACTGGTTAGGATCTTCGTCCTTCATACGAATCCTGTTCTTTGACAACTTAATCATGAGGCGTGTTATTTTGAAACCTCTCTTCAAAACAGTTCGTACGTTTTCATCCAGGCTATTTTTATAGTTAGTCTAGTTCGAGAAAGATGTTTCTGATTGAAGGACAATGTTAGACTTAGAGTGATATTGTTTCTCGTTAAATCTCACGAAGACGAATGCCTAGATCCACCCCTAATGTTACTTCATCATGAAAGCATAGTAGATTGAAATACAAATCAGCTGAAGTCCATTGGCGCTTGTAATATTTAACTGTAGTTGTCAACATGCTGCAAAAATGGTGAAACCTATCATGGTGATAATTATCATCAAGAACATAAGCTACATTCTCCATACTCTGTTTTTTATTTGATTGTTCGCTTTTTAGTGAAAGAGCTGTTTTGTTGAAGGAAAATGTTTAGTTACAATAATGTTGACTCACGTTAAATCTCAAGACACTGAATGCGTGTTAGATCCGCCGCAAATGTTACTTCGTCATGAAAGCATAGTAGATTGAAATACTAAACCGTCGACGTCTAATGGCGCTTGCATACTTTAATGACAATTTCTCAACAAGAGGTATCTTGATGTGTGGGTTATATTTTTACTGCTCGGAAGTCTCTTCAGGTTTCATTCAAATTAGTGTTTAAAGTTTCGAATTTAAAGACCTTGAAAGACTATTGTCGAACCACGGAGAAAAAAGAACAGTTGCAGTATACCTGGTCCATTATATTGTATCAAGGGAATGAATGATTATATAGGCCCAACCAGGTTCACTGTTGCTGTTTCGTGACGGAGATAGTTGGAACGAAAAGTTGCATCGTAAAGAGTCCCTTGTTGCACTCCTCTGAATTCACCTTGTCAGAAGTGCACGGGTAGAAGAAGCCCAGCCCAGGCAACCTTGTTAGAAGAGTTGGCTATCTCCTCGGCGTAAGCGAGCAACACAGGTTGGAGGATCCAGCCTACCGTCATGACGCATCCGGACGAAACTGATAGGAGCCGGCCTTCCGTGTCGGCTTGCACAGCTATACTGGTTGAAGGGTCAGCCGTACGTGTTGCCTTATTTAAGCATTTCTTATTGATGTTACAAGTACGAACATCGTTGACGGGTATAGGATGGGTTATGCGTAGTACTTGCTATTAATAGAATATTCATTACTTATTTTTTATCCAACAACAGATCTATATATTTACCTACACAACCAGACACCGTAAAACGGAAATAATTGCATACAAATTACGCACTTAGTGATAATTAAACTTCACAATAAGCATCAAAAGCCTTTAAATTCTGCAGTCTGACTGTTATTATGGTAGATATACATGCATCAATTATGCCTGCATTGTTGAAGAAACATTATATATTATACGTTCATTATTTATATAATTAATATTCTGAAACAGCATGTACCTAGAAGAAAATATTAGAATTTAACATAAAATATTAACAAGTCTGACTGCAGACTTGCAGTTCCGATGTACTTCCGTTGCAATTCCATTCCACCATTCTCTTTTAATCTTGGTTGACAATTCTTGTTTGATTTCAAATAGGCGGTGTAAATGGAGGTATCATTTAATTTTTCTTTCGAACTTCATTCGCCCGTTTACTCCCAATGAAATAAGATTTTCACTTCAAAGACGTAATTTAGACTCTGTAGTCTGGCGCGAATAAAAATATATCCACCAACATCCTTTAGATTATAATTCGCGGTCAAACGAGCCGCGTCCCACCCGCTTCCTCCTGACCCTCTCCTACGCTCGCTGCTGACCCTCGGCTGATATCAGGCCCTTATCGCCCAGCAACACGCTTGCAGTTCGCACTGGTCTCCTTCGTTTGCAGTAGTATTGATGCAAGGTTAATTTAACAACCGATGGCTCAACTTAGTTCTTATGTAGTGAACCTACACTTGTACTTCTTTAAATCAGGATTTTTCTTAGGATGAACGGAAAATATTGCGTTGCGGTCAGGCTGCAGCAAGCTTCGACGTGCGCGCGCAATTTCCAGCCCCCGCCCCACACACACGCACTTCCAAGAGCCCGCCGAAGGCCTTGGGACTGGTAGCTGATTAATATATAACGTAATTAGTCTGTCTTTGGACGTTTATATTTACATGTGTAACAACGCAGACAGAAAATAAATAATTATTAATGTTTGTCTCAAGTATGTTTTCTTCAATGCGTAATTAATCTGACAAGTTACCTGGCTGCTGTGGCCAGCTAGTGCTCTGCAACAAGATTAGGCTCGATGAGGCTGACAGTTCCGTTTATGAAGCAAGATGAACCTCTCAGAAATCACAGGCCGGTTGGTCCATCAAGGTTGATCCGTCAAAGTCAGCAATCGTAGATGCTGTTGTAACCAGGAAAGGGAGTAAAGCAACAAGGTCTCTGTTTCGCATACGAAGGTTTAGTGTTACTATTGAAACCTTGTAGGGATTTATGGTATTCTTTTTTTTTTTTCAGTGTAAGAAATGAAGTAATATTCTTATTTTCAGAGACATATTTAACCTATGGGAGTGTTGTTAGAAGATTCACAATGGCGCGATCTTGTTAATTAGCTCGTTTTAGCATCGTTATGCGAATCCTTGATCTCAGACGAAGAGATATTTCATTTACGGTCTAGAAGGAAATCAATAGACTATAACAATTAGACGCGATTGTTGGTGTTAATATGTCAATTTATCTATTATTTAACCCGTCATTACTCGCGCATGTTTTTGTTACGCGATTATTCACGTGTCAGATTTTATCTAGCACCTGTTTATGTGGTATTTGTTTTATTATGAATCAACTTCGTGAATTAATATTCCGAGATATTTGTTGTTGATTTTTTAACTTGTAAGCAAGCTCATTCATCATCACAGTCATGAAGTGAAGTATTATATAAAGCCAATTTATTTAAGAAATAGAATACAACTAATGCAATAATTTAAATTCACCACATTGAAATATACAGGGACATTTATGAACTTATGTTTCCTCAGAACTACATTCATTGCAAACAAATAGTTTTTGTAGTGTGTGTATCTTGTCTTGTGTCAGAGGGGTTTGGAGCAAATATTAAAATAATCTTGGGTGACCATGGTTTGCCTCTAAATATAATAAGCGAATCTTTTCTCTCTTGGTTGCTCCCCGTCATACCATTTTACTCTAAAAAGAAAACAAAACGAAATAACAGAACCAACAGCAAATGGATCGCGGATGATATTCTTGCTGAATCTATTAATCTTCCCTTTGATATAAGGTATAAAATCAGATGAGACACTAAGCTTTTCTGATCTCAAGGCACAACACAGTAAAGAAGTGGGAGCGGAGTGGAGGCGATAATCGTATCGAAATATAAGGTGATTGCTCGCGAGCGACAAAATATCTAACACGATGGTCCGCAATAATCAACGATTTCTCGTATTGTTTCTCTTCGCAGAATTGATAAGATCGGTGAACGCATGCAGAGTTGAATCGTGCGGGAAGGCATTGCTCAAGCGTTATCTTCGTGAGTTGAAAGATGTCAATGCTATTGAAATAAATCCAGAATTGTTGCATTTTTTCTAACAGCGCAAATAACGGGGAGTTAACTTAGTACTCTCCTGTGTGAAGTGGTACTTCGTAGAATGTTTTAGCAACGATTTTCGAGGCCTACTAAGTCGACACCTCGTGCTGTTTATTTTGAGATTTTGAATGTCTTCGTGAAACTGGAGTAGCTATTTTTTTATTAGAATTTCAAGTTACGAGACAAAGCCTGACATTTTTTCGAGTTCTTTTGTTATTTTGTCTTCTTCTGTTTTTGCAGTTCATTGTTTTTCACAGTTCATTGTTTTTGGTATTCTTTTGTTTGTTGTGTTTTTTTTTTTTTGTTTTTTCTTTTTTGAGTTCTTTTGTTTTTTGATAATCTCATTAAGTGATTTTGTCATGTGTGTTAATACTGAATCGTGCTTTCTCGCCATCTTCGTTATGATTGAGATAGTGGTTCTCACAGTCACTTCCAAACTCACTATCGCCATCGCCGACACCATTGTCTTCCTCCCTTCCATATTCCTTTCCGTAATGATCGTTGTTCTTTGAAAGTAAAATGCAAGCAGTATAATCAAAAGATAATAATATTTTTATTCCTGTTGTCTCAGGGTTGCTATCGACTTGTTGGTTTTGTTATCTTTTTACAGATTTTTGAATGAATTGAATGCTTGGATTCGCCCTTAATTCATTCTTGTTGTGATCGCGATAGTGGTTATGACTATCAATACCACCCACACTGTCGCCATCACCGATACCACTCACGTTCTCGCTTCCAAATTCCTTTCAGTTGTTAACGTCGTTCTTCAAAGGTAAAATATGAGCAGTGTAACGAAAAGAAAATTATATTCTTATTCCATTTGTTTCAGGGCTACTCTGGACGGGGTTGTATTCGTTTTTTAAACTGACTATTGAAGTTTTGGTGACGTCATTCACTGTCGCCGAAAGTATATTAAAATTGCTCGTGTAGCTCAATTATGTCATGTAAAATAACTCAGCGACTATTCTGTTCGGTGTCATAATTATACATCGTGTAATCAAGAATATCTGAAGGTTTATATTACTCTGTAGTCGTTTATTCCAAATCGTCTATTTACGATATGTAAAAGAAATTTGCAACTATAATGTTGTGTTCTCTAATTCTACAGCGTGCAATCATAGTAGAGTTTTAACCGAGCATTATTAAAGGAATGTTTCAGGTTGTCCTGGCTTTCCTGCAGGAAGTCATGTTTCATGTCTTCGATTTGTGGCATTTGAAAGAATTTTTAAAAAAATGTATTTTTTCCTTGTTCGATTACAGATAGAATCTTTCAATGTATTGAATACATAAATACAACTAATACAAATAATAACCAATTGATTTATGCATTAACTAAAGGATTTGAAAGAATTCACCAAATCTATTCTTGTAATTGTCCTTTCCCATTCCACATCGTATTATCTTAATAAGGTAACCTCCAATGTTTTCGGCGTTGGGTTGTTTTAAACGTCATGAAAAAGTCATTTAAAATACCAGCTCGCTGACCCTTGATGGCGCGTGCAACATTCAACGATCATTTCAAACGTGGTGGAATGTTATCGCGCAAGTGATGCCATCGTATGTATCGCGCATTTGCCGCTCCTTGTAGGTCGCTGCAGGTCTCATTTCAAATTAGTGTTTAAAGTTTCGAGGGAAGTCAAAAACACCGAACGCTGCACATCTTACGTTGGTTTATCGCGGCCTCACGGTGATATTGATGGCTCTATGATTGACCTCAGTGTCTCATTCCTATTTATAGAGAACTGTTGTAACCGCTAATATAATATTTCTATTATTACATAATTTCATTGATAATTATAATTATTGTTGTCATTAGGTAATGAGTGTAATATCGTCTCATCTACCATAATTGATTTTTGTTTTCTGCTAACACTTCAGATAGGTCGTTCGTAGCTCCATAGATCAATGATATATAAATGACGAATGTATTGTTCGGTGCTGCATGTTTCTTTATCGTAAAATTGTAGCCGAATAATCACAGCAACGTCACAATAATCATGCAAAGTCGTCCTTAATACCAAATCAAAGATTTCAAGTGTAAAGGTTATACTGTTCCTGATAAATGATTCTTCACCATGAAATCCTATCAGAGCGACACGGCAATAGAAGACAGAGAGTTGCCTGCGTAATTGGAGGGCATCGTGAAATAGAAGCAAAATAAAAACAAAACTACTGTAGCTTTTGTATTAATACTTTGATTTGAATAGAATTCAACGCCCTTCTTTGTTCCAAATCATTGGATGTCGAAGTAAAATAACTGTATTCTTCGGGGATGTATGTTCCTTCATCATGAAATCGTAGTAGAATCAACGAGTATTACTGTGTGTTCGCGTACACCACATACATTTCAGATCCCAACACAATCTAATTGGGTTGGGCTAATCTTCCTCAAAAAGGTGTGTGATGTGTGCGGACGTTGTGGATTTTTTATTTATAAAATTGTACTGTTCGCTGGTGCATGTTCCTTGATTTTGAAATCGAACAAACTGAAAGGAGATTGCTGCTCATAGTACTAAAGCTTAGATACCACGTCGTCCTTAGTTCTTATGAAGGATTTATGAAGCATGAAAATTTAAAATTCTCACTAGTTCCTACATCATGAAATCATGGGTAAGTGCATGAAGGTGCAAGCTCATGTGGTAGGTGAGTTTGTGTACGTCTACACTGTTCTCTGCTACAGGCTCATTCACGATGAAAACGTAGCACTTTAAAACACATGACTAATGGCCATCGGTAGTGTATCTGCATATGTGTGTGTTTGGTCGTGCTGCCTGTACAGAGATTGTACTCATCAGCATGTGTGTGATTTTAAACATGGTGCAAAAACAATCTATCTTATCTCTCCATCCCCAGATGAACTGGTGATAGGGAGAATGGCGTATGGGAAGCGTGAATGGATGGGTGATGTTTTGGACATGAGAAGACGGATTAATTTATTAGGTCTAGGATTTAGAGAGGTTATTTTGTTAAAGGGAGGGTATTGTGGGATGAGATAGGTATCTTAATTAAGGTGTAGGAGGATCACAGGTTATTTTAATGCAGGTGAAGTTTTAGGGCTGGGAACATGTCCGACGGGTTATTTCTTTAAAGGGTTTTAGATGGGTTATTTTATTGAGGGTACTGCGTCGCGATTGGTTGTTTTGTTAAGGTATTGGTAAAACTGTATATGGTGTATGCAGATTGTTGGAAAACGGGACATTTCTGGATTTTCTGGAACTCACGTCGTTTAGTAGAGAGGTATGCCATTTCAGAAGTTTTGAAAAGTCGTGAATGTAAGTGCTGGTTGCCCAGATGCTTGGTCGTATGGTCTACATAGCTATATTGTGGGAGAAGGTGGAGGTAGGGTGTACTGGGCGGGGGTTCCTTGAGGGTGGAGCAGTCGTTTCCGTGCAGTTTCGTAGGTTTCTGTCGCAAGAGGTTTAATGTCGTGCTGGGTTTTGATGTCGAGGTAGCAGTCGTCAGGTGCGGGTCAGTAAGTCAGTCTGATTATTCTGTTTTCCAGTCTGGTCAGCAAATTATAGTTTGATTGAAAAGTCGAGGCCCATGTTTCAGCGCCATATGTGGCTATTGGCTTGATGTACGTATGGTATATGTAAAGTTTGGTTTTGTCTTTAACGTTCTTGTTTGTCATGATGGGCAGTAAGGCGTTGATTGTCCGGTGTGCTTTTTGGGTCTTGTCCTTAATGTGTCGCGTCCACAGTAGTTTAGAGTTGAATGTCAGTCCAAGGTACGTCACTTCTCGTTTCCATGAAATATCCACGTTATTAATTTGAATGGGGGCTATTGCTGGATTTGCTCTTTTCCATTGAAATATGATAGCTTGACATTTGGATGCGTTGATTGTTATTTGGTTTTCTCTGGCCCAGACTGTGAGAAGGTTAGCGGCTTGTCGTAATTTCCATAATGCCAGTTTGGTCGTGTGATTGGTAACAGTATATGCCAGGTCGTCTGCGTATAGATAGTCATTTACATTGTGAGGTACAGGTATGTCATTAATGAAGATGTTGAATAGGGTAGGAGACAGCACAGCGCCCTGAGGGACGCCGGCTTGGATGGGATAGGAAGAGGAATAGCATGAAAGGTGTCGTACGCGGAAGGAGCGGAAGGAGCGGAGGGAGAGGTAATTTCTCAGAAAAGACTGAAAGAATTCTGGGATGTATGGTTTTATTTTGAGAAGGAGGATCTTGTGGTTGACTGAGTCAAACGCACTGCTAAAATCGGCAAACAAGGCAGGGACGTCGCATGGATATTGGAGGGATGTTGGAACGTCTAGGGCAAGTCGTAGGGTCTGTAGTACCGCTGACCTATTCTCTCTGAAACCAAACTGTGTTTTTCGTAATACGTTAGTCAGAAGTGGTGTCATTCGTCTGAGTAAAAGTCGTTCAAATAGTTTGCTAGAAGTGGGTAACAGATTGATTGGTCTATAACTGCTGAGTTGTTTATGGTCTTTGTTTGGTTTTGGATCATGATGACGGTGATGTTTCAGATGGAGGGGTAGTGAGATAGGCGTATGCATGAGTTGAAAATGACAGTCAAATGGTGAGTCGCATTATGGGTCAGATGTTTTAGTGCCGCCGTCTGAACTCCATCGGGGCCTGCAGCTTTTGTCGGGTCAAGAAGTCGAATTTCGTCTCGTATTTCGTTGTCAGTGAAAGTCCACAACTGTTGCTGAGCAGTTGGAAGTGGCGGGGTTTTGAAGAAATTAAGGATAGCGGATGAAGGAGTGGGGTTGGTTTCTGGAATTTGGAGGAGTGGAATTGGGCGAAGGCTACAGCAATGACCTTGGGGTCGTATTTGAGGGTGTTATCTGGTTTCATTACGGGAGAGATAGGTTGTGGGGCTGCCTTCATGGTTTTAATTATTTTCCATAGTCGGTCAGGGTGTTTTAAATTTGCGTCCCGTATAGTCTTGTCCCAAGTATTTCCGTGGTGTTGCGTCAATTTGTCGTGGAGTGCACGTTTGAATTCTTGGTAAATGGTTTTGTCCTCTTTTTGTCTAGTTCGGTAGTAACGTCTTTGTGCTCGTCTTTTTTGTCTGATGAGGTCTAAGAGTTCATTCGGGAGGTTTTGGAAGTGATGTGGCGAGGAATATAATGTAGATTTGCGGATGGCGGATTTGATCTGATGGTTGAAGTGGTCTATGGCTTTATCTATTTCTTGGCAGGTACTGAGGGATGGAGGAGTTTTCATCTTTTTCGATATGAGATGCTTGAAGTTTTTCCAGTCTATGGTGCGAGGAGGGTGAATGGGCGGGGCTAGAGAGTAAGGCGTTATATGAACCGTGAAGATTATTGGTAGATGATCTGATATTAACTCGTGCCGGGGGTAGGGATTCGTGACGATGATGGATGTGGAGTGGATTACGAGGTCGAGGATGTCGTTTGGTTCGTCGCTTATCATGTGAGTAGGTTCCTGAGGTGCGAGAAAGTTTAAGGTAGGTCTGGTTAGAAGATAGTTATGTAGGTCTCGTCCCGGTTGATTGTCGTACTTGCACCCCCAGTTCGTCAGTTTAGCGTTCAAGTCGCCTGCTATAACAGAGGGTGTGCGTCTGTCAATTAGTTGGTCCAAGTCTGCTGCTTTCAGTCTGCTGTGAGGTCTGTTATACATTGAAACGATTTTGATTGGTCCTAATTTTGTTCCTATTTGAATGGAGTTAGTTTCGAAAGAGGTATTGGGAGTCGGGAGGATGGTATGTGGGATCGTATTCCGGATTAGGATGGCTGTTCCTCCGCCCATGGTTATTGGCCGGTCTGTTCGGTAGTGTATCTATCACCTATGAAATTACACGCTATAAATATTTGTCGCCTGAATATAAGCATAATTACTGTATGGCTATTTCTTCCTATGGCTCTGCCCTCCTTACGGCCGGGCGATGAGCAGATCCCATATCTTAGTAAGATCCCTCCCTAGTGAATTAAGCCTGTTTTACACGGTCATTTTTTCATTTCCCGTCGATACGGAGGAGACTGGATGTAATTTGTACGAAAAAAATTATGCATGCTTCATTTTTCCGTACAGATTTCATCCAGTTTGACAACAGCGCCTCTAGTGTCACTTTATGGAACTTTCTTCGATTGCGTGAGTTCTCCGGCAGGGAGTGTGTGTGTGTGTGTGTGTGTGTGTGTGTGTGTGTGTGTGTGTGTGTGTGTGTGTGTATATATATATATATATATATATATATATATATATATATATATATACATATATCTGGAGCGTAGCGTGAGCACGTGTTATTTGTGATATTAAGTCTTTGCGTTCAGTGATCCCTCTCGCAAATAAAACCACAATACCTCACACATCTTTCTATTCCTTACTATGCGAATTCGTAACTATCTGATCATTCTTCTCGCTAATTTAATTTGTTTCTGTAAATGCGATGTTCAACTGTTAAATTTCCAGCGCTTTTTGCGGCGTTTGGAGACGTATTTTCATCACGATTACGTACAAACCAGGAAAGATCGTGTAAAACGTTGGAATCACTTCATCCATTTCTACGCATAGAACCTAATGTCCTTTTCCCATCCAGTTACTGTACAGAAAAATGATGAAAAAAGGATGAAAAATGAACGTGTAAACAGGCTTTAGAAATCATGATGCCGTTTTGCAGATCGTTTCCATCATTGATACACATTTATAAATACATTTGCGTCATTGCGAAACTTCACGTAACAAATCTTATGTGTCAAGTAATAGTAGAGACTCGAACCACGATACACTTAATTTGCGTAGTGTCAAAAACACATGTGTGTAACTATGCCTTCAGTTTTCATGAGAATTGTTTTTCTCACTCAGGTGTGTCACTGCCTCCATTCCCATCTGATCACCCCATTTCTTCGTGCTTGTGGGTAGTACATTGTAGGATTCTTTTCGGCAATCGACTTGCATTTATCCTTTCCATGTGTTCAATCCAGAATTTTGGGAGTCGCCACGCAGACTCCTGCGTCCGCGCTTCTCTCGTCCGAAGCCGTTCGGACCTCACGCGAATGTCGTCGCGTGCCGTCGTCTGCTTTCCCCCGACTTCAAAGGCACCACCAGTATCTGAACCAGCTCCTCGGCGTATCCACTTTCGACCAACGACTAACTGTCCTCACATTATTTTTCGTCCACACTGACGGCTTAGCTGTTTTAAATGGATGTTCCACCCTCGAGTAGCCGCGACTACATTGGGTTTATAGCAGGTAGACGCTGAGTCGCCACGAAGACTCCTGCGTCCGCGCTTCTCTCGTCCCAAGCCGTTCCGACCTCACGCGAATGTCGTCGCGTGCCGTCGTCTGCTTTCCTCCGACTTCAAAGGCCCCGCCGGTATCTGAACCAGCTCCTCGGCGTATCCACTTTCGACCAACGACTAACTTTGTCCTCACATTACTTTTCGTCCACACTGACGACTTATCTGTTTTAAATGGATGTTCCACCCTGGAGTAGCCGCGACTACATTGGGGTTTAAAGCAGGTAGACGCTGAGTCGCCACGAAGACTCCTGCGTCCGCGTGTCTCTCGTCCCAAGCCGTTCCGACCTCACGCGAATGTCGTCGCGTGCCGTCGTCTGCTTTCCTCCGACTTCAAAGGCCTCGCCGGTATCTGAACCAGCTTTTTGGCGAATCCACTTTCGACCAACGACAAATTTTGTTCCGATTTAATGGTGGGCGTTACATCATTTCCCCTGCACGATGCAGGTTCTTTCCGAGCACCCCGCTCGAAGGCGCAGTTGCTCGCGGCTTCACACGAAAGGCACACCGGAAGGAAGTCCATAGAGAGATCAGTCTGTTAGTCGGAGTTCTTGTAACTTTACACCTCGAGTCTCTTCTTCCTTCTGACCGCTTGCCCTCTCGTTTCTCGCCATGTGGCTAGATCGGGGTCCGGCAGGAATGGTGTTTGGTGTACGTGACAAGTACCGAATTCCTACGGTTCGAACTTTCCGTTAACAAAATGATTAGTCTAACTCATTGGCATTACCCTTTTTGAGTTTGAGATCAAAGCGGTCCTTGGATTAGCTAAGGAGATAGAATTCATTCTAGGGGCGTGATGCTACTAAATCCCTTTGGACCAATCATATCCTTTTGATCAACACCTCAGTGAAGTTTTTTTTTAATTTAAAGATTGCCTCATCACCACACTTTGTTATACTTTTTCTCTTAAATATTGATTATATTGCACTATAGAGTGTACCAGTACTATAGGGTGTAGGCACAATAAACTAATAGACGATGCACCACACAGCGGTCTTCATCTCGGTATGCACTTCGTAACTTTTACTGGAGGCGTTTGATACTCCCCTCTCTTCAGCTCAGTTTTATAAAACTGACAATTAATATTTTTTATCACTTGCATGGATGGTGGGGTATCAAAATAATTGAATGTCCATCTCCTCTGTTTCTACGGACAATGTACCCTCCAATATTTTAGTAACTCCATGTGGCACCACAGAGTCCGGCCAAATACTGTATGTCCCTTTACGACAATGCGTTTTTCTCCTCACTTAACAACTTTTGTTGGAATTTTTAAATTATGTTAAGAAATACATAATTAGCAGCGATATCGAAATATGTGAAATAGGGAAAACCGACTGAACCTAATTACACATAGTAGATCAGGAACCTCTGTGCAGGTGGCGCATGCCTTGCTCTGAAAGAGATTTTTTACAAATCTGAGCCAATAGTGCGCCATGAAATAATTTTCAAGACGTTTATTTTTTGTCAGTTCCAGTTCCATAATTGGGACAAATCACGTAAAAATCTTATAAGAACAAGTAAAGGGTTGTTATTCTGGGAAAGATGCAATTCATTTACATAGAATTATTGAAGTTTGATACATAACCAAAATACATTGTTATGTATCGCAACACTAATTGAGTTTCGAAAAATCTGCATCTCAGATTCGTTTTCGATCAGATGTGCACTACTGATCTTTCTCACGTCGCCAGTCGTAACTTCATTTTCTAGACGTCTGGAACGCAATATCTTTGACTTCACTATGGTTGTGGCAGGGTTCCCACAGGAGCACATTTTTGAAAATGTAGCTACGACACTGCCTCTACAGCATTGTTAATCTGCTTTAATACTTCTGTGCAACACCATGGCGATTTGTTTGCTTCGTTGATGTGCTCCGCGAAAACACTAAAGTTGTTTATTGCGTTGCTTATACTTACTTCACCCTTCACCCCCATTTTGAGCTTTTATGATTGTGAGCAC
Organism: Teleogryllus oceanicus; assembly: GCA_964035755.1. Lineage (NCBI taxonomy): Eukaryota > Metazoa > Arthropoda > Insecta > Orthoptera > Gryllidae > Teleogryllus > Teleogryllus oceanicus. The sequence goes on along the minus strand of CAXIVR010000001.1, from coordinate 323,784,909 downwards.
TGACGTGAGGCTCGCGGGAAAGTAATAGTAATTCATAAGCTTTTGTCTCCCTTTTATCGCCCATTGTGGTGAGATTGTGTATTTACGTAGTTTTTTCATGTGCGCAGTAGCTGGGCGTAGCCAGGCGAATGTCCGAGGTTGCCGCCCGTGCTCTGGGCCGCCTGGCCGGTGGCTCCTGGAAGCGCTCCCCCTCTCTCGCTCCCTCTTTCTGAGCAGCCAGGGGGCACCCTCTCGGAATACCAATCCCTTTCGGCGCGGGCGGCACCTCTCGTATCAGCTCTTACAACTTCAAGAGCCTGTCTCAGGAAGACAGGGACGGTTTGTTGTAGTTCCCAGTGGCGTGTACTGTGAGCTACTGAGGCTACCGGCGGTACCCCAAGAAAATTACGAGAACAAAAATATGACAAGATACATTAAAAATAATTTCAGGCCTCATTATTTTTCAGTGACATACATTTTTCAAAATTCTATATAATCTGTCCTCTGGGGATGTGTATTAAATTGCTCGATAGTCTCTTAAGAGGCGGCAAAGCTGAAGAAACCGCTGGCACTCAGCGGCATCGACACACCATGCGTTCGTTGCATGACTCACTCCCCCTCCTACTGATAAGAAAGGGCAAGCCAAGTGCTCAGGTTGCCGATTTCCCGAGCGGTTTCTTGACATGCTCGGAACAATTCGAAGGTTCGGAGGCACTGGGTAGTAAACGGACAGAGTAAATTAGATGTGCGCTTTTGTGCACGACACACATGATTGGTGGCGAATGGGCAGTTACATAATGGACTATATTAAGCGTGTTTTTAAGTGTTAAAATTGCAACATATTAAGTATCTGATAGTGTCGAAGTTAACTATTGCCAGATATTTGGTACGATATTTTGAAAAAATGTCACAGCAAACTTCAGGAAGTTTGTCTGTTTGCAATGATTGTATTGAACGGTGTTCATTAGAGCCTTTTAATCGTCGTTCGCATAAGGAGAAATTGTAAAAATGAATGTTTCATGCGTTATACACACACACACACACACACACACTCAATGTATAATAAAAGTAGTACAATTTAGACAAACTACATAATGGAAGATTATGTACAGTTATATAGTCAAAGTTTATTTGTAAGGTCAGCGGTAGCCCACGGCATGAAACGAGTATACGTCACTGGTAGTTCCTGGGCTTCTGGATTACAATAAGGAATAATAACGTAACGTAATTCCTGCACATTCTCTTTGCAGAGCTTGAATACATCCTCCGACTTGTCTCTGTGTCTAAGAATCGGTGGTTTTTGTGTCAGTGGCTTCCTCAAGGGCAGGGACTAATGTTCAGTCGACATGCACGCACGCACTGATGCGTGCGCGCTCGAGTACCCATGCGCCCAAATATAGTTCCCATGCGCCAGGTCTTATGCCATAGGCTCACCTCATGCACACCAATGATTCAAAGCAAAAGGTATCATTACATATTTTCATTGCACACAAGAGTCATTCACGGACCACGACTCATATTCTCCTGTCTCAATCTGGAATGCGAGGGAATTTAGAAAGTGGATATTTGAATATCTTCCAATTGTTACGTTAAAGTGAGAAATGTAGGGGCATTAATTTAAACATATTTATATGATAATTTATAGTTTCTTATTACGTGACCTTGGTGTAGAGACATACTAGGTGACGTGCTCCCATGGGTACATAGTAGTCGTCAAAGACTATCCAAATTTGATAGTCACGAGAATCAGGCGTGATTCAGACGATTAGTCATATTTTATTGTCGTGACTTGCAGTCATATTGTAAATATGTTGCTGATTTAATTATTGGTTAAATATATAAACTGAAATTTAATCACGTAAACCGTATACATCCAATTTAAACAATATTTGAAAATATGATTTCCTTCATGAATTCAGTGCGACTTTTTTCAGTATTTTACACCGCGCTTTAGACAGAGTTTACCGAATTTTCATTTAACCAAACTGATATATTTGAATCGAGCCATTTTATTCATGTAATGGCATATATAATCCAGTGCACTCTAGAAGAGAACTCTTTTGAATTAGAATATCCTCAAGTCTTCTTATATGCTTCGAGGCTCTTCGAGTCTTTATCAACACAACGCACGACACTGCACCATTTGCACCCTACAACATTGGAAGTGCCTCTTGGTGCTTTATAGACAACAATCACTTTCAGTCTACTGAGAGATATTGCCCTTTTTCGAGTATAGTATGTCTTACAGATTCACAGTTACGCAATACTCGGTAGTGAGATCTCTCTATTTATACTCATTATTTTCTTCGTAACATTTTTGGGAAGAATTAAGTATTTCCACTGATTCTCTATTCTCGAATTCATGAAGCTATTACTTAATATTTTCATTAACTTTTGTAGGATGTATGTAGGATCATTTTGGTGCATGCGATTCATGTAGTATGCCAAGACATCTGCTTCTGTCACAGTCTGTGTATTGCTGTATTTTAGTAAATGCATACGTAATACAACATACTCAAATTCTATGCAGTGATTAGACAGGCAGATTTATACTTGACTTTTGTAACTTCTCATGGGATATTTGATTGGTGATCAGTAATTTCCGCGAATAAGAACAGAAACTAATATTTGAATATTTATTACTTCAATAAATTATAATACATCAGGTCATCTCCTGAACTGCCGTGTTGATTGTAATATCTACTAAATATATACGTTGCTTTAATAAGAAATGTATATATTTACGTTACGTAAGATTAATATCTTATGTAATCGTATTTTTCGTCAGAGAGATTTTGATTCTGGTTATGCACTTCATGACATTTCTGAGAACTATACTATGATGAGCAGCAATTCCCGAACTTTATTTCGTACAAATACATTTTAATTTTTTACTAATCCTATGTTATATTTATGAAAGAGATTGACAATATATGCGATGGGCATATTGTTTCCCAGTCAACAACTCAATTAACTAACTTTTAATTATCCTTGTTTATTTCCTTCGTATTCCTGAAGGAACAGGTTTGAAGACGGTTCTGTTTTTGACAATCCATGTGTCTCCATCCTCTTTCAATCGTTCTAAATCAGAACTCACGATTCACTTTTTTTTCTCGCTAGTTATTTCATGTTCCAACTTTGATTCTAGGAATATTTGCTTCTTAGGGTAGATCAGGTTTTTAAATGCCCTTTAGTAGTCTTGGTCACTATTAGATGGTGCGTGATGTGTAATGTTGGATTCTAATTCGTGATGGCTTCATTGTTATAGCTTTTTGTTGTCAGGTGGTGTTGAAATGCGTTGTGTTTATTCATGTCATCGCAGAGTGGACCTGGAAGTGCTCTTGCTCTGGGCTGCCGGGTCCACTGGGAGCGCCCAATGGGAGATGGCAGAGCCGCAGCGTGCGCAATGCCAACCAGACAAAGCCGTTTCTGAATGTCGTGATAAAGGAATAACAATGTTCTAACGTTTTCTCTTAATATTGTGGTACATCATGAAATAAATTGGTATGTTAGTATCGAAGGGACCGACTGTAAATATCACTGATTTTTTTTAATTAAAAAGAAAATTTGCTGGTCTTGCAAAAGATATGTTAATCCTGGAAAATGTGTTTTGATATCTTAGAATTTACGGAAAATGTTATCGGTTTAAATTATGACTTTCTAAGGAAATTGGTTATTTCTTACGAGTATATGAGACACTATTGTGAATACATGTGTACGTGTACACCTGGTAAAGCGATCACATGGGAGCGCAATTACGACAAAAGATATCCCTAGACGCATTTGAGAATCGTCGTAGAGACGTGCGTGCAAAACTGTGGTCGTAGGCGGACGAGGCGAATGCCCAGAGAGGATTCTCTGGCCGCGAGTGCTAGTGGGCCGCAGGGCCGAGGGGTCTTGCAAGTTTTATCGCTCTCGGCTGCGGAGGCAGGGGACGCCCACACTAAGAGCTGCGACCGGCCTACGAGCACGACTCGAAACTGCTCACACAATTTCTAAATGCAGTCCAGGATGAACAGGATATTTCCTACGCCTCTTAACATCGCTCTCATAAAATGAGATGGTATATTGATATCGTGAACATCCGAGTAGCTTTTTTTAATAGTCAGGTTTATTTCTTCCAGTAAATCTGGAAAAATTATATGAAAACATGTTTCCATGTATTTAGTAATATTCTTAAAATAAATCACAGAAACCCCACGAACTTACAAGGAATTGGGCTCGTTTGTTGGGTTCGTTTGTTTTTCTTTAAAAATAGGCGAAACCGAACCCAAACAATGTCTAATTCTCTTCTGTGTGTCATGTATCCGTAAGTATAGGATTCAAAGTATGGGACAATTTTTTCCACTATCCTGTATATTACCAAACACATTGAGTGTCTTAACACGAGAGTATATAAAAATAATTTTGTAACCGTTTCTTAAGCCCTCATTTCAGCTGATGCGCGGGGAGAGATTAGAAGTGCGATTACAGACCAATTTGAAGATCATTGGGCGATTTCTCCTCTTCTTGTACATTATAAGGAAGAACTGATTCGATTTTTTTACAACACTTAATTTATATAACATTTGGTTCCGTTTTTCAATGGATTGTTTTGTTTTCGCAACGGACTGACTCGGTTAATTAAGTCTAGGATAATTGATAGTCTACACTAATACTATAAAGTACACGCGAATTAAAAGCCTCATTTATTGAATTTTTTGTATACCAGCATTATAAACAACGTTTTCTGTTGCAAGAAATCGTTCATAAAAGGGCCTTTTACGGCACAAATGATGACGTATTAGATTTTACGTCACAAATGATTGCGTCATCACACATTCAGCCAATCTTGAGGTTGTAGCAGTAAATGGAACAGCCAACCACCGTTTTCTCGCACACATGTCAAATACCCGAGACGTCACAAGAAAGTTGTGTCGTAATATTAAGTTTGATTCTCTTAAAAATGTATAATGCTGATATACAAAAAAAAAAAAGCTTATGCAATTCGTCTATAATGTTGCTTGCATAAACTACTATTTTGAAACATAAACTGTTAACAAATTGGAGTTTGTAATCAGTAAATGGCAAATAGATTGATCTTATGAGCATGGGGAAAAACTACTTTTCAAACTATTCCTTTATGCTCTGAGCAGCAGAAAACAAAGTTATAATCTTTCCCTCATTCAAAAATGCACATTTAAATCCTGCAAGTAAGTACATACACGCGAAAATCCATTACAATTTAATGCAATTGAATTTGTGAATTACATGGGGCATTGTTGGGATTTCCTAGCCTTGAAACAATCAAAAGATGGCCAGAAAAAATTGAAGTGTAAAAACGGAAACATACTTCCTATTGGTAAAAACTGCAGAAATCTTAAAGGAATGTTTTCATGAATAAGGAATGAGTCCAATTAATTTTCCAAAACAATATCACACACGTAAATAAATTTATTGATAAAAATTATTTGTTTGTATAAAAATTGTTGATGGAAAATTATTTCATTTTATTCCTTCCATTTTTATCTTACCTGATTTCATTTCTGTGGCGCATTTTCATTATTTTTGTATACAATATGTAAAAAATTCGCAAAGTTTGAATTTAAAACTGTTTAGATACTACATTGATTCTTGAAAAAATACTTTTTTTAAATGTTGGGAAACATTTTTTTAATTAAAAGTTTTTAAAGTAGGTTTTATATTTTATCTTATTTCTCTATTAACAATATTATTTTTGAATGAAGACAACAAAGGAGAATCATATGATACAAGGTCATATATTATAAATATCATTATATATCTAGCTATAAAATAAAATAATTGGTTTGTTACAAAAAATTGAAGTTTTGAAAAAGGAAACAAACAAATGTTTGGTGAATATTGCAGAAACTTAAAATAGTATTTGTGTTTCACATGTGCTTCACCAGTTGCCATGATATTTGAATGTGTAATAATCTATTATCTACGTCAAGTGGGAAAGATGTTAGTGTGAAGAATTGTAATTGAGAGTTCTTCCTCGATTCTCCAGCCAAAAATATATTAAAATTACATATTTATTCATTTAATTTGTAATAATGAAAAATATAATTATTTATGATTCAGCGGTGAAATTTAAATTTATTCTCTGTAAACAAATATAATGTATAAAAAGATTTAAATATTAATACAGTTGTTTTTCTTTATGTATTTATTTGTGCTATTTTAAAGATTGAAATAAATTTTTCTTAATTTTTCATTTGATTATATTTCTGAGATGAAAAACACACTCCCAATCCTTAATCCTCTCAATCCTTCCATCTTCATAATAAATTTACAAAAATGCTATTAACATACTACAATCTATGTATTATCGGTTGTATGAATGAAAATTACAAATATTACTTTTGAAATTCTATGGACATTATTTAAATTAATGTATTTTTTTTCATTTATACCTCAAAATGTGATAAATATGACAGAACATCTAAGTACAGATATCCAAAATCTTTTTATGCCAATAACAAAAAAGCATTTCTAAGAAATCATGAAGAAAGAAATTAGTAGGAAGTATTCTTTGTAATTTTTTAGATATATTGAACAAACTTCAATTTTTTTAAAAAATATATTTTCATTTCAATACAACTTACAAAGAAGGAAAAAGTATCAAATTTTGTTAAATTGGTTAGACTAATTTTGTATATATAGCTACAGTGAAATCATTTATTTTTCTAGAATATTTCTTTCTATTGAAATGCATTTTCTGCGCCAAATTGAAAGCACATCCGATAACCTCTCGTCAAAAAAAAAAAAAAAAAAAAAAAAAAGGCTGCAACAGCCATTTGCGCATGTATGGATGTTGTGCAGAAACGTAGTCTTCATATAAACAGTGTAAGCAACGCTTAGCTACAGTTCAAGAGTCATACATTATTTTATATAATCCCGGAGTCACGCAGTTTTAAGGCAAACAAATAACTGTATATTGAAATAAGTTTAAGCAAACCTAAACTCTGGTAAGAAAGTTTTAGTACCTCTTTGCTTACGAGCGCCTACCGTCTACCAACGTCACTGAGATAAGATGTTCGAGGTCATCGCTCTCTGCTCTCAGTCAGTTGCTCCTGAGGATAAGCGCCCGTATAAGCAATCTCAAAACCCCTTCAGGAACGTATCCACTGGGGAAAAGTCTAGAGAGAACGTCTCGAGATCAGTGTGAGGGTGTTGTCCATTTGGGATCACATTCGATCTCGAGACAGGTTCCTGAGAATCACAGTCACTGCAGTCTCGAGACCAGGAACATTTCGTATCCATATGAAAGACAACTGGCAGTTAGTTGTGTGATTTGGCCACAGTTTCTTTATTTTTAGCTTTCCTTAATGGATTTGTGCCAGATTCAAGCTTTTAAATTGCCTATAAAATTGCGAAAAACGGAAAGTAAAAGAAAGGGAGTGTTCGATTAGAAAATCTAATCGACGGAAATAAGTCGAATTTCGTTCATCACCCATAAATGAGTTGCGATTGGAAGTTCCCCAATAGTTTCGAAATTTTATTCGATGTCTGCAGTGCAATATAAATTTTGTTTCAAATACCTTAAACGTACTCATTTTTATTGTGATTCCTATACAATTTGTATTTTATATACCACAAAAACTTGTGTTCTTCGTAAAGATGAATTAACTTCAACACTTCATCGTCAGTCCACTCCTTTTTATATGGCATTCTCTTCTTATCGCTCATTAAAAAATTAATTAACCAAAATACAAATAAAAATGGAATGAAAACCGAACTCCGTAAAAAAATGAAAAATACACACAAGAATGAAATCAAGTCTCCAATAGCTGAAGAACTGACACAAAACTGAAGACTGAACCACGAGAACAGTCATGAACACATCGACTTGCGGCAGTTGCAGTCTCAGAGACGTGCGAGGGCTTGCTGAGACTGCTGTCAGGACCTCCATTTGTGAGGCGAGTCTCAGGACTAGTGTACAGACATTTATTTCAGGTGGACACGTCGCTTTACACTGGGCTATGCGCATGTACCGATTCCAGTTCTCGATTAGCAACAGTCGCACAGTGGGGCCCAGCGAACTAGAATATACTACATAGTGGCTGAAGTGCCGCCATGTTTGTAGCAAATTGAAGCCTTCTTTTCATCAAAGCACCCTCTGGAGAAACAGAGTATTCTAATATTCCATAAGGCGCTGGTTAAGGCCGGGGGGTGCGGGCTGCGCTTACTCGGTCTTCTCACAACCAATCATTTAAAAATGAAATCACAATATGTAAGGAGAACGAATTGAGAAGACTTAAAACGCGTCGCTTCCTACATAGGTTATTGTCATAAGAATGGAAGCAGTTGAAATGTTATTGTAGTTAGCATAACATCTGAAATTCAATGTTATTGGAATAGGAGGCAAAGAAACAGATCACAAGTAAGGCAGCAAACTTGAAAAAATATATATTTGTTGTTTGAATACTTCTATTTTTACAGTTATATGCCGAACATACTGAAGACATTGTGAATATTGTTATTCAACCCACTTATATAATTTAAATACAGATTAACGGAAAAGACAACATTATAGAAATAAGATATGATTCAAACAACACATAGATTCGGTATAGCAGTTCTACACGGCTCCACCAGCCACCACTATTTTTTTGACTGCAAACAACACTGCAGCCCTAGTTCGTCGAGTGTCCACCAAGAGCGCTGAAACCATAGGGTCAGCCACTCCATGGAGTATATTCTGACTCGTTGGTGGGGCCAGAGAAGGGGAAAGTTGGCAAAAAGTTCAAAAGCAAAGTATGCTTCAGATGTTCCATTTCACATGAAATCGCTTCACAATCAGGAAAGGGAGGGGAAATGACGTTACTCCTTTGAGTGCAAGTCTGAACTTGCATAAGCGATGTGCCGCGCACTTCTTCGCTCGCGCAGAAATAAGAAAGGTGTGTTTTTGTTGAAAATAGTTTTGCTGTCTCATGTAGCAGAAACGTACGTGCTATGGATCTGATACATGGAGGTAAGTACTTTAAGTCTGTATTAGTAAAAAACAGATTCCTTATACAATAATTTAGAAATTGTAAGTAGAAGTGTTACAACGAAATAAATGTTTAAATTCGGTTTTTCATATTGTCATTTAGTTACCTACCGGACATTTCCAGGCCACGATATTAACTGAATCTGATTCTGGAATTCATCCTGTTTTCAAAACATTAATCATATATGTTCATGTTCGCCACGTTTTGCATGAAGATACTTTGTTTATAATAATGTCCATCTAGTTTTGTTAGCGTTTCTACCTACAATACTCTCTTTTTTTATTCTTCCTTCAGGATCTGGAACAGATAGCCCTATACCCCTATACCCTATACCCCTTTTTTGACGTAAAATAAAGTAAATAAATAAATAAATAAATAAATATTAATAAGGAGTGTGCGATGTTATTGAACACCATGAAAAGAAAAAAAGAAAAGTGCAAATTTTGTAAGAATTCTTGCAAGCATGTACTAAGTGGCCCAAACACGGAAAATTGGATTTAAATAAAAGTGTCATATTTTATGATCGGTTTTTTTAAAAAGTGGCAAGAATCTAATCGCCCAGAGGGAAAATGTTTTCAAAAAAAGTTGGTTGTAGTCTTTATTAGATTACCAAATTCGACCTTTAACGTGAAAAAAATGAAACGGGAAAAGAAGCTCTTTGTGATGTCTAAACGTCAAAGAAGTACGGTTTTAGCCTCCAAACATTCTCCCAAAGAGCTGTTGTTTTCACATTTTTTTTTCATATGCCGCTCAAATGAGTTTACGTTCACCTGGAGAAGTGGATTGTGCTAATGTTATTAAAGATGTAACAATGACTACCACCCCCTCCCGCTTCACAGTACAGAATCGGTTACAAAAAATTTGGCAACCCACAAACGTAAAAACTTCGGGGAACTTTCATTTATTGAAATAAACCGAACAAGAGTGTAGTACATCAGTCGCGTCCTGCCCGCCGTGCTGATCAGACGCTCCATCCGCTCCAGGCTGAATGGCATCGTCCGTGCATTCGCTCAGTCGGTGGTAGTCAGTCTCATGTAAAACGTGGCTGAAGTTAAATTATTGTGAATATAATGTTCAACTAAGTGTAAAGTTATTTTCCATTTTTTGTGCGACCGTCATGGAGCTCCCTCAAGTTCATCAAAGTATAGGAGACCAGAACAGTAAGACTACTATTAATTACGCTACAATTACGATGGAATCTCTCTTTCTTAAGGAAGAAAATGCTATCATTAGAGACAGCAAATAGTGCGCCACTTGTAGAATTCATTGAAAATTATCTCTTGAATTCATCTCTTGAAGAAGAGTCACATGATCAGAGTTCTGATTCTGAGGTTATATAATTATATATTTGAAATTTAAACAATTAAATAATTCACGGTGTATTTATAAAATGTGTTTTTTTATTTCCAGTAATCCGATAAAACAATCAAATACTTTATGTCAAATGTTCCCCTTTCTGGCTCCACTGTGAGTCGTGTTCGTCCAGTGCGGGCAGAGCAGCGCAGAATTTCATTGTTAGTGAATGGCGTTCGATGTCGACCCATCAACCGGCCGAGCAATAAACCAGGCTTTACATTCTCATCAGTACTGATTACACATACGATATAAACAGTGAGGTGAATCCTGTGCAACAAAACACCTCACCAGAAGAAGAAGAAGTGGACCAAACTGCTGAACCAGCAACGAAACGGCAACAGCGCGACAGCCAACAACCCAGCCTTATAAGCAGGGCCGCCGCCTAATCATGGGCAGAACGGGGGATCGCGCGGGACTCCATGATGGGACAGAAGGGGAAAATAGAAAAAAATTGAAAAAGAAATTAGAACTCGAGAAAACCGTTACCGTAATTTTTAACAACAGTCTAATATTTAAAAAAAATCAATTAAGTTTTTACCTAAATTAGCAAATTACCATTACTTGTAAGATAGAACTCTATGAAATGTAAAATGTGAGAAAATTCTGAAAATTTTACAATATTAAAAAAATTCTTATTCTTAACACTACTATTTAAAATATTTTTTCAAAAACATCTTCTGGCTTAAGCAATGTAAATTTTGTTATTTTGGAAGTACAATAACCCTAATAATTTCTTGATACAACTTTTACATTTTGAATTTTTTCGAAGGGGTGGGCAGGGTCACGTTGCAGCATTGCACCGGGCCCAAAATTGTCTCGCTCGGGCACTGCTTATAAGGTCTCAGCGCGCAGCAACTCCTGAATCTACATGGAAACAACAGAGAAAAGGTCAGTCAATGGCAATATCATGTTCACAAAGATTTAATTCTGATCCCAATACCCGCAGTGCACATCAGTCTAGTGATAAAAAAGTCAATAACGGAGTTTGAGGTAAAAACTGCCTGGTGAACTTGAAAGAATAGGCCATAATTTAGAAGAAAAACGTTTTGAACATGCAAATGTAAACTGGGATGACCGTCCATTTCCAGTTGCTAGGTATGTCTCAAAGGACGGTAAAAAAATGGTGCTAGTTTTATTTCCGGCGAACACTGTATTTTTAGTAAAGTTAACATTTCAAAATGACAACATTGAAGATGCAGATTTTTGCATTAAACAAAATATGTTCTAAAAAATCAAAAAGGGGAATTTTCGAAAACTGCTTCTTGGAAAGAATGAGACTATTAGAGATATAAGTGTCGGTCCAAATGAGTACGTCAGAACAACATCTTGGTATAGAGGTAAAGCGCACGGCGAATTAACCCAGTTGATGTCGATTCTTAGAGGAATTTGTTTGCTTGGAAACACTTTCGCAGCTTTATCTAATATAATATTGCAGAGCCCTTACAAATGATGCTAGTGCTGTCGGGAGTCTAGTCACAATATTAATTAGATTCTTTTTATTTTTATAGATTTTATTGTTATTAAAATAATATTTCATGTAATAGTAGTTAATAAAATTAGTTTATAATGTTCAGGTTTATTGCATGAGTATTGTTTTTTGAAAACGAGTGACGTGAGGAGCGAGGTTTCAATTTGTACGAATGCAATAAAGCAACGTTATAAACGAGTTGCATATCCTATTTTTTGTATAAGAGCATTATAAATTTAAAAGAGAATCAAAGTTAATTTTGGGAAACAACTTTGTGAATTTACAGATACTTGACATCTGAGCGAGAAAACGGTGGCCGGCTGTTCCGTTTACCGCTACCTCTCTACAATTCTCGTTGCCATGGGCTGAATGTGCGATAATTAGAGACAGGATTTCCATGCAAATGCATGTTTTTATTTAAGCTTCATAGAGATTTCAAACTTTGTAAATATTTTTTCATGAAAACCTCGTTTAAAAAATGAATACTTTTTCCGTGCATGTTCGCATGTTTTGGTTTTTTTTTTTTTTTTTGAGAAATACATACATAATGCATGTTTGGATGTTTTCAAATTAATACTGCTTATTCAAACTTCTATCTAACATATTAAGTACTTTTTTTATTTCTCTGCATAATTTGGAATATTAAACTGACGCATATTTTGAATAAATAGTATATTGATCATAGATCCTGAGAGCACGCAGTTGTCTTTGGTGCTTATTGTTATATTACACATTTTAACCTTCCGGTACACTACTTGGATTTGCGACGCGAGTACATGTATGGGGAGCAACGACAGCGAAAATAATTATCAACGCCATGTGATACGTCGAAAAGGATACGGAAGATACACGAAGCCAAAACTCAGAATCCTTTGATAACTGACCATAAGAGAGAAAAATAATCAAGAACAGGCTCTCAGTCTGCTGACGTGCAACAAAGGATTAACACAAGTTTCTTAATTGTGAAGTTAAGTATAAAAGGTCGTGTGCAACTTTTCTCAAACAAAGGATTAGAAACAACGATTGTGTGGAGGACGGATGGAAATGTAATTTATTGCAATTGCTGTAATAAAGAAGTAAGTAGGCTACACCAAAAAGTTGATCAATTAAAATATATATCCACTGGTGGTGTTTTCCTAGTAGAACTGTTTGGTGCTAAAGTCTAATATTGCTACAGAAGTTATTTAATTTGAAATACTGAAACTCAATGATAAAACAATGTCAATGAAATAGATATAAAACCAAAAACAATTTTTTTCTCGAAGGGAAAGTAATTATTTTCGGGATACTGTTAATAATTTTTTAGCAATTTTGAGATTTTTCTGTAATTGTTTTGTAGAAACTAGTGGATTCATTAAAAATTATTGAAGATATTAAAGTGTCTGGAATTAATATGTGGAGATTGGGATGAGATTGCTAAGAAGAAATTTCATAGTATATATACAAATCATGTCTTGAAAATTTTCCAAAATGTAAAAACCATTGTTTGTGGTAAAAAATCAGAAAATACAAACTTTGACCTCATATTGACTTAGATTTCGTCTTTGAAGTATGCTCCAGTTACGTCTCGTGACGTAAAAGGTCATTTTGTGCATTGAAAAATATTCTTTCTGAAATGAATTTGATACATAACAGTTTAGAAATTTTTTAAATTGTCGTGTTTTTTTAATTGTCGTAATTTATTCAATTGTCATTTTATGGTAGTTTTTTAATTGTTCGTATGTCTGGTGGCGACATACGAACATTTCTACTGTTTTTGGATATTTTTTGGACATGTTTTGTTTTTTTCGACATTTCTACTGTTTATTCCACAATTTCGGAAGTGTTATTGAAATTCTCTGCTCTCGGTAATACAGTTTCTCTGCTTTACGTCTTCTGGAATTTTGGAAAATTATTGAATTGTTTCTGGTACATCCTCGTAAACGTTGAATAATGAATAAAAAATGTTTTATGAACCTTGCGAGTTTTTGCTCACTACAAAAAATTCTCCTGTGAATCTAAATACTTGCCGCTTCTACTACTTCCTTTCCGCTGTGCATTAGTAACCTCGTACTCCAGACTTCATGCTTGCCTTGCAAAACTCAATAAGTCTAGGATGACAACAGTAATCCCCAGTCTTAAAAATCCAATAGTGTGGTACATGTCGAAGGCCTTCTGGTAGTCAATCCAAGACATGCTCAAATTATGTTCACGTTTATTATTATTATTATTATTATTATTATTATTATTGTTGTTGTTGTTGTTGTTGTTGTTGTTGTTCTTGTTCTTGTTTCATGAAACTAGCGGAACATCGTGGACACATGTCTTCCAATCGTTATTCTGTATGGCATGCGCATCTCCATCTAAATAAACATTTCAAAGGGAGCACGACATTGTTGGAATAATCCTTTTCTTTCTCTCTCACTCTCCTTATTTACAAATGTCTTATCGTCACTATCGTTATCCCCGATCCATTCGTCCTCTCTTATTGCTCGTTAATCTCTGTCAGTGATTTCCGTTCCCCTCCGATGCCCCGCTCCTTTTACTGTGATACTTCGGCCTTTTCATCCGTTGTTTAACAACGAGCACAACATAGAGACAATGGAGACAGACCCTTATACATCTCTCACTCCCTCACGCTCACTCGCTCTCTCGCTCTCACTGTCTCCCTTTCCTCCCTTCTTCCTCCTCTCTTTCCTCCTTTTCTCCCTTTTCTTCCTTCTCTGGCTCCGTTTCTTGTTTTATATCTTCGTCCTTTCTTATTCCTCTTCTCATCTTTTATTTTTCCTTGTGTTCCCATCCGGTCACTTTGTCTCTTTCTCCTTCGTTCTCTGTACTCACGATTCCTTCTCTCGCACTGCTCATCTGTCCATCCTTCCTGGAATTCCCAGGCTTCGCCTGTCCGTCACCTAGCAACCAGCACAGCCTCACGGTCTATTTCGGGCGCCGCTGCTATCGATCGCCCAGGCAAATACTCTTTCGCCGAATGAACTAGACCAAGAAGTAATTAGGGGCCACTCGAATAGATTTATTTTATGGAAAATAGTTAATTTTCATTGTTATAGATTATTTTCATGTCACTATTTTTCTTTCAATGTACTAGTTTTTTAATATCGAAATTTGTTTTTACATATTTGCAATATTTCGGGTAAAGTAACCTATTTTTAATTACGAATTATTTCATTTAATGTAAGGAAATCGACCAGATATGAACTAGAAGTTCTGAGATCATAAAATAATGTCAAACTGACTCGTCTATTAGTACGTCTTGCCCATAGAAATTAAATGTATTATATGTAAGAAATATTTAAAAATCCATTATTTCCATCGTGGGAATTCTTTCTGAAAGTTCTATGGGAAATAGTAATATTTATTTATTTATTTATTTTACGTAAAAAAACAGTTAAAACTGCCTATGACGTGCTATGGGAAAAAGTGAATTGTGTGCACATTTTCAAAATTCTTGATCCCTACACAAGTCATATAATACTACAATTTTGAATTTTGAAAGGGAATATTGGAATTGTGTTATGTTCCTATTATGTTGCTTCATCAGTGAAGTAAAATAAAGCACTTACGAGTATTAAAATATTTTTAAATCTTTCGAAACCTTTTGACGTCATAGACCATAACATATTGCTTTCAACATTACCTTCATATGAAATTCATGGTATTGCCCTAGATTGGAGATCATCGTACCATAAGCATGTGGAAAATGAACAGTATGCAATTGGAAGATGTTAAGATAACAAAAGTCCTTGGTCTCTCAATTCAAACTTCAAAGGAATTATCCATATAACTGAATTAAGTGTTTTATGTCACGCATTCAGAATTTTTTAAGGTTTTTTTGCATCAATAAGTCATATTCATCAAAGATCAATGATCAAGAATATGCCTAGTCATATTCATCAGTGAGCTGTATCGACAGCTCACTGCCAGAAATCCACGTATATATAAAACATGTACATTACATTATAATACATTCACAAATAACATTAAACGATTAAATTCAAAATACGTGCCAAGTGAAAGATTTCTGCCGCATAAATATTACTATACAGCTAGAACATATACCGAGCATCAATGAAGATAATATTTTATTAAACATACATACTGCATTAGTTAGCATTTCTTCTGTATAATTTTGAAAAGACTAAAAGTTTCTATAACAAGTAATGTTACACAAACTGATGAATGTTGTATTCCCGTATTCTCAATCAGGTTTTCGACCAGTTACCTGATCCAATAAACAAACGCTGAGATGGCCTCTTATTTTGCTTCTGAATATAAATGTATCTTCATTATGCGCACGTTTTCTGCAATTCTCTTTTTTTCTAGTTTTGGTAGGAGTAGAGCCAGCGTTATGAGTTGCTATTTTCTTAGCAATATTAAATTTGGATGTTATATCATATAGTACTTCTTCGTATTACTTCTAACTTTTTCCAAAACTCAGAACTCAAAGAACACATTCGCCTGTTTTTGTTGTTGTTGTTGTTGTTGTTGTTGTTATTGTTGTTATTGTTATTATAAGATACTATAGTCCAATTGCTTGTTTCTAATTTCTCGCAAATTATTTAGTAGAATAGAGGAAGTATGTAATGCTGCCGCGAAAAACAACGACTTTTGGACAGAAAAACTTGTGTTGTATAAGGTATTGAATAAGAATTTTAGTAAGTAACGTAGTAAATAACTTCCTGTGGGACGTTGTGTAGTCAGAATCCATGTTTTGTGGATCATTTATGCCGAAAAATTGCATGACGGCCCGAAGTTCTTCTCTCCGTCTTTGGTAAACGCTTGTGCCTGAACTGTTCTGACGATTTTCCCCAAAATATATATTGCCCCATCGATGGTAAGTAACTCAAGGCTCTACGGTTTCAAACATACATTTTGGTTTTCTGAAGTAATTTATAGGAAGACTCAACAACATTTTCAAACTTTCTTCAAAAATTGATTAGATTTTTTATTAAACTTTGTCATTGGATAGCGTTAAGAACTCTTAAGAATGGCTTGTGTCACAGTTTCATTGAAAACCATGATTTTTCGAAAAAATTGTTACTGTTACCTTTTATCGTTCATTCTAAAGAATGGAAAACATTGCCTTAATATCAAAATAAGTCTTAGTATTTAACGGTAATTGAATATCTATTACTCTCGTCATTCATCTGAAATACTGTTTGCGGGTGACATTTCTGTGTGATTGTCTGGAGGTGGTCATATAAAGAAACCGTTATCTAATAAATCATTTAATAAACGAAGCCCGCACACTGAATCAAACGCATTTCCACAATGTCAGTTTGTTTTTGAAAAAATTCTCTCCGGAACGGTGGTTGTTTGTTACTTATCGCCTAACTCCTAACTTCATAATACGCAACAGGTCTCTCTGACTGGCACTCCCCGCCCAGTGAAATGAAATGGCCCGACCTCAGTATTGATTTCCGCGACAGTTGGCGAAAAATGGATGCGTCTGATAGAACATCGGTCTTCACATTTAATATATTATTTGAACTATTTACAATAGAAGAAATTATGGCCTTTTGTGAAAAAAAATGCGATTTGCTTAATTTTTGCTTCTGAACAGAGACTATGGGCTCACCCATCTCCAAACGTGAAATGCTTCTGAATTCCCTTTTGTTGCAATAATACTTTTGTTGTCGTTATCATTATTTTTATTATTATTATTACTACTACTATTATTGTTGTTATTACCAATGCCCGGGATTATTTTTCTATTTTACTACGTACTTTCCACCTAGATATGTGCATTCCATTGATTAATTGGTTCGTTCGTCTTGTAGTGTCGAATCCAACGACGCACCTAAGCGTGCAGGTATGAAAAGTCTGATACCGCTTCAGTAATAAATAATAACCACTACTAATAAGGAACATCGCTGTTTTTCTCTTTGCTTGTCTTGTGATGATCACGAGATGAAAATTTCCATGCACTCCGAACCAATTCCAAAAAGAGTCGAAGCAATATCTGAAGTTATAAAAGCATATACAAACGTAGTATTGATAAAACTAAAATTAATAGTAAAAGAATGAGTAAAGTAAAAGTATATATAAAAAGTATAGAAATCATATATACGAAAATACTATTTTTTGTATATTATTGTCCAATAGTTTCAGGTGCCAGGTTAATAAAAATGTTTATCATATTCAATCTTTTTAAATTTTCGATTTCTTATGCAAAAATAAGACGTCTAAATGCATATTCATAATAATGTTTAAGTATTTTAAAAAAAAAAAATGATTGTCGTTGTGTTTAATTATAAAAATAGATTGAAGCTAACAAATCATTTTGAAGATGAAATGATTCCTTAAATATATGCGACTGACCCGCAGTGAATTTCTTCTGTTATACAGCATTGTTTGAGTTTAAAAGTGCAATATTAATAGAAATATTTATAATTTTCTGACGCTACTTTTTTAATTTCCCGCTTTCCGACGTCTGCCACCAGAGAGCAGAGTTAGCGCTGTATCCGTTCCACAGCAGCCAATATCAGGGCTGCGCGCAGGCTCTCCGCCGTCAGTCGGTGTTGGAAGCTGGGAGCGAGCAGTCGCTGGTCTTCGCTGACGAGCAGCGATGGCAGTCCAGCAACGATGAATTGTAGGGTTGGCGGCTGATCCGAATTCCTCCTTCAAATATAGGTATGTATGGCGACGCTATGGCTGTTAACCAAGTTCTCAAGTGATAACTCATGTTCTTACGTGTAGACCCCCTTGCAGGTCACGATATCATTTCGGCAAATGACTCTGATCGTTAGTTGAATATCTAGTGCAGGTGACAATGACATTCCATTGTCTGGTATGTAACAGCTATTCGTATGTTCATGTGTCAAATACATAGAAGTTCAGTATATTTTTGTCGATCACAGTTGCGACTTTGTGGCATTCTTCCTGACATTTTAACGCCTTCACACCATTTATTTAATGCATCAACGGTAATAACGGCTATCTACCAGGTCGTGTAGCAGTTTGTTACATTCATTGTCTGTTCGAAATTATATTTCGTAAGTGAGACGTAATGATTTGGACGTTCTCACACATACAAGCACTTCTGTCTACATTCTTGGAGACATTACATGGAAGGTCCCGGCGAGGGAGGAAAAATCACTTTTTTGTGTGAATAGGGAATAGGATTACGAGTTGAAACTGAACCTGACGTGCTGTTTTATCGATTCCATGATTTTATTTTGTGTTCAGTGTATTTGAATTGAGTGCAGTGTTTTGCATTTATTCGTGTTGAGACTCCAACTTGCATCCCTGCCCTAACCCAACCGGCCATTCTGTTGGTCCATCAGTTGTTGGCCAGGACATGGACTTCCTCCGACACTGGCTTCAGCATATCCCTACGGCACTCCTAGCTAAACTTTCATTTCATTTGTACCTTTTTGTATTCCGAAATACCTTTTCATCCTGAAATCGCATAACTCCGCACGTTTGGGTGTCCTCCTCCGGCCAGATGCTTCCATCTTCTTGTGATGGCTCCCCTTACCCGCCCAGTGGCAAATCTCCAGGGCCCCGACCTGTCGTTCTGACGGACCTGTGCCTTATTTTATTAAATTATATATCCTCTTTTGTTTCCCTATCTCTATTTCTCACTCTTGGTTGATTTGATTTATTATCGTAAAAACTATATCGTCGTAAGAACAGTAAACACTGTATGCGACGTATGGGGGAAAAGTACAATCTGCGTACGTTTTCTTGGGGTCCAGAATCTCTTCCTTACCGTTTTACTAAATATAATTGAATCTTAAATAGAAATACTGAGAAAGCGAGGAGAGCAGCATTTCAAAACTATATATTATCGCTCTCAAATTATCAAAAAAGTATTTACATTGATAAACGAGCTACCTCATCTAGCAAGAGTTCAACAAAACGTTCGCATACTGAAGCTACATTTATGTCCAGAAACAAAATAAGCGGCCATCTCAGCATTTGCTCATCGGGAAAACAACGAAAAACCTGATAGAAGTGAGATGTTCCATTACATAACGAATTGCTGATAGTAATGTCTTATTGATCCGTCATCTTGTCCATCCTCCTCCCACTCCGCAGAGCCCTGCTCCTCTCCGACGGCCCTCCGCCCTGCAACCTGTTGCGCAATCTCGCGTCAGAGCCACGCAGCTCCCACGGCCCTTTCGCGGTGCGTTTGACTGTGTGATATTGAATTCACTTTTCCACACAGTATTAGCACCGCTTTCTAGCTCAATGATTCACTTGTCTCATCTTCCGATTTGGTTAAACTCCCTTACCCTTTTTATTGTTCCCTGCAGCCGTCACTGATAACGCTTCCCGCTCGTGAGCAGAGAGTGAGCAGATGAACGAGAAACTTGTTTGGAGGCTCCTCAGCCCTTCTCATCTGCTCCCCGCGCCGCGCCCGCCTTCTCCGTTTCCCCTTCGCTTCTCCTTCATCTGTCTTCTTTCACTGGCAGCCGCCCGAGGCCCAAAAATTCCCCTTATAATTTTTCTTTCTATTATTCCTTCGTTTCCGTCTCCTCCTCTCCTTTCCTTTCTCTCGATTTCCCTCGATCATTTGCCCCGATCTTTCTCCCTTTCGCAGTGTCCATCACGCTGTTTTCCTGTCTCCATCTCCGCTTTTTTTTCCTTCCTTTTTCTTAATTTTGCCCACTTCTTCCCCTATGTTTTTCCCTGTATCCCTCTTTCTCTCTCGCTTCCCATTTACTTCCTCCTCCCTGTCGTGAACCTCTTTCTACCTCTCTGTCTCGCTCTCTAACTTTCTTCCTGTTCCTCCTCTCCATTTCTTTCATTCTCCCTCTTTCTGTCTCCCTCTGTCTCCATGTTTTCTGTCTCCCCCTCCCTACTTTGTAGCACTCTTTACATCTTTTTTCTTTCTTCTTTCATTTCCACTTAGCCTTCTCTCATTTTTCCTTGCTTTCTTTCATCTTCACCTTGCTCTGATTCCTCCATCTCCTTTATCCTCCACGATTCGTGGTAGGCGCCGTCCTGGAAGTCCCGGGCTCGCTGCCCGTTGCCTAGCAACGAGCGCAGCGTCCAGGCCATTTCCGCGCTGCCCGGCGCCGCTGCTATCGACCCAACGCTGGTGCTCTTTGTGGCTGCCACCTGTGGCGCTGGCCCCCTCACATCTCGCCCCCTTGCCCCGCCCCCTCCCCCAGTTTCCACCACCACTTACCCCCTCGCCCCTAGCCTCCTCGCCCTCGCCCCTTCCCCCCCCCCTCGCCCCCCCCCCCCTCGCCCCTCGCCCCTCGCCCCTCGCCCCTCGCCCCTCGCCCCTCGCCCCTCGCCCCCCCCCTCGCCCCTCGCCCCTCGCCCCTCGCCCCTCGCCCCTCGCCCCTCGCCCCTCGCCCCTCGCCCCTGCCCCCTCCACCTCGCCCCTCGCCGCCTTGCCCCTTTCCCTCGACCCTTGCCCCTTCCTCACCCTTGCCCCTCACCCCTTGCCCTTCACCCCTTGCCCTCTCACCCCTTGCCTCTTCACCCCCTTGCCCCCACCCCCTTGCCCCTTCCCCCTCACCCCCTTGCCCCCTTATCCCTTACCCTTCCCCTCGCCCTTGCCCTTCCCCATCGCCCTTGCCCCTTATCCCTTGCCCTTCCCCTCACCCTTGCCGCCTTATCCCTTACCCTTTCCCCTCGCCCCTTGCCCTTCCCTCCCCCTTGCCCCTTATCCCTTGCCCATTCCCCTCACCTCTTGCCCTCTCACCCCTTGCCCCTTGTCCCTCGCCCCTTGCCCCCTCACCACCTTGCCCCTTCCCTCTCTCCTTGCCCCTCCCTTGCCCCATCACTCCCTTGCCCCTTCCCCTCGCCCACTTGCCCCCTCACCCCCTGCCCCCTTCCCCTCACCCCCTTGCCCCCTCACCCCCTTGCCCCTTCCCCCTCGCCCACTTCCCCCTCGCCTCCTTGCCACTTCCCCCTGCCCCTTCCCCGCCCCTTGCCCCTTCCCCTTGCCCCCGTCACCCGCGGGGCGTTTGCTCCACAGTGAGCCAAAGTCTTCTGAATATGCGATTGCGTGGTAACATCTCTCAACGATTTGTATTACGGTATCGTTGTTTTAACTCTGTGATTTCTCATTGTTTTCTCCATTATCAATTAAGTCAATTGTAACCTATTACTGATGTGGATACCAAGATATCCACGTCAGTGATTGGCTGATAACGGCGTTATTGGTCATAGAGAAAACGATGAAAGTTTACATTCATTCAAGAATGAAACCGTCATTGCGTAGTTACTTTTGGATTCTTTTTGAAATTAACACATTTGTTGAATCGAATGAGACACAGCGTTTTTATCTTTCAATGAAGAAAGGTATCTCTAAGGGTTTAAAATGTTTGATGTTTTCATAGTACAAACTTTGTGTGTTGCTATGTATTCATTACGCTCATATTATTTCCCTTTTTGTGTGGCAATTTCTTTGTTGTTGTTTTTTTGGGATTCGTGACGGGTGTTCCGTTATAATATTCCGGCACAATGTTTCAAAGTAAACGACAAATATTTCAATTAAATGGATTAAATATGTACAGTTTTTTAAATATTAAACAGATAATCTCTGTCGACTCTAAGTTTATATTTTTGAAACGCGGAGATATAGACATTAAGTGAACAGATTTTACTACAGTGTCATCAATTAAACGAAATACACAAATAAAGCAAAGAAGTGTTGAAATAATGTTATTACAAAGATAATGACTGTGCGTTTAATCATGTAATTGCAAAAATCGCAAAAGATTCACTGTCCACTAGTCACTTTATACGGCATTTCCTTCGAGAATGCACAAGTTACTCTCTATCAGACTCATTTGCCCTTGGGTGCTGATGAACTATCCCCCTCATCAAACTAGTTTTTCGCTCGTCGCGACTTCAAGTGCACTGTCTCTGTCACCCTACGCGTTCATCTAAGACACCATCTCAGGGAACGGAGGGTTCTGTGTTGCTTTACTTTTTAAATTCACCTTAGACTCGTTCTATTACCTCATTCACTCGTTGATTTCACATACCCATTGAGCACACAATGGAGGATCCCCTCGCTCTTGAGTGGCACCATAACTTCGGTTATATTAGGTTAGGTTAGGGATTTCCAGCCCTTTTCTTGCGTAGACCCCTTGCAAAAGTTATGTGCTTCATCCGTGTCCCCTCGCCCCCGGCCGCCTACCACCTCGCCCACCATCCCCTTACCCCCTAACCCCCTTGCCTCCCACCCCCTCTCCCCCTCGCCTCCCCTCTCCCCATCACCCTCTTGTCCCTCGCCCCCCCCCCCTTGGCCCCTTTCCCCCCCCCCCCCGCTCGCCACCCAACTCCTTTTTCCACCTCCCCCTCCCCCCCTCGTCCCCTCGCCCCTCCTCCCTCGCCCTCGCCCCTTCGCTCTCTTGTCCCCTCGCATCATCAGTCTTTCGCCCCCACGCTTCCTCGCTTTCGCCCCCTCGATCCGTCGCCCGCTTGACCTCTTAACCGCCTTTGCCCCTCCGCACTCCCTCGCCACCGCCCCCTTACATTCTCGTCCCTAACCACCTTACCATCTCACCCCTCGCCCCCGCGCTACTTGCCCCCACCCCCTCAACCCCTCGTCCCTTGCCCTGCACCCCTCCACTTGCATTTTCTCTATAATATACAGTATGCAACATAAACGTGAAAGAGTTTAACGCAAACGACTGGCAGATAATTCTGCATACTAATATCATCGGATTGATTATCTGATTGTGTCAGAGCGCATCAACTGCTAAGGTCATTGGTCCCGTAAGTGTGGTGCATGCTTTTTATCGCAGGATATGTCGGTGAACTTCCCCCATAGATCGTAAGACCCGACGCCGTCCTACAGGTCGGCTTGTAGGATTTCCCCCAACCAGGTATCTCCCACCAGCGGGACACCCGCTAACCGGTGCACTCTCTAAGTTACTTACCGGTCTCCCAGCATGTGTGGTAGTGTAGTGCATCTAAGAGTAAGGGTGCGTGTGTAAGAGGTGAGTAGAGGGCAAGGAAGAGGAAGAAAAAATCGCCTGTGATCCGTGGTCCGTTTTTTAAGGTCATTCGCCTGGTGTTAATCGGGGAAACGACGGAAAACTACCAATCAGAGCAGCCGACCGCTAGACTTCTCCTCCAGACAACAGCTGAATTTGATTTATTTAATTATTCAAATTATTTAGGTAGTGTCGAAAATTCTGCCCCTCTGGAGACGCAAACCTTAGGCTCTTCCGGTGAGAGGCACTGCAGAGACGTCAATTGATGCCCTGAGCCAACTACGCCGATAATATTGTAAATTTCTCGATTTCCAATTAGACATTTCTACTATTGAGTAGATTAGTTTCTAATCATTGTTGTCAAATGGTTACAGAATGAAGTTTATGTTGAACGCTTTTTAAAAACTGGGCATGACATTTCTGCAGTGCATACTGTAGAGAATAATAGCATGATAGAGTAACTTGAATATATAGTTATAATTTCTTATATTACGAACATTCCATCGATTTTTTTTTATTTTCCCAAAAACCAACTGTGCGTGACGTGCTATGGAGAAAAGTGAAGGATGAATGTGAAAGAGAATTATTATTATTATTATTATTATTATTATTATTATTATTATTATTATTATTATTATTATTATTAATAGTAATTGATGAAATGGAATGTAATGAATGAAATTGTGTTTTCACCGATCAGTCGGCAGTTCATATTCAGTTATTGACCTCCAGTCAGCCTCTTTATATTTATTGGCCCCTTGTAAGTTTTATGGCCCCTCTAGCGGTCGATACCGACCCTGTTGGGAATCTTTTGCTCCACCGACACCAGTACCTTACCAATCGGGCGCTTTCTCTCCTTCCTCATTCTCGTTCCTCCTCATTCACTCACTCATTCTCACTCACACACTCTCACTCACACTCATACATATTTCCATGCATTACACAACTACACATGTAGAGAGCTTAGACGTTGGCCCCACTGAGGTTGTGCCCCGCTAGAGGAGATACTCAGAGGAAGAACCCCCCACAATCAACGTGCAGAATGAACGCTGGATCTCACGTTCCAGTGGGACAGTAACACTGGCACATCACTGGATATAACATTGAGTGATTAATCATTGTAAATGACGCGCCTTGAAACACACCATTTCTTCTTATTCATTGCTTTTTACTTTCTCGCTCTTACTTCATAAGAAAAGAAAGTATTGTGGTCGTGCGTCGGTAAACGGCGAATTTTCCACAGAAAAACTTCCAACGAAAAATGGATAAATATTGTCCCTACACAAAATAAATTACCCCTCTAATGTGTGTAGTCAGAATCCATGTTTTGTGGGTCCTTGATATCGAACAATCGATTGAAGGTAATACGTCTGTCTGTCTGTGTGTTTTTGCCTCCATCCCTCTTCAAAACCGTTCAACCAATTTTCTCCAAAGTTGATATTCCCCGATCGATTAAAATGAATTCCAGGCCCTCTAGGTTTGAAAAGGATATTGCGATTTTTGGGGGTACTTTACATGAAGCATCGACATTTCACAAAAATGGCTCCACATGTTTTGGTTAAACATTGTCCTAAGAGAGCGTGAAGGACGCTTAAGAGAACGGTGCTGGTCTTATTTTTGTTGAAATAAATGATACGTTGATTCTTCGAAAATTTCAAAAGATCAAATTTTTGTCAGCATCTTCTTACAACTACAATATTGAAGATAGACATTTTTCCTGAATTTTCATTCGTTTGCATCTGTTCTTTAAAAACAGATCTTCCGATAAGATTATATACTGTTTTTGAAAAAATTGAGTAATTTTCGTGTAATTTTGTGTCAAATATAGGCAATGTCCAAAGGTTTTAAACAATTATATTATTAAATAACGCTCGAATATTTTTCTTTAAATTTTCTCTTCGTATGTATCAAAGGCTGGTAAACAAAATTAGTGCCATTCTCATTTCCGGCGAACTCTGTACTTAAGAAAATTACAAAAAAATTTACGTGTCGAAATCTTAAATTTGAAGATAGAAAATTTTGCATTACACAAAATATGTTCCAAAACTTTCTCTTAACTACTCATGCACAATTCTTTTAATAAAATGAGTGTTTTATATATTTTGTGTTTTTAATGCAATTTATTTTATTTTATTAAAAATCATTGTCTCAAAAACCTCTCCTTGAAACATTTATCATAGATAAAAGAAGGGACGCTTAAAATAATGGCGCAAGTCTCATTTTATTTGAATTCTTTGAATTTTTCAAACTTGCAAATTTACAATTAATGCAAGAAAGGGTGCTGTCTAGTTTTCTTTCACAGATCGCCGCTGTCCCGAGGCATCGAGTTGTCTGTTTCCTTCCCTTTTCCAGTACATTGAGCATCTGATGAAGGAGACTCACTCGAATATAGGCGCACTTTTCTCGCCTTTCTCGCCTTTCTCGCGTAGGGCATCCCGTGCTTCCTTATCTTTAGCATCCTCTTGTCACGCCTTCATTTTTCGAGAGAGTTCTTCAATATATTTATGAGCCAGAGCCTGCTTCTAATCTCCGTATTCTCCTGCTGCTCTTAACGCACTTACCGGGAACGGTAGCTCAGTGCATCAACTGATGCCACTGCAGCGCCTCTGACCGGGAGGTCCTAGGTTCGAGTCCTGGCGGCGGCAGAATTTTCGACACTCTATTTTGAGCTGGGTCGAATTCAGTCGCTGCCTGGGGGAGAATTCTAGCGGCCGCCTGCTCTGATCGGTAGTTTTCCGTAGTTTCTCCGATCCACACCAGGCGAATACCGGAGCGTACCCTACCAAACGGGCCACGGACCGCGCGCGATCTTTCCTTCCTCTTCCTTGTCCTATCCTCTCCCCTTACACACACACTTACACTTACATGCACTACACTACCACATATTCCGTCTGGGGCGGTGCCCCGCTGGTGGGAGAGTCCTGGTTAGGGGGAAACCCCACTAGCCGACGGTAGGTCGGCGCCGGATCTCGCCATCCAGCGGGGGAAGAGCACCGCCATCTCCCGAGAAAAAACATGCACTACACTAACGGGACTAATGACCAAAGCAGTTGACGCGCCCGGAAACACGAAAAATCCAAACCAATCTTAACGCACTTAGAGCATGTTCGCACGGGAGGAAGGGATTTGCTGCACTCCTATGGAAGGATTTTCCTAAGAATCAGCCAAAGTGACTGGCTAGTGCTGGCAACATAATTGAAGGTTCTGTGCTCGTCTTCTTGAGCCCATTAAACTCCCTTCCTGCATTTGTTCGTTTGCAGTTGGACATCTTGACCGGGAGCGGTGGCTCAGTTTATGCATCAACTGATGTCACTGCATCGCCTCTGACCGGGAGGTCTTATGTTCGAGTCCTGACGTCGGCAGGATTTTCGACACTAGCTTTTCAGAAAGTTCGAATTCAGTGGCTGTCTGAAGGAGAATTCTAGCACCCGGCTGCTCTGATCGGTAGTTTTTCGTGTTTTTTTCGATCAACACCAGGCGAATGCTCGAACAGTACCCTAACAAGCGGGCCACGGACCAAACGCGATCTTTCCTTCTTCTTCTTTGTCCTATCCTTCACACACTTACACTAACATGCACTTACACACACACACACACTTACACTAACATGCACTACACTACCACACATACCAGGAGACCGGTTGGCGACTTAGAACTTATCCCGGCTTGAGCGGTGCCCCGCTGGTTGGAAATACCTTGTTGGGGAAAACCCCGTTAGCCGACGGTAGGTCGACGCCGGATCTGGCCATCCAGCGGGGGAAGACCACCACCACCACCTCCGAGCAAAAACACGCATTACACTTATAGGACTTATAGGACCATACTAGTTGACGAGCCCGGAATTTCTAACATTCAGTCAACCGACATCTTCCAGGCGATAGCTGGAGCCAGTCTCTATTGTACACTGACCAAGCATGATCATCCATTCGTATTCTCTTTCATTCACATCTATATAAGTGAAACCGTTGAAGGGCAAAATTCGCTTACTAAGACTTAATATTTAACTAGTGTTTTAAACTTAAACTTCTTTTCGTTAAATAAAATGTACTGGATATTGAAGAAAAAAATGTTGACCTAAGCAAAATTTTCCGAAGTTTTATTGCACTTTAGGAGGCGACGTTTGACGCTTGTCGTTTTTCACAAATAAAATATAGATACTTAACTCAAAAGAACACAATATAGCTCCACGTTTCCGCTACAGAATGTTAACCCCGACCCTACTGTCTCTCCGATTGTGTTCTTTGCCCTCACAGAGGGCTCCCTCTAAAGCGTTGACAGGGGGGGGGGAACCCCGGAAGCGCGCCTTTCATTCGGTTGTTGGAGCCAAGCTTCAGGCCGCTGCCACAAAGGCGAGGACGGAGGCCTTGCCGGCGGCGATATACGCGCCGGCACACGGACAGATGCCGAGGGTTCCCCTGCCACTGCCCGTCTCCCTTTTTGCAACCTTTGTGCCAGGGTACCAAACAAGATTATTACTCCAATTGAGCTCCTACTAATTGAGTTGAGAACTACAATTGGGCTCCACTCAATTGTAACTGAGTAGAGCCTACCCCATCACACCTCTGAAATGGCCTAATGACATGACCGGTTCTGCAAGGGGCAGTGCTCCCCCTGAAAATGCGTATACCTGGGAACTCCTGTACTCCTTTCATCCTCCGAGCGATGCGCCTGTGTTATTGTTTTTTTACTACTTGAACAAAATTCAAAACGGAACACTTAGAAAATATTCAAAATAGTTTCTTGGAAGTCATGAGAAAAAATACATGGCTCCGGTTATAGTGAACTTGGATATAGTGAACCCTCGGTTATAGTGAACTTAAGTTCCAGGCCCCGTTTCAATTAGCTTCAGTTGCAGGCCCCGTTTCAAACAAGCATAAAACAATTCGATTATAGTGAACCTGAACCTCGTCTATAGTGTACGTAGGAAATACAACTTCCTGGAAAGTAATTCCCTCCTAAATATGTCGCCTCAATGCCACAAATTCCAACACTAGGCTGCTTGAAAAAAATATCATCGGCAAAAAGTCACAATCGAAAAAGTCTCCTCTCTGGTGGAGGGAGCGGATCCGGAACATTTGAAAGTAACGGACCTTGGCCTTACTGATGATCTGTGCCACTCAGTTGCATTGCGGAAACAAAGACCGTATCCTGTGTCGGCTGCAACTCGTAGCGGCGACGGCTTGCTTCAGTTTCAACCAAATATTCCATTTAACCATTCCATAATTCTATAAGAATATAAAAGGTAATTTTGAAAACAGTGTAAAATTTTTCGAAAATTTGAGTACTTTTCGCGTAATTTAGCACCAATATTTGTAATCGTTTTTTCCTCGAGGAAATGAACCAACCTGATACTAGTTTACGAACCAAAACTATACCACAAAAATTATCGACGCCGCTACCTCGGTCTGAGTGATTTTCGGACGTGGAATAAGGTGATAGACCAGGATTAAGCACTGTTTCATTTCTGTCCAAAAGTTTTAAAAAAGAAATGCAATTTAGTACAAGTTTCAGTTCGATCCATAAAACAGAGCTACAATCCTGTTTGGAAGGTTCCATTTTAATACACCAGAGTTTAAAAAAACCGTTTAAGATGTAATAGTAATTATACTAACAATACATATACCTGAGGACATAAGTTTCTTATATCAGCAAAAATATATACTATAAAAAATGTAGTTAAAAGGGGTAATTCCCTAGGCTATATTTTTACATATTTCAGAATTTTCGGATATAAGGGAATTTTCAACTAATATTTTTTGTGTCATATTTGTTATGTATCAAGTTTTAATACGAGAGATTTGTACATTTAAATATCTTGTTCTCGAAGTAGGATGTAGTTACTATCAGACTTTCAGTATAAATTAAATGTTTATATGAAGTAGAAACTTGAACGAAGGTGGACTTTGTGACTCAATGTTATATTTTTATTAAACATATATTAAAATATTTCTTTAACATTAATGTGTTTATATTTTTCAGATTGTCCAGTCAACAAAACGTCATTAGAGTCGTCACGATGTCGTAACTCTGGAAATCACATAAAACTAAACGATGGCAATTTAATCATCAAGGGTGAAGTTAACCAAATATTCCAATCTCTTCTTACTTAATCAGAACACGGACCAACGCACGTAAGTGTTTTTAAATTAAATATTTTAAAACCAACCTTCGTGAAAACAGATTAATAAACAATGGAAGGGAGAGGAAGCTCCTTTATTGGATATGACGATGTCGATGGCTTCCCTCACCGCAGGCGGCGGATAAAAGGGGGATTCCCTTCATTAGGGAAGTATCTTCGATGCCCGGATCAGGACCGAATACCGCGCGTCTTGGTGAAAAGTTTTCGACGCAACACCAAGCCATTCCACCTTTACACAGTATTTAATAACTTCGGAACCATCACATACTTGGCTTCCAAGAAGCAACAGGCCGTCGTCGAATTCAGCAACTGGGCCGCCGTGGACGATATTCTCAAATGCAAATTACTGAAAGTACAGAAATCGCGAGTTCACTGCGAATCTTTGCGTAAATTCGTTCACGTTGAGCCGAACCAGTTCCAGGTAAACCTACACAAAGAGCTTACACAGCTCGACAGCGAAGCTGCATTTAACGAGTACGTGACCGCGTTGGGCGAAGAGGCAGCGCTCGTCAGCGCCGAGGACTGTGCGTCCGTGTGCCGCCATCTCGAAGAGATCACGCGGCCCGTGCACCCTCATTGCAAAGCGTTTCCCTTCGGCTCCAGGCTGTCCAATCTCGGCTTCCCCGGCTGCGACCTGGACCTGTTCTTAGACTGCGGGAATATGTTCAACGGCGAGTACGGCCAAATGCCCGTCCAGCAGCGCATTCTGGCGGAGGCGGTTTTGAAGAGGATGCTAAAGAGCGAGGACTTCGCGCGCATCCACTCCGTGCTCCACGCCCGCGTCCCCGTTCTCAAATTCTTCCACGTGCCTACGGGCACTTACGGTGACATCGCTTTTCGCAACGGGTTGGGCGTCCAGAACTCCGAGCTGCTCTGCTTCCTGCAGACGCTGGACGATCGCTTACGCCCGCTGCTCCTCTTCTTGAAACGCTGGACTCGGCTGCAAAGTCTGAGTCCAGAACCCCAGCGCTCCGCTCGGCACCCAGTCCCCACCCGAACCCGTCCTTCCGCCGATCCGGGACTTGATGGATCTGCACAGCGGCTGCCAGCAGATGATTGCCGGCTGGCCCTGCAGCTTCACTCGCGATCCGGGGGTAGTCCCCAAGACCCGAAACAACA
The DNA here is from genome assembly GCA_964035755.1 of Teleogryllus oceanicus. Classification (NCBI taxonomy): domain Eukaryota; kingdom Metazoa; phylum Arthropoda; class Insecta; order Orthoptera; family Gryllidae; genus Teleogryllus; species Teleogryllus oceanicus. The sequence continues at coordinate 323,753,946 of CAXIVR010000001.1, read as the reverse complement.
TGTCGGTTATGGATTTGGCCCTTGGATTTTTCCAGTTCTATCAGTTCTACGAATACCGTTGGTTTGTGATCTGTCCGTATTTGGGGCGATCCATCGGCAGGAAGGAGCTGGATAGCATTGTCCATCCGGAAGGAGAAGAAGATGACCTAGCTTATGAATATTCAGTCTACCTCGACAACGTAAGAAATGGCAATTCAGAAATTTTCCCTTCACACACTCCAGTTTGTATTCAAGATCCGTTTGAACATTCTCAGAATGTTTCGCGTAATATCAGAAGTGAAGGGTTGATGAATTTTATATCATCTTGTGGGTTGATGTATGAAAAACTCAAAGCCCTCTATTAATTGCGTAATGAAATTCAAGCAAGTAATGCAGTAGTATGGGGTAAAGTGTGCAGTACTGTCAATATTTTGTCATTATGAAGCATTTTTCAGTTAAAGTTTCTGATATTTTATTTGACCTACAAGATAATTATCTATTATTTGAACTTGTCTTATGAAAATATATTTATAAATGTGCGCATGTTAAATGTGCTTCAAATATTATTGTTTTTCACTGTTAAAATTTTTTTTGGCAAATATTGGCAGTAGCGTCACAACAAAAAAATTGTGTATATGAATTGAAAGTACTACAAATTCAAATTGCAATGTTTAAAAATAATTTAAATGTTCGTTATTCAAATATAAACATGCATATGTGTGTGATTAGTGTTTGATGTCTCTTGTTGTAGAGAGTTAGAACAGGGTAATCTATAAATAATGATATGTGAATATTTAAAGAAACTGTCAATATGTTTACAAAAATGTATTGTGCACTTCTATATGTTCTTCTGCATAGAAACTTTCTTCTGTTACAACAGAGATGTCAAACTCATATCAACCTCTTTTGCAATAAAGTAAAACTGGACCGGTAATGTATTTTACACCATTGTCAATATTCTGTTTTCAATTTGCAAATTTTAATTGTTTTAAAAACTTAAATTTATTACAAAATAAAAAAACTGTTATTAAAATTATTAAATTTCTTATAATTATCTTCTGTATTATATTCTGAATGCTGTTGATAAGTGTAAGATATTATAATTGGTGTAATTACATTTCGATGAATACTAATTTCGTTTTCTTGTGCCAAATATTTGTTATACTTGCCTCCACGTATTTGTGACGTACTAAGATAATGACAGTTTTAGAGTGTCATTTACAATGGCGCTAGATAACTTTAAATCGTTGTTCAAATATTCAACTCTGACTGCATTCGGCTTGCGGATTGCGAGTTTGACATTGTCTGTTGTAGTCGAGAATGCTTAGGACTAGTACCAGATTTACTTTATTGGAGGCCCGATACCACTACAAGAAATTATTTGTAATTTTGTAATTTTCATGTTTATTATTAACACTGAAACATCATTGGAAATTTACTTTATGAATATTATACACAATAGTACGTGCTTAAGAGTGGAAAACGCGAGTTTAATCTGCAACTTTTCAAAACACGTCCTGTTTTTCAGGCCGATGTAAATTCCAGATTATTTGCCTAGTTGGCTCAATGGTAAATCTGGTTTTACTTAAGATATTCTTCAGGATTTTCTTAAAGATGCTTTGACGTTTACAACTGATGCTTTTATATTCCTAAATTTGCTCAAATAATTTATTACTTAAAACTGAATTAGACTAGGAAAGATGCAAACAACACGCTCACTAATTTGTGAACGCTATTTTGATAATTAGTGGTCTTCCACCGCTACAGAGACCACTGTTCATTTAAAATCCAATACCTTGACGACTACATTAGACATATTTTTTACATTCAAAATCGCGATAAGACATTCCAGAACACATTTTATCGCTCTAAAGTAAATGGGAGTTAATACAAAAATTCAAAACAAAATTTTGTTTCGTTTGGTACCTTGAGATACATAAAATTAAAACAGATATTAATTTTCTTTACGAATTACCTGCTCATGATGAATTATCGTACTTTTCATTCATGTTAATGACTTGTGTGTACGTAAGTGTCCTATGTGTACGTAATATATGTGTACAAAGAAAAATGTGTGCTAAATTTTAGTCAGTATACCAGGGGAATTACGTGCTGCGATTTTACGTATCTCTCTGAAGCTTTGGATCTAAGAAGAAACTATTTGCGTTGTTGCTATGAGCAAGTGGCTGTTGCGAAAACGCAATTATGCCGTGTAAACTAATTCTCATCCGTACATTCTCATACATAAAAAATATTCTCATACGTGCCAAAGACATTCTGAGTTGGGGGTGTTTTCCATGCAAGACAAGAAAAAAACTTGACAAAGTTACACGGTCTACTGAAACCAAATGCAATGCTGTTGACAGTGGACTGTACGTCTCTTACTTCACGCCGGTGGCAATTGATAATATTGTTTTCATATTTTGAGCGTGTTCTTAATTTGACATCAGCTCAGGCAATCACCTTTCTCCTCACGAGCAAGGCAATACTTTCTCCTCACGAGCATTAAAAAATTCAACGCTGATTTAATACTTTTAACATCTGCTTGATTGGAACTATGCACAGACAATCACCATCTAATAATATTTTCTCATCGCAAGTTCAAAAATACTTGCTGTTGATACGATGATATATGCAATTATTCTTTGCATTCATAAAGAAATGATCTCTACTGAGAATCTCTACTGTGAGAATGTTGTGAAAAGCACCCTTTGAAGACGGAAGAATGGAATTCTCCTGAGACAAAAAGAGGAGTTATGGAACATCTCCAGATTAATGGCGATATTAGGATCAGAACATGTAGAAATATGTTATGAATGCATCAAGTGTGTGATAAGGGCCATACGAAGAATCTTCAGTGAGATAAACTGGGATAGGAAATAACTTGAATATTCCTTCAGCAAGGGGGATCAGTTATTACTTGTATATTCGTCAGTTAAATATTCCCCTGGTATATATGTTTGGATTATTTATTTATCTTTGGATACCTGAGGTGTAGTAATCAAAGTTCCTTAACCAACTACCCGAACGAAAGAAGTGATAAAATATGTGGTTTTATCTTCTATTTCTCCACTCTGGTTCGGGTATCTGGTTAGTATCTAAATGAATGTTCATTGAATGTTCTCGTTAAAATTGATGTCGATGTTTTTGTGTGTTGATTTGTCTGTGTTGCTTCAGGGCACTATTTGTGGTCAGTTCACTGTAGAGAGGGGATGGATAAGACTTTGAACAAAAGCTATAAAATATTGAAATGAATAAGCGATTTTGTAGGAGGTACCTGTATAATGAATACTCATAATTGATATATTCCTTTCTTATTGAGCAATGTAAGTTGTAGTCAACAAGATACTGAACGAATGAAATGTAGGACTGAAAACCTCGCGTTTTCAAACTAAATTTAATTCGATTGGGAGTTACTCTACGGCTGATGTGATGTCATTCAAAGGTTTAATGTCGCCCATGAATGTTTGCATTAGATTATTTAAAAATATGGGCATACTACTTATAGGTACAACCTAGTAACACCGAACGCTAGTTCATTTGAATTTAAAAAATATATAATGACGTGGGTGATGGTTGTAGGTTGACTCGAAGTATCACGTTCATCTCGAGTCAAATAATAAATTATTGAAATTTGTTTCTCTTCAAATGATTATTTTTCTACGGGACCACAAATGACTGACGTTTCAAAGAGATAACGTGTTAAGGAACTTCTTGCTACATATTCAAAATTCATTACATAATTCATTATGGGGTATTTAAAAAAAAGTGAGTTGGGCAAAATGGGGTATTTCAAGAAAGTGAATAGGGCAAATGTCACAAGCGAAGATACACTTGTGACATTTGCCTTACATTGGTATGATTGGTACGCAACTTTTCATGCACTGGTGTTCGGCAGGTCACATTTACACGCAGTGCTATCGTGTGCCGAACCTCATGAAAAGTGTCCTATCATTCAGAGACAAATGTCACATGTAACGACGTTATAAGAAATCACAACTTAATTGGCAAAAAAGCGATTATCGTCGACCTCTTTAGATGTCCTAGAAGATAGCAACAATTATTCTGAGACACACTGTATTTAACAATAATATTCTTCCAATAAATAGCAAGAACTAGAACCTTGCGAGCTTATCTTGAGCCGTGCAGAGTTTAATTAGTTTAGCCACCTAAGTGCATTAAGTTAGTTTCTATTTTTAACAGAATTTACAGCAATTTCTTGGGGATATTTAAACTTTTTGATGATAACGACAATAGTCTTGATAATTACAATAGTCTTTTGTCAGAGAAAGAGTCGGTTGTAACTTTATTTTTCGACGTAAACTGAATACCTCCCATCGCCCCTTAACGGTGTCAACTGAGGTACTCATTATTCATTCAAAGTTTCCTCAGACAAATTTGTTCTGTTGAGCAAGTGAATTTTATTATGATGGTATTGAAGGAATGAATTGTTTTCTGGAGTGATTTATCGGGAACACTTTCTTATGAGAATTATAGTTTCAACCATTTAAAGAGGAAGACTGGAAAGAAAGACTATTTTGTATAGCGGTGTTAGAAAAAGAATGACATATTTTGTGTAGATTAAGAAGGCATATGTAGAATGAACTATTTTATATTTCTGTATAAAATAGGGAAGATAACAGGAGAATAATGAGTGCATAATTTTATAAAACGTGCATTGAATTGCTCACTATTTTACTAAGTTTTATTGTTTTTACATAATGAATTATATATTATGCAGAAGGTGCCATTAAATAATAATATATATAATATGTAGAGAATGTAGAATACTCTCTGAACTCTGAAACTATTTTACAAAGATATAGATTAATCAATAAGTGTATTGATGTTTCAACCATTATATGTATTATGTGATTAAATAGTAAACTATTTTATATGTTATATTTGTGTGGATAAGACTGTGAACAATACTGAAAAGTATTCCGTCTCTAGTGGCCTAAGAGAGGGGGCTGTTTTCTCTCCCATGAGGCCTTATAGCCCGAAGATACCGTAGCGGCAATGATGCAGCCAAGTACGATTCTTCAGTACCAATTCCGCCAAGATTCTGCCATGAAGAGTGTATGTGGAGTTTCTGCAGAAGCTAGCCCTGCTGGTGCAGTTCTCCACGTTTCCTGTAGAAGTAGAAACGTAGTTAAAGATGAAGGATGTGCAGCCAGCTCGTGTTCTCCATATGTGGTTCATCGATGGTATCTCTAGGGTAAGTAGTGTATCCATTCACCTGAAACACTAAGTTCATATTAATAAGTTCTAGAATGTATTCGTAAGCACAAGGAATACTCCTGTTTATTCTGTCTTTAAGATCCTCACGCGGTACAGTGTATAATACCACAGTTATATCTGGATATTTTCTCCCTTCAGGGGTTCCCTCTAATTAAATTTGACATATTAAACTCAGTACGTTTCTATTGAAAAGTATATAAACATGTGTCTTCATAATTGTCTGAACGTGTTAGTATACCGAGCGAAATATTTTTAACATATTGAATATTTTCATGTTCGAATAGAAAACTGTCTGAAGTGTTATGTACGTTCGGGTGTTGTCATATAAACTTCGGCAGAGATGATGCAGTTTTTGTGACAGTCCCTTTTAGCCCAGACGACTATTTCTTGCCTTCCAAGAAACCGCGGTGGTGGTTTTAACGGTGCGCTAATTTTGTGGATCAACGCATGCAAGCAGAATAGGGGTGGGAGTGCGATTAGTATAGCAAGAGCTCGAAATAGGGTTCAGACATTTTTAATAATAATATTTTCAAGTTTTATTAAAAAGTACTAAATTTATTTTTAATGTAAATTCAGTTTGTAGGTCAGAAACAACTTGACCAACATGTTGACATATTTTGAATAAATATTACATGTCGTGGCATGAAACAAATTAAATTAACGTGTTTCAATACTCAACAAATTATATTTAATATTTAAGTTTGATTCTCTTACATAATAATAAGGGGTGACCCGTCTTTACACACAGGAGTACTAGTTTCGTTAAAGAACAGCGTGCAAAACTACTTTGTATTGCATAAGTGGATATACTACATGTTTTCGTGATAAAATATTGTTTTCATGATTCTATTATTGTCACAAAACTTGTCCATTACTCTTCTGCGGACAATTTTCTGTGAAATCTAAAAAGATTGATTCTAGCAAGGAATTCTCACCAAATGTCATCCTCTATCAAACCATTATTAAACATCAACTCAATAATGTGTATATGTACTCTAGTGTTAATGGTTTTTGTTGTTGTAAATGTTTGAGCTGTTTACCTCGAAACGGGTGATGTTTAGACTGTGATGAAACAAAGAAAATAAAAACGTAACATTAGGTGGTCAGTTACTTAATAAGCTCTGCTCTTAATAAGGACTGTGCTATATTAATAGAGGAAGTTTTGTTTCCAAGATGTTGTCTGATGTTTCAAATTGAATGACGGATAATAGCTCGTTCTGGCATAGCCACTCGCCTCATTAAATTCAATAAATATTACGCTACTTTTTATGGAAAATACATGCTCACGTCTGTTTTACTTTTTCTATCAAACTATCGCTCAGTGGCTCACAGGTAGTCGTGGCGTTACGTGTCTTGGAGCAGCTCTGCGCGGTAAAAGTGAAAGGCCATGGGTTAGGACTTGGCGATTTACCGCGCCCGTGTGGGTCTTGGTGAAAATGCAAGTCAAATTCCGTATTTCAAAGTGTATCGTTCCGAGTTTCGACGTGAATCGTTACGTGTTTCGGAGTGTATCGTTCCCTGTTTTAGAGTGTACGGTTCCGTGTTTCGGAGTGTTTCGGAGCAGCTTCCGAACGGCGCGTGTTTTGAAATACCATGTTTCGGAAACGCTCTGAGAAGTCTTGTATTCCCCTCATGTTAAGAAATGTTCCGCGCCTGTGTGGGCATCTGGGGAGGACGCCTTGCGCGCCCATTCCGCGTGGCGAGGGGGGCAAGCGGTGCGCGACGGTGGGACTGCTTTGCGCAGCGGTTTGGCCAATCCCCTTGCAATCGGCGGGGTTGAACAAAATTGTGCGCCTGCTGCAGAATGGTCGGCGACCACTCGCTCCAAATGTGATCGAAGCTAGAGAAGAGGGGACTAGAAGATGAATTATCCGCAGCATTAGGGAATTGAGCTTTAAGATCTAAGAGTTGGAAAAGCAAAGTGTTCATGAGCGATCAACACATCCAGGAACTGAAGTAAATAACACCATCATTTATGAACAGCCTTTTAAGAACAAGGTTAAAGTGCTCGGAGATTTGATGCTGTGCCACAGCGAAGTTGCTTGCAAAAAAAGGAGCCGATATTCTTTACAGGGATAAACGTTTTCCAATTGAAATCCGTTGTGGAAAGAGCGGAAGAAAAAGAAGCTGTTAAAGTCGTCCTTGTGCACATGGGCACCAATGTATCGAAGAGGCAACACATCTTTGACACTGTAAACCAGTGCCTGCAGAGAGGCCGTGCGCAAAAAAGCAAATTTCAAAACGAGCGAAGTTGTCCAGTTGTTCACATTGGTAGAACATGGTAATTAAATCGAGGGTTACGGTGGACATACGGAAAAATCGATGGTTTTGTCGTAGATTAAACTCACTGGCTGGGGCAAAGTGTCCTTGCACGGGATGGTCTTCATTTAAATTTCCCAGGTGCATGGAAGCTGGGTCGTCAGCATGACGAGGTTATTCAGTCATTTTTGCGAGGCAAGTGACTGCACGCAAGGCGAGGGCGGAGGCGAGGACGGAGGCGAGGGTGGAGGCGAGGACGGAGGCGAGGACGGAGGCGAGGGCGGAGGCGAGGGCGGAGGCGGGGGGAGGCGAGGGCGGAGGCGAGGGCGGAGGCGAGGGCGGAGGCGAGGCGGAGGCGAGGGCGAGGCGAGGGCGGAGGCGAGGGCGGAGGCGAGGGGAGGGAGGCGAGGAGCGGAGGCGAGGGCGGAGGCGAGGCGGAGGCGAGGCGGAGGCGAGGGGGAGGCGGGGCGGAGGCGAGGGGCGGAGGCGAGGGCGGAGGCGAGGGCGGAGGCGAGGGCGGAGGCGAGGGCGGAGGCGAGGGGCGGAGGCGAGGGGAGGCGGAGCGAGGCGAGGGCGGAGGCGAGGCGGAGGCGAGGGCGGAGGCGAGGGCGGAGGCGAGGAGGGAGGCGAGGCGGAGGCGAGGGGGCGAGGCGAGGCGAGGGCGGAGGCGAGGGCGGAGGCGAGGGCGGAGGCGAGGCGGAGGCGAGGGCGGCGGAGGCAAGGGCGGCGGAGGCGAGGGCGGCGGAGGCGAGGGCGGGGGAGGGCGAAGGCGAGGGCGTACGAGCTAAGAAAGCACGTTTTTGTGTTCAATGGATTTTCCAACAAACGGGTTTTGTGTTTTCGTCGAGACGTTGAACAGTCTTGATGTGGCACGAATACTGTCACGTTCTTTTGTGGCAACCACTTCTATGGCCAAGAACTACGGCACACACTTCTGTTGTCTTTAGAATAACACCTGGCATCTAAAAATAAAAATACAAATAGGAATGTCAATCACAATTAATAATATAAGAAAAGACAAATAAATCTTGCGACATTCCAAGTTGAATTGTAAATACTACATCCGAGAAACGAGTTTACTCGATCAGTCCACTTCATCTAACATTCTAGATGCCCATGGCAGATGTTTTCTTTATAGTCCGAAAATACATATACCGCAAACAAAACACTCTATTTTAGATAAGAAATACTTACAATTAATTCGGTGTGAATATATTGAACTTTTTGTCGCCCTTCAATTTCAATAAAAGTGCAAAGCAAATAAATGGGAGAAAACGACTGGCCACCCAGAAAACAGCTTCGTTCTACAAAACAAATGCAGGATTTCAACAGATGAATGTGGCTTAGATAATCAGCCCCGTCATCTTTCGAATGATATCTAGTGGCAAAGACAGAAAACACTTCCCTCATTTCAAAACATGAACCACGTAATCCAACTACTTAACTTAAATGTCCCCTCTGTAAAACTCTATTAATAGGCTGTGCCTCTAGCCAAGAATATTATTCTACAAAACGATGGTTATAAATTTAAAGAATGAAATATTTAAAGATTTAAAGATGTGGAACCCACAAGATTTAAAGACGTGGTTATGTGCTCGGGGTGGTAACACGGGCGCTGTAAAGTAGGTCGTGTCGCGACAGTTCCTGTATTGATCGGTGACGGCGGCGCCATCGGTCCAGACGGCATCTCGCGGCTCCTGTCTGGCAGCCTCCACCGGTGCTCGTATCCCCTCTTTCGGCCCTGTGCGGCTCCGAGCGGCCATAGCCCCATCGTCATCATCGACCTGCGGGTTTGTCCTTGAACGCCGCACGCCCTTTCCGGCTCACCGTGCGCACTTTCTTGCCGTCACTGTGGCTTCAGGGTAGCCCAGTCTAGGAAAGGAACGCATGGTCAATCTTGTGTCGCATAATCAATCGTGAATACATTGTAGATTACGTTTTATTTTCACTCGACTGTTTATGTTTTGCGGAATCGAACATTTTTGGCTTAAGTAGCTAGGAATTTGAGTAGGTTTATTTTCGTAAAAAGCAGTGAGTTAATAGGCCTACTGTCAGACTTACCAGAATTTTCAAACGCGAGTGTAACCTCAGTAAGGTTAATAAACATTAATATTTAATTGCTTTTTATTTTATAATGACATTAGGAATTCAAAAATACTACATTAGAGATACCATTAGTAATGTGGAGCAACATCAGAATAAAAAGGAACATTTTGTGAAATTTTAAAATCTGTTCCTATTTACTTCAGAAAATTAGTATATGAAGCAAATGTGTAGCAAATTTTGACCTGTAAAATCGTACATAACTATTTTTGCGCTAAGATCGACCATTACAAAGTTATTACGCATTTTTAAAAATTTTTTTGGCTACCAAAACTTTTCCCAGTGTTTTTCGAGGTGGAAAACTTAGGGTTTTCTTACTAATAACAATATAAACAGTGTAAAAAAATAAAATCTCCTACCTCACCTTTTGCAAGGTGGACCTTCTTTCGGCTCTTCATCGAGTGCACTATCTGTTCTATCGTGCGATACGTTAGATTGACGTTCATTTGTGCCCCACTAAGAAGAGGACGTAACACAATGATTCGCATTTATTTCTCAAGCGTTGACTGGCATGTGAACCAGTGGCGGCTAGTGTATTGGTTGCACAATACCCTGATAATCTAAAACAATTCATATAATATATTAGGAACAGTGGCGGCTCGTGGTCATATTATTAGGGTGTGCAACGCCTCTCTTCTCCCTCCCTTCCTCCTCCTCTCTCTCTCCCTCTCTCCCTCTCTCCCTCTCTCCTCTCTCCCTCTCTCCCTCTCTCCCTCTCTCCTCTCTCCCTCTCTCCCTCTCTCCCTCTCTCCCTCTCTCCCTCTCTCCCTCTCTCCCTCTCTCCCTCACACACACACACATGCCCACAGACATGCCCCATGCATACAGGCATACATTTCAAGCATACGCATATATTCATTAACATAGATAATGACAGAAACAAGGCATCTTATGAAGTTTGATAACATGTTGAATACTTTCTTTTATCACCAACGAGGGTTGCTCGCACTTCTTTTCACAACATTCGTTTCGACTTCGCTCGGCAAGGACCCCTCCGAAATATTTACTACTTGTGTCGTGTTACCGCATGATTCGGCACTTTCAGAACGTTTTTCAAAGGGAACACATTGATTCGAAGCTTTTTTACTAGCACTTTTGCCATGGGGTATTTTCCATAAACTCGCTGTACAAGCTTAAAAGCTTAAAAGTAAAAGTTTCTATACCCAATACTCAAAAAATCTGGATAGTTTGCCGTCTACACTGACTGACGAAACACAAAGTCTGTGTCGCTTCAGTAAATGCTGTTTCTTTTCAGCAATTTTGTCTGTGACTTTTCCATTGATGTTATATTAATATTTTCGACGCTATTCATTGTCAGTTGTACAAACACACTTCACAGAAAAACGAACACTCTAACTTCGGTTTTTCAAAACGCATTGAAAAGTAGCCTCCTACATACGTTTACACAATACATTTTGGTTTTCACATGCTTAGGAATGTATTTGTAATTGCAACTACCTTTAAAATGTGCAAATAACATTCGATTAATACAATACTTATGAAAGCAACATGCAACAGCAATGAGTTTACGTTTCGCGCGCTACTGAAGAATTGCTTTGGAAGGGGCTCATTTGCTTTGGAAGAGAGCTCATTGAAGTGGTGAGATATCTCACACTTTCTTCCATCAATGCCACACTTCTCTTAAAAGCTTGTGCTAGCCGAGTGTTATATCTTCACGACATGTCAAGGCACTTCCAGAGGTCGCGCCATCGCACGGTCCGAAGTGTGCTCCCACCGCGCGAAAGCGACCATGTTCCGCCTCTTTCCCCTTCAGCCCCGTGGGAGCCACCAACCCCGGCTGCTCGCTCGCATTTTCCGAGTGGGTTCTAGCCTGCTGTCACAAAGGGCATTGGCGGCGAACTGTCAATCGCAGCTTCCGAACGGCGCGTGTTTTGAAATACCATGTTTCGGAAACGCTCTGAGAAGTCTTGTATTCCCCTCATGTTAAGAAATGTTTAAGAAACATTTCACCGCAGTTTTTTGGGTGCGCACATGAGAACGTACGAATACCCACGAGCCGCTACTGATTAGGAGTATACTTTTCCATTTAATTACCACAATATTCGAGATATTACAGCAATAGCGATACATGTGAAATCATTTTAAAATCAAAAATCGCCTGACGAGCACCATTTCTAGGATCTCGTGCGCTCCCAAACACCGCACTGATGTCACTCAGGATCTTTTACTGCGGTTATTTGGCCGCACGTCCTTATGCCTCAACATTCGGCCCCGTCCCTATGCTTCAACAGTCGCCGCGCAAGTCACCTACAGATGGCCATCGGATTCTAGCGCAGAGCCTAGACGTTGAACGCCGAGGAGAATACCAATTTTATGCCTTCGTCTGACACTAGCTACATCTTAATTTTACGAATTTCGGGAGTTATTGAAGGAAAAGAATATGTCAATCCTTGACGGTTTTAACTGCATTATTCTCAATGTTTGGGGGAATTTATTTTCATTTGATGATAGGTTTATTGATTCATGTTGTGCATTTTATGAGTTTTTGTAAATTTGGTCATTCTGGATTAAGGTTCCTCATTCTTTTCACGGTGTGTGCAATGCTCATCCATGCAGTGATTTTGTGAACGTCATTGTGAGTGTGTGCCCATGTTTTTGAGTTTCTGACCCCGTCATTCTTAGCTTTATTGACTGCATGTGTCTTAGTCTTATTGGATAACAACGTGGCAGCAAATATTTGGTCATTTTAGCCCCATTTCCTGAATCTCAGTGACCTGATGTATCGCAACTTTATACGTTTTATGTTGCTGAGTGTTTTTTCTTAGTCTCTGTGCCACGTTTCTGAGACTTTTACCCTTCTTTCCTTGCGCCATTCTGGCTACGTTTGACTGTTTTGCCACATATTTTTTAGTATTTTGCCCGAGGTTCCTCAGTCTTTCACTCGACATCTCTGAATCTGTTTGACCTCGCATTTCTGAAACTTTTTGTTAGTCACGTTACTACATTTCTTTTCTGCCCATGCTTCTGAGCCTCGTTATGTTTTGAGTTCTTTTCACATTTTTGCCCCTTTTCTCAATATTTTGTCCCACATTTCAGAGTCTTTTGTCTATTGTGTCAGGGTCCCTTCCCCATGTTTGAGCCGTTTGCGCCATATTGCAGTTCTCCACACGTTACAATGTTTTTTCCCATGTAGAGCTTCCTCCCATGTTGTAGAGCATCTTCGCATGTTGTAGATCTTCTTCCCATGTTGTAGATCTTCTTCCCATGTTATAGAGCTTCTTCCCATGTTGTAGAGCTTCTTCCCATGTTGAAGAGTTTCTTCCCAGGTTGTCCTACATTGCCCCATTTTCTGATCTTTTACGTTTCTCGGTCTTCGGCAAATCGGTCGCTTTTTCTGAGCGTAGCTACATTTATCAGTCTCTGGCAAGTCAGTCGTTCCCTCTTTCCGAGATTTTACTTTTCATAAGATATTTGTCAGCGTCTGAGTCATTTACACTATTTTTGATACTCTCTTACGCCAAGTTTCTCCGACATTTTACGTTTTTTATCGTTGCTCATATTTCTATCGTTCGTCAGCATTTTGGATCGGTGTGTTTAGTTCCATGTGTATGATCCCATTTCCACGGGACACTTACTCCCATGTTTAAGACTAATTAATCCCCTTATTTGGGATTATCTAGTAAACACCCAATTGTTTAGGACAATTTAATCGTGTTGGGGCTTTTTAATTCCGTGTTTCGAAGTGCTTCGCTTCGTATTTCGAAGTTTTCCTGGCATATTTTGGAGTGTTCCTTTCCACTTCGGAGTCAAATGCCGTATTTCAAAGTGTATCGTTCCGGTTTCGAGTGAAGTTCTGTTTTCCGTGTTTCGGAGTGTATCGTTCCGTGTTTCGGAGTGTATCGTTCGTGTTGGGAGTGTATCGTTCCGTGTTTGAATGTACCGTTCCGTGTTTCGGAGTGTATCGTTCCGTGCTTCGGAGTCTATCGTTTTGGGTGTTGGAGTCTATCGTTTCGTGTATGGGAGTGTATCGTTTCGTGTGTGGGAGTTGTATCGTTTCGTGTGTGGGAGTGTATTGTTTCCGTGTGTGGGAGTGTATCGTTCCGTGCGTGGGAGTGTTTCGTTCCGTGCGTGGGAGTGTATCGTTCCGTGCGTGGGTGTGTATCGTTCCGTGCGTGGGAGTGTATCGTTCCGTGCGTGGGGTGTATCGTTCCGTGCGTGGGTGTGTATAGTTCCGTGCGCGGAGTGTATAGTTCCGTGCGCGGGAGTGTATCGTTCCGTGCGTGGGTGTGTATAGTTCCGTGCGCGGGAGTGTATCGTTCCGTGCGTGGGAGTTTTTCGTTCTGTGCGTGGGGTTGTCCGGGTGGGTAGTTCGCCTGTTCCGGAGTGTTTGGGGAGTGTTTTGGTCCGAGTTTTTTGTTCCGCGTTTGGGAGTGTTTCGTTCCGCATTTCCGAGTGTTGCGTTTTTCGTGTCGGAGTGTTGTGTTCCTCGTTTTGGAGTGTTACGTTGCTCATTTCCGAGTGTTTCTTGCGCGTTTCCGAGTGTTTCGAGTTGGATTTTCTTGCCCCTTGATATGGTAACTAGTGCACTTGATTGTGTATTGTATAGATTATCTTCCTATTAGTCTCAAAAGTCGCCTCTGTGTTATCACATCGCACGCTCTATCGGCCAACGTTCAATACTTTCTTGCGTCTAAGGTGCCTCTTTTTCTCGTATGTTGGACTCTTTACTCCACGAATCGGACTCTTTTGCTCCGGGAATCGGATTGTCTTTACCCCCCATGAATGTGGTTATTGCCCCTCGTGTTGGATACTCCCTTTTGCCGAATTTGGAACTTCACTCACTTTCACCTATAATTTTTGCCTGCCTCTTTTACCAAATGTTCTATATCTCTCTGTCCCGTTTCGGACTCAATCTGTTATGTATACATAAAGTAATTTAAAGTTGGCGCGTACGCAGTTGAGCAGTGCGCGCTATTCAGGCTCACTAGGCAGTGAAAGCAGCCATCATAAGACTGAGGTGAGTCACTGAAGGTGACGTCGCCGATAGGGATATAAGGAGCGGCGGGAACGGAGCAATCAGATTTTGTGAGTGCTTCATATTTTTATAGTAGTTATTGTAATTCTGCCTACATCGATTGTGCCCGCTAATGGTTATTCCTTGTGGTCTTTGATGTCTTCGCCTGCGAACAAGTAATTCTCGTGGTGAGCAAGACAGTGCTCTGATTATGATACATCTAATGGTTATATGGGATCAAGCATTGTTAGTTGTACGAGCTGGAACACTGAATTGTATCTAGTACGCCGAAAAAATTTGTTACTCCTTATTTCTACTTCTGTAGTTTTCTGGACATAATCTTCTCTGCACTTTTTCGGACCCTCTTTGCACCTATCCAAACCCTCGCTACTCCTTTTCAGACACTCTCTCCTTCTGTCTCCTCCTCTCCGTCTCTCTCTCTCTCGCTCCTCTCTCTCCGTCTCCTCTCTCTCCGTCTCCTCTCTCTCTCCGTCTCCTCTCTCTCCGTCTCCTCTCTCTCCGTCTCCTCTCTCTCTCCGTCTCCTCTCGTCTCCTCTCTCTCTCCTTCTCCTCTCTCTCTCCGTCTCCTCTCCGCGATTGCATGTTTTGAAACGTTTTGTTAAAATTTTGCCTAAGATTGCCCTCACGTTTCAGATACTAGCCCCCCCAACAGTCACAGCCAACCAGTACAATGGGTGTAAGGGCTTTTGGAGTGTCTATGAATGGAAGATAAAGACGGGAGGAAATGATTTGAATGGTAAGAAATTCAGCTTTCATAAATCCACACTCTTAATAAGTAAGTAGAAGATTTAATTGTTAGTGTAATCGTAGAATGTTTTCTTGAGTATAAAACTCTTTATGGTATTCCGAACAGAAGTAACCAAGAATAAAATTAGTCATCTGTTTTTGCCTTTGACACTATATATCCAGTAGGGTTTGCCTTTGTAATGTGAAAGGTATGTTTAATAAAGTTCATTTACTATCCCTTGACTCTCGATTATCCCATTATAATCTTTAATATTTTCTTTTTAAATTATTTTTCAAACAAATCTTTTTTGAAAAAACAATTCTTCATACAAAAAGTTGAAGAAAAACAAAGTTTATGGTATGGATGTAGACGTACTATTAATTTATTACATGGATGGTTTTTATTTCGAATCATTTAAATCGAATTATATTTTTTTTACTATACACGAGACAACAACAAATATTATGAAGGGTGGTTAATGGGGCTTGGTCAGTGGCAAGGATCAATCTATTTACTTGTTTGTCAATGTTTCGGAAAATTTATTTTCATCAAAAAGGCTACAATGTTCAAGACAAAAAACCGAACAAGAATGTCAACGAAACAATAACGTGTTAATAAACCCTTCAATCCTATTTTCTCACACAGTTACTGTAAAAACATGGAAGGAAATATTAAAATATAAAAAACACCGTACAATATAGGGGTGTTCAAAAAAGACCGGGCTATTCAAATAAGTTTATGTTGAAATGACACGTCTGTCACTTTTGTTACACATCTTAAAATCGTGTTTGTCGCCTGCCATATATTCTTTGGCTAGCCACACGCCATTTCCAGCGTTTCTAGTATCTTGCTATGTATTGCTCTCTAAAACACTACTAACGGAATCGCCGTAACGTCCGCTGTACAATTCTCTCGATGTTCTCGAATGACACAAATTGCCGACCTTTGAAGGTGTATTACAATGCCTGAAACAGGAGAAAGTCGACTGGAAACGTATCTGGAGAATAGGGAGGCTGCGGGATCATCGTTGTCCCTTGTTTTGCCAATTGTTCGGTCACAAGGAACGAGGCGTGCGGCGGCATGTTCTCATGGTGGTATTTGAAAATTTGATCCTTCCACAAATAAGTTTTTTTCCACATCATAGCGTGCCTTAGCCTCTTTAAAATCTCGAGATAATATTCTTTATTAACCGTTTGTCCTTTAGGGACGTACTCATAATGAACAAACCTTATCTGTCGAAAATAGCAATGATCATGACTTTCATGTTGGATCGAGACCCGCCCGAGAACCATGCCCATGGCGGGACTCGAACCCGCGATCCTTCCGTCCGAAATCGCCACGACACTACTGCCTAGCGATCTCGGCTATCCGGACTGGCCTTTTATTTACCTTATTTAAACATATGTAATTATAATGTAAATATACAATATTGTACATTACATTGTAAATTGGTCATTAAAAATCATAAACTGTGTTGGCACACTAATTAGTGAAATTGTTGTGTTGATTGCGTTTTGTGCAAGATGGTGTAATTGTTGGGCAGCGGGTAGGGCACTTTTGGGAGCTATGGGTAGGAAAGGTGAGTTTCGAGTCAGGCACTCAGGGCAGAAAACGTATATTTGTTTTCAAGTTAAAAAGTGGCTGCATTTATGGAACTTATGCCCACCACATGCAAATTGGTCCAAAATAATCTAATATTTGAATGTGATCTAAAATGCACTCGAATGTTTCCGCTAATGTTCTTGTTTTCATCTCATAGATGGAGTGATGCACACAGAAACAGCCCCCAAAGTATGGAGAAAGAGAGACCAGGCGACATAGTAACTGAATAATCATCTTTAATGTGGGGAGAGCAGCAAGGGTTGTGATTCCCGCTTCCCCTCAACAGAGGAAGTGGTACCAGATAGCTGTTGGACGCATCAGATGTTACAGGTGATGTTGCTTACCGTTTCATGCTTTGTACATCTGTTGTTTCCCAAGGTATATTAATGAAACTCAAGAAAGGAGACAAAGTGATGCACTACCAGAGATAAGCAATGAAACATTCAGCCAATGAGATATGTAGTCTAGTACATCATTGGTAATAAAATCTCTAAAAAACATAATTGTGGGGAATCTGCATTGAAGTCTATGTTTAAATATTATTTGTTTAATGTCTTCATTTGGTGGATTTACATGTAATAATGATGTTATAAATGTAAAATTTGTGGGGAAGTGTATACTGGGGGTCAAAGACAAAAGAGATAGATTGCCAGAAACTGGGAGCATGTCAGAAGCATAGAGATTACCAAACGCATGAGGTTGTGCTTGGGAACAGGTACTTTTAGAAGCTTTGATGAGATGCATCCTTTCAAAGAGATAATGATGAATGATTAGATTACAATTATGTTGATGAATATCGAAGTGTAATAGCTGTTGTATTATTGTACTCATGTAGTTGACATAAATCAGGAAGACCTCATATTTCATTGGCTTGCATTGCTAGCAACTTTTCAATAACTTCCAGCTAGGTCTCTCAATTGAAACATGTACAGTGCATAGCTCTAATGATGACAAACCTTGATGAGGATGTGACAAACTCTCCATCTCAAAATACTGTTCTGTACAAATAACCCATTGCAGTGGTTATGGTTTCAACTGGCTCTGCATTGTATGTTAGTGTTAATTGTAGTGTAATACAGTTGTGAAGTAGGTCATTAATGTAATAAGTATTTTTGTGTCTTTACAACGATTTTATAAAAATGTGTAGCTCACATATGATAAAGGCACAAATACTGTCACGGGGTTCTGTGAAGGAGTTGGACATTGAATACTACAGTTTGGTAACTTGAAAGAATAATTCTGGTCACAGCCCTGATGCATCATAGGGGAAAGTATTGGAGCTCACCCCTGTGTTTGCAATTGAGCATACTCTTTAGTGAGGATGAGAATGGTGAGAATGATGATAATTACTACATCATCATCATTGATAATTGAATTGAGGCGGTGGCTAGAAGAAGGGCCCATACATCAAAACAAGTGTTTTGAAAAGAAAGTATTTGAAGATTTTGATCACAGCATTTTACTCTCTTTTCTATTTTATTGCATATTTGAAATAATTTAAAGATAAAATTATTATTTTGAATGTTTAGGAGTTAGGAGGAATATTTTAGAGTTAATTACAATGGATTCAGTAACAAACAAAAGGTATCCACTGAAAGGAAGCGAATTGAATATTTCCTAGAATGTTCTTTTACGCTTTGAATTGCTCTACTAACCTAACAAATGCAAATATTATGAATATTTGTAAGGATACTGATTAAAATACGCAGAAATTATTTCCACACTCTCCAGAAGAATAGCTCTGAAGGCCCTTCTTGTAGCTACCACCTCTCTTATTCCAAGTTATTTAGCCAAAATTAGGCACACACGTTTTCCAATATTTCTATGCTAACAGAGGTCTTTATGTTGAGATTCTGCCGCCTTTTTTCATCAAGATTCATTATATAAAATAAAAGCAAAGGAAAATAGTACTTATATAATTTTTAAAGAAGGGTGCTGATAGGTGATGGTAGTTATATGTTTAGTTGCAAACAGGATACGTCTGCAAATCCGTTAAAAATGCTTCATTTTTCTTACATATTGTGCATCTGCATTGGGCTCATGTTAAAGTAAACCTCGGAAAGTTCTAGCCTCTCTTGGGTTAGAGCACCAGGTTTATGAGTAAATCTGAAATGCGAATGAAGGAAGAGTTAAATCATTGACGGGCTGGTGGTACATCTCCAAAAATCAACAGTAATGACAACCAGGAATTGTTTTGACTTGCCATTCTGTAGATGATGACCAACTATAGTGGAACACACACCATGGCTCCCAAAGAAAAAATTAACTGGAGATGTCTGTTTTCATTTCCCAAGCAAGGGGTTCATGAGTTCTGGGCATGGTGGTTCCTCTATGCAACTTAATATTCCTGCAAGTAGAATTGTTCAGGCTCCGATAACTATAGACTGCAAGTTATGATTACACTGTACTCTTGTATATGATGTTTGCTGTTGATGATGTTGGCTGTTTCAAGTTGTAAACTCTGAATTGATAAAAACTGTGAAATATCGCATCTTTTAATGCAAAATACTATTGCTCAATGTTTCTACAAATAGCAAATCATAATAATACGTAGTGAAGAATCCTGTTTTCAGTTAATAACCATTTGTATTCTACAGTGATCAGAATTTTAATTGTCCTTGCATGGGAGGACAATATAAAAGAGATAACCATGAGGCCTTTTATTTAAAATTTGAAGTATTCATAAGAATACATTTATATATTATGAAAAGTGATTGCTCAAATGTTTACTAAAGACAGGTAGAAACTTCATATTCAAAAATTTGTAAGTCAAAGAAAAATCGAAATCATTGTAATTGATGCCAAATTATTGTGATTAGCTATTTTTTAAATGTGAAATGGAGTGAGGGAAGTATTTTGTTATGGGAATTTGGAAATTGTGCCACAGTTTCACAAAGCTCCCTGAAGTTTGTGTTGTATGTTGTATTGTTAAGAAATACGTTTAGGTATGTTTAATGTTGTTTAATGTGTAGTAAGAAAGTATGACAATGAGCTATTGCATTGCCAGAATTAAATGTAAATTCCATATCAAATTGTATCATGCATTACTCGACAGTGTTTGCTCAAATTTTCCGTACAGTGTTTTTCATTATTGTTTTAGTGATATTGGGCCTATTTTACGAAATTCTTTGCTTAAAACTACAGTGGTTATGGTTCTTCTTGATCATTAGGGCTCAGTTCAAAACAGTCGATTAAGCATGATGCAATGGTACACTTTTCAATGACTACTAATTTTGAAGAAAAACATTTTTGGGAAAAGTTAAAAATCAAAAAAAAAAAAAAAAAGCTTTTATGAGACACTTTTACTCATCAAAGTGTCATGTTTACAGAACAGTAACTGCAGAGTTGATACTTCAAACTCCAATTAGTACCCATAATGTCACATGTTAATATGTGATTGAGAAATATAAGTCAAAACTTACGATATTTCAGAATATCTGACAGTTTTCATACGATCATTTAGGACAGGGCGTAGAGTCCCTCAATTACGATAGATTTGCTTTAGCTGAGCTATTGACAACACCGAGGTTTGTTAAAAAATGTCAGAGGAGATAGTGATGAGATTAGGTGTATGACAATAATTAACATAATGCATAAGAAGCAGATTTTCCAGGAAACCTGCCTATTGAAATGAACTTTTCAATCGAATGTGAAGCAGCTGAAAAATGGAAAACCTGAAGGATATCTGCTATGAACCTACCTAGCTTAAGGGTCGATGTTCAATAAAATGGTCTAGGAATGTGAATGGGAGAGCGCGTAACTTCAAAGATATCATAACTAGCTGTAAAATAGACGTATATCTAAATGAAAGGCAGAGGAAGTGGTAGTAGTAATCTCGTGGTATTCCGCTGCGAACAAACCTAGCTCACATAGTGCCTCAGAACTCCATGTGAGGCAGGGAAAGTGGGGCGTGACCTCTAGCCAATCTGCTATAAATCTGAATCAACTTAAGAACAGTGCTGGACATCCTATGTCCTCTTTACGCACTACGTCGATGCAACCACGCACCGACTGCCTGTGACACTGGCCACTTGATGCCCAGACACCACTGGTGCACCTAAGAGTACTGGAATTCGGACCCTGAAAAAATTGTGATTTCTGCACCTTTCTTCCCACATTATTATTATTATTATTATTATTATTATTATTATTATTATTATTATTATTATTATTATTATTATTCATTTTCATTTTCTTTATTTCACTCCAATGGAGGCAAACACCTTATTCCGGCTCTGCTTACCCAAAGAACGTAAGGTTAAGGTTAAGGTGAGATCTTGTTCATTTATGAAAGAAAAAAACGTTTGTGGATGTCGAAGGTAACGTATTTCTTGCAGAAGTTATATTCTCAAACTCTTTGTTTAGTTAGAAATTTCAGGAGATTGCAAAAGAGATTGTATGGTTCTGACCAGAATTATATGTCTAACACTTAAGAATTCAAGTTTTGTGAACATGAAACACCATTTCAGACAAATTGGTGAAATCATCTCGATATGAATCATTATGAATTCCATCTTTACCTTCATGAAATCAAATCATGCATCAGATGAGATTGGTATGGCCGGTATGACTTGTTTTTCAGTTAATGGTAATTTATTTATGAGTAAACGGTATGACATTTCCGAGTTACCAGTATGATTTTTTCTCCTAGGTTAATTAAATTTTCCGGTTAAGGTTTATTTTTCTCAGTTAACGGTATTGTTCCTGAGTTACCGGTATTACTTGTTTCTGAGTTGACGCTATGGCTCGTTTCTGAGTTGACGCTATGGCTCGTTTCTGAGTTGACGCTATGGCTCGTTTCTGAGTTGACGCTATGGCTCGTTTCTGAGTTGACGCTATGGCTCGTTTCTGAGTTGACGCTATGACTCGTTTCTGAGTTGGCGCTATGACTCGTTTCTAAGTTGACGCTATGGCTCGTTTCTGAGTTGACGCTATGGCTCGTTTCTGAGTTGACGTTATGGCTCGTTTCTGAGTGACGTTATGGCTCGTTTCTGAGTTGACGCTATGGCTCGTTTCTGAGTTGACGTTATGACTCGTTTCTGAGTTGACGCTATGACTCGTTTCTGAGTTGACGCTATGACGCGTTTCTGAGTTGACGCTATGACTCGTTTCTGAGTTGACGCTATGACTCGTTTCTGAGCTGACGCTATGACTCGTTTCTGAGCTGACGCTATGGCTCGTTTCTGAGTTACGCTATGGCTCGTTTCTGAGCTTGACACTCATGACCTGCGTTTCTGAGCTGACGCTATGACTCGTTTCTGGAGCTGGCGCTATGACTCGTTTCTAAGTTGACGCTATGGCTCGTTTCTGAGTTGACGCTCTCGGCCTCGTTTCTGAGTTGACGTTAGCGCTCGTTTCTGAGTTGACGTATGGCTCGTTTCTGAGTTGACGCTATGGCTCGTTTCTGACGTTGACGTTAGTGCGCGACTCGTTTCTGAGCTTGACGCTCCATGACTCGTTTCTGAGTTGACGCTATGACTCAGTTGCTCCTGAGTGACGCTATGACTCGTTTCTGAGCTGACGCATGGACTCGTTTCTGAGTGACGCTCCCGACTGACTCGTTTCTGAGTTGACGCTATGACTCGTTTCTGAGCTGACGCATGGCTCGTTTCTGAGTTGACGCACGTGATCCTCGTTTCTGAGCTGAGCATGCTGTCTAGTGAGCTCTGCTTCTGAGCTGACGCGACTCGTTTAGTAGCTCCGTTTCTGAGTTGACGCTGATGGCTCGTTTCTGAGTTGACGTTATGACTCGTTTCCTGAGTTGACGCTCATGACTCGTTTCTGAGTTGACGCTATGACTCGTTTCTGAGTTGACGCTATGACTCGTTTCTGAGTTTACGCTATGACTCGTTTCTGAGTTGACGTGACTCGTTTCTGAGTTGACGCTATGGCTCGTTTCTGAGTTGACGTTATGACTCGTTTCTGAGTTGACGCTATGACTCGTTTTGAGTTGACGCTATGGCTCGTTTCTGAGTTGACGTGACTCGTTTCTGAGTTGACGCTATGGCTCGTTTCTGAGTTGACGTTATGACTCGTTTCTGAGTTTAGACTATGACTCGTTTCTGAGTTTACACTATGACTCATTTCTGAGTTGACGCTATGACTCGTTTCTGAGTTGACGCTATGACTCGTTTCTGAGTTGATGCTATGCTCGTTTCTGAGTTACCTATGACTCTTTCTGAGTTGACGCTATGACCCGTATCTGAGTTGACGCTATGACTCGTTTCTGAGTTCACGCATGCTCGTTTCTGAGTGACGTTATGACTCGTTTCTGAGTTGACGCTATGGCTCGTTTCTGAGTTGACGCTATGACTCGTTTCTGAGTTGACGCTATGGCTCGTTTCTGAGTTGACGCTATGGCTCGTTTCTGAGTTGACGCTATGACTCTTTCTGAGTTGACGCTATGGCTCGTTTCTGGTTTACACTGTGACTCGTTTCTGAGTTGACGCTATGGCTCGTTTCTGAGTTGACGCTATGGCTCGTTTCTGAGTTGACGCTATGGCTCGTTTCTGAGTTGACGCTATGGCTTAATTGTGAGTTGACGCAATAGTTTATTTTTCAGTTGGCGCAATGGTCTATTTTTGAGTTGACGCAATGGTTTATTTTTGAGTTAATGGCATAACGTGTTCCTGAGTTGATGGTATGACCTCTCAGTGTTACCAATATAATGTTCCTGAGTGAACGTTATGATTTGATTCTGAGCAAACGGTATGGCTTGTTCCTGAGGTAACGATATGACTTATTCCTGAGCTAACGGCACGACTTGATCCGTACGTTACGGTATGACTTGTTCCTGAAGTAACGGCATGACTTGTACCCGAATTAATGGTATTAAGTCTTCACGAGGGACAGTTGTTAATTCCCGAATGAACGGTTCTAATTCTTCCCGAGTAAGTGGTATTTTTTCTTTCTGAGTTTTCGGTATTAATTTATTCAGAGTTACATCTCTAAATTTTTCCAATAGTATGATCTGTTACTGAATAAACGGTATGAATTCCTCTGTATTTATCGCTATGACTTGTTTGTGAGTGTTCGGCATGATTTGTTTCTGAGTTAATGGTATAACGTGTTTCCAAGTGAATGGTATGACATGTTTCCATGGTAAGAATATTTCCTGAGTTGACGCTGACTCGTTTCTGAGTTGACATCACCTTTTTTTTGAGAACCTCATTTCTTAGTTTTATTCCTTGTTTCTGATATAATGGTATGACCTTTCCGTATTACTAGAATTACTTTCCTGACTTAAGGTTATGACTTGTTATGAATGTCAAGGTCTGACTTGTCATTACTGATGATTGTAGATGATTGTAATAACAATAATAATAATATTAATAATAATAATAATAATAATAATAATAATAATAATAATGATAATAATAATAAGCATATACTAATCCCTTTCGAGCAAAGGTCTCCTGCAACAAAACAGGATTACCTCTTGAAAAACATCACATGAGCTATTCTGGTGATTGTTGAAAACTACTTAGCTTCAAAATACTTCCTCGCCGTATAGTTCACATTTTACTTTTGTTTGTCCTCCCCCTATATGCTTGGCAGTACTTAGAATACACACTTATGTAACTGACTATTTTTCCTCTTTGAGTTCCCACTGTTCTTCACTTACTCCACTCACGTCTCATTTTTGGAAGTTCGCTTTCCTTTCCTTATTAGCCCATGTTTTTCGTTTACCCTTTCTGCTCTTCTTCAGTAAACCTGATATTCCTTACTTAACGGTTTCAATTCTTCCCGAATGAACGGTAGCAATTTTTCCTGAGTCAACGGAATCAACTCTCCCTGAATGAACGGAATCAATTATTTCTAAATGAACGGAATCAATTCTTCCGGAGTGAACAGAAACAATTTTTCCTGAGTTAATGTTATCAGTTGTTCTCGAGTTAACAGTATAAATTTTTCCCAAGATAACGGTAAAAGATTTTCCCAAGTTAAGTGTATCAATTCTTCCGGAGTTACGGTTATCAATTTTTCCTGAGTTACGGTTATCAGTTTTCCTGAGTTACGGTTATCAGTTTTTCTGAGTTACGGTTATCAACTATTCCTGAGTTAATATTATCAATTTTCCTGAGTTACAGTTATGTTTCTCCTGAGTAACGCTTATCAGTTTCTCCTGAGAAACGCTTATCAGTTTCTCCTGAGTTACGGTTATCAGTTTCTCCTGAGTTACGGTTATCAATTTCTCCTGAGTTAGGGTTATCAATTTCTCCTGAGTTACGGGTTATCAATTTCTCCTGAGTTAGGGTTATCAATTTCTCCTGAGTTACGGTTATCAATTTCTCCTGAGAGGTTATCAATTTCCTCCTGAGTTAGGTTATCAATTTCTCCTGAGTTACGGTTATCATTGTCAATTTCTCCTGAGTTAGGTTATCAATTTCTCCTGAGTTACGGTTATCAATTTCTCCTGAGTTACGGTTATCAATTTCTCCTGAGTTACGGTTATCAATTTCTCCTGAGTTACGGTTATCAATTTCTCCTGAGTTACGGTTATCAATTTTCCTGAGTTACGGTTATCAATTTTTCCTGAGTTTACGGTTATCAATTTTTCCTGAGTTTCGGTTATCAATTTATCTTGAGTTTCGTTATCAATTTTTCCTGAGTTTCGTTATCAATTTTTCCTGAGTTACGTTTATCACTTTTCATGAGTTACGGTAATCAATTTTCCTGAGATACGGTTAGCAATGTTTCCTGAGTTACGGTTTCAATTGTTCCTGAGTTACGGTTTCAATTTTTCCTGAGTTACGGTTATCAATTTTTCCTGAGTTACGGTTCTCAATTTTTCCTGAGTTACGGTTGTCAATTTTTCTGAGTTACCGTCAATTTTTCTGGTTACGGTTCTCAATTTTCCTGAGTTCGTTCTCAATTTTCCTGAGTTACGGTTCTGAATTTTCCTGAGATACGGTTAGCAATGTTTCCTGAGATACGGTTAGCAATGTTTCCTGAGTTACGGTGATAAATTTTTCCTGAGTTACGGTTCTCAATTTTTTCCTGAGTTACGGTTATCAATTTTTTCTGTGTTACGGTTATCAATTTTCCTGAGTTACGGTTCTCAATGTTTCCTGAGTTACGGTTCTCAATGTTTCCTGAGTTACGGTTCTCAATTTTTCCTGAGTTACGGTTATCAATTTTTCCTGAGTTACGGTTATCAATTTTTCCTGAGTTACGGTTATCAATTTTTCCTGAGTTACGGTTATCAATTTTTCCTGAGTTACGGTTATCAATTTTTCCCTGAGTTACGGTTATCAATTTTTCTTGAGTTACGGTTATCAATTTTTCCTGAGTTACGGATATCGGATATCAATTTTCCCTGAGACACGGTTATCAATTTCCCCGAGATACGCTTATCAATTTTTCCTGAGTTACGGTCATCAATTTTTCCTGACATGCGGTTATCAATTTTTCTTGATTTACAGTTATCAATTTTTCCTGATTTACGGTTTTAAATCTTCTGGAGGGATCGGTATTTTTTTCCAATAATGGTTCTGAAATGAATCGTATTTATTCCTACCGAGGAACGGATTTTTCTTAGTTAACGGGAATATTTCTGGAGGTGACAGTATTAATTCTCCTGAGTTGACGATTAGAATTCATCGTGAGTTGACGGTGAGAATTCATCGTGAGTTGACGGTGAGAATTCCTCCTGAGTTGACGGTGAGAATTCCTCCTGAGTTGACGGTGAGAATTCCTCCTGAGTTGACGGTGAGAATTCCTCCTGAGTTGACGGTGAGAATTCCTCCTGAGTTGACGGTGAGAATTCCTCCTGAGTTGACGGTGAGAATTCCTCCTGAGTTGACGGTGAGAATTCCTCCTGAGTTGACGGTGAGAATTCCTCCTGAGTTGACGGGACGAATTTCTCCTGAGTTGACGGTAGAATTCTTCCTGAGTTGACGGTATGAATTTTTCCTGAGTTGACGGTATGAATTTTTGGCTGAGTTGCGGTACGAAGTTTTGCTGAGTTGACGGTACGAATTTTGACTGAGTTGTCGGTACGAAGTTTTGCTGAGTTGACGGTACGAAGTTTTCCTGAGTTGACGGTACGAATTTTTCTTGAGTTGACGGTATCGATTCTTCCTGTTTGAACCGTATGAATATTTCTTGTTTGAACCGTATGAATACTTCTGGTTTTAACTGCGCGAATGCTTGTTGTTTCAACGGCGTGTAGCTTCTTGAGTTAACGGTTTTTTTAACGGTATGATTGACTTGTTTCTGAATTAATGGTATTATTGGTTTTTGAGTTAATGGTATGACTTGTTTTTAATTTTTTATATGACTGGTTCCGGAGTTATTATACTACTTTCTTCTGAGTTAGTGGTATGACTCGCGATTTTGTGATAATGGTGTGAATTATCGTGAGTTAACAGTATGTCTTGTTCCTGAGTTCAGTATGAATTCCTCTTGTGTTAACGCTTTATCTTGTTTCCGCATTTACCCAATGACTCCTTTCTGACTTGACGCTACGACTCATTTCTGAGATGCGGCTATGACTCTTTTATGAGTTGACGGCATGATTTGTCTCTAAGTCAATGGCGTAACTTGTGTCTGAGTTAATGATAAGCTTTGTTTCAGATACAATGGTATGACTAGTTTCCTTATTACCAGAGTTCTTGGTATGGCTTTTCCTTTTAAAATTGACGTTCCTGAGTTAACGGTGGGACTTGTTCGGAATTATATCTTCCTGAGTTGACGGTGTGTATGCTTCCTGAGTTAACTGTATGACTTGTTCCTGAATTAAGGATATACTGTTCTTGAGTTAACGGATGTTGTTCTTGAGTTAACGTTTTGTTCCTGAGTTAACGTTTATTGTTCCTGAGTTAACATTAATTTTTGTTTTTTTAATTGAGTTAGTTAACAGCATTGAGTTGACGGTGTGACTATTTCTTCCTTAACGAAACTGTTTCAGTTTCACAGTCGCATACCAATGTTATTCCAATGGGGTGTCAACATAAGACCTCAGAATGAATTGCAATATAAGTGAAGGATTTCTTCATTTTTTAGAACTAGTAATAAGTAGAGTAAATAATATAATGCAATCATTTTCAACGATTTTTTAATTTTCTGTTTTTGAGTTATGGCAAGGGCCCATGTATTTTGAACATTATCTTTTCTTGCGGTCTTTTCCACATGAACAAGAGTGGTGTGATGTGTTTGAGTTAATGGTACATTTTGTTTAAGAATTAATGGTATGGATTGAGTCAAAGGTATGATTATATATGAGTTAAGGAAGTGTTTCTATGAGTTGAGGGTGTGTTTATATGAGTTAAGGGTGTATTTTGTTTATAAGTTAATGGTATGCTTTGTTTATGAGTTAATGATAGAAATAACGAGGATTTTTCAAGGCCGCCACTACGTTCTGAATTTTCTTTAGTTTCGTTTGTTCTTTAGACTGTGATGAATAAATATACGTATACATCTTCCATTTTGTAATACTTTTATTCTTCGTTTTTCCTCCACCTTGTTTCTTTTTCATGGCAAACTTTCTGAGTTCTCTAGATACGTGTGATCCCTCTCGTAATTCAAACGTCCCTACGATGATGCTTTAGATCTCTTCTCGCTAATCTGTAATTTCATTGGGAGGGTTGAGGGTAAATCTTACTTTTAGGGATAAAGTCATTATCTTTCTCGAGTACTGAAACTAGGTGTTCAGTAAAAGAGGCCTTTTAAAATTGACAGACGTCCCTAAAGAAAGCATCATTTTTATTAAAAACCAGTAAACTGCCATAAAGACTGACGGCCCGTGGTGCTGTGGTCACCTTTCGCCCCTGGGCACCCGGGTCAAGTCTACTCACTCTATGTGGGAATTGTGGTAGATGAAACGGGTTTGCGTCAGGTTTCCTCGGGGTTCTCCCGTTTCTCCTGCCATGCATTCCACCTCATCTCCATCATCATGTATCACTATCTTATCGCCACTTCATTACTCTCACTCGTACATCATCTCGAAATTCAAAGGGGTTATGTAGTCGTTGGTCCGAGTTACTCGGCTGCAGAACTCGCGCCTCTGACAGGAACCCTGCACATCACTCCATAAACGCAAGAGAGACATAATTTTCCTACTCATAAGAGATCAGATGAAAGTTGATGTCATTGCATTAAATATTAGCGTTAGCTCTTTCTCAACAGTAATTGCTAATTGGTTGTCCGCCTATACAAATAGACATAATCATGAAAATAAATAAAAATCCACAATAAACTAAATACAATATGAACTACTTTACAATGTGAAAAAGAAATTAACTCTGAGAAAAATTAATTCTGAGAAATTAATTCTGAGAATCCGTCCTGCTGTGCAAGCAGTGGGGAATATAGAGGTACAGAAGAACTGTATGTTGTCAAAGAGTGTATAAGTTGTATTGCAGGGAAGCGAGTGGCAGGACAAGGAGTAACCAAGTTGTCCTGGAAAGGTGGTGAAAGGCACGAGGTAGGGGTGAGCAAAATTGTAACCAGAGAGTACATTTTGCGTTTACCTTCCTCGCCGTCCCCTTCACCTCTTTTCAGGAAATAATAACATGACTTCGTACTTTCACCCACCTCCCTACAGTTTATTTATTTATTTATTTATTTATTTATTTATTTATTTATTTATTTATTTATTTATTTATTTATTTATTTATTTATTTATTTATTTATTTATTTATTTATTTATTTATTTATTTATTTATTTATTTATTTATTTATTTATTTATTTATTTATTTATTTATTTATTTATTTATTTATTTATTTATTTATTTATTTATTTATTTATTTATTTATTTATTTATTATTATTCTTTCTTTTCTTGTACGCTCTCTCCCGTAATTGACAATCACTTCGAAGTTGGTCTAAATCCCTCGGGATTTTCACGTGAGCACACCGACCAGTACAATGTGCGCCATGCGTATTATTGGCTACGCATGAATGCGATTGTTTGTATTCTTCTTCTTACTTCAATGGTTGTTGGACTTTCCTTTTCTGTGTTTTGTTCTTTTTTGTTTTTGTTTTTAAGCAAGTCTGATTTCCGGACATGGTTATTCTGCCATTATTGCGTCCAGGATCTCCATCCTCCTTTTAATTTCACTCATTCGACCATCATCCCTTCGACCAATATTGTGAAACATTTGATATGCTTTAGTTGGTGACTCACCATTCTTGCTTTTCTCAATTTACTTCGAATTTTCTTTTTTTTTTTTTTTTTTTCATTTTCTCTCGTTAACTCTTGCTTTTCCGCACTTAGTCCAAGAAATACTGGTACAGTAAAAGCAATCTTCCAGGTTCCAATAAGGTTTATGTGTTAAAAATTCAACCCGTGACAAATCGCCTTAAACAATATAATGATCAATGAAAGAAACCCGACATTCTGATAGGGAGTGATGATGGGTCGAAGAGGCACAGTCCGAAGATGATGTAGCGGCGAGGAGTCCGAAGAGGCCAACAGGATTAAGGCCTATTCCCACGGAGTACCAGCTGCAATACCTTAACCGCGTAGAAAAAAACTTTCACTGCGCGTGTTCTAACATTTTGATAAGACCATTATTTTCGTCTAATATATCTAACAAATATTTGTTATTAATTAAAAATCAATGTTAAAGTAAACTCGTAAAATTAAGAACAATGCACAAAGCAGAACACATAACCAAACGTAAATCTAAAACTACTAAAGCACTACTGCAGTGTAACTTCGACTGCGTCAGTGTGGCGTCCTCATCGGTTGTGATTTTAATTCTAGAACCTACAATTATAAAATTCAAATTAAACCTGTAAAATGTTGAGTAATTAAAAATGTATCAGATTAACATCTGAATATATTTGTTTCAAATGTTACAAACTTCTAGGACATGTAGAATGGTCAAAATTATAGCTTTTTATCAGTGAACATAGAAGTGGGAATTACTTGTAACGGAGTTACACGTGATACCCAAGCGTTGCATTACAATGCAAAGGGATTTCATTTACCAGCCGAAGAACTGTGCATGTTGTCCTAAAACTGTGTTCCTGAAATGTCCTAAGTAAGGAGTCACAAAATATAATAATAATAATAGTGACAATTCTGACAATAATAATTGTGACGAAGATACACAATTGTCTTTAAATAAGTACAATTCACTTTGCCAATGTTGAGTACACCCATTACCAGTTGTGTGCATAACCAGTTGTCTAAGTATCAGATGATGTCAACAACACCACAGTTCCAACAAAAGAATATTCAGTTCGCTATAATCGCCAAATCTCTCAAACAGTCACGACACGTAGGCTAACTCTCTCCAAATGACTCTGGCGATGCGATCGCTCTGGTGCTCACAGCCCCTTTTCTACGCCGGTGACGCCACACCCGCACTCGCCCCACAGGGCGGCACCCGTTAAGGTTCGCACTCCGCTAAGCCCGCTCCACAATACCTCGTAAACGGGAACGTAAAGAAAGTTGAAAGACGGACATCTCAGTCTCATCTCTCGTCTACCTGCATTTTGAGGGTCTGAAAAAGATGTTAGCAACATGTAGTGCCTGTCAAATCTCGTATGAAATTCAAGGGGGGGGGGGGTGGAGCCATTTACTATACGTAGTAGTTTTTGCATTTTTCATTCCAATGTTTAGACAGATGCCAAAACAAAGAGTGTACAGCATAGCTAGAAGACAACAACAAAGAACAAACAGCGTAGATAGAAGTACTTTGGTTTCGGGAACTGTTTCTTGAAGTTCTCTTTTTGCCGCTACAGATACACAGCGCTATTCCACTTTCGTTGGCGTTTGTTGTGGAGCGCACGTTACCTGGCGTTGCCGTTCCCGTTCGCGGACTACTGTGGAGCGGCCTTTAAGGTGCCTGCTTTGTCGGCCTGGGATGCCCCGACCGCGCGCGGCCCATTTAAATATCCCACATATACATGACAGTATCTTTTAGGGGTGGCTGCCACATGTGTACCTTCGTGGTATACAATTTCCAACTATATAATCATTGGCAGCTACCTTCGGCTTCTCTACATGCCCAGGAAGATTGTATTATTTGTTCTGTGACACCTGTAGATAAAACTACTTGTTCGGTAAAAGGTTGGTTGTCGGTGCTTCCGGGCAATTTCCTTGATGTTCCACGTGTTCTGTATCGATATGAGCAGATGCTCGTCGTGGAGGATGGCGTTGGGATGCCCCAAGGTGCTTCCGGAGAGTTCCTACGCCCTGAGAGAGGCTCTGTTCTCGTCGGCTCGAGGCAGCTTTACCTTCAGGACCGTTTTCTAAGCGGTGCACTTAAAAGCCGACGGGATAGACCTTTGTCAAACCGTATACTACCTCATTCACATAAAGATTTTTCAGATGTTGTGTACTGGACAATCGTACGTGGTCGTGAGTGTGGTGGAATGGTCGCATGTGTGTGGTGTTTGTGTTCGTGTATTATATGTGTGATATATGTGGTCGTGTGAGTGTGTGTGTGGTGAATGTGATCATGTGGATGTGTGATTAGTTGCTAAGGAATTACTACATAGCTAATTGTAACTGTATATCAACTGTATCTTGAACATTCACGATACCACTATTAGATCTGGTGGTCGATTTGAATACATACATCCAAATTCTTCGACAAAAAAATAGCATCTTATAAAAAGAGGGAAAAAACTGTTTTCAAGAAGGAAATCAATACACGATAGAAACTGCTGTCCTGCTGCGCGAGAAATTTTGATGTCTCATTATAAATAGGTCATCTAATATTACAAAGCAACTCATACTAAGAACACTTACGTATATTGTCTCATAATTTTTAAAAATTTGTTTTTTTAAAACATTAAAAATCGCGCTACACAGTTATTTTTTCATCCTTCTCTATCTTTTTAATTCACACGTTGCATACTTCGATATATAATTCCCTTTTTGATTAAATAAAACTAAATTTACCGCGCACAATTCAACCTAAGATTTTTCTTCGTATAATAAATACTGTTGCTCTCTATAGCATCTAGGAGTGAATTTCTTGAACTAATTGCAGACGATTTTAGTTGTGAACAAGTGACGTGAATCTCACTGGGAGAGCTCAAAATTTCTGGCATTCTTGGATAATTAAGAGATAATTTTTGTCTAATTAGTGTTGCAGAGTAGAAGAAATAAAATATTAATCTAATAATGTGCACTCCTTACCCAAAACATTACTCACAACGTACTTGGAAAAGTTAAAATAAAAGTTCAATGAATTTATTGTACAAGTGCAAAATTAAGCATTAGCTTCAAGCAAAAATTACTGTTGCAAAAAATACCTTTCCTAATCCGATCAGTGCTTTCTCTCCATCGTGTGACATATTCCTGGTACAGCACCCGTACAGATGTTAATGAAAGCATTATTTTAATATTTTTTTAACTTATCTGGTAAAAAATCGTTACATTTACAGGTCTGCGCGAACCTCATCGGAAGAAACAAAATTCCATTCAAAATTTAAAAATTTAGTTTTTCTCTACGGAAATACAAATAATTTCTTGATATGTGACCTCAAATAAACAACTAAATACAAATAGTAACTTCAACTTATTATAATTATAAATTATAATTATAATTATAAATATCTAAATACAAAGTTGAAACAATTACTTATCAATAAATATATGAATAAGCGTCCAGAAGCTTTAATAAATCGATTACCTTTAATCACATTACTCTTTTGGGCTACAGCAAATAGTGAACGAAGAGTATTGTTTTTAAAGTAAGAGAACAAATGCATATGTAAATTAAGAGAACAAATGCAACGCTTGCCTAATAATAATAATAATAATAATAATAATAATAATAATAATAATAATAATAATAATAATAATAATAATAAAAAAAATTTTGCACGGCAAAGGAAGGAAGAAATATGGGAACAAAGAAAGGCTGAAAAACACATCTGAGTACTTTGGGTAGTTCCAATTGGGCTT
This sequence comes from Teleogryllus oceanicus, assembly GCA_964035755.1. Taxonomy (NCBI): domain Eukaryota; kingdom Metazoa; phylum Arthropoda; class Insecta; order Orthoptera; family Gryllidae; genus Teleogryllus; species Teleogryllus oceanicus. Next base: position 323,720,165 of record CAXIVR010000001.1, on the reverse strand, counting down.
ATTCACAAGAAGAAGAATAAAAATGTTAATTACCGGCCCGGAAGAAATGAAATACACCATGATATGACTGACCATTACATAAAAAGAGAAAATTAAAAAAAAAAGAAAATTATAATTATCGTCTACTACGTTTTGTTTTTTGTTTTTTTATTTAGGGATATGCTTATGTATGTACTAATTTTTCTTCAGTTTGTTTTTGTTTTAAGATAAATTCCGACGTATACAATATCTCATTAAGAATGGAATTGTGAGAATCAAAAGATACTTCAGACTGAATTGGACAATATCTGATACTGGTTTATTAATCACGACACAGACGAATTTATAGTGTACCTGGCCACCTTTAAACATTTGTTTTCCTTTCTCAAATTTTTCTTAAGAAATAATGTATTTTAAGTAATTTGCAAGTTAATTGTTTACTGGTTCCCTCTCTTCGCACGCCTATAGGCATAAGTAACACTAGTCTGTGAAACTGTGTTAAACACACCCAATATTATTTCCTAAGCCTCCGAGGTCCTCAAGAAGTATCTAGAATCTAGGGAATATAAAACTGCATTTCCCAACCATCGCGTTTCATTTTACCAGGAGCATTAAATTTAGGGGTTTCCAGGTCAATTATGATTTTCCATTATTACTTTTCAAGCTAGCGTCACCATCCATCTCCATGTTCTGTGTACCATGGCAACAGTGTAACTTTCGCGTAGGTGTGTATGTGAGGTGGGGAACATTGGCGGTGATTGTGGCGGCAGCAGCCAAGAGATGGGGTCGGTGGAGGGGGGCTACCAAACGGCTTAAATCAAATGTCTCCGCAATATGATTACGAAAGGCGCGTACGCGTATTCGCGGTTGCTTCTGTAGCCTTGCAAACTGGAATTCAGGTAATATTTAATGGGACTAGTATTTTAAAAAATTGAAGGAAAGATTTTTTAAAATTAAATTCAGTTTTGGTAATTACTATTTATGACTTCATTAATTTCAGTGTGTGTGTTTAAAGACATAAACAGTCTGATAATAAAATTAAACATATATTTAAAAATCTTCCTACTATTACATAATTTTCTATTAGAAGTAGTTTTAATTCTGAGGCGTTTAAAACACGATATTTAAAAAATTGTGAAACACATTTTTGATTGTTCGTTTTTTTATACCAATACCTTCGCAAGGAACTCCCCTTCCACTTCCTTTGGATGGACTTCTCATACCTGTTGATGGACCTTTACATTTAGATATCAAATAGCCAGGGAGATTCACAGAATTATCTGAGGGGGGAAATTGATATAAATTTGAATATTTTACGTATTCATTAATACAGCTCTAGATCTTTTCAGTCGATACTAATACAAAAATTGGAGTTCCCTAATAAACAAGTGCTATTAAGTTAATTACATAAAATACGTTTTCACAAGGTATTTATTTTACTCATACATATAAATATAATAAATGTTTGTCACTGACTACGAGTTCCATGTTCCATATATATATACAGTCTTCCATGACTAAAAATGTGTAAGAAACTGCTCTAGATATTTACGTGTTTCTTTCGTTGGTTGTATTTCTAGTTTATGATATGTGGAAGTTTACTCTGAGTTACAAGATTACACATTTATACTAATTACGTGTGAAGTCTTGCTTCTGTAGATTAGCGGTTCAGTTGTAAAAACGCTGTTATGATACCGAATGGTGAGTGAATGAGGTGGGTGTTCATTATGTTATGACGTATGCGAGATTTCAGTATAAAAGAACATGCATCGACGTCACATCGGTGTCTCATCAGAGAGTGAGTATTGGAATTTTCTCGTCGTCTGCACGGTTTGGATTTACATGAAATGTCGTCTTTGAGTTGACAAAAATTCCACTTACTTTATATCCATGACCTTCCGTAAAGAAATGTGCTTGTGTGTGAGGGCGGTCACACACACAATCATTTCTGACATTAGGCAGTATAATTTCTGTCAATATATCAAAATTTCATAATTTTCCTTAAGTCGCTTTCCTTTCAGTATTTGTTTCTTTATTGTAGACTGTAGGCACTTCAAACCGCGCCCGCACGAGCCACTTGCCAGCCTGGGGAGCCCAAGACTCGTACGGGCACGGGCAACTTCTCCTCACTCCACACTCATTTCCCCTTAAAATCCAGAAAGGGGTGTACATTCTCAAGATGAAGCGGCGAGGCGGCGAATAGTGGCTTCATACGAAAATATGTTTGCCAGATTTTTTTTCTATCAAATAACCGAGAGTTGTATTATGTTTATATTCTGCACTACTTATTATTATTTGATATCTATTTTCTTACTGAATTCCCCCTTATATAAACATCTTTGCTAAATCACAGGAATATGTTTGAATTGCGGATTATTTATTTGTTTTGGATTTGCGTTATGTTATTAAATTATTCAGTTATTGCATGTAGCAATAATGTGAAATAATTTAACATGTTAACATAATGTAACATAAGTTCTCGCTTGCGAACGAACAGCACTTTCAACTGGCAAGAGCATTTGTCTGTTAAACCTTCTTTCCTGAACGAGGAATGTTTATGCTTTTATAGCCTCTTAAATAAACAGGATTGCAAAATCAAGATTATTTTTATTCAATTTCTTAATTTTACTCTCAACTGAGATTGATGAGAGGTATAATGATGATCAAGTATGATGAGAGTATGTATTATTTCATTTTAATGGATCAATTCTTGGTCTTAAAGAGAAAATGGGAATTAATATAGCCAAATTTGTGACAATAACTGTCACGTAAGTTATCCCAAAGCCTGTCATAGGCCTGGTATCCAGTGACGTACCGTCACTCCGGAGGGATTTGGACAATCCTTACTTTTAAATGTCGCGCCAATTTCTCTGGACGCAGTGCCCGCGAACTGTTGTCAGTTTGTTACCTTGCCCGCAACCTTAGCATGCCTGCTTTAAACTTTCATTAGTCATTTCGTCTGTGAGGATTGCATAACTTTGAAAATTCAATGCCAGTATCAATTAATTGTTAAAAATATGTATAAAACGTAAAACAAGTTATTGGAATAAGTCACTAAGTACCTGTTTTTTTAAATTTATTATACAATAGCATTTGCAAATGGGAATTCTGTTCACGATATTTTGCAATATATGGGCAGTATTAATCCCATTATTTCAATGAAAAAGTTTGCTCAATTTTGACGATATTGTGGAAACGTTTAAAGTCTTTTTCCGTTTTTCACTTATATTTATATGTTTTCGTTTCATGGAACGCAAGCTCGGTTGGGAAAGTCTATGACAATGTAGATGCTCTTATTTGGGAGATTCATAGTTTTATTATAGTCTCACATTTCGCCTTTGATAATGTGATTCGTTGTATTCGCAATTGCATCAGATTTAGTACTTAGAAGTACTTCTAAAGAAACATTCAAGGGAAAACGAAAGAGCAAGAGCACTTCTTTTTACTCCAAACACCCGCCCAGTTTGCGTTCACCTATCACTTTTGTTGCCGAGAGCCTATAAAGTTTGCATAGCAAAGTAGTTTTAGTGTTGTCTGTTTAGAGATAAATGTAGATGCCATGAAAAATACATTCGCTTTTGTGGGAAGGGGTTGCAATAACAATGACAAATACGAACTAGGGGTTAATAAAAATTTCAACGTTATCACTATATTTTTGTAAAAATTATTTTTTATTAGTTACATGTAATATTTTATCTTATTTATTTTTTTAATATTAATTATGTTATTTAGTTGTATGTTAACATTGAACTTAATCAAAGTGCTATTTATCAATGCATCTTACATATTACTTTCAAAAATTGTATTATTATTTAATAAAATTTCATCAAAATTTTTATGAAGTTACATTTAACTGAGAAAAGGGGGATTGAAATGGAATGTTTATTTGAGTGGGATTTTTAAGTGTTGTTACAATGGGGAGGAGGGAGTAAAAATATGAAATTTGCGAACGTATTTCTTGAATTAGATATAAATGAAGATCATTGTGCTTCCATTCCCCTAGTGTAAAGACTTAGGCTCAATATGCTAGGTCTCTTTTACAGTATTTGTGACTATTTCGTATCATGTCGCTTTTCATTGTTTACGTTGCAGGTCACACAAGCTTGGAAGTTCCATATGACCAGTTAAAATATCAGTTCTCGGTTTTGTAACGTCTACTTTTTGAGCAAAACGACTTCGTAATTAGGCATACAGCTATTCTTATCCAACAATTCAATTTCCTTCGGTCGAATGAACAAATTCAATAATTCATTATGGTATTGCAATATTATTAATCAGCTGTCTTCCCTGAATACGGTTCCCGTTTCTGTTTGGTCGTCTGTGTTCTGAAATATCTTCTGTACTGGCATGTAAAAAAAAGATATACATAGGTACTCCCAACTACATTTCAATCGGTCGGATGAAGAAAAGTAATAGAAGAATGCTTTCAGTTATTGTCAAGTTTCTTCTGCTCTGAATTCTGTTCTCTTTTTTGTTGGTCGCCAATGTTATATAGTATACTCTGCATTTTCAGGTAAAAAGTCATGTAGAAATTAAATACTCATTGTATATTTTAATCGATTGGATTGCAATTAAAAAACACATTTCCTTAATGTCTTCGTTGCTTAACGTCAACTGTCATCTTCTCGTAATAAGGCTTCACTTTTCTGTTGGTCATCTATGTTTTATAGTGTACTTTCTGGTAAAAGCGACATAATATGAAATAAAACATAGCAAGTTGCGCGGCCGGGAAGTAATTATTGTAGTAGGAACTTGTTTATAAAATTCCAAATATGTAATAATTCACTTTCCGGCTTTGTAAAGTAAATGTTACTGATGTGATCGGGCAAGTTTAGAGTGTGCGAGAGTGATCGTAGCTTGTATTGCAGCCTACTGTAAAAAAAATTGTTGTAGTCTCAGATCTGTGAATTAACCTTGTTCCTTAACATAAAACCAATCCTCAAAAATTACTTAACGTGATAAAAAATGAGAAACATAAAAATACAACAATAATACGTGGGACATCCATTAAGAAACAACAGACGCGGAAACTCAAGAATTGTCAAACTCGAGTGTAGCTGCGCGTAAGGTCCACTGTAATTGTATGAAAGTAAAATAACACATTAGCCCACAAAACCTAATGCCAAAATTGCATCTTCCCATGAAAAGCGACAGAATCACCTTAAGACAATCATTAAATAGTTCATAAAATCATCATTCATGAAACGAGGATAAATCATCCCAAAATGACAATGTACATGTAACAATCGCGTAATAATTAAAATGTTAAATTGTAGGAAGGTTGGACCTACTTTTAAAAGAATGTGAGAGAGTTATAATATTTCATTAAAAAACATCATTTTACGAGGAAAACTTCATCTCAAAGCCGGCAGCTTCTCTAAGTTGACATACAAGTCTTACTAATAGAACAGGTCGAAACTTATCTGAAAAAAAATGTTGAATGGGTTCAAAGCATGGTAGTTATGTCTGCCATATCCTTTGAGAGGATAAACCACCTCCAAATTTGTAATGATACTACATGTAAAAGAACTTTCCTAATGCACACAATAAAAAATTAAAACAGAAAAGGGAGATTTTGATTACTAAAAGGACATAATTTTCTATATAAACTGAAGAAAACTGAACAAACATCGCAATCAAAATATAATCAGAAAGCTATAACACATTACAATAATTTTAATCATATATAAGCATTTCAAAATACCCACGTAAATGAGATGTTCGAACGCTGAGTAAGAATTTTACTCGAGCGAATATTAAAAATGAGTATAAATTGTAGTTATTTTGCTAAATTTAACAAAGGTGTTTGGTTTAATATATTTTATTTTTCAAAATATGTTTTTGATTTTCATACTTCATATCCTGTTCAAATTCAAAATTTAAAGAAACTAGGAAATTTCTTCAACAATTTACTGACAAATATTGATGTTTGTGTATCTGGATATAAACGCAATTTCAAAAGCTTTAAATCATTCTTGTATTGCATTAGATTTGCTAAACCAATGCGTAGCGTTTCGTTCAGCTGTACTGTTCTAGACGCATTGTTTTCAGTTTTGAAATTTCAGCGGGAAAATGTATTAGATTTGTCATTATGAAGCCATTAAATCTCTGGTGATATTCAGAATACAAGTAAGGAAGTAGTTACAAGTAAGGAAGCAGTTTTAGTCAAGGTACACCGAGTTTACCATAGAATAAAAAAAATCATTGTAAGTATCTCCAATGCCTCAGCACGGTGAAGTATTCAAACTAAAAAATTTCAACATTTTCTAACAATTTATAGCATAGAACTAGGCAGTATGACTGGCCTTCATCCTTCCCATGAAATATATCGATAAATACAACAATGCTAACAGCAGAAAATGAGTTTTACATTATTTCTAGAAAGATTTACCCAAATGGGAAAAAATAACAACGTTGAATTAAACCACGGTTGAAAAATACAGCTGTCAATTTACTTCTTGTGAAGTTAGTCCAAAAATAAATCCTTTACAAATATTAATTTTGCTTATAATAATAATTTTTCAAGGCGCTCATTAAAGGTAACAGACACCTAACCCAAGTTCTTGTAATTAGGCGTTGTCTTCCGAACTAAGCTGCCTCATTCTGAGAATCGCCAACCTGTGCGAATTCGGACACCTTGAATTTGTAGCAAAATGTTTCGATACTTTTGCTACTAGCAGATAAAATTTGCTTTTTCTTTTATTGCAGTTTAGGACCACGGCTTGTTATAACATCGATCAATGTTTAAGTTCTCCAACGTTGTTGTGTCCATTTACTGTGAAATGGAGAGAGATGCGCGATATCTTCTGGTATTCTGTGCACATACTGCAGCCAATTAGATTTGTCCTCGACAGCCACACTCAGTTATGTTTCCTTCAGTGTTTTTCAGTTTAATGAAACCCTATGCAATCTGTACAATCTTCTCTTGAATATTCAAGATCTTTTTCTGATTTGCCTATATCAATATAGTCTCTTTTTAAATCAGCCATCAATTTTCTGCAAAATTATTATTATTTGTATAATATTAAATTTCCTTTATTGGTTAGTTTATTCTGCAAGAGTTTGCTTGACTTTGCCATTTTTTTCTTCGAGAATTTCATGTAATACTAATTGAGAAAAAAAGTGCCTTATGACATGAACAAAGAATTTCATTGGCAGTTTGCAATTAGGAGTAACGTTTCTAGCGCCATTTTTAAAATATCTGTTGATGGTTTTCTAATTCCATATATTTTTATTTTTGTTCACTTCCGTACTTATTAATTACATCATGGTACCATTAATGTAAATAATGGTTGCAGTTTTGTTTATGTTAAAAAAATCATTAGTGCAGACAGTTTGAGTCATCAGGCCCCGCATTAATCTCTTTTCCGCTGACACTTGAATCCTCAGCAGAAGCGCCCCCGGGGTACCACCGCAGTGACTAAGAACAGGTATTTCAGATGCTAGAATTAGGTCGGAAATGTCCGCTGTGGTCTGCGTGTCACTCGCCACACCTAGGCTAGAGCCGATCGCACCCGAGTATCTCCCGTCCCCTCCCCAACCCTCTCGACGGACGGACTCGACATGCAGCGGGCTACACCGGTGGGCCACAGATAATTAAATGCTGGGTCAGGGCATGCACTGTCTTGAGAAGACCTGCCTTAGTGGAAATGCTTTTAAGGAAACGGTCGAAATTGCTTTTATTCGTTTAACGTCTCTTATCTCGTTTAATTGTAGTAGTATTCTGACCTATTGTTAGTATCTTACTGTGAACTTGTAGTAGACTCTGTTTTAATAAATGGCCAGAATACCATTACAATGTCAATAATTTTGTTCCTATTCAATTAAATCACATGTGTATGTCCTCACGGCTGTGTTGTTTTCACTGGGAATAATATTTACTCAAAGAATTGGAATTATGTGTTTTGATCCATTCATTCCTTTAAATAGTACTTCCCTATCATGCATCACCAGTATGACAACTATTGCCATGCTACCTTGAAAATTTCACTTGTGTTACGAAAGTCCACCGGTCTTCATTTTCTCCCGGTTTGCGTTGTCGAGCAGGACCTATTTTTGAAAGCAGCTAGTTTTTCAGTGCATATTGTTTAGTCTCCTCGCTTCGCTGCATCTCTTGAAAACGTTTTATCGCTGCATATCGACTTCTTTTGAATACCATATACTAGGAACGTTTATTTACATATTCGTCATTGACATTTCCACACTATCATTTAGTTCGACTTATTACCTTGCACTTTGTGAAAACACTTAAATATTGAATTTTAAAATAAAAAGGATGTTAAGTTATAATTTAAATGTTTTAATGTTTGCGTTTGAAGTTCTTGGCTCAGGATCAAAAAACGCAAATCATTAATAAAATAATTATTTTTTTTTTATTATTTGAACAAAAAATAATTGACTTAAATTATTAGGCGGTAGTCACAGAAATCTACCAGAAAATTATGGCATGTGAATCTCTCTATACACTTCACTAATATGCATAAACACATAATTAAAGACATTTAAATAACTGACACATTCACATCCATAATATTGCTGATAACGCAGTACAAGAAGTTTTATTTTACTCTAAAATAAAACTTCTTACTTGTACAATATTTCATTACTCATTACAATACTCATTTCATAGCACAAACAAGACAGAAGGCTAGATCAAATTTAGCTCTCGCTGTCTGGAGAATTCCAAGCGGTCATTAGGACTGCTCTTCCGCCCGCCCACACGAACACAGTCCATTACACCGCTACACTCCTCTCGCCTTCTAGCGCAAAAAGAAGGTATCACTAGAAACAGGAGAATTGGATTTAGGTCAGAGCCTTCTTTTAGGCTTAATAATCCTTTACATATAGTAAGTAAAATTTGCAACATGAGACAGCCAGCTTTACTTCCCCTTCACAGTAAAGCGTACGTAGGATTTTTTCGCCCTTAAAAATCCACGGCTTTGAACGGGTTTGAATCCGCAAAGTTGGCTATCATTAGTCCGCTACGCAAACCATTACATACCGACTTTGAAAGTAACGATATTACAGTCTCCAAATGGTTGTTCGATGAAAAATGCTCGATGAAAACCTCTAATCGAATTACTTATCATATCCGGTCTTAGAATTACTAACGCCGATTCCGTTCAATCATTTCATCTGGATAATTTCAGAAACCTCCACTCTAAAACAGCCTGTCAATCCATAATTTTCAAAATTATTAATTTTTAAAATATCGTTTCCAAAATATTATGTAACATTTGGTCTAAAAGCAATGTCCGGCATTGGGTTCGCCATCTTCAATTTTACTTCTTTGACTTTGTAATAATCTACACTAAAAACTTAATTACACCTAAATTCCTATCAAGCTTTACGTTTTTGCAGAATATGGTTACACGATGTTCTCCATTTTTGATTCGTCATCTTATTTTTACTTAAATTCGAACTTTGAAATTCACAATACATTAAAATTAATCTTTATTATGCTCAGAATTTACTTGTCGATGGTATCTGAGAGCTTACACGTCTGAAATAGATATTTTTTTATCGAAATTCTTATTTTTTGAAACAATAAATTGTATTCGGAATCGCTCTCAATATGCCTTAGAGTAATAGAAACTATTAAGAAAAAAATATTTCAGCCGAATCTGTGATGGTAAACCCAAGGTATTGCCTTATATCTACCCTACCTATTTTACTGAATTGTCCATGGGCTGGTCCAAAGACATTCAAGGGATATGCAGCCGGAACCCCGCTCCAAAACCTTTGAATCTCAAGAGGACTAAGAAACCTACTTTTTTATAAAATTTTAAAATATTTTTATTATAATTTTAATATTTTATTCATTATTCTTTTTGTATTCTTAAAAATCACGTGCCTATGATTTTAGGGCCTAGGCATTGATACCCCGGGTACTCTATTGGGGTGAAATTGACCCCATGGTACTTGTAACTATCTTCCTGGCATCACAAGAGAATTGAAATGTCAATCCCCTTGAATAATTTAAATTTTTAACTTTCAGGTTTGTGGGTTTGGGGACGTGTTTGGTAAACGCGCTATCCCACCCTTATCCACGAACAACGACAATGCTACCTCAAAACCTTAGACTCTGATTTAATAATTTTAATTAGCGTTATCGTATTAATAACATTGATATTAAATGTTTCTAATTTTAATATTTGCCTTGGACGTATCAGAATATATTCTATTTAGTGTTTTCAATTCGAGAAATAAAACTAAAAATATTTTTTTAAACAAACGATTAAAATTGGTACCACAAAATTTTTATTCAGTATAGTTTAATATTTAACTTATTCCTTTCTGATAATGAGCTCAACACGGACATCTATTGTAATTTTTTAAAATTCTGGTGGGAATTTTAAAGTTACACATTCATACCTGCTTCAGAAACGATTCCTATACGATTGCATTTAGATCGCCATTTCCATTCAAGCTATACAGCTTGGGAACAATGTGGGATTAAAATATGTTCGTCAATTATTCTACTTGTTTCTTTGGTAGGCAACATAACCCAAGACACCACTGAATGGAAAACGTGGTATATAATCAAAGCATGCGACATCTTTTTTATCGTATGTTGGAAAAAATACTCTCTTCTCTTTCTTCACGCTTTCAATTATATTATTTATTTATGTATTTATTTATTTATACTCGCAATGTACTGACTTTTCATCAAATGATAATTTATATAAATAACATTTATTTTAAATGAAGTTTTTATGTGCATTCTCGCAGTTATCAGGAAAACATTCTTCGGCTGGCAGAATTGCAAAATGGTAGGGAGGACGACAGCCCCAGAGCACGAACTAATGTTCGTGAACTGAATGCGAATCATTTCTTCATATTCCTCACTGACCACGCTTCTCTCACGTGATTGCAGAAATGAGTGTTAAAATAATCGCTCACAGGATTGAATCGAGCGTAATGCCGTATTCTAGAGGTAATCGATTTAGATAATTCGAGGTGTTTTTTGTGCAAGTGTCCGCCCGCCCTTTCCTATTTACACGCCGATAGCAATAAATATCCATCTTACGTGTAGCTCTTCCTGGGACTAGCGCTCAGAGAACCTGGCGCTGGGAGCGAGAAAGGCCGTCACCCTTCGGCGTCGGGTGGAAGATGGAGGACGAAGAGGGGAAATGGCCAATGACGTAGAATCGGGAGGGGAATTGGGAAGGCGGCGGGAACGGAGTGGAGGTCTTAGCAGCCGAGTACTGAAGGGGAGCTAATAATCGAGCTTCAGCATTACCAGACGCTGACCAAACGCAGACCGGATATTCACTGATCACGGATGTGCGAGCGCACAGAATGCATTTGTCCTCGTAGTATGACACACAGATCTTAACAGTTTAAATAAATAAAAATTTTAAAATGTGTACAAAATAATTTGAAACTGACACCATGCGAGATCCCTTCGTTGTAACTCAGATGTTCTCTTACAACCAGGCCTGCCGCAATCTTACTTTAGTATCAATCGATGTAGAGAACAGATGTGTATTGGAACCAGATTAGTAAACTACTTCTTCAGAAAGAAAAAGAAAAGTGGATGCGGAGTTTTGTGTCCCCGCACCGGGAGCGGTGGCTCAGTGCATCAACTGATGCCACTGCAGCGCCTCTGACCGAGAGGTCCTAGGTTCTATTCCCGACAGAGGCAGGACTTTCGATTATTCGACGTAGCTTTCCATTTAGGTCGAATTCAGTCGCTGTCAGGAGGAAAATTCTAGCGGCCGGCTGCTCTGATCGGTAGTTTTCCGTGGTTTCTCAGGCGAATGCCGGAGCAGTGCCATAACAAACAGGCTATGGACGGCGCGCGATCTTTCCTTCCTCTTGCTTGCTCTGTACACCCCTTACACACACACTTACACTAACATGCACTACAGTACCACACATGCTGGGAGACCAGTCGGGGACTTAGAACTTGTCCCGGCTGGGGCGGTGCCCGCTGGTGGGAGATACCTGCTTGAGGAAAACACCGCTAGTTGACGGGGGGTCGGCGCCGGATCTCGCCTTCCAGTGAGGGAAGTTCACCGCCACCACCACTCCCACCACCGAATGAAAAATCATGCACTACACTTACGGGGCAAATGCCCTTAGTAGTGGACGTGCCCGTTATCACTAACAATCAATCAATCATTGTGTCCCCGCAGAGAGGACCAAACAACAGAAAATGTTCAAAATATTTGTGACCTTGCCATGCCTCCAAAACCAAGAATAGTAGTAAACTTGTAGTAAGATTGTGTTCTAAAACTAAATCAAGTGTCATTCGTTTTTAATACACAAGGTTTTTCTAGTATTTTATTACAATTTTTTTCGGGGTCGGCAGTTGACACTCCCATCCTCTACTGTAAGTCTTTGTACACCTATTTGATAACTGTATAAGACTTGAGATCCCACCTAAATAAACTGCCTTAATTTTAGATAAATGAATTACACCTGTTCATCATAAGCAAGAATTTTTTTTGTGGTTTATTGAGCATTTTTACAGTATTTATGACATATGTTTTGGATTTTGTTTTATAAACAAAATGTTCAGTACGCAAAAACTATTCCTAAAAATTAAGAATATTTTGGAATTAACCAGCAATTTTATTTTTTTATAGACAAGACGTTGAGAGGGATAAAATTCGTATTTAAACGAGCAATGAATAAACCAATGGTAAATCTCTCGTATATATTTAAACGCGAAAACATGTCACCACTACTATTGAAAGTATTGATAATATCAGGACTTTTAATTTTTTCCATTCGGGGGTGATAAGTGATTCGGGGGTGCCAAAATAAACCCAGAAAAGTATTGCTTCGTTTCATATTAAGAAGATCATTGATTAAAGAATGTTACATTGACTTTCCAGGGGTCCTGATACTTTCTTTATTGATCATTAGTTATCTTCGTCATACTATTTTTGTCAGTTTACCAATCCACGTGAATGGGAGTCATCACGTCGGCAGGGAGAATGCAATCATGTATTCCTTTGTATTAAATTTGAATTGTGGATCATGTTGATGCAGAAGACTGACAATAAACTCACTACTGGTCCATCCTCGCATTTGTATGTTCTCTTCAGTATTATCGGATTAAATTAATAACAATTTCCAAACGGCATGTCATTACTGGTACTGTCTTTAATGACTCTTGTATGTGAAGAACTTAGGAAAGTTTTTTATAGTTACTCTCCCACGCAGGATACATGTTTTTAAATTAAATTAACCCTCACAACTCTAGAACTGTATCCGTACCAGGGTTCCTAATGTGTCTACAATACTGCGTTTATTCGCTTGTAATGTCCTTCTAATCATTCAAAGGTTGTTTGGATAGTGCAATGAACTGCAAACATAACAGCCTTTTGAAACGTATTACACTAAAAAACAGCACAACCATAATCGTGATTTGGATTAAAGGTGATTGCAGTAGCTCATTGTATATTTCATATTGAAAATGTTAAAATGGTGTTTCATTTTCCTGTAGCTGATAATGGTTAATAGTTTCAAAATATGAATATTGAATTTCTTCAATGGATAAATGTACCAAGGACAAATACAACAAATGTATACTGTATTTTACTTGTTCAGTAATAATTGTGTAATAAAATATAACATCAAAGTTTTGAAGTTATTTTTAAATTCGTATCCTACCTGTCCCTCTACTCATTCTTTTGATAAGGTATATCCTGTCATAAAAAGTGTTTTGTTATCAGTTAAATCCATCTGTTAAGCAAGAGTGTTTCTTTTTTCTTGTTTAGGAATGATTACGAATGAATGATGAGTGTTATGTACCATGTAAACCATCAGGCCAGAAGGGGGTTGAAGCCAAATGGTTTATTAAAAGGCAATGCTGATAATTGATTCAAGGGATCCAGTAGTTTCTCAAGCATTTCTATTTGTGTTGAAAGTAATAATTTTCATTATTTTGTTTGGATAAATTAAATCAGTAAAACATTGCTTTCGAGTCGATGAATTTACTTTTTCAAATTCTTCTATATCTGATCTCTAGCACCAAAAACTGTTTAACCACTGAGTTAAATGTATAAAGCGACAAAACAATTATTAAATTAAAGAAATGTAATGAAAAGAAACTAAATCAATTTATCAGCGTTTCGTTACAAAATGGTTTTCTGTAAACAATGTCACGGTTATTTGAATAATCAACTTTACAGAAAAACGAGACTGCACATTTTGAAAAATATAAATAATGTCTAAATAATTTATCAAATTTTCATTTCCTAGTCCACATACGGTATACACATAAATACAATTGTTTGGCAAATTAAAATAGCAAGTAAATTCCAAATCTTGTTACTTTAGATGAAGGACTTTGTGTTGTGGATTTCGAAAGATTAGATAGCAGCTGCAATCTCCACAAAAAGGAATACTTTTCTGACCTTCGGATCGATACTTATTTTGGTCTATCCATCTGTCTGTCTATCTGGTCATGCTAGAGCTTAAACCGTCCAGTCGATTTTCTCCAAAATTGATATTACCCAATTGATCTGAACGAACTCCAGACTTAGGGAGTTTCGAACGAATATTTTGATTTCTGGGAATACGTTACATGAAGTCTCAAAAGCATTTTGAAAATATTCTTACCTATGGCTCAAAAGTGTAATCAAAACTTTGTTTGCCAATAGCGTAGAGGACGCTTAAGAGAATGGGTAGGTCTCATGATCGTTAGAACCGGGATTTTTCAAAAATCGCAAAATTGCAAATTTTTTAGGTATCTTGCTACAACTACAACATTGAAGAGAGAGATTTTTCCTTAATGAAATCTGTTCTTTAAAGGCAGATCTTGAAAAATAATCATGTTCAATTTTTCAAAAATATACGTACTTTTCATGTAATTTTGCACGAAACGTAGGCTTTTTTCTCAAAAGCCATAACAATTATTTTCTTTAAATTTTCTCCTCATATATATCAAGAGTCTGTAAAAATATACCGCTAGTCCCATTTTTGGCAAGCTCGCCATATTTTCGAAAGTTGCGAAAAGTTTCAAAACCACAGAACTGAAGATTGCGATTTTTGCCATGAACAAACCTGTTGTAAAAAATCAGCTCTTTAAAAAGGTTGTGTACATTTTTTGGAAAAACGAGTACATTTTGCATAATTTGTGTCTGAAATGTATGCATGTTTTCAAAAAAATTGTCGAAAACTGCTAAGCTAAAGTAACATTTCAAAACTACAAACCTGAGGTCGGAACTCAGTGCGTTTCGATTGCGTAGATGTAATGCTCACGGCGAGTAAACCGGACAGGACCAGAGTTCATGTCTCGATGCGAAATAAATTTCAGTGGTTGAAAATACTTTTGCAGGTTTATGTAGTAGTACAATATAGGGGAGCAGTTAGAAAAATGCTAGAAAAATGTGCTGTTGTAGCACCAGAAGTATATAAAATGTACCAAGCCATACGAATATGTTCTGAAAAATTGTAATATAACGGGAGGAAAAGAAATAATCTTACACAAAAAAGTGTATTTCAAACGAACTCAAACGATAAGTGGTTGCCTCAAAAAACAAAATATTCAAGTATCGTACAAGATCACTAATAAATTAAAAAACCTATTTCTCAACAATTAAGATATTGTCCCCAAGGAGAAAAAAGTGGAGTAAATCAGCTAATTTGTAAGGACTGCAATTCAGCCTATATTGAACAAACTGGTAGGAATTTCTCTTGCTGAATCAAGGAACATACTCATGCATGGTGATTACAACAAGAGCTCTCTACTTTTGCTTCTCATCTCCTTTATAACGAACACACATTTGACCACAATATGAAATATTGCATTTGGAAAACAAAGGCCTAAATTAAATATTTTAGAAAATTTTGAAATTTTTAAAACTCGTAAAAAATCCTAAACTCTACTGCCTCAACGACCAGATTAATTTTAAATATAGCCCCATATTAAGTATCCTAGTAGGAAGAAAATTGGCAACAGGTATGCAATCCGCCAAGAATGGTAGCAAATGTGTTAATGGAACCACTAAGAAATGAGGTAAGTAAAAAGAGAAGCCA
This sequence comes from Teleogryllus oceanicus, assembly GCA_964035755.1. Lineage (NCBI taxonomy): Eukaryota > Metazoa > Arthropoda > Insecta > Orthoptera > Gryllidae > Teleogryllus > Teleogryllus oceanicus. The sequence continues at coordinate 323,704,190 of CAXIVR010000001.1, read as the reverse complement.
TAAAAAAATGTTGAGCAATTAGACAGTACAGCTTCTGTGAATAGATCGATAGTAGTCGGAATAAATTAGCAGTAATGTGAATAGATTGGTAGTAAAAATCTAGTGAGAAATTGAGATTATGTTTAGATCCTTGAGAACTGAATGAACTTATAATTTGGAAACCACAGCTAGTGTCTAGGCTAGAAGATATATCAGTTAAATGCAAGGGAAATTTACAGTACTATACTTGGAAGAAGGGTTTCATCATCTAGTTTTGGGTGAAACATCAACACGGCTCTGTTGTTTTGCAACACATTTGGGATTTATAGATATTTGGTTCTACCTTAGGGAATGAAAAATTCAAGTGATTTGTTTGATGAAATGATAATGCAATATTTTGGTAATATACCAAATGTAGTAGTATGTAGGGATAATATATTAATTATCGGCATGACAGAAGAAGGGCACGATGAAACATTAAATCAGGTGGACAGAGTTAAAAAATTGAATGCTAAAATAAATACTAAAAAATTACAATTTAAGCTAAGAGAAGTAAAATTTATAGGACAAATAATTTCAAGTGAAGTCTGAAGATCCTACTAGAAAAAGAGGCATTAAAAGAAATAAAGCCTTCAAACAACAAAAATGGGCTACAAAAATTATTAGAGGCATTTAACTATGCTAGGAAAAACATATCAGATATGACGACTTTAATAAAACCTTTGTGAGGATTGCTAAAAGAAGAAAATGCATGGTATTGGTCAACACAACATGATCAGATATAAGAACTGAACGAAAGAGTGGTAAATGCACCAGTGCTGGTACCATATGATCCAGATAAGGAACTGGTTATGCAACGTGATGCATCAAAAAATAGACTAGGAGCATGTTTATTTCGAAGAGAGGCAGTAAATGATTTGCAACTTATTTAATGTGTTTCAAGGAATATGTCTGATTTTTAGTGTAATTATAGCCAGTCAGAGAAATTGATTGATTGATTGATTTTTTCCTGTGTCAACTGCTTTGAACATTAGTCCCGTTAGTGTAGTGCATGTTTTTTCGCGAGAGATGGCGGTGATCTTCCCCCGCTGGATGGCGAGATCCGGCGCCGACCTACCGTCGGCTAGTGGTGTTCCCCTTAACCAGGACTCTCTCAGTAGCAGGGCACCGCCCCAGCCGGGACAAGCTCTAAGCTCCCGACTGATCTCCCACAATATGTGGTAGTGTAGTGCATGTTAGTGTAAGTGTGTGTGTAAGGGAAGAGGATAGGACAAGGAAGAGGAAGAACAGATTGCGCGCGGTCCGTGGCCCGTTTGGTAGGGTAATGCTCCGGCATTCGCCTGGTGTTCATCGGAGAAACCGCGGAAAACTACCGATCAGAGCAGCCGGTCGCTAGAATTCTCCTCCAGACAGCGACTGAATTCGACCTAGCTGAAAAGCTATTGTCGAAAATTCTGCCGCCGTCAGGACTCGAACCTAGGACCTCCCGGTCAGAGGCGCTGCAAGGTGCTTGGAGGTGCCGGGAGAGTTGGTCTGCGACTGTCGGCCTGCGAGCAGCAAGCATTGCGCACGTACGATCAGAAGATGTGCATCAATGTGATAAGTAGTAATGGTGAAGTCTTGATAAAGTTAACTGGTGATACGGAAGGGGCTGTGCATGGTGGGCTGCGTTTCTCTTTACTCTTCAAGGGGCGAGACCTGGACGGATGCTACAAGTAGAGCCTACGGAGGATGTGGACATCTTCCCTAGCAAGCAGATAAGTGTTACCGGGAACTTTCAAAGAAAGGTCTTGAACAAACAAATATCAAAGTCTAAACTTCAGGGTGGGCGAGGGCAAAAATTAAATAACTAGGTTAATGAAAGGGAATTTTTATGCTCATGAGTGATGTAAGGCTACTCTAGACAAGACAAGACATTTTTTCTTATCATTTTCTATTTTTTCAGTTCATTCTCGGCTCCCGTCGGGGTATGACCTCCGCGACAGTCGCTCCTCGCGATAAGCTTTCTACTACGACCAGAGAGGTTATTGTGTTATCGGCGCTGATAGTATTGGTGGAAGTGTTTCGCTAGTAAAACCAGTGTAAAATGTTACTGAACTATGCACATCCGAATGGAAAATTAATATTAAAAAAAGTAAAACCAGGTGTAGGTTTTACTTGTTCTTTTATTTTAGGCGACGGAGAGACTGCGATGCCTGCGAGATAAGATGCAGCTTCACGTCGCGTCGGCGTAGGTAGACACCGGTCACCGACACGCGCTGTTTACCGTGTTGGAGTGTGTCTCTCTCTCTCTCTCTCTCTCTCTCTCTCTCTCTCTCTCTCTGTCTCTCTCTCTCTCTCTCTCTCTCTCTCTCTGTCTCTCTCTGTCTCTCTCTCTGTCTCTCTCTCTGTCTCTCTCTCTGTCTCTCTCTCTGTCTCTCTCTCTGTCTCCCCTCTGCTCTCTCTCTCTCTGTCTCTCTCTCTGTCTCTCTCTCTGTCTCTCTCTGTCTCTCTCTCTGCTCTCTCTCTGTCTCTCTCTCTGTCTCTCTCTCTGTCTCTCTCTCTGTCTCTCTCTCTGCTCTCTCTGTCTCTCTCTCTCTCTCTCTCTCTCTCTCGTACCGATGTTCGTGACGATTTTACGCCGGGTAAGGCCATCATACGTCACCTTCCTGAGTCACGTTGTACTTCACTGCAGGCAGCACACAGCGGGGCCGGTGCCTCTTCGACTATTTTTAATTTCGTCCAGTAGACGAAATAAATTCCGGCTGACGTAGATAAATCGCTGAATTAAATTGTTATAAATGTTCTGGTTCCGATGAAGACTGCTTCCGGTAGAGCAAAATTTTTAAACGTTCCAAGACTTCTTTGTTAATAACTGATTACTGATAGACTTGAATGTCGACCAGCTGGTGGCCGGAGAGATTATTAGTTAAAAACTCGACCCCCGTGAAGTTGTATTTTGTAGAATACTGCCTAAGAACAAAATTCGAACTCCCCTTGATTTTCCCAATGTCGCCCATCTATCCTTCACTTGCGCCCGAACTGTCCCAAGTCATTTCCTCATTTGTCAACTACCAGTCTTCCAAAACACGTCATCCTCAGAATTTACTTGTCCTAAAAAAAGTGTCGTGACCCCAAGATACACGCACACCTGGTGTAAATGGCCTAGGAAGCCTAGTTCCGAGTTATTCGCGATTATAATGTGTGTTGCAATAATCTTTTTTATTGTCATAGTCTGCAAACGTTTATTTTTTCTTCTGAAATCTTTCCGATGTAGGATGGGGTGTAATTCTCTATCCACCAGTATCACACTTCAAGGTTTTGTGACGATGCTTTCTTATAAACTGCAAAAAACTCTTGTCTTTCCTTAGCATATACAAAGGATTACAAATATTTAAAAAAATGATAATTTTTAACTGAATTCCAAAATAAAAATATTAGTGGGTACTACTACAATGTATACAAATGTATAGTAAACACCAAAATAAATGCACAGAACTGTTGCAGTCATTTTCAAAGTATATTTAAAGTCGAGATGATTTAAAGGTGGGAAAATGTTTTTTTAAATTGCAGCCTAGCTGTCAAAACATTTGATAAAAATAACAACAATTTGTGTTTTAAGAGGAACGTTTGGGATTCTTTCGAGCCTGTTCCATGGTTCTATGACCCAATACAAATATTTTTTTCAAATATATTTTCCTGGATCGGGCCCTTTTGAGCAAAAACAGACTGGTAACCTTTTTGATTGTAGCTCATAATGAACGTTAGCCGGGGCTAATTTGTGCCAAAAATTTTCTTGAATGAACTATATCTGTGTTCATCGACTAGAAATTTTCCTTTTTTATATAAAGAATTCTATTTCCTTTTTAAGTGTGACCGTCTATACAACTGCCAGATTCTTGTAACTCTGTGTTTATCATTTATCAAGTCCACGATGTATTTCGGTAGCCAGTAGATGAATGTTTGTCTGATTGTATTGGGTAACGTGATTCTTTAACCGCGAAACTCATTGTTTAATTGTCATTATTAGTTTGTAAATCAATAGCTGCTTCTTTTTAAATATCTTTTGGAATGAAAATTGCCTGACTATTTTTATTCTAAAAAAATCCCAGTTCACTTAACTATTTATTATTTTTGTATTTTTTACGTTAGCTGTACTCTGAAATATTATTTTGGGATTACGATTCGAATCGAGATTAGGGATTTCCGAGTGAAAAAGAGACAATTTAAGTTTGTGGATAGTATGTCAAGAATGTCCGGGGCACATTTATTATTAAATGGATACCGTGTGGGTGCAGGAGGGGCATGGATTAATAGGGATGGAGGTGGGATTATGAGCCGTCCGTATATAATATGAGCCCCCTTGGTATCTGTACATTCATCGCACACACTCTAACAGGAACGATTTTAAATACTTGTTTAGTAACATTCTGTCATCATCGCTCTGTGGTGCAGTTGTGAATGACAGCTGATGTAGAGGTGTTCGTGTTTTCTCGATTCCGAAAATTTTGAAAGGAACATCTTTGGCTTTAAATACAACTTGAATTTGCTTAGGCCGATTCTTATTCCTAACGAATGAAAGACAATATTTTGTAAACATTGTTTTTCTTCTTCTTCTTCTTCTTCTTCCTTTCAGGGATTAGGCATGAATGCCTGTTCCGTCTTCACTTGCACTTCAGCTCCATCTCTTCCTGGGCCTCCCGACATCTCTCCTACCCTTCGGTCGGTATTGCATCACTAAGCGTGGAATTCTTTCTTCACCCATTCTTCCAATGTGACGTCTCCATGATTCTCTGTATTCCTCTATCTTTTCATTTATATTATATATATATCCAGTTCTTTACGGATATCTTCGTTTCTTATGTGATCTTGTTTTCTGCAGCCTTTAACTTTCCTGAGAAATCTCATTTCCGCTGCTTGGATTTTACTTTTATCTCTCTCTTTTGTTATCCACGATTCACTTCCATACATAAGAACTGGAGCAGCCATTGTTTTATAAAATTTTATTTGGGTGTCTTTCCTTGTTTTGTTCTGAAGTGTTCGGTTTATTATGCCACATAGTGATTGAAATTTATTGGTCTTATTTTCTATGTCTTTATCTCTGTCATAACTGATCTCGCAACCAAGATAATTGAAATTAGAAATCTGTTCGATTACTGTATCGTCAATTACTATTTTTGAGCGAGCGGGGTGTTTACCATAATGGGCCATAACCTTTGTTTTCTTTTTTGATATCCGGAGATTATATTCGAGCCCGCCCAGTAGATGTAGTTTGTATACGGATTTTTGTAGTTCGTCTTCACTTTCTTGCAGTATTGTTATGTCATCTGCATAAAGAATAACATTTAGATGTTTGTTCTTTAACTGGATTCCAGGGCCCACTATACATTTCCATTTTTTAATAAGATCATCTACATATGTATTAAATAGCGTTGGAGATAAACTACATCCTTGTTTGAGTCCTCCATTTGTCAAAATTTCTTCAGTTTTCTTCGTACCAGTGTTTATTGTAATTTTTGTGCCCGTATATAAACTTTTATGGTATTTATTAGGTGTTTAGGATATCCACTTTCACTCATTACATTCCACAATTTGACTCGATCTACACTGTCGAAGGCTTTCTCGAAGTCAATAAAGGCTAAATGGGTCTCCATATTGACTTCTCGTCGTTTTTCTAAAATCCTTTTGATACTAAAAATGTTGTCACGGCATGAGCGTCCTTTCCGAAATCCCGACTGTTCTTCTTGTAATTTAACTTCTGTAATGATTTTTAATCGAGCATTAATTATTTTTGCAAATATTTTATAAGCGACATTCATGAGACTAATACCTCTATAGTTTCCGCTCTCATTTCTTTGACCCTTTTTAAAGACAGATATAACCTCCGTCGTTTTCCAGCTATTAGGTGTTTTATAACTTTTCCAGCATTCATTGTACAGATGAAGCAACCTAAAATCACAGATAGGTCCTGCGTATTTTAAAAGTTCCATGTTAATACCATCAGGGCCACATGCCTTCCTGTTTTTCATTGTTTTTAATGCTAACTGAAATTCTTCCAAGGAGAGGAGGTCCACCGAACTGTTGTAACAGAGCTCTTCCTCTTGAGAATCGATGGTTTCTGTACACCAAAGTTTTCTATAGTGTTCTTTCCATTGTTCTTCATTAATGATTTGTATATCTGCAACATCTTTCTCTGACTTATTTAGATGCCGAAATACCTTATAAGCAAACATTTGCCTTCCATGTATATCGTTTTCTATATTACTTATAAATCTATCCCATGAATCGTTATGTGCAGATCTAATTAAATGTTTAGCATTATTCCTTTTTTGTATGTATTCCTCCCTTGCTTCGGGTGTTTTGTTTTGTAGGAAATTTCTGTACGCTATTTCTTTATCGTTTACCGCCTTTGCTATACAGTCGTTCCATATTCTCAGTCCCTTTCTTTTTCTATTCTTCTTTTTCTTTCCTATTGTTTTTATGGCCGTAATATATAATTTCGAAATAACAAAGGCCGGTTTTATTTTGCAAAGTTTTAATATGACGATGGTTGTAAAATGAGCTTCGAACTGTGGTGGGGTTATGAGTCTCAAACATTGAGGGTCTCATTTTACATACCCTACAACTTGTCTTCGTAGTATTTTTGTTTTAGATGCTAGAAAAGGTTCTCGGTTGAAAAGCAATACCATCAGGAACAACAGGAATACTGAAGTCATTGTTGAGGCAATTGAGGCAGTTAGGAGCAAAGAAATGGGCTTGAAAAAGGCTTCCAAAACATTTCTCGTTCCACGACATCCTTTTGAAAGGCTCATTCGTGTTGACAAACCTTCGGAAGAAGAAGTTTTAATTAAATTAGGAAGAAAATCTGCATCAATGTGCTAGAGAAAGAGTAAGTCGACTATATACTTGTCAAGGAAAGTAAATTCTACGGTCTCACCAGAAAAGATGTTCGCAGTGTAACATACCAACTTTTCTTCGCCCTTATGGTAGCTAGAGATAAAAACAGATGCCTGCAGATACAAAAAAAGACAAACAAAAAAATATAAAAATGAAAAGGCTAAAAGCACAAAACAGAGTGGTATAAAATCACGAAACAGAGTGGTAAAAAAGCCAAACCACACATAAGCAATATTTCAAACAGAAACTTCTTGAAGATGAGGTACCAGAAGAATCAGACTACTCCATTAATTCAGGAGTCCGATTTGGAACCACTAGTAGAGGTTGAAAGACCCGGTGATGGCCAAACGCCCAGTTGAAAACTAAGTCATCATATCTTTATTAAAAAGGCATTTAATTAATTTTTTTAAAAGGCAAAATAACAGTGGCAGCTCATATTCACCTTCTTCTTTATATTATGTCCTCTGAGCAAATTGTAAAAGTTTACGACCTGCTTCTGTTGTAATTCTGCAGTTTCATGCTTCATTTTTACTATTTAAGTCGCGTATAACAATGATTTTCTTATTATTATAGTACGTATTGTTATTGTAGCAGTTAAATATTTATCCAAGGTATCTTCTTGGAAATTATTATTATGTGGTTTGTAGGTTCTTCTTCTTCTTTTTATTATTATTACTGCGATGTCCTACGACATCGCTACTTTCCTTTGCAGTTTAATCGTCGCCTCACGCGAGCGGACTCCCTCCCGCCTCGTCCCTTCTGCTATTACTCACGCACAGCTGCATGGCTGTCCAAAAGGCTGAAAGCGCCCATGAATCTTGAAGATATGCTACGGCGCCAGTATGACAGCTGCCCTCCTAAAGCCACCCCCGGTTTTTACAAAAGAATCAGGAGTCTTCCCCCAGGGCACCCGCATCCAACCCTTAAGGAGGTCCCCCGACCCCCATCAGCGCCAGAGTAGCTTTCTTCCTAAATGCCCCCTCTAATCCTCCGGGACAAGCCATCACTTCATCCACATTAGCGACTGCTGGAAGGTGCTCCACCGGCCTCCTTCACCAGAAATCGAGCAATGACGGCTAATTAGGGATTGTCCCGACCAATAGACAACCTCACGGCGTAGAACGTTCTAGAAAAAGCTAAGAGAACCAATGGCAAAACAAGTTGTACGCACGTGGCCAAAAGCAACATCTCCCGCATGGAACAGCAAGGTACTGGGCAAGGGAATAGAGAGTTGGACGATGAAAAAACGGACGTTTTCTGAACTTCAACGAGTCGACACCCCCGTGGAATTGGTCCGAAAAAACTTAAAATTACCAGCAGCCGTTCAAAAATTAGAGCAAAAACAATTTTTTCGGGCCAACTTCAGACTTTTACGAAATTACAAGATATAAAAACGGGTATCGAGTATCTAATTCTGTAAATAACATTTTGGGGGTGGGTATTTGCAGTTGGCTGCTACATTAAATCACTTTTCAGTTTTCATACAATTATTATTTACAAAGAACAGAGTTTTCGCAGAGTTTGATTTGTATATATTTATACGTATACAAGAATAGATACTTAGGTAAGGGAAAAGACAACTTTTTGTCTAATCTGAAACATCTACAGATGTGAGAGCGCAGCTTTCCGCTGCCAGAGTCAGTAACTACGGCAGATGCTGCTTCCGAGGTACAATTACCAACGTTTCAGAGCCATTCTGTTACCTTCCTCCTGGAGGAAGATCGCAGGCGCTTAGGACGCGGCCTCATCCGGACAGCCCAGGAATGGCCCAGGAATTTTTAAAAATTTGAAAAAATTCACAAGTGTTCTGAGCTGAAGTTTTAAGATTTTTTCGTGCCTTGGCCGGTGTTCTAAGACAGTAAATCATGCAGGTTCAACCTGTGCAGCAGCAAGTGCAACCAGCAGCAAATGCAGTTTCAACCTGTTCCCCTTCATTTCCCCACAATCCTTCACCTGTGACCGAATTATTTTCTCAATAACTGCCAAAAACTATCGTAGCGTATGCAAAAGATTAGAAAGAATTTTAAAAAATTATAATTTTTAACCAAAGTTCAAAAGCGAAACTGGGCGCTACAAAAATGTATACAAATACAAAATACAAAATAAACACTAAAATAAATGCACAGAACTGTTGCAGTGATTATCAAGGTATATCTAGTCAAGGTGATTTAAAAACGGGAACATGGTTTTAACTGCAATTAACTTTACTTTCTTTAACTGCAGCACAGCTGTCAAAAAATCTGAAAAAAACTCACATCAATTTATTTTAAGAGGAACGTTTGGAATTTTTTCGAGCCTGTTTCATGGCTCTAAGACTCAATAAAAATATTTTTTGTTATCTTTTTTAAAAATATTTTTTGCGTTTGAATTTGGGTCTGTGAAAAGATCAAAAAATATTGTTCTGTAAAAATTTTTTTTAACATTTTTCATTCAGATAAAATAGTGTTAAGTTGCCGAAAAAAATTAAAAAACAGATTTTTGGCTGTAGAGGTGTGTGGGTGGTAAGATGAAGCCTAAGAAACATTTCAAAAATATAATTTTTATGTTAGAATTATAATATAAATACTCTTGCGTCATTTGGTTTAGGGGAACTTTTTACCTTTTTATCCGGAGGTACCCTATCCAGACCTTTTTTGAGGTAGCAAACATCAAATTCAACATTCTCAAAAAATATAGAACAATTGAGAAAAAACTTTCAGAATTTTTTCTTGGGTCAGCTACCTATTGACTAAACTAAGAGAGCAATGTAGAAAACCACCATGAAAATAGGGCACCAACATCTTCTACAGATGAAGAAAAAGCGGAGGCTTAAACAACTTTAAACCCAATCCAATAGTAAACCATACTTTTTATAAGGAAGTTTTAAACAGCGCGAAGCAACCTAAATACTTCGAGGATGTAAGAACCAAATTCATATTCCCAGTAGAACTTAACCGCACAATAAACAGACTCAAAAACAGGAAAGTTGCTGGGCACGACCAACTAGTCAAATATTAAAACAATTATCAAAATCCACAATTGCAGCAATAGCAGCAATTTTAAATGCAGTTTTAAGACTAGGTTATTACCCAATCAATTGTGAAAATACAATTATTATTCCAATAAACAAACCAAATAAGTGTCCACAACAACTGGACAATTACGGGCCAATTAGCCTATTACCTGCATTAGCTAACGTGTATTTTTTAGGTATTTGCAAAGTTCAAGATACTGTTTGTAGTTCATAGCTAAACTGTTAATTTACATCTAGCATACCTCAAAATATACATGTAAAATATAAATGTTGGTGAAATTTTTTATTGACTTTCAACTATTTGATCAGTGAGTAACTAATTTTAGTTCGTTTATATACGTTCTTATACGATAAAAAATTCATACTTGATGCGTAGTTCGGCTTTAGAGCAAGTCAGTTGACTGAACACCAAATTTTAAGAGATATGAATTTAATTGCGAAGGGCTTTTGTGAGAAAAATTACACGGCAACTGTATTTTTAGATGTAACCAAAGCGTTCGACCGTGTCTGGCACACAGAACTGAAATACAAATTCCGTTGTCTAGGCGTCGAATTGAAAGTTTTTGCTTAACATATCATTCAATATTAAAATACACAACACCATATCGGATAAACGCAGAATCTCAGCTGGAGTTCCACAAGGTTCCACATTATCACTAACTTTATTCAAAATTTACCTAGCGAATTTCCGGAATTAATGGATACAGAAGTAGCCTTGTTCGCAGATGACACTGCCATCCTTTCATAACATGAACTGATTATTGCCCTAGAACACCTACAAAATGATTTTAATTAAATGAACTGATAAATGGAAAAGTCCACATAAACCCAAACAAATCACAACCTAAAATTTTCTCGCTTAAAAGATTTATAACCCCTCCAGTTTAAACAATCAATAACTATTCGCTAGTCTGCCAAAACAATAACCAACCGGTAAAATACCTAGGAGTCAAATTATATATACTTCGGTTTTTATAACGTGGCGCGTCAAGGCTCGTCTTGCAATATGTCACGGCATTTCACGTCTTTCTCGGTCGCGTCACTAGATGTCGCACGGTCACGACCGTATCAAGCCCTGCTCAAGCAAGCTGTGAGCTGCCTCTCAAATCCGAAGGCTGCCACCTCCTACAATCTTTGTTCTCCATAAATGACATTCTCAGCACCGTGATAAGCCACATCACCGGAATCCGGTAGCTCCCAGCTCCCTAATACCTTAGTTTGCACAAAAACTCAAACACGAGAGCAACACACAGCTAGCGCACCAGCCCCATTTCTCCACTTGGCCGTGTGTGCCCAAAGACGGTCAATTAAAAGACCGAGAAAAGTAGGTCACTAGAGTAGGCATTGCCTCTGGCCAATCTCCAAACTGTCAGCAATAGAAACCTGCAGAATACGCGGGCACAGCCAATAACACGCCAAATATCACACACGATCGAGCAACAGTCCGTTGAAAGGGTGGGGGAAGAGCATGGCGAGGAAGCTGCGGGCTGGGAAGAAAAAAGAACACTTAATAACTAGACGAAAAAGACTTCATTAACTACGCGGCGGAGGAAGGACACTTGGTGACTAGACGGCGGAGGTAACAACACTGCTAGCCTCTGTTACGCCGTGGCACTTAACAAAACTTGTTCTATCACCAAACGTGAACTCAGTCACGGGAACAATGCCAATTTTAAATCGGAATTCATTCCGTTTCACGGGTGAGTCATACTGACGTCCGAAAGGCAACTATAGAGGTGCGTAGCTCGCCATAACAGGCCGCATTGACATGAGTAGGTGTCGTTTGACGGCTTCGCCCCGCGCACTTCAATCCTCGACATTGCCACAAAAGAGGGACCTCGCCAAGAGAGCGGTCGCGGGTCATTAACAGACGTCCTCACCTGATCAACGTGGGGACGAGCAGCTTCCTTAGCGCGCGAGCACCTCGGTCTGACGGGGCGGCGGCTTGGACTGAGCAACCCGGGCCTGCGAACATGCAATTCTCCACAGTGAGGCAACGCCATACCAATTGCTACAGGCCTTGTTCGTATTCATGGACTGTTATTTTTTCGAGACAGAGAGAGTTTGATTGGATGAGTGGTAATCACGCCTTGTAATTTAATTTTATTGTACTTTTGTGGTTTTGTTGTTTACATGTATTTTTGTTGCTGTTTTTAAAAAATTACTCAAAAGTATTTTTTTAATATCTCCAAGCCGTTAATATTTTCAGTACCAGCAATTTGTATACATTATTGTTATTATGAGGACAATTACTTTAAATATTTTTTATAAAGTTTCTCGAAAACCCAAAAGTTTAGGGTGTGAATGAGCTTCAAATGCACATTTTCAGAAGGACATTTTCTTAAAAACAGCTCCAATTTTTTCAACGAAAATTTCCATATGGGATGAGGTTTTACTTTTCTATAACATTCTTAATTATATTTCAATTCTATCATTAAGGGACAGAAAAATTGAAAAAATGTGAAAAAATATAGTATGTCGGCTGGGAAGAGGGTGGGGCAAAACTGAAAACAACAGTGACCAAAGAAGTTGGAAAACTAACCAGTACGAGAAAGTCTGTGCTGTTCTGTAGCATCACTTGTTTATAAATGTATGAGAATTCCTATCACACTTTCTTTATGCTTAGGCGGAAAATGTTTTATGAAGATATATCTTTAATTAAACATTTGAGCAATATCATTGTAAAACGGTTCAGCTACTGTATCACATCGATTATTTTCTACTTGTCACAAGATCTCAGGAACTTTATTTTATCTTTTAAGCTGGATCTGGATTTGGAATAGTAGTTTTCCATATCTTTAAAAATTATGATTAATGATAATTGTTATGTTAAAATTTAATTATGTATAAAATGTGAACTGTTTGATATTTGTTACTTCCATGGGATGGATTATTTGTCATGTGAACTCATGTACCCTCATAAACAAGTTTTACCTACTGTGCTTCACCTTTGAACAGAAGTATCTTACTACGAAGAAGCCTAGAATTTGGCTTACAGCTGTATGTAAATGACATATATATATATATATATATATATATATATATATATATATATATATATATATATATATATATATTGCATATATTATGCAAACTTCTTACTACTTTCTATTCGATATACTAATTTTATTTTCAAGGGAACAAACATTCTGATACCTACATTATGCGTTCTATAACACTTAATTGTGCTGTTCTGCACTAAATTATTAGTATGAAAGTAGTTGAACACCTAAGATCATGCTGTCTGATAGCTTAGAAACAATAAATTGGTTACAGAACGTGGTATAATACGGTGTCTCTTACGGCATGTTATAGCATGTGAACCTAGAGAGTATTGTAGGAGTTTTATTGATCTTTGGGAATAACTTCATTTATCCTCGAAATTTGATGAAATTTGCTTGTCTTCATCAGAAAACACTGGATCTGTTGTGGAGTTGTTAATTATAAAATAATCTTAGCGATACTTTAGCTACTCTAGAATGGCATTGTCAATGTTAAAAATTGCAGAGAATTGTGCACATCCTTGTTTTATTGAGCAATTTATTACTTCAGAAACATGATTCTTTACTCTCTATTAAAAAGTACGCGAAAAATATTTCTTTTTGCAACAGTATTAAAACTGGGGATTCATGGGTTTGTTTGTAATGAAGGGCGTGAAGGGGAAGAACGGTTGAAATAGTTACTGAAGGCGACAACTGTGACGTTCCGGCAGTTCGCCGGATCGGTCTGGGTGGTTCCGATGATTGATTGACTGATTGTCAGCGATTCCGGGCGCGTCAACTACCAGGGTTATTAGTCCCGTAAGTGAAGAACTTATTTTGCTCAGGAGGCGGGGGTGATCTTCCGCGGATGGATGGCGAGATCTGGCGCCGACCTACCGTCGGCTAGGGAAGGGGGGTTCCTCAACCAAGTATCTGCCACCAGAAGGGCACCGCCCCAGCCGGGACAAGCTCTAAGCTTCTGACCGGTCTCCTGGCATGTGTGGTAGTGTAGTGTATGTTAATCCGCGTGAGGGAAGAGGATAGGACAAGGAAGAGGTAGTAAAGATCGTGCGCGGGTCCGTGGTCCGTTTGTTATGGTACTGCTCCGGCATTCGCCTGGTGTTAATCTGAGAAACCACGGAAAACTACCGAACATATCAGAGGGCCACTAGAATTCTCCTCCATCCAGTGACTGAATTCGTCATAGCTGACAGGCTAGTGTCAAAAAATCCTACCATCGGAACTCGAACCTAGGACCTCCCGATCCGAGTGACTGCAGTGAAATCAGTTGTTGCCCTCAGCCTTCTCTCTCCGTGGGTTCCGAGCTGTTCGAGTTCCGACAGTGGCGGATTTTCGATTGATTTCATTCGCTGTTCGGAGGAGAATTCTAGGGATCCATTGCTCTGATCCTTATTATCCGTGATTCCTTCGACCAATATCAGGCGAATACCGGACCATTATCCTAATATAAGGGTCAAGCGCGATCTTCCCTTCCTCATTCTTCTCTTTTCCTTACACTCACATGCTCTACACAATCACACATGTCGGAAAATTAGAGCTTATTCCGCCTGAAGTGGTGCCTCGCTGCTGAAGAGTCGGGAAAGAGAAATTCTCGCAAGCCGTCATGTAAGTCAGCCCCTGATCTCGTGTTCCAGTGGGAGAGGAACGCCGCCAGCTTCCTACAATTAATGTGGATTAGATTTAGGGATCCATTTGCTCTAACAATTGATGCGCACGGAAACAAAATAATTAGTATAATATATTGTTATTTTTGTTGAAACCAATGTGTAAATGTTGAAAGAGCTTCTCTCTTTGAGCACTGTTCGGGAAACAATGAAATGCGTCGACGTTCGAAAACAAAATGGCTGCGTCATTCTGAGGCTCGAGATGATGTCTTAGAAATGCTTAATTTACTAACTTTCCAGGGATCTCAATTGTCAAGCCTTTCGCATAACAGTCTTCGTTTTAAAACGTCATTTGAAACTTGAGACACAATCCAATATTCCAGGGCTAGTGTTCAAACGTTAACTTTAGAGAAGCATTACGAATGAAAAGACACCAAGAGGATCTTGGGAGTTGCGCATGCGCACACTTACTCTACTGTTGCCCTCCATTTTGTGTTGAAGTCTGGTAAAAGTGGAGTGCCTATGGTCGTGAACACACGCAACCGATCGGCAGGTTTGTGGTAAGGAGGACTCCTGTGTTTACTCTATTTTGTAGTACTGTAGTCGTTGTATTACTTTTAGTTTAAAATTGGATCCAATTTCTTTCTCGAGCAAGAAACCAGGGTTTCGACATTCCAGTGTCTAATTGAAGTGTAGGCATTATGTAACAAATAGGGCGTACTAATTTGAAGGAAGTTTCAAAGGTGAACGCCAATATACATTGTTCAATTTCTTGAGGAAAATATTTCAGTGCTTCTTTAAATGACAGTATAATTGTTACATTCTTCAAGGTATTAAGTAGAAATGTCATTAACAGAATCTCAATGCTACTTGTCAAAGTCAATGTGAGCCTGAAAATATTTCATTAAAGCATTCTTTTCTCCAAAAATAGAAAGTGGGAGTACTTTGGGGCTCAACACCACAAAGAATTTTCAACTTACAGTGTATCTCATATTTATTCCCAAAACAGGAGAATAGTATTGAATGTCAGATAAAAATCTTTTAATTTCTGATCCTTTTCTGACAACCTTTATCGTGTAATAACTGGTACTTTTAATGACTAGCCTCTTCAGTGGTAGTTCATTACATACTAGTATAATTTTTCATCTGTTGAAAATTGTCGAATTCTTTACTAATTGCATTTCTTTTGTTTAGAGGTCTTAAAGCTTTATTAACTGATATGATGATTTATTTTATGCATAGATCTGCAAGGCACCAAACATCTGTGACATGTTGCCTTGTAAACATGAAAGTTATTTTCGTGATGTGACACCGGAAAACAATGATGAATTTGATTATGATGAAGATGGTGATGGCACGGAAGATGTTTGGTTGAAGAGGTAGTGATTTGCAGTTGAAGGATATTTTAATTTCAGTCCCTTTCCTATTTATACTTGATATCTCTGCCAGCAGATGTATTCAATTTCTAAAACTTATGATAATTGATATCTATACAACTTATCATTTCATTACCACTTTTTAACAATTATGAATGACCTTTAACTTACTGTCAATTTTTGAGATATTTAGTTAAATCAAAACTAACCTTTGTGATGTTATGAAAACATTAATCTACTATTGTAGTAAATCACTCAGAGGTTAATTTTATATGGATGTTTGTTTTATGAATAGATGTTTGAGGAATGAAGTGCTCCCTGGCATATTGCCACAAGATATGTGTTTAGAAAATTACTTTCGCAAAATGAAGCCAGAAAGTGATGATTGTGAGGAGGAAGAGTGTAAAAATGGGGAAAGGTAATAAATATCCTTTAATTTCTATATCTTTTCTGTGTATTTTTAAACTCAATCTCTCTGACAACCAAAAAATGTTCTGCTTCTTTGTTTGAAAAGTGGTCTCAAAGCTTTACTAACTGACATGGATATTTGTTTTATGAATAGATCTACAAGATACCAGTCATTAAGTGACACATTCCTACATGAACATGGAAATTACTTTCGCAATGTAAGGCGAGGAAATGATGAGGAGGTGGAGAAACGAATTTGGAAGGAGAGGTAGGAAATCGTAGATGCTAAATCTTCTGATATCCATACCTTTTCTGTTTATGTCTAGGCTCAGTATCTATGCCAGCTGAGAAAACAACTAATACATTTTGACAATTAACCTTGTCAACACGTGTCGGTTCATTAAGAAACTTTTTTCGATTTTCGGTAGATTATGTAAGATTTTTTACTGACCTACTATTATTCCCTTGGGAGTGAATGATGTGGCATTTTTTCCCCACTTGTTATGTCAGCAAAATTATTTTTGAATATGATGTAAGAGGTAGTGAATATATTAATACTTATTTCCTTGATTTCTACACTTGTTCTGTGCACCTTCAGTCTTTATCTCTTTGGCCAGCCAAGCTCCCTACTCCCTTTTTGTTTGATTGATGGTTTCAATATTCTGCTAACATACATGAATAATTATTTCAGAAATAAACCTTCACCTGGATGCAAATCACGATATGATATGTTGCCCCATGAAAAAAGACAGAGAGCCTTTCATAAAGGAAATGAGATGGATGATAAGAAAGATGAGAATATTGTAAGTAACTTCTTTCCCAAATTCTTTTATTGTATATATAAACAGATACTTTGTGGAAGAAAGTTGGTCTTGTAATGTCTGCCAAGTGAAAATTACGTGTGATTCTCAATATTTAGAGGGAAATATTTAGGAAATTCCCTTTTCCCAAAAAAAACTAATGTAAGTTTTAAAAAGTGACTAATTTCCTAGGTATTCAAAAGAACCTACACATTGTAAATTTGCCAGTTATAGTTATATTGGTACAATTTAATCGAGTTACATAAACACTGATTGAACCATAAATTCATTTTAAATGTCAGTAAATGTAGTCATGACTTTATAAGTCCATTTGCATTTTGTTTAATTGTGCACAGACAGGAAAAGCAATTTAATATTCTTGTTTTGGACTGTAGACTCTACTTCCCTTCATATTGGTTTCTGTCCTTTTTTTCATATTATAACTGACCTATGTTGCAAGGAGAAACAGCATTAGTATTATAAATTTTATATTAATGCTGTTTTTCCTCGCAACATAGGTTAGCTATTTGTTGGAATATCAAGGTTTTGAACCACAATAGATATGGGATCTCTCTTTCTATACAGTAATAACCATAGTATCTATGTTTAATGAACATGTTTCAACTTTATTCGCATTAAGGTTCTATTTTTTAAGAAATTATGGTACCTGTATCAGGTTTATTAAATGACTGTTTAGAGTAGACTAACAATTCCCAAAATTCGACAATTACATTATATAATATCATCTGATATGTTTTACCCGAACAGAGCACTTTTGTAATTTATTGAAAAGATTATTGAAAGTTTCTTAATTTGTCTCATATAGTCATTAACACATTTTTTTTCTTCCTTCTATTACTTTTCCATTAGCAAACATGGTCTGTTGGTGTGGTGTTCCTTTACAAATTATCTCACATCATGTGAGATGTAGCTAAATGATTAAATATCTGCAGGTCCTTGTTTTTTTGGGGGGATAGCAAGGTATTGTCCTTATCTTTCATTATTTCCTTCCAAGTTTTTTAGTAGTTGTGTGAGAAATAGTAGTATTAAGTGTTTCATTAACACTTGACTTTGTACATTGTAGCCCTGATGATAGAAATATATTTTCCAAAATGTTGGCAAAGAACTAAATAATCTAAACCTCTTCACTGACCAAACTTCAAGAACCAGCATTTATTATATTTATGATCATAAGGATTCTTAAAAATTTCCATTTTTTTCTGAATATTCATTAAGAGGAAAAGGACATGAAAAAATCAGGAAAAATTAATTTTTTACAATTGGCTCCAATAAATTCCATCTTCTGAATACACAGATGAATAGTTTATGCATGTTTTCTAACATTCTAGTCCCTAAAAAATATTTAATGGAACTATGCAATAGTCAGGACATTTAAAGAGTGGATGTAACCCTTGGAGGAATGTATAATAAGAAAAAAAAAATGTTTTTAAGGTATTTGCAAAGTTCAAGATACTGTTTGTAGTTCATAGCTACACTGTTAATTTACATCTAGCATACCTCAAAATATACATGTAAAATATAAATGTTGGTGAAATTTTTTATTACCTTTCAAGTATTTGATCAGTGAGTAACAAAGTTTTCAATTTTTTGCATATAAAAAGACAAAAGGGTTGGATATTAATGTGCAAGGATCTCTTTAAATAAGTGGCAGTTTTGGAAACTTATAACTACATAAAATCGACCTATAATCCTGTTTGAATCAACCGTCTGAATTTCAGACTTTGTAATAAGCAGATATCTTCATGCTTTTTCACTAAAAACTATTGACATAAAATATACTATTTTTACAGTTCTTTTATTTTAAATGGAAATCATTATAAATGTTACTGAAAATTCTGAAATGATATAAATGATAAACTGAAATGAGGTATTTGAATATTATAATTTAATAACTGTTATAGAATAAATAAAAAAATTGAGAGGTTGTGATGCTATTTCGTAGAAATTCAGCATGTGTGATCTGATTAAAATAAGTGTACAATTGACACTTAAAGAAAGCTTCAATCTTATATAAAACAGCAATCCCTGTGCTCCAATGGGCATGAAATTACCATTAATAACCATTAACCAGTTACATTTATTTGTGTTGATTGCTTTTATATTTTAATTGAATGAAATGAATTGAATTGAATGAAAGTAAAGAATAAAAAGAATGTAACTTTTTCAGGGAGGAAGGCCACTCTCTATTTTATCATCTGGACCAAGAAGGACCATGTCACTCTTTGACCTAAGATCGCAGCAGAAGAAAATCATTGAGTGTCCTCCTGATTTTGGAAGGAGTGTATCTACAATGTGTTTGACTTCTCTTTCTCTGGAGTCATGCAAGGCAAAGTCCCCACGTTCAGAAGAGCACTTGCCGGAACCTTGTGCAGGACCTTCTAGAGAATCTCCTAGACCAGGGCCTAGCTCATCCCATGCAGGACCCTCTAAAGAATCTCCAAGACCAGGACCTAGCTCACCACACACAAGACCTAGAGAATTTCCAAGGCCAGGGCCCAGCTCTCCTCATGCTGGAACTTCTAAAGAATCTCCTCGGTCAAGGCCTAGCTCACCTCGAGCTGGACCTTCTAGAGAATTTCCTGGACCAAGTCCTATCTCACCTCCACACATCCATCGCTCGCAGTTCTTAGAATATTTGAAACGAGAATTAATAAAACAGTAAGTTCTTCTTGATGCTGTAGATATACGATATTGAAAATCGGATGTTTGGGAATTGGGAAGTCAAAATACTGTTTCAATAAATCACACCTCTAGTAGAAGACTGCTACCAGACAAGGAATGCTTTTTCAGTTATTTGGTGTGTTTAATGCCTACAGTTAAGTCTATGTTATGAAGAAATGCCACAGTTAAAATTGCAAAAATAGAGATTGGACTTGTATTTATTTTGTTTCACTGAGGAGGTTAAAAGTTACTTGCTTTTCTAAAGTATTCTTATTTCTCCTTTGACTCAAAATTATTAAATACTTCTGCTTCAAAACTGCTTATTTTGACTTGTAGCAGTTTTCCAAAATTGAATTGAGTTTGGTCCAAAGACAATTTGACAAGCACAGCTTTTCTTGAGAAATAGTACAATTGTAAAAATCTAAAGAAAAATGTTCACCATCACATCAAAATTTGAAACTAAGTTAACATCTTCAGATAATGTTGATAGAAGCATTACTAACATCAATTATAAAGCCTTTTAAATTGTGTGTTGCAGATCATAAATGTAATACTTATTTACGTAAAAAATGCAATTCACTACAAAAGTGTTACATTGAATGTTAAAAATTTTAACAAAATTTAAAAATTTTGGAACCATTTTAAATTTTTTAAACACAGAAATGCACCAAGTGAACTCATTTGCTCTAATACTGCATTTTTTCTCAATACATTTAAGAGTGCTTTTATTTCATGAAAGTGCACATTCTCAATTTACCTCGTTCAAAATTGGTAAATGAAGGGCTGAGTTTTTTCACCATCATAAAGTCCTAAAGTCCTTTTTCTTAAAACGTTTTTAGTTATTTGATGATGAGTTACATCTATACTGATTAATTACAGTCCTTTTGGGCAAACTTATTAAGGCTGATTGTCTATTAAAATACTAGTAATTATTTCTTCTGATTCATCATATTAATTCCATTATAATTATTCTTGATTGTCTTTAATGAAAGGTACCAGAAAAAATTGTTGACATCCAATTCTTAGATTGTGAATGAAATTAATTTTGTTTATTTTTTTACATTATTAAAATTTTATTTTGTACTGTTCCTAGAAAACTAACATCAAAAGAGCCTGTTCTTAAATGTGCGGAATGTTTTGGCCATGGACCTATAAACCAAGGACCTCCAAATCACCTTCCGCTAAACCAATGGTTATTGAATAAGGGGCTTCTTAAGGGCCTTAAAAAGGCCAAGCATCTCCAAACAAGGAGCCTGTAAACCAGAGATCTCCATCCAGAAAGCCTACACAAGCTCGTAAACATGAAGAGGAAACTGAACCAGATGATCCGAACCTCACTTTTGGACTTCGGTACATTTTTATTTATTTATGCTAGAAACATCCAGCTTATATACTCATTACACCCCTTTCATTTCATAGTTACTGAAAGTAATAAAATCATAACAGCTGTATTGTAAATGTGATTCTGATGTTTAATATGAATTATGTAAACTGTTTTTTAAAAGAAAAGAGAACATTTTATCATTTTTTTAATTTACGTATTATGAAGAATATTTTTATGAAATATTTGAAAATAAAGAAAATATTTATTTATTTTTAATTAACAGATTATTAACCAACATTCAAAACCAAATTACAAACTGAAAATAACAGGTAAATCAGAAAAAAGCTAAAATATAAAGCAAAGTATAAACAACAAAAGGCAGCTCTACATAGCCATTTCTCATTTTATTAAATTAGGCTTATTTATTTTTACATAAATGTTAATATTATATTTATCCACAAGTTGACAATGATCATTTCCATGATCATTGTACAAAGTTTGAATGAAAAAGTGACAGGTCTTGAGGGTGACATGAAACTAAACTTCAATTTCTTAGTTAGAATGAGTTAAATGTCACATACATATTGATTGTTTCACAAATAATATTTATTATTATTATTATTATTATTATTATTATTATTATTATTATTATTATTATTATATTATTATTATCATTACTATTACTAGCAGTAGTAGCTTAGTAGAAGTTGCAGCAACTTGCTGAATGACACTGCACTAGGCAGATTATAAATCCCGAAGGCTTCGGACTCCCATTTATATTTAAAGGACATTCATTTTGTTGACCTACATTTTATTGTTAGATAACTGGAAAAAATACGATATAATAGCCTAAATAGTTATTTCACTGAATATTACCTGCTAAATAAACTAGTACAAGCAATAAAACCTATGTTCTCAAACCTCTAATGTTTATAACAATTCTGGGGTGTGGTGCATGAACCTAATAATCCACATAGAGGAAGAGTGGGGAAAAAGGGAGAAAACTTTAGGGGTATGTAAGTACACAATACTTACAAAGAACAATTATCTTTTTAATCATAGAGATAGTACATATAATATCTTACAATTCTACAAATTTTCGGATTTTTTGAAAGTCATTGTCATATTAATATTGCATTAAAGAGATTATCTGGTCCGAACTTTTCGACCTTTCCGTGCATAAACCTGAGAAACCACAAGTATATCATTTATCAATGAATATTTGAATCATAATAAAATGAATTCACAGATGAATTGTCATTGTCACTCGAGTCATCAGGTACTGGTAAACTGACTTTTCCTTTCCCCCTTGTTTTCTTTGGAGTCTGAATCTTTCCCCTAAGCCCAGCATAAAACTCTCTGTGTTCTCCTAGAATATATTGGCACAACTTTCTCGAATCTTTCAACTTAGAATTTGTAATAGAATGCCTGGTTTGGTATAAAAGTGGCAAAAGAATCTCATTTGGCACTTTACCTCTTCGAAAAATGTTCACCAATGAATAGTCTTTCAGTGTGAATTGTCTTCCATTGTTGTGTGTATAAACTATACCATAGATACCTAGCAAATTCTCACATATCAAAATTCGTAATGCTTTTTGTATCTTTACAAGTCTACCACTTTCATCTTTCTTTCTAAATATTAAGTGTTTCTTCATATTATCAACGGAAACAAAGTCATTTTGCTTCATTCTTGTTACAATAAAAGGATTAACTCTTTTACAATGCTCTACTAATTTGTATCAACCTTCTGGTGAATATACAGCAGGTGATCTCTTCTTTTCCTTGTCTATGGTCCCCAAATCTCGGTCACAAGATAGAAATGTATGTCTTGGTACTCGAAATTTGTGTTCAACACTTTTAGACCTCTTCAAAGTGTGAACAATATAATACCAAAAACATATTCGGATAATCATATTTTTATTCTTATTTCGACCCCCGCAGGAGTCATACCAAGTGATTAAATGTTTGTATTGTTTTTGGTCTTGTAGCTTTCTCAGGAAGGAAAACAAACACAATAATATTTCTTGTGACCCTCTCCCTGCAATGTCTTGGGACTATATGTGCAAGTGTCCCTTGCCTGTGGAATCATGAATGCTAAGGCTTAGAGTCCATAACTGTCTGCAGTAAAATGTAATATTGGTCGATACGTGGGAGTAGGTAAATTCTGTTGCATATCAAACGCCAAAATTAGTAAAAGATTATTATTTTGAGCTTTCTTCCAATCTTCTGTCATTTGCAACTGTGCCTTATCAGTTTTCGTAAGATGTAGCTCTAATGCCAGATTTATTTCAGTATTGTCTCCTGAGTCACTCTTCAAGTTAATTTACAGTTTCTCACATAACTTGCATGTGTCGAGTCTAGGATGTCCAAAATGAAGATTATACTTAGTTCGAAAAATATGTGTAAATGTGTAATATGAAACATGTTCCACAACTAGTGAAGCACATGTTTCTACATAAAGCTCATGTAGCTTTTTTTCAGAACATTCTGGTGAGAGATATTTCCGGTGTGGATTATCTTATCTTGTGTAAGGGCTTCTGAACTTAGGTAGCCGCTCTATGAAGTCGCGAACAACTTGTTTTCTGTCTCCCGGTATTTTATTAGATCAGTTTTGGTGCCGACCTCGACCATCTTCCTGCGGTGAACCATTCTCTTTCAATAAACCTACCGTGTAATCAATTTTTGCAATTTTGATATCTAAGAAACTAAACAGGGCCGTTTTACAAATCTGTATATTTTGTCCATCAACTACTTTATATTCTACTGTAAAATCTTTTTTTTCTTTGGACAAGAAGAATATCTTCTCTTTGGTTTGTTGGTGTTAATGAACAAAGAAAGAAACATTTTTTGTTCTGTACAGCTTGAAAGACTACAATATTTGGAAAATAATACCTTTCTGCCATTTGATTTAACATTTAGAAAACACTTTTTGAGACAGTTGCACATTTTACCTACTGTTGCACGTGGAATCTCCTTCCCTCTATAATCAATGTAACTTTTACCTTCACGCATATTTCTTGCTTGTACATTACGTTTCCATGTTGATGGATCACGCTTACATTTTCTTCCTCTCCGATTCCCTAATAGATACAAAATATTGTTACTATATATCAAACCCTGCCGAGAGCGAATCCACAATGCCATTTTCCATAACAAATGTTATAGGAGTCCTTTACGTTTCCCACTTTAGTGCACATAACCTAATTCTCATTAGTTAAGGTACAATGACAAAGTTAAAGGAACTGTTAAAATAAGTTATGAGTAGTTATGAATGTTTGTGTTATACGAAAACTTCTTTCCATTGCATACCGTTACTCTCCATTGATATTTGCTCAGCTGACTGTACATTGGTCGCTTCCAGCAAATATCCATCTGATGTTTCAGTATCTGACCTCCTGTTCTCTCTGTCTTCAGTTACCTTTTCTGTACTGTTCTTATTTCGGCTCTGAATTGAAGATAAAGAAAAGATGCTGTTATTTTCACTACCTGTAGAGAAGATACATCTTTTAGTCTAAGAAAATTGGTAAACACAATCTTATTTGACCTTCATTTCCAGCTGAAATCATTAAATGACACAAAATATAGAACACAAAGGCAATAGTTAATAATAATTGAAATTCTATAGTGGCATCTTACCTGTTTCAGAATTCAAAAACTCTGAAAAATCAAGCTTTCTGACCGCTGAAACACGCTTACTTACTTCAGCAGCCATCTTCATGGGGTTATCAGGTTCATGCATCGAATGAAGCTCAGTTTCCAAACTGCACAATCTCTATTGTGAATTGCTCTATTGTGAAGAAATGAGCACACATATCGAGGTGGTTATTTAACAGTAGAGACAAAATGGCAGGACGATTCTTACTCTACTCGTAACTCAATTTCGAAAAAAATGTGGGTTATCAGGTTCATGCACCATACCCCGGAATTGATGAAGTCAGAATAAAACATCATTTTTAATCCCTTGAACATAGTTTTATAATGAACAGAAATCCTTCCATGACCTGTTGGAGATTGTACTTAAGCTCATTTTCATGTAATGCTCCTAACTCACTGTTATGACAAATGAATGCCAAGCAGATAAAATACCAAATTCTATAATGAAGTAAGTGGCATTAATGACTTAACCACTAAACACTGTTTTGTAAATTATTATCATTGAAGACACAAATGAAATGTTCTTGAAATATTATTCTTTTAACAGCACACCTGGTGGAGGTTTAACACATTGTCTGGCCCTTCAGAAATCCTGAAAAGATCTTTTCAACATGTCAAATATAGCGAAATTGCAGACGAATGAATTTCTATTTGCTCTCTGAAAAGTCAAGCTAATCGTGGAGTTTGGTACTGGAAAATATGTAAAACTAAATGCAAGTGGTAATCAACATTAACCCTTCGGTAGTCGCTCTCAAAAGTGGAATGCGAGTTGTCACGTGGATTACAATTGTAGTTCATTTTTTAAAAATTCTTATTAACAATCTTTTATTAATAAATTGTCTTTTAGTTCAAAACTATGAGTATTGTTATCTTAAACAGCCACCAGTTACAAAATAATATTTATTTATTAGAATGTTGAAATATTAAATATTCTATGAAATGCTACAAAAAGTTGCATGTATAATGCCTGTAAATAAATACACTCAAATATATGCGAGTAGATATTTGTTTTTGAAGTCTTCTGCTCTATGTTTTGTGCACTTGATATACTTTGCATTACAATAAGTAAATAAAGCAGTTCAACAAAATTGTTTAAACATTTGGAGCCTGTATTCTGAAAATGATTCAATGTCAACAACAGATGAACATTGCATTCAGATTTTTTTAATTTGTTTGGGCACACCCACTGGACACAATTTATGCAGAACTGTTGAGTGCTCTTGTTTCATTGACATCCACAGAGATAACAGCAACCCACATTGCCCTTTGGGGACTCCACTGGCCCCTCAGTTCCTTCTCAGATTTCCAGTACATGTCTCCTGCATGTTCTTATTGCTGTGAGTACAGTTTTTTCTCTCAATCCTCCTTTTCATTTCTGGTTTCATAAGGGTCGAAAGTGAGATCTTTTAGAAATCCTCTCTTATCTGAGGGAAATCCCCTAACCCTTTCTCCACTGTTGTTTGTTGCATAAACATTCACAGCATTGATTGCAGCAATATTCATGTCAGCTTAGGTCAGAAATTGAACCGTGAGTGGTCGCGTGAGCTACTATTGTAATCCAGGCTGTTTCTGGAACTTATAGCTAGTGCAGCAGTTATCATTTGAGACATATTTTATTATAATTTCATGGCTGGGAATCGTGTATGAAAGGTACCATAAAGTCCATGCCAAAAGTTTATCAACTGTCGCTGTAAACAGCGAATGAATAAGACTGGATTACAAAAGTAATCCATGCGACCATCGAAAGGTTAAGGGTATGTTGCTCTAAAGTCTCCTATTGAGTAATAAAAATAGTAACATTTACAGGAAAAATATGAAAAATTATAAGACGACAAATGACACAGAATCAAACTAAATATACATGTTCTCCTTTTTGAATAGGCTTTACAATTGAATGTTCTGTGTATGTGTATTTATTTTTTAATACCTTCTTGTATATGCAGGGCTAACAAACATGGGACATCCTTGGCTCAGAAAATGTGGCTTTATATTTTGATACATCCATTTGTTTCTTCAGTTTGAAATTCCAAATTATTCCCAATGAGCCCTTCTAAGAACATTAAAGGAATTTAAATACTAAACTTGCAACATTGCACAGCTGCTGTTGTAATTGTATGCATTACACAGTGCCAAATCATTTTGGCAATATGAGGAACATTCATAAAAACTTGCACATCGCCATTCACCCACCTACCTCATCCACTAAACTTCTGCATATTGATTATATATTGGTACAGCTTTTATATAATAAATTTTCTCCTTGACATTATTAAGTATTGTTTTTCACTATTAAAAAAAATAGTTTTTGATGCGACATAAGCTCTTGCATGTCAAGAAACACTAGTGTGAACAACTTTATGCTCAACCACAAGTCATGACAGATGTTTTCTTTCATAGTAAAATCATTTTTACCATAATAAAGTGTGATAATAACATTTTAAAATGGTAAATAGAGAAGAATGTTGTTCCTTTTAATTTATTTATGGTACAAATGACTTTTATTTTATTTTTCATGTTTTAAAATGTATCATTATATAAAAAAGCATTCTTATTATTGATTTATTTAACCTGGCAGCACATGCGCCTCTTTCTGAAACGTCAGTGCATGCACATTGTCTCACAGACCCCTCTACTTGCATTTACCTTAATTCAATTTCCCCTCATAATTTTGATCAAGGGAGTCTACCAGAAAAAAGATGGATATTATTTTCAATTATATTAACACAAAAAACAAGTTCATTCTGTTATCATGAGGTACCATATTTCACTAGTATTCAGTTTCATTACTTCTATGTTTCAGATACACAAATTTCCTTGCTAGCATAAATAAATTTGTTTTGGCAAGTCATTTCAAATACTTTATTTGGTATTTATAACCCTTCCTCAGGTGAGTCAAGGTCATGGGCAAGGAAACTAGCTCACTAAAATTTGGAGGCACTGTGTTCAGAGCTACTGGTGTGAGGTAAAAAGAAAGAGTTGTACAAATTGCTCCAGAGAGTAATTGCATCACTGGATACCTGGCCATGACAGTTTTTTGGAAAGGTTGCACATATTATATGGCTATATTAAATCCCATTTCCTCTACAAAAGCAAAGAAAATATCCATTAAAATGAAATACTACATCAGTCAGATTTCAAATTGTCAATTAAGAGTAAAAATTAAACCTTTTGAATCAAAAGTATCTTGGTATTATAATCAATTTATACCAAAGTGCAATAATTCTATTAATTTCCTACATATTTCCTCAAATTGCTCAAATTCCATAATTTCATGGAATGTAGTTAAGCAATTCAGCTAACGATGCTGCAAGTTCTATTCATAAGTGATATAATTGTTAATTTACAGAAAGTTGTTCATTTGTTTCACATTATTGCTGTATACAACAAATAACTGAATGATTTAATAAAACATAACACAAAACAAAAACAAGGAAAGAATTCACTGTTCAAACATATTTGTGCCACTTAGCAAATATATTGGTTTAACACAGAATTAAAAAAAACAAAAACATGAAACCATATGTAGTAAATAACACAATCATAATTTAAATCTCAGTTGTTTGATAGAACAAATCTGGCAAACATATTTTGGTATGAAGCCACTATTCTCCATCTCATGCTGCTTCAGCTTGCATGAGTATATCTCTTTCTGGATTTGGAGGAGAAATTATGGTGCAGTTAAGTGAAGTTGCCCATGCTCTCAGGAGCCCCAGGATTTCCAGGTGGACAAGCAGGTCTTGTGTGCCTGGTATTACCTGCTTGACCTACAATATCAACACCTACAATTTTTCCTAAATAATCATCATTGCTTTTCTGCTTTAAAACAGAACAAACACAAAGTAACCAACTTCAAAATTATGGCCTTGTTTTTCACCCCAATTTTATCAACACCCTTCAAACTATCAGTCCCCATTTCTTCACTAGCTTTATCACTCCTATCATGCAGGATCCTAACTTCCTCAGCACCACCAGAATAACTGTCTTTGCATTGTGAACCTCTTCACAGGTAAAAGATGATGTCGAGTTTACACAAAAAGATAAGTTGCTAGATTGTCAGTTATGCTAAAAATGGAAAAAATTATAGAGAAATGCTCAGAATTTTATTACAAATCAACATCTTCTGTCATTTTGTCCAATTTGACTAATTATAAATATGAAAAAACAAAATCTAACAACAAAATGCTACTTTTCTGTCCCTAAATATAGTCTAAAAATTATTGTTCAAAGGTCATTTGGGCAGAAATGACAAAGGATTTGGTGACTGATTTAAGTCTTCACAGTATTTGGAACCATAATTTGCAGTTAAGGAAACTGCCAAAATGTGTATTGAGAGCATGCAAAAAATGGTAATGAAAGTGATCAAATTAAAATATGGCAATCCAAAATATTGAAAATATCTCTGTGACTTCTGATTTTTGCCATTACCTTCCTTATTTATGATGTTACCTAATCAACTACAATTTGCAAGGATACTAAGATAGTCTCATACGGTAACTCGCAAATTATCAAATATACAACATGAATAATGTTAAGCCAAATATATTTTATTTCTAATACAGTTTATGAGAACTCTGTTTGTTTCTGAATTGTAAAAACTGCATGTGATTTTAGCTCACTAAATGGTAGCATTAACCTTGTTAGGTTCATGAATGCAGTTCTTTTTTAAAAAAAAAATACATGTCAGTATTTTCTATATATGCATGGAGCTGTTTGTTCAAGCTCTGATGTATAAATAAATGATTCTGCATTTTAAAGATGGAGCAATTATATTGGTCATATCTACCAGTGACAGATCATATTGCACTCTTGCTATGTTTTCTGCCTTTGTAATATGCATGTCTAAATGATTATTTCTAGATGTTTTTGTAAAATGAAACCTTATTTTTTTCAGTCTGAACATTATTTGTAATCATGTGCAGCTGGATTTAACCCCAGGAAAGGACATTTTTGAATATGTTGTCGAGTTCTTCCCTCAAGAAGATAATCAATTTTTTAAAAATCAGATGATCAGGCAACACCAGGAGGAACTGGGAGATGCTCTTTTCTTCAATGGAGAGAATTTGTTTCTTTCCACAGAAAGTAATGAAGTATGTATTTTTATTTAAGACTAATTCATATTACATTGTACACTCACAGCTAGTTCAAATTAGCATCAGAAGGGTCCAGACTAATATTCAAGCCATACATGCATGCTCATATTTTATACTCTCTGAATGTACATGTTTAAGATATTACATTATATTCTGTGTTAGATGAACTTATTTCCCTAGTGGTGTCTGGGAGTGTTTGTAAAATAGCACCATGAGATTTCCCCTTCCCTTGAAATATGAGTATGTCCCAAGATATTTTTCTCACACCCATTTTGCCATTTCCAGGTGGAAGTGGGAGCCAGATGTCAGATTAAGCAACTTGAATGTTCCCAGTTCTCATCACAAGTTCTTTTTCCTCAGTCTTTCCTTACCTTCTTCACTTCAAAACTTCTTAGGCAGAAGCAGTAGGAGAGGAGATCTCAGTTTTGATTTAGTTGGCCTGAGTATCTCACTTATTTTGGCGGTAGAGACATTTTAATGGAAAGGGAAGTGTTGATAGCTGTAGAAAAGGTAATTTTCCTAAGGGAGATTATTATAAGTAAATTCCATGTCATCCTGGGGGTTGAATGTAAGGCTACATCTACATCGACAAAAATAATTTGCTACAATATCTGACCAAAGGGTAAATAGAATTATTTAAACTGCAATTGAAAATTGGGTATAATCTAGTGGCAGTAATTACAATTATTAAAAATAAAGTGAACTACAAAAGCATATACTTTCTACCATTATTTCCAAATTTGCATTTCAGTAAATTTAGAGTGTTCAATGAAAATAAGACCTGTGTAATTCTTGTAAACTTTGCCTCGTTCTATCCTTGGAAAAAAAAAAACAGAAGAAATGGAGCATTTTTTGAAAGAATGTTCTTTCGCATCATTTGCATTAACTTCAGATAGAAATTACATGGAAACTACTCATTTATTTTCTTTCTGATTTTTTTAACTAACATGACCTTTTTAAAGATCTAATTTTTTAGAACAGATTTCATTGAAGACAAAAATCTATACCTTCAGAGTTGTGCTATGCAATGTTAATTTATTGCAAATTTCGAAAATGGAGAGTTTGCTGAAAATGAAACTAGCACCACTTTTCATACTGTCCTTTGATATATAGGAGGAGAAACTTTAAAGCAAAATTTGGAGCCCTTTTTGAAATAAAAATTGTTTAAAAAAATTAAAATAGCCTATATTTCACACAAAATTACCCAAAAATCTGTATATCATCTTATTTTAAGATCTATCTTTAAAGAACAGATTCCATCAATGGAAACAAATTCTAACTTCAATACTGTAGTTGAAGGAAATCACAGAAAAAAGTTTGAACTACAATTTTCGAAAAATCAAAGATTTCAACAAAAATTAAACCTGCACCATTTCTTTAACCATCCTTCACTCTATCCATTTACAGAGATTCCATTTGTCCTCCTGTCACACAGTTTTTAACTTTTTTTTGAAGTTAAACAAACAAATAAAGTCAGACAGACACACAGAAGAACACAGACATAGACAAACGAATGCAAACAAGCAAATTAAATAAACACGAGAACCAATTAAAAAAATTTGGAGCCTTTTTTGATAAAATTTTGAAAATGTATTTGCTTGGACCCACAAAACATAGATTCTGACAGCACAAAGTGTTAGAAGTAAGTTACTATATATATGAACAAGATTTATCTACCTTAGTAAGAGTTTGTGAGAGTAAGAGCTTTTCTGTCAAAAATTCCACGTCAAAACACGTAGCTTCAACATAACTACAACACATAGCATACTATTGATTAAATACAATGATACAACTAAGTGCCCTACACAGCCTAAACCCGTAATAGCTTGTACTACAGTTGGATTCCTTCACTTGCACTGCACCACATACAGGAAAATATTTGAAATCACCTTCATCACCCCATACTACATTTCACACAATACACTACACATGTTGTATACACATTATATAAGTTCTATTCACAAGTGATACTAACACTAAACTAAGGATTACTCTAAATTCATTGGCTAAATTGATGAACACTTTGAGGAAAGTGTTCAAATATTTTATGTGGCAAATTATTCTGTTCAGTTATTGCTTGATTTGTAAAAGAAAATTTCCAGATGTCTATTTTCTGTGATCTTAATTGGATTTTGCGTCTGTTATTCCCTATATTAAAGTATGTAGATTTAAATAGCCTCAGAATTATTTCTTTTGAAGCTAGATAACTACAATACATTTTATACAATCCTCTGAGGCAAATAGCCAGAAGGCTTCTGGATTGTTTAAATGGTGGTGGGAAAACAAATAGGTGAAACAAATATTCAAATTGTTGCTCTTGAACCAAGATAGTGAAAATTAAAAAAAAATATATACTTTATTTCTGTGAATTGAAAATCAACGTTGGTTGAGCAGAAACCGGATTTTTGTCAACAAAATTTGATTGATTAATTTTTTGGATTGATTTCCTTAGTCTTCAAAAAGATTTTTCATAATGAAGACATGCTCCTGGTTCTATAATACGTAATTCCGTTTGAGCAGTACTTCTATAATGAAGCTTCTTGTATCTTTCATCAGAGAGCAAGAATCAAACATTGTCCCATTACCATAGATAAAGTATTTTTTTTAATATGAAAGGGAGTGTTTTAAAATTATTTAATGTATGTATTTACAGGAGAGTTACTTTGAGTGCATTCATCCAACAAGTGACACAAGAGTGAAGATGAGTTTAAAATGTAAGGGTCGTGCCTCAGGCGCAGATGCTGAAGAAATTTTCAATATGGTTTTCACAAAGATTATGACCTATTTGGGGCTGAAAAATGATGGATGTAGATTTTTGGATCCTCTTGGAAGCATCAACCTGACACATTATGGGTAAGTAATTGATATGGTCCTCGAACATTTACATCTATTATATGGAGGCATTATTTTACTACTGGTAGAACTTCATTGACACTCATTTCAAGATATTGAGCTCTAAAGCTAAATGATTATAAAAAATCCGGGATGGAGTTAGACAAAAAATAGTGTTTTTCTCTTATAAGATATTTACTTGTTCATCTGAAGATGATATGAATAAGCATCTTGTGTACTTCGCAGAATATTGGGGGTGTAAAGAAGTTATACCACCATAAAAATGAGGTTGTTGGGCCAAATCGTAGATGTTCTAAGAAAAGTTGGAAATAAGGAATATCTTTTTGAGGCACATTATTTTCTTTTTTTAAATAAGCATGATTAATGCTTAAAAAGAATGGCAACAAATCAAGCATATCCTGCTTTTTCTCATTAACCTTCTTTTGCTGTGGCTGCAGAAGTAAGATATTTAAGTTTTTGTAAACCATACTTCTTCTTCATCCTCTGGTGGTTTGTGTGTAGGGAAGTTTACTGTGTAGAAACCAATGTCTTGATTTAAGGTTTACTTGAACACATTTATAAAAGACTTGAAAAAAAGACTTCCATTTGACAAATCTACTCTGTCTAATTTTCAGACAGTTAGAGCCCCCATTTAGTTCATTTTTCTTCCTTCTTTTTATAGACTTTTGAAGATCTTTTAACACACCGACCATTAAGTTTAATTTCTGTGTTAAATAAAAATTGTGCGATATAATTATATTATTTTTGTTGTTTCTATTACAAAATCTGGATCAAGCTCTTTATCATCATATCACTGCAGATGCTATAAATCTCTCAAAAATCACAAGACTTGTACACAATCATGTATCCATATCACTGGAGTTGTACCACTATCAAAATAAATAGATTGCAATCTCCTGTGATTCATTTTTCATGTGATGCGCTGTTGTCCACAGAAAGAACTTGGAGTTCTATCACTTTGAGAATAAATGTATAACATTTGGGCGGCTCAGAAAATGGAGTTAACCCAATTTATCAAAATAGAAGAGTTGTACAACTATTAAAATAACACCTCCATATAATAAAAATGGTATCCTGATATTTCAAGACAAATATTATTCATTAGAATTATAATTGCATTTATGTTCTCATAAAATAAAAAATGTTTATTATTCTTCACAAGGTTTCATGAGTCTTGTATAATCACATCATTAGTTATCTACGTTCTTTTATTATTCTTAGTATTTTTTTTTTATTTATTCACATATTTGCATTGAAGAAAAAAAAAACAAATTCTATTTGTGATGACATAAATTAATTTTGCATTTTCTCAATTTATTGCTTGATACTCTCAAGTAATAAGAAGTAATAGAAACATTTGTTTTCAAATATGAGATTAGAATTTGTCCCTTTCAGAAAGTACAGAGGGTATTAAATTAGTAGAAGTTTCCACCTAATATTTTTATTTCCTATTTCGTTTACATTGTGGTGAACATTTCTTGTCATAAATTCACTGTCAGTTGCCTTCCATATATCATTTTGCTCATTTTCATTGCAATCATCTCTACAAATAATCAATTAATAATTATAATCATCAATCAAATAGTAATTGTAATAATCTTCACATCTTTCAACTCTCAAAATTATTGTTGTTTAATTTAACAAATTAAAAAAAATTTATGTGGAGATTTCAATTTGATTTTTGGAATCTCAATGAAAAAGAGCAATTCCTCAATTTACTTCATTCTTTTAATGTAGATATTACAGTGAATGTACTTACACGGAATACATTTAAATCACAAAAACCATTAGATCAAATTATAATTAACAAAAGCACTAGTATATACAAAATAATAATGAATAATCTAGGATACAGTGGCCACAATGCACAAATTCTTGCAATTACTAATAAGAATAAAAGAACACTGACAAAATAAATAACACACACATGTGCTGAGCTTTCCCTAAAGTTAACATAAAATTATTTATGGACTACTTGCTGAGGGAATCATGGCACGCAGTTTATAATGTGGTTGGCACAAATGAAAAATATAATTTATTTTTCTCAAAGCTTTCATTTTACTTTAACGCATGCTTTCCTCTTTAAATGATAAAATTAAAACATTTCACAGAAAAGTAATTCTTGGCTCACACAGGGAATTAGAACATTGTGTAAAAACAAACGTACCCTTTACTTTATTTCTAAACATCATAACGTGTCACCTGGATTCCATGTCTACTTCCGGAATATGAAAGAATTTTAAAGAAAATAATAGTTCAAGCAAAAATAATGAAAAATAATAAGGATATTTTGAACGCTAGTGACAAAACTAAAGCAATGTGGAATATTGTAAAAAAAAACACATAATCTCGATACCTTATAGAGAATGTTGTTTTAAAGGATAATGAAAGAAAAGCAAGTAATTCAGAAAAAGTTGCAAATCTCTTCAACCAACACTTTTCTAGAATTGCGGCTGATCTCATGAAGGGTCTAAAACCACAAAATCCAACATCATATGGTTCTCCAAAAATTTCCAACACAATGTTTATTTCTGAAACTTCTTCCAACAAAATCCTCAGGATAGTCTGTGAACTAAAAGATAAATATTCATCTGGTTTAGATGAATTTCCGAACTGTTTATTAAAAACTTGTGCACCTGCCTTTATACAACCGTTAACTCACATTTTCATTGCTTCTATATGCACAGGAATATTTCCAGATATTTTCAAAACAGCAAAAATTAAGCCACTTTTTAGAAAAGGGAAAAAAAATTAAATTCAAAATTATTGGCTAGTTTCTCTCTTGTCAGTTTTTTCAAAAATATTATAGAAGCTTTTCTTCACTTGAATGGAAAGACAAAGCATTTTCAGACTTGCAACACGGCTTTAGAAAATCAAAATCTACAGAAACTTCCATTTTTTCTTTTGTTAAAGAAGTTGCTACATCAATTGACCAAAATGAAGCACTAATTGGAATATTTTTCAATCTTTCAAAAGCTTTTGACCTTATTGACCCAAACATCTTTCTCTCAAAATTACCTTCATATGGAATTTGTGGTATTGCCCTAGCTTGGATTACCTCATACCTTAAACATCGAACTCAAAGAGTAGAAATACTGTTCTGGCACAAAAAGATATTATTTACTTATCTTTCCAATTCTTTGCCAGCTGAGCAGGGGTCCCGCAAAGTTTGATCTTAAGTCCAATCCTCGTTCTGTTATATGTAAACGATATGCTCACCTTCATTAAAAATGGAAGAACAGTTCTGTTTGCTGACAGGAATGTTCTTTGCAAAAAAAAAGCAATAAAATGTATAATTTCAGAAGTTGCAAATTGGTTTCGTAATAACCAATGAATAGTTAACGAAGGAAAAACGTTTTCAATGCTGAGGGTGCGTTACTATATTGTTAGCAATGCAGCAAATTCAAACCTGCAGTTCGTGTATCGTTGCAAATAGTTTTTCCATAACTCGGGAACGAAAATGTCTAGTTTTTCAAATGTTGATAATCTCCGGCATTTCTAAATTTTATTATTATTATTATTATTATTATTATTATTATTATTATTATTTCATTTTCAAGTCTCTCGCCTAGCGAGGTAACACACAGCCGACACCGGGACCTTTAGAGAACCAAGTTGCCTGCTTCGCTTGCAAACTCGGGCGGTCAGGATTCGACGGTGAAGTCAGGTGATGTTATATCAATAAAAACTTCCTCAGGATGCGTGCAGTATTCAGGAGAATAGCCTTTTGCATTGTATGAATGTGCCAGTTGTTAAGGCCAAGCAGACGATGAAGTTAGTTCTTCAGAGACCTGTGCATTTGCAGCGATTACCACAGAAACTACTTCAACAGATACTAACCACTACATGTCGCTCAGTTCAATAGCCAAGGCCTGATATTTTCGCTTCTTCTTCGCAATGGAAGCAGCTATATTTCGGTCTTGATGAATACCTATGTCGACTATAATCCCTTTCCGTAAAAACTTGTCGACCCATATTATGTCAGGTCGGTTTGCTTCGACCGTGCGATCAGTGGTGACTGCAACATTCCACAAGAGCTTCCACCGTTTCGTCTTCAGAACTAAATCCGACTTGAACTTGTAGTATGGGACCTCTTTCTTTACCATCTCTGACTTTGCAAAGTCGGTAGCGGTCCTCTACACTCATATCCCCAATCACATACCTTTGGTAATTGTGAGTGGAGGTTACTTTGTCCTGAATAGAAATAAAGCCTTCTGTCTCAGCAAAGAGGTCAGATTTTGTTAGCCAGGAGACTGACGATGCAATGTTCACAGCGTTCCCTTTGAGCTCAGCAGGAAACCTGCCATGTAAACGCTTTGGACCCATTCACTCAGCTTATCTTCTTTGGTGATACTCAGACTCTGAGTCTGATTCATTGAGGTTCAGTGGAGTAAAATTCTTGTCAGTGGAACAACTTACTTTATGGACAACCGTCGTTTTCTGAAGGAAGTATTTGCGAAGATTGTTGATTTGCTTCGCGCAAAGGGACTCAAAATCCAGAAGTCCTCTACCTCCTTCTTTCCGAGGTATGTACAGTCTTGCCACTGAACTGTTGGGATGGTGCATACGGTATTTGGTAAGAGTGCTCCTAACTTTTTGATTAAGCTCCTGCAGTGCAGTTGTTGTCCAGTGAAGAACACCAAATGTATAGACAGTCACAGGTACTGCCCAAGTGTTGACAGCTGACATGAGGTTCTTTCCATTTAAAAGAGTTTTACAAAATTTTCCGACTTTTTGCAAGACTTTATTTTGGATATCATGCCTCATCTTTCCTTCATTTTTGCTCAAAAGTTGATGCACACCTAAATATTTATATGTATCCTCTTGCCCAAGTTCTTGGCTACTGGTGCCACACATCAGGATGAGTTTGTCTGGATCAAGAATTTTTCCTGAAGGTCTGAATTACTGAAGGTCTTTACAAGTTCAAGTAGCGAGGAAAGATGGTTCTTATCTTTGGCGTATAACTTGAGATCGTCCATGTAGAACTGATGATTAATGAGAATATGGGGATATTAGGTGATTTCATATCCCATACCCTAACATTCTACTGAGAGGGATAAGAGCTAGGGAGAACCATAAGGGATTTACACTATCTCCCTGGAAAATTTCTCATTTAATCTTCAGTTCATTGGTGGTATAGCTGCCTCCAGAGAAGGAGACTTTTATCTTTGTACGCCAAGTTCCCATTCAGTGTCGGATTAGGTTCACATACTGGGCATTTACTTTGTAGAGGCGAAGGACATATTGCAGTGTCTTTTTTTGGTTTGATTGATTACAACACTGTCTACTATCAATTATTATTATTATTATTATTATTATTATTATTATTATTATTATTGTTGTTGTTGTTGTCGTTGTTGCAACCATTTATCGTTAAAATGTTGGGGTGGGATTCTGGTACTACAGAAAACGTGCGCAAATATCCTTCTCACCCATACGTCATATACAGGGTTTACCGTTTTTTGACCAAATAAATCAAATAGAAATGAAATACAAACAGCATTTTTCCCTGGGCAGCTCGAATCGTCAATGTGGGTTTTACATCATTTGTGTTAGAGACAACCAATCACAGCCAACATTATCTCAATCTAAAAGAAAGATAAATTTAATCCATCACTATTTTAAATTTGGTTTATCAATCACTAGTTTTTCGAATTTAGATAGGAACCTGTAAAACGCCAACCGTAGGCGCAGTGTCCATTGTGTCTGGTGTCCATCCTCTTGTGTCTGGTTGAACACAAATGTGTACATTACCACTTCGCTTCAAGAAACTTCGTGCTTTTTCTTTTCTTGTGTGTTACCGATCATTTTCTGTAATTTCAAGTTCCAATTATCCTGTGGATTTGCAAGAAAAGCTCTTATTTAGGTACATTTTCTGAAGTCTTCCAATTGTCGTTCACGATCCGCCAATAGCTTTCCTTTATGATCACGCTTTGCTGATTTTTGGGAGCTGCATGTCTTTCTCCGTCTATTGGTTGTGACGACAAAGTTTTGTCATTACTACAAAATTTACAATTTTAATGCCAAATCTGCCTATTTCAAAAACGTTAAAGGAGCTTCCTGTTTGTTAAATTCATGTAATTTCCTCAGAATCAACGTTTGATACAACAACTACCGCAAGTATGCTATTCGCTTCATGAACTGTATCGCGGCAATAAAATTTAAGCAAGTCCGGTACACAGAGTGAGGAGGGAGTGATAGCAGTGAATTTCTTGGTGAAGAGGCTTCGAGCGATCAAATCGGCGTTGTCTCTCTCAAATGCCGTCGGTGAAAATGAGTCATTCTCCCGTTATCCACGAAGAGAAATGGAACGTGGAGAGAGGGATGCCAGTGCAACGTTGAAGGATTCTCTTTGTCATGAGCAAGCAAAAGAAAGGTCGTCGTGCCTTCGTCGAAAAATCTCAGAACGCACTATTTCCCAATGCAAAGTACGCAGAATAAGCCAGAAACCTGCTTAACGCGGAAACGGAAAGAAATTTTGGTACGACAAAATTAAAAATATTGGATAAGACGGAAAACAAATATTGTTTAAAAATTGCACCTAGGGAATTAGCCGAAGCCTGGATCATCCGATGAATCCATATGTTCCTACAAATATCAAAGAAAATATTTCTTGTGTTTTTTTATGGAGTTCTTTGTTTCATTAAACTTTGTTTTGCGTTTCTGTGTCATTTTCTTTGTCTCTCCCGGAACGCCTTCGTTTCATTGAAGTGTAGCTTTTTGGTGAGATAAACTCACACAACCTATTCCATCTTCGAATGATTGCGTTTTCTAAATTGACAGTTTTTGTTGCAAATCTGAATAAATCGGAAACATGTACAAAACGGAAGAAAATGGATCCACACGATTCAGGATTAGACAGGTTTTACTGTAGTAACAAAGAACCTACACCCCGAATGAAAACGCACATAAGGAAAGTTCAGTGTAACTGTTTGCAGCAAGTATTACTAGCTACGAGAATATCGTGATTCCTCTTTCGCGAGCGCGCTCTCGATGCATAGTACTTCCGTGGGCCGTAGTCTCTTCAAGCCATTCTCGCTTACGGAATAGAGAAGAATATGCCCTCTTTTCCCCGGAGACGCCGCACCGTGCCTGTTGAGGCATCGTGGTTTTTCGCCATTTAAATAAAACTGGAGGGCGGTGGCGCAATTCTGGCTTCAGATTCGGATTCAGAACATCGACGTACATAGAGAAACATGTTTCAAGTGTTTGGTTCTGACAACAGCCCCCGAAAACAAAAATACAATAATACGATGTTTTTTTGCGATTGAAAAAGCTGGAGGGTGATGGTGCAATTCTGGCCTTAGATTCGGATTCTGTGCGTCGAAATACATGTTTTAAGTCTTTGGGTCTGATTTTTCTATTTTTGTGTGTGTGCTTGTTTAATCAATGCTTTTCCAGATTGATTCATTTTACAGTACGCAGTCATTTGCGAAGGCATTTGCTGTTTCCATATCTTAGTCTGTGGAAAAGTATAAATTCTACAGAAATAAATCAGAATTGCCCGTTTTTTCTCATACCGCTAGTAACGGTGGATTACGCATTAGTGTCATCAACTCAGTGACGGCTCGTGGGTATTCGCATGTGCACACCCAAATTATGTCGGTGCAATTTCTCTTCAACATCTGTTAAGGAGAGGAAAATACAAGTCCTCTGAGAGCGTTCCTGGACCTTGGTACTTCAAACGCGCGCCGTTCGGAAGCTGCGATTAAGAGTCCGCCGCCAGCGCCCTTTGTGAAAGCCAGCTGGCGCACACTCGGGAAATGCGAACGAGCAAAGAGCGTCGTAAGGTGCCGCAGGACTTAAGGAGAAAGAGGGGGACCACGGTGGCTTATGGACAGAGAGAGCACTCGGGTGATTATGCATTACTGCCCACACGCAGTGGCGATCTCAGTGAGTGCCTTGACATGTCTCGAAGATATAGCACTCCGCAACCACAAGTTTTTAATAGCAGTAAGAGTGACATTGATCGAAGGAAGAATGAGATATCTCTCAACTAAAATCAGCTTTAATCCCTTCTCAAAAAGTAGTTCCTCGCTAGCGCGCGAAACGCTAACGCAGTGCTCTTCAGTGTTGTATTCATAAGAATGTTAATTAAATATTATATGCTGATTATCTTGTGTTTTAAAGTGAATTTCAATTACAAATCCATTTCGAAGGATTCAAAAGCCAAATGTATGTTGTAAACGTATGTAGTAGGCTACTGTTTAATGCGTTTTGAAAAATCGAAGTAAGAATGTTCGTTTTTCTGTCAAATTTGTTTGTGCATATAACAATGAATAGCGTCGAAAACACTAAACGCAAGAAATCAATGACTTCAATGAAAAAGTCACAGAAAATATTGTTGAATAGAAGCAGCGTCGAATGGACTTTGTGTTTCGTCACACAGTGTAGACAGCAAATTACCCAGATTGTTTTGTGTATTGGGTATAGAAGCTTGTACTTCTTGCCTTTAATTTGTACAGTTATCATATGGAAAATACTATAGCAAAAAGGTTTTGAATCAATCTGTACAGTAGAATTCATGACATCCCTGGAAAAACTGTTCTGGAACGAGACGAGACGAGACGAGACGACACGTGTGCTGACCTGTCTGGAACGTGCTGGCCCGACCCAAATAGTAAATATTTCGGAATGGTTCTTGGCAAACGAAGTCGAAGCGGCGAGTGTTGTGAAAAGATATGCGGGCAACACTAACTGCAGATGGAAGGTTCTGTTCAGCAGGCTTCAGAAATTGCTTTGTGTTTAATTGTCATTATTTATGTTATATACATGTGTGTGTGTGTGTGTGACTGTTCATATAATGTATGTAAATATACTGACTTTGTATAATGTGTGCCTATGACTGTGTGTGTGTGAGAGAGTAGTAGGAAGGTAGAGAGAATTGTTGCACATCCTAATGGCATCACCACGCGCCACCACTGCATCAAATTCAAATATTATGATAAATTAATTTCTTAGAAAGAAAACTAAAAGGAAGTTTATTTTCAGTTTGGAGATTTGGCCTGGGTTTGTTGCACATGCCCAAAAATTTGACGGAGGACTGCAAGTTTGTGTTAATGCTTCTAGTAGTGTTATACACAGAAAATCTGTTTTGGAGCTAATGTAAGTACAATATATTTCTTGGTTTTAAGTCTTTGTTACTGTGTCAAGGAAGTTTACTATGCTCGCACTTTTTCTTGATCCTCGAGCTCCCTAGTCCTCGCTCTGCCCGGCATAGCACGGCCCGGTAGAAAATATGAGCTCCACTCGGAACATCGCGGCTCAGTTTGCAGTGCTGCTCACCTTCTTCCTTTCCAATGCGGACTTCCCATATTCTTCGGTCTCTATTTCTATCGACCTGTGCGAACAATGTTCCTTCTTGTAACTCAGTTATTTCTATAACTATTAATTATGTCATCAGAACTTAAAAAATCTTCCGTTGTTTCTCATAGCTATCTAGTCCAAGACGAGTTATTACGCCGTTTTCTGTCAATAAAGTTGACAGCCCTGCACTGCCGTGACGTAGACAGACCCGCCCCTCCCCGCACCCCCCGCTGTGGAGTATCAAGAAAAAGTGCGCGATTGGTATATAATACTTAATACATTACAATTACCATTTTATGTATTTCAAATCACATGCAAGATTTTTTTGTATTTATGTATTCTGCAAGTTAGCTACTTATACTGAACATATTCTTACACGTTTTAAGCGAAGTATCTTCTAATTAGATATCAAGTGATGTGCCGTTCAGGGCCGTCTTTCGTTTAGATGGGGCGATGAGGCTCTCAAATATTTGTGGCCCCTAAATATTGTCTGAAAACTTTATTATATCATTTTGTCTTTATTCTGAAAAATCGATACAAAAATTAAAGTATGTGTCAATCCTTCCGTTTATGGTAAGCAAACGAAATATAAAAAGAATATTAGGGGGATGTATTAAAATCCCATTAGGCTTCAGATGATTTTATATTGCTTTTACAACTTCCCATTAGAGAACAAGAATTCATTGGAGGGATTGTTCAATAATTTTTTATCGTCTGCAGTGCTCCCTTAATCAACTTTCCATTATATATATATATATATATATATATATATATATATATATGTGTATATATATATATATCTGTGTGTGTGTATGTGTGTGTGTGTGTGTGTGTTGGTGGGTAGGTGGGTGGGTGTGGGTGAAGGTAAAAATGATGATACTGATGATTAAACGAGTCAACAAAATTGAATTATGGTTCGTACTGCTGATCATCCTTCTGTACATAAAATCACATTCCGTCATAACTAAGTGAAATTAGAGAAGTTTTAGGATTTCAAATTACATGAAGAATGCAATGAGCCTTTACACACATTTTTTCGTATAATTTTTTACCGACTTAGGTAGCTCAGAGCATCAATTGATGTCACTGTTGTGCATCTGACCGGGAGGTCCTAGAATGTGAGTCCCTACGGTGGCTGGATTTTTTGCTTCTGTCTTGAGAAGAATTCTAGCGACCGGCTGCTCTGATCAGTTGTTTTCTGTGGTTTCTCCAATCAACACCAGCGAATGTCAGAGCAGTACCCTAATAAACGGGCCATGGACCGCGTGAGATCCATTTTCCTTGACCTATCCTCACCTCTTATTTACACTTACAGGTACTGCACTACCACTCATATCGGCAGCTCAGAGCTTGTTCCGGCTGGGGCAGTGCCCCACTGGTGCCAGATACCTGGTTGGCGAATACCCCGCAAACCGTCGGCGCCGAATTTCGCTATCCGATGGAGAAAAAACACTCCCAGCTCCCTTGATTAAAACACCCACTACACTTACGGTACTTATCTTAGAAACTGACACGTCCGGAAACACCAATCAAACATATAATTTAGTGCACTAACACAAGTGCGCTAATACAGGGGCGGATCC
Organism: Teleogryllus oceanicus; assembly: GCA_964035755.1. Classification (NCBI taxonomy): domain Eukaryota; kingdom Metazoa; phylum Arthropoda; class Insecta; order Orthoptera; family Gryllidae; genus Teleogryllus; species Teleogryllus oceanicus. The sequence continues at coordinate 323,660,640 of CAXIVR010000001.1, read as the reverse complement.
AACCGATGATTTTGTTCCGGAGGTCATCTTTGGTTTTTGTTAAATAAGTAAAATATATTTATTGTTTTTGCTGTAATATCCATACCATATAGACAAATTATACTATCAGATATTATTCTATAAATAATTACATCATTGTAATAATAAAATAATAGTAAAGATGTAAATCAATGTTTTCCAAATAAAGAAAGAGTAAAATGAAAATATTACTATTTATTTTAACAATAGAACAACATAATGTAAACGCATGGAATATAGTTTAGGAGTTGCGTCAGAGATAGTCACAAGCCACACTTCCATGAAATTTGAGATATTGCAATTTACCAGTACTTGGTAAGAAGAGTCTCTTTCGATCACGTATCAGTAATTGATCTCTAGTAGTCACTAATGACACATATTTTGCGGCCATTTGATGGTTGGATGTGGAATTATAAGGCAGAGTTGTCATCTATTTCTCTATTTCGTTCTGTTTGTTTGTTTCTTTCTCTCTTTCTTTTTCCTGGGATATAGTCAAAAGCAACCAATGAGGCAACAGCAAGAAAGAAGTATTGCAAGCAATAGTGATATTGAAGAAAAAATTGACGTAAGTGACACATGATGAATTTCTCACAAATGACAGACGTCGGAGGTGGAAAAAATTGAGTGATATACAATCTAGGAGCCGGTGAGGTAGAAAGCTCCTTTAGAAAATACTTGTAGATCTCACATCCAAATGGAAAATATTTTCATATTTTAACTGATAACTCCAAGAAACAATAAAAATTGGTCGATCGTTACTCTCGAGCGAACATTCGCAGAAGTATACGATTCAAGTCTGTCAATTTCTGGTTCCTACAAGTAAGCTGTAGTAGACCACCCTCTAATAGATAGTTAGGAAAAATAAAGATCCATCCCAACCAAAGTAGAAACATTTATTCCGAACAATTGGATTGCTATCATATATGAGCCGTGCATTAAAGTGCCTTTTACAGTTGCGAACATGGGCGTATGTCGGGGGGGGGGGGCGGTAACCTCGCCCTAAATTTCCTAAACCTATGGTTCTAAGTCTAGTTTACGGACAAAAGATGTCTTGAAGTTTCGCAAAACATCCCCTCCGAAAAACATTACGTGTAATATTGGTTACCTAGGTGCAGAGAAAATATTTTTTAAATGACAATTCTTAGAGACTGGATTATCGAAAAGATGATACGTAATAGCAGATCTATAAGTTTGATATTTAGGCCTACATGCTTCTCATTACTGATATCACTACTGTTACAAACTTCTGTTCAGTCCAATGGATTTCTTCTTCTGATGACATTTGAAGCCCTTGATATTTGCGAGTCCTCTTCGTGATTTTGCATTCTGAGAGAACGTATTCACGCTAGATTCGATCAAATGCGGTAAACGTCGGGAATTTTTAGAGTACATGGAATGCCAAATTAGGGCATAATACATCGAAGCAGAAGGAAGACACTTCGAGGAATTTTTTGTAATTTTCAGTCTTGTAACTCTGTAACAAATTGTTTTCAGACCCTTTTCATATGAACTTTTTTTACTATTTTCATGTTAAAACTGCGTCTCTGAAATATTCAACACTATTAACGATACACCCAGTATATTCTGATACATAAATACAGACGTGCATATTAACGTAAAATTTCTGTAGTATGAAAATTATAGTAGGGAATGATTTGTTTGGAAATAAATATTTAATAAAATTAACAATAGAATGAAAATGTCAACTTCCATAAAAACATAGCACACTTCAATCTCCGCCTAGTAGGTTAAATCCACCCCATAGCATTCGCAAGCAGGTCCCTCCGCAAGCAGGTTAAATCCACCCCATAGCATTCAATTTTAATTTATTAATGTATTTATTTCTTCTTTTTCTTTGATTCTTTTTGCGCGCATGGCCGAGAGCTGTGTTATCAATCCCATTAACCTAAATTTAGAAATAATATCAATGCAACCAAACTAACAACACAAGGACAGTTAATAACATTCACATTCTTTTGTATTTTCAATGTAAGTAAATGCATTATGATGTTCAGTTTATATGTTTAAGTGTGTACAATCTACTGATCTTGTAATTTCTTGGATTATTTGGCTAGTTTATTCTCTAATACAGTTTTTTTCACTCCTGTTATAGATTTCGAATACAACAAGGGAAACCAATTAGATTTCAAGAAGAATGTTTAAAACTGATTGTAGGGGCTACTGTTGTAACAAGATACAATCATAAAATGTACAAGGTGGATGAAATTTGCTGGGATAAGCATCCAGAATCCACTTTCACAACATATCAAGGAAATCAGATAAGTTTTTTTGAATACTATCTTAACAAGCATCAAATAACAGTCCAAGATATGGGACAGCCCCTGCTCTTAGCTCATGCAACTAAAACAACTGACATCCTGAAGAAAGACTGCCAAGAGGAGTTACGAATATATCTCATCCCAGAACTGTGTTACATACGCGGGTTGACTAACGAAATGAGGATGAATTTGAGGTTGGTGAGGGATATTAACCAGAGATTCCAGCCATCACCTTCTATTCTCCATGAAGGGATCTGCAAACTTTTGCAGAAAATTAGTGGTAAGGAATAGGGATAAAAATGTGGTTTATTTATATTTTTTACTTTCTTGCATGTTGCTTACTTTTCGCCAGACCCTCGTAACGAGAAAGTGGTTAAATCATGTTCCTATACGTAGTAAATTACTTCCTTTAACTTCTGAATCCATGGTTTGTGGATCCTTGACACCTAAAAATCGATTAACGGGAAGAGCTCTGTCTGTCTGTTCGTCCATATGTAGTCAATGCTAGCGCCAAAACCGTTCAGACGATTTTTTCCAAAATTGATATTGCCCGATTAAAAATGAAGATAAGTGAAGAAAATTATGCTGGTCCTATTTTCGGCGAACTCTCTGTATTTTCGAAAATTGCAAAAGTATAATTTTCATTATAGATATTTTTTGTTAAATAAAATATATTCCAAGAAACCAGTTCTTTAAAATGGTAATGTCAATTTTTTTATATGGGTAGTTTAGCGCAATGTTTGAATTTTGCAATTTCAAATTTCCTGAACTTCCTTTGCTAGATTCTTGTAATGCAATAAAAGGAACGCCGTGACACGGCAGCTTGAAATTCTCAGAATAAATTCTCATTGATGGGGGGTGTTACTGGGTGTATGGAATGGAGTTTGCATTGTCGAATTTGTGTTGATGTCGATACCTTTAAATGATTTAAATTTTCGCCCCTAATGCGCTACGATTGGTAATGAATTTTGTAAGTGATGGCTAACATGTGTTAATTATAGGCAGAAAATGCAGTAATATAATTTTATTTAACCGTTGCTGACGCGAGTACGTACGTGCTGTTGAAGTACCACTAAGTTTGTGATGAAGGAAAGAAACAATCGTCATCCATAAATCTGCCCTGAGACGTAGTAACCAGTGGAACATTTCCCTCCAAGTTTCGCTCTGATAAGAGTCTTCTTCTTCGTCCACTTCTTCATATTCCTCTTCTTCCAACGCTACAACCAAATGTGGGCCTTGGCCAGCTCTACTATTGTCCAACATTTCTCCGAGTTTTGCCTGTTTCTTCCAATTCTTGGCACCCAGAGAAACTTGGGGATTCTTGGCACCCAGGTTTCACTCTCGTGAAACATTACTTTTGCAACAACTGTCATAGAACTTTCCATGCTGAATACAGAGTCATTACATCCACGTATATTACGTCTATTGATCTTAAGGTCCTAAAACACATTGTTTTCCCTTTTAATTTGTGGCCTTCCTTTTTCGTGTTGTCAAAAGGCTTCCAATTTGTAAAGCGTTTTGTGCCTCTATTAGAGACCTGACTTTCTAGATGTCTTAACTAAGCTATCCTTGTGCTTTTACATCTCTTACAATGTTTCTATGTTTTATAACAATATCCGACCTTTATTTTTCTTCTTTGTTCTTTTACTTTGGTAATGCTGAGATTTTTCAAATACTTTCTTCCAAGTGTTGCTACCTTTTGCTCCATTTGTTATATTTTAAAATCCCATGTCTCATCTTCATTTGTCACTATTATCGATTTTATAATTATAGAGTATAACCACTTTTTGGATTTTTTTAATAATATTTTGGAAGTAAAAATGCTTTATATGAGTATTATGTTCTGCTGTCCCGTGCTATTCTTTCTTTTTCGATCTGATTCTTTGCGATTAATATTTTGTCTAGGAAATTAAATGGTGTAACACTCTCCTATATTTCAATAGCTGCTAGTGCAGTATTTTCATCATTACATGCATTTTATAAACAAGTCATGTATTTCTTTTAATTTTAATATTAGTTCAGCCTTCAGAGACTTGTTTGAGTCGGAAAAAACATATCTTTTTTGCCTGAATATTCTTCTAGCTGGTATTAAAAATCATCAGCATATGCACATACCTGTTTTAATCGTGTTGATATATTGTCCCTTATACATAGTTGAATTATTATATCTATTGCGAGGCACATGGTGCTATTTTCTAACTCTTAGTAACGGTTACGTAATATTTTTACTCTGTAATTTCCGTCCACAGACACATCTCAGTCATCACTTGTATAACTCATTACAAATTGTCAGGGTCGTTCTCGATCCTGATCGATCGATATAAGACCGACCCGCAGCGAGACGGCGGAGCCAGGGGTGGCTTCGACCGCCGCCCGACAGAGTTACGCCTTCCGCAGCGACAACAGCCTTACTTGTTTTTAATTTTTAATTATATAATTTGAATCATCAGTTTCATTTATATGCTGAATTTAAGATGCTGGTTCATTAATACTCGTTATGTAAGTTAATCGGGTTAATTAATGTTTTTTCAATAATTTCAATTACTATGTGCATTAACCTCCATTCTCTGGTTGGTTATGGAAGGCCATCTGGAGTGTTAAAATCAAGGAAGTTAGCTTATACACATACACATAAGTATACCCTACTTGTTTATATTCTAGAAGTAAGTAAGAATACAGTACAAATATGAATAAATAGAAAATGCACATAAAGAAAACATGAAATGTATAGGTTTATTTAATTTCATTTTCTTCAAAACCTTCGCAAATTTCTTGAATTAGTGCATCTTTTCCTAATATACAGCTTTGGTCCTTGCAAACATTTTCAAACTATTTCCAAATTTATTTTCTATTTTTATCAATTTTCTTTCGAGTAGCTTGTCGAATATTGTTTTTTTTTTCTCTGACACATAAACAAATCTTTTCACCATTTTCTTCAGTTAACAACTGTTTGAATGAGACAGTGGTAAAATGCATTTTATTACATATTGGCATGGAGAATGATACATGCCGCCTCTGAAGAGAGATGAATTGTGGCTTGTAATTGGGCACTGAGGAGGAAGGGATAATTAAAATCCATAAAGAAAACTGATAATTTTTTTGTGGATCACTGCTCTGATTTGTTAGTATCACATGCATTCTTAAAGACTTTTGATCTTAATTTCATGAGTGGAATAGTCATTGTAATTGATTCATGGCAAATTTCATGCATGCACCCAAACTTCACTGAAATTATGAGAAATATGTTCTTAGTTATTGCATTTACTCTTGAACCCTCAAGAATATTTATTCTCAAGAAAAGTAGTTAAGAAAATTAGACTGGGAAATGGATTTTCAGTGTTGGAAAATTACAAAATAGATGGCACATAAACTCTCAATTTTCAATTATGCACAAGCCCAGATTATTGAGTTCTAATGAAAATACTTTTTTTGCAGGCAGTGACATGTCTCAAAGACTGCTATCAGCATGGGGTTTTAACATTGGTGCATTCCCACTCAGACTTGAAGCCCGTGTGTTAAATCAAGAGACCATATGGTATAAATGTGCAAGAATTGACCTTACTGCAGGTCAAGCAAGATGGCCTGTCGAACATCACCTGTTGATCACAGTAAGTACTGTACCTTTTATTTATTTATCTGCCTATGTATCTATTTCATATTATTGGACAATTTATCTGTATTCCCACAATACAGCAAATAAAAGCTACTTATGCACACTACTAAACATTGTTTGTTGAATCATTGTAGGAAATATGGCCTAATAAACTGATTGTGTTGTTAGCATTGTTCAATATTTATACAATTAACAAAAATGCAATTGATTTAGTAATCGTAAGCAATATGCATTACATTCATTATATTGTATAGAAATAAAATAAGAACTAACTTGTTATAATATAAGGGAGGTTTTAATGATGCAATATTTAATTGTGTTGCAATATTCACCCAGATACACTGACAGTTTTTCAACCACTTATCAATTAACATGACTTTTACTTACCAAATTTAAAAGTGTTCACATGGCTTTTTCTGCCAAATCTTTCATTTTACTGATAAACTTTGTTTTTATTTACACATTTTGTCTTTGTATGTTAGAAATGTTTTAGTGTGACACTGTCACAGTTCAAACATACTCTACCAATAATTCGACCCAGAAGTCATTGGCTTTAGATATTGAAGTGTCGTTAAAGCTTAATCATTATCATCACCATCATTAGGGCCCTGATAATTATGCACTAAAAATGAGTCAAATATGTATGTATTTAGGAAATCAGTACATGGAAGGCAAGACAAATTACCAATTAAGAGAAATGGAACATTTTCAAAGAAGTTGTCCACAATCCAAATGTGAAGAGAATTGAAATTGTATGAAAGTTAAACATCCGTCCATCTATGATGAATTCTATATTCCTTTCCAGATTCTATATTGGGTCTTCAATAGTTTGGGTTTGGTACAGTGAATATTAGTAGATGGAATGGTAAGGAAGGCAATTGTTTATTTATTTTGCATGAAAAGCAATTAAAAACTATGTGACGTGCTATGGGGAGAAGTGGATTCTGTGCCCGTTTTCATAATTCTGTGGTTCAATTTGTTGGTTTGCTGTTGTGGGTAGATGTATTCTTCATTAGTTGTTTTCCTTTGAACTTATATGTGAAATATTGCTGTGAATTTTGACTGTACGAAAATGTATGAATTGTAGACGAGAATTTAGGAAACAGGCCGGCAGATGTAGCACTTGCCGCAGCTTGTGCAGGTTTTGTGGTCACCCTTGCACGGGCACACCTCGCAAGGATCAGAAACTCTTTTTCCAAGCGTTGGATACAGAGTAGTTGCAATACTGTTGTCTCAGTCGCGGAGTGGCAACACTGCTGTCTCAGCCGCGGAGTGTGTCGTATAGCCGATAAGAGGAGTGGGAGCGCCCGCGCGTTCGTCGATTCCCAGTATTATAGGCGCACGTTTTCTTAAGCCCCGGAATACCTACCCCCACTCCTTTGCCAACATTAATTGAATCAAGAATAAATTATAACAACGAGCGTTGTCGACAAAATCTGATAACCATAAATGTTTTCTGCCATGTAATAGAGACTATTTTGCATTGGAAAACGAATTACAAATTTGATATAAAATTCCTTTTGTGAAAATAACCAAACTCCTCACTTCCATTATAACAAGCGAAGCGATGGTTCAAAAAAATATGCGCGGGTAATAGCAGGGTCGTGAAGCAAGCGTGGAGAGTGCAAGCAGCAGGGCCGTGAAGCGAGCGTAAAGAGTGCAAGCAGCGGAGCATAGTTGGAAAAGACGAAGGACGCACGTGGCCGAAGTGATTGACAAAGTGTGCAAGGACTGCGTGAAGCGTGTGTTGATGCAGCATGTCCTTATCGTATGGTGGCACGATGGATGAAAATATTCCATGAAGTCAGGGATTTCGTTCACGATCTCCCTCGTGCAGTCAGATCCCTAACAGACATAATTCAGCATCTCGTCGCTCAGTGAGGAGTGAGATCTTCCACTCCAGGATCGTCAGGATGGTCCACGGTGGAAATAACACCATGCGATTATTTCCACTATGCGATGGTCGAAACATGGGCTCGGTCGTATGAATCACGGCTGAAGCCGCACTTCAGTGAATGAAACCACCTAAGCCTCCTCGTCCCGCCCTAGATAAGGTGGTGTAAAAGTCGTGATTATTGTGGCCTGCGATATCCATGGGGTCATCCTCCACGTGCTGTAGTTCCCAGGCAGACTGTCAAATCAGTCTACTACTGTCACTTCCTGCATCACCATCTGCATGCCGTGCTCAGAAGGAAGCGACGGCACGTTCTGGTATGGACCCCATCATCCTGCATGACAACGCACAGTGTCAAACGGCTACTGCTCTGACGGAGCTTCTGCGTCTGCGGAGGTAGAAGGTACTGAAGCATCCAAGATATCAGTGAAATTGGCTGAGCACAGCAGGAATAAGCCAGAAAGGCATCTAAAAGTAGAGAGAAATATTTACTATGTGCATTTAACATAGAACTAAAATGGCTTGAGATTTACCCAGGTTGTGTTTAAGGGTTAATTGTTCATCGAATATTTCATGTTAAAGACTAAATAGCGAAATTTCTTTGACTGTGAACGAGAAGGATGTTGGGCAAAAGCGATGGTTATTGACAATGTTGAATTTCTATTGTTGTTCTTAAAGGTTGTTTTTATTACAATATATCTAATATTATTTTGATGGTAAATAACATATAAGAACTGTATTATCAAATATACTGCTTTCTCTTAGCCATTTTAATTTGCTCATAATTCTTTTTCTAATGAGTAAATAATATTAAAGGGAAGGTTTTGCATATTTCCTTTTACTTACACAAGTTTACGTAATTTTCATTAATTTAACGAAACATCAATATCTTATAAGCAGATATTATTATTTTAGTGAGTTAATCTGTGACTATTGTACTAGACTCTGTCTATTGTAGCTAGTGAACTATGTGTGCAATTTTGCAAATATTTTACATTATTTCAGGAAATTGATCCTTTGGAATAGAAAGGTCTTTTAACTACTACTAGTACTAATGCTAAGAAACCTAAAATGTGAAGAATTTCAATCTAGTTGTTGAACATTTTGGGGGCATTTTCAAAGTTATTAATGATTTTGTAAATGTACTTATATAGAAATTTACTTCGCAAGTTCAAGTATCCAATCCAATAATGTAGGAAAATAAATTATAATTTTCTTGTTGTAAGAAAATTAATTGTTTGTTAATTGTTGTTCATTTGTTGTTCATTTTGGGCTTGTAAGAGTTTGTGAATAATTGTTAAAATTTAAATTGTTTGGAATCTTGTTTTACTTCTATATAATACATCTTTTATATTGTTTTATCATCAGTCAATGATTATTATTCCAGAAACAGCTTAGAAATTGGGCTATTCTTCACCTTGAAGATGACACGAGGCTGGCTGAAAATTTGGAATGTAACTTGCGGTTTGTGGCTAGATCGTTGGATATGAGTATTTATCCTGGAAGACTCATACAAGTTCCAGAAAATACGACTGAAAGTTATTTACATGCCTTGCATTCCAAAACTGACCAACTGTTGCAGTTAGTCATTTTCCTTTTCCCATCTGCAGAGTCTGGCAGATACTCAGCAGTAAAAAGATTTTGTTGCATTGATCGTCCCCTTCTTTCTCAGGTAAGATTCAGTTTTTTTCTTAATTGTAACTTACTTAATGATTCAGAAATCATCTTCTATGTTAAATCAAGCTTGTTATTTCTTAGTGTTTTTGGGGTGGGGCAGTAGATGGTTTGCAAAAGTACATATTGTAATTTGTACCATTCTACATGTATTCATGGTGAATATGTCATTTAATTCCATTAATATGTGTGTATGTATCTATTTTGTGTTGTTAAATAAGTAGATAAGAAGTTTAACATAGCAATTTTGCACAACAGGTCATACTGACGCAGACCTTAAGTATTGCATTTAAAATCAGAACTGTAATAAAAAGCCTTCTGATGCAAATCAATTGCAAATTGGGTGGAGCACTTTGGAGTTTGACTGTTCCCTTTGTAAGTTATTATGAAAAATTATATTTAGAATAATGACTTCAACAGTTTAATTACATGTACTAAGAATAGTTCAAGTGTTGTAATTCAGCACGTATTGTAAGATCAATGACACCAACTCAATCAGGGTTTTTGTCCAGTGTTTGTCCATCAGGGTCTTGATCCTTTGAGCAAATGCTGAGATGGCCCCCTTGCTTTTTTCTGGACAGTAAATGTAACTTCACTCTGCCCAAGTCTTCTTGATCTCCATTTTGCTAGATATGAGATGAATGGAGGGTTGAAAATTGTTAGAAGTGTCTTTCACGTAGAGGTGAACATTTCTTATATTCTTGTATTAAAATTCAGCTTTTACTTTACTCATAGTAGTGGGTAGTAAGAGAAAGCTAAAAATCTGGATCCCAGGAAAACTTGTGCACCTGCATACATCATATCTGACTCATCATACACGATTGGAATTGTATATGTGACTTAATAAATATTATTATTATTATTATTATTATTATTGTTTTTTTTTACCATTATTATTATTATTATTATTATTATTATTATTATTATTATTATTATTATTATTATTATTATTATTATTATCATTTTTTGAGGCGGGGGCAATCCTTTATGGAGGCCAGTGAAGCCGGTACTGTCGGACTCCCAGACTTGGTCTACCGACTAAAACCCCCTCCGCTCGCCTTTGCCCGTTTAGGACCACGTGTGGAACCGTCTGGCGAGACATTAGGTCGCACGTGGGTTTGGGTGTGAGCAAATGCTCTATCCGCTGTGAATCATGGTCTTCTGTTTGAGGATGTGCTTTATGAAATCTCGAAATGTGGTCCAGTTTTCTGGAGATTGCAGCATAGTTTCGATTGTATTTGCAGGTGTCATATCCACTCGCAGTTTGTCATAGCATATAGATCTGACTTCCTCCCAGGTTTTGCAATTATATGTAGAGTGCAAAGCATCATCATCTTCTTTGTGGCGTTCAGAACATGTCGGGATTTCAGCAATTTTGAATGTATAGAGGTACTTTTTGAAGCATCCATGTCCCGTAAGGGCTTGCGTCAAATAGTAATCCAATGCACCGTGTTTTCTGCTTATCCATTCTTTGATGTTGGGGATAAGACTATAAGTCCATCTGCCTTTTTCCTCCAAGTCCCATCGACATTGCCATCTGTACAAAAGATCGCTTCGCAGCTCCGCTTTGATTTCATTGACCTGTTTTGTTGTCAGTGGGCGCATTTGTTGTTCAGCCTTAGGTACATTTTCCTTTCTTGAGCCAAAAGGTCGATAGGGGGTGTACTGACCAGAACTAAGGCTACATTGTCAGATACAGTACGATATCCTGAAATTATCCTCAGTGCCATCCTTCTCTGAACCAGGGAAAATTTCCGTCTTATGGACTCTTTGTTTAGAGCATCAGCCCACACTGGGGCAGCATACAACATTCTCGAGTGAACTGTGCTAGATATCAATCTTCGTTTACTTTCACTGGGTCCTCTTGAATTCAGCATAAGTCTGGAGAGGTTTGCACCAGTCTTTGCTGCTTTGTCAGCCATTTTTATGATATGGGGTCCAAAGCTTAATCTCGAGTCAATTTCGACTCCGAGATACGTTATTTGCCGATTCCATCTAATAATCTCGTCTCCCAGACGGATCACCGGGGGTCGAAATGCTCTCCGATTGATAACCCGTACGGCTTCTGTTTTTTCTACCGCCGTCTGAAGATTTCTTATATCCAGCCATCTTTTTACCCTGCGAAGAGTTTCATTGGTTTTCATCGCCAGTAGCTCCACGTTGTCACTATGGCACACTATGAGTGTGTCGTCAGCATAACCAATAAGTTGAGAGTTCTTCGGAAGCTCGATGTTCAGATCGTCATAGAGCACATTCTACAGAAAGGGGCCCAGTCTTGATCCTTGAGGGACACCACAAGTCATGTCTTCCTCTATCCTATATCCATTGGTGTAAATAATTTTCCTCTCGCTGAGGTAGTCCTCCAGAATCCTCACGAGGTACTCAGGGACCTTCTTGGCTACCAGCGCTTGTATTATGTATATCTGGCGGAGTTGAATGTATTTTTTATGTCAATCGCCACCAGTGCGCAAAAAGCTCTCTTACTTTTGGCTGTTTGGGCATACTGGACTGCTTCTGTAATAGCGTCTATTGTTGAGACCCTTTCTAAAACCAAATTGCCTCGTTGAGATGTTAAATCCTGCAGTCATGTGTTTCTCTAATCGTAAGAGGAGCAAACCCTCAAGTAATTTACTCATCGTATTCAGCAGGCACAAAGGTCTGAACGATGACGTCAGCTCAATTGGCTTGCTTCCTTTCCTAATGAGAATTAGCTTCTGCTCTTTCCAATCCTTAACGAATTTCCCCAGTTTAAGGCAATGGTTAAAGGTATCCAGGAGACATTCGGGATATACTGAAACCACTATGCTAAGGATCACGTTAGGGATCCCGTCCGGCCCTGGAGCTGTTTTCATCTTGGTCTTTGTCATTGTTTGAACCAATTCATCCTTTGTGAAGTAATTAACTTCGTCGAAGTGGTAATCAGTGGGTCTATTCCTTACCCAGCGTTCTCTGTAAGGAAAAAGATCTCTGATAATTATCTTCACCCACTCGAGGTCTTCCAGTCCCGCGCTGTTGGATGGTTTAAATTTCCCCATAACTATTTTATAGGCTTTTCCCCAGGGGTCATTCTCTACCACATTTACTAAGTCCTTCCAGCATTTGATTTTACTTCTTTTGATTTCGGACTTAAGACGTTTACGGCACTTCCTATAGTTTTCCCTTAGTCTTATGTCCGTTTTGGCTCTTGTAGCGAGTCTACGAGCTTTAACACAGTCATTACGGAGTTCTGCAATATCCGCAGTCCACCAGTACACATGTTTCTTCCCCTTGGGCCCGTGCGTCTAGGCATTGAGACTTCACACGCGCCTTTAACGATTTTCCGCGTTTCCTTTTCCACCTCGTCGAGAGTCGCGGTCACGGCTGTTTTCCCCCATCCCATATTCTTCAGCAATTTAACTTCATCAAGGAATTTTGTGGCCTTTTCTTCGTTTAGTTTCTTGGTATTCCACGATGGTCCGACGTTTGGCTGTATCTCTCTTCCAGCTCTGTTGCCAGTGGGTGAAGTGAAAAATTCTATATAGCGATGATCGCTAAGCGTCTCTAAATCAAGAACTTGCCAGTCCTGGGCATTCCTGGTTATCTTTGAGATTCCTATTGTCAGGTCGATTATTGAAGATACAGCACCTCTCTGAAAGGTGCACGAAGTCCCTGTATTTAAAACCACCAGGTCTTTTCTTGCCATGAATTCGCAGACGATCTCAACCCTACGCTCAGATCTGCTTTCACCCCGTTCCGGGGACTTGCTGTTAAAGTCTCCGGCCACGATAATTTCTCCTGGTGCAGAGTTCATACTTGCATCCAGTTCGTGAATTTGTTTACTAAATTTTTCAATTGCGTCGTTAGGGGAGAAGTAGCATCTATAAATTCTGAGGTTGTCCAGGTCCGCCCATACAAACTCTCAGTTTGGGGTTAAGTAATATAATATTTATTTATTTATTTATTTATTTATTTATTTTACGTCAAAAAAACAGTTAAAAACTGCGTATGACGTGCTATGCGGAAAAGTGAATTGTGTGCACATTTTCAAAATTCTGTGATCCCTACACTAAGTCATATACTACTTAAATTTTGAAATTTGAAAGGGAGAAAAAAAACAAAACCCATATAAAATCTATTTTCAGGATAAATAAGCAAAAATTTTGAATTTTGAAAGGGAGAAAAAAACAAAAAAACTCCCATGTAATAAAATCTATTTTCAGGATAAAAAGCAATAATTTTGTAAACATTTTCAAGGATAAATAAGCAATACATTTTGGCTCTTATTATTTACTTTTAATACCTCTTCATACCCGCACGTCTAATCGAGTCTTGGTAATACGATATTTCGTCAATATCGTGCTGCTCACTAACCAATAACACATCCACGTGTCTTTCCCTTGCCGTTTGAACAAGCAGTTCTTGAGATGTCTTACCTTTCCCTAATTAATTTGGAGGAACGTAGGAATTCTTTGTTTTCCTGGGTTTATTTAGTTCTGCTGAGAAGGAATGGCATTTGTTGCTACCCAGCATATGATTGTCTCCTAGATTGTTGTTGTTGTTATTATTATTATTATTATTATTATTATTATTATTATTATTATTATTATTATTATTATTATTATTATTTATTTTTTCACAGCTTTCTGGTACATGATTGAGACAGATGATGATTTCCGTAGTACATTACTTTTAACAAAAATATATTTATTTTAAGAACTAATTAGAAGGTAAACATTTCTACAAATATAAATTTAAACACTTAGTTTATAAATTAAAAAGTAAATAATTCTTAAACACAAATTTATTTAGGAACCCATAAATCTTCTGACTAAAGAACACGTGCTCAGGATTGCAGCTTTCTGTAGATTGATGATAATGTTCGTCTCGACCCCTAGTTTTTTCAGAGAGTGCTTCAAGATGGTAGGTATCACACCTGTTGCTGAGAGGGCGATCGGCACAATCTCCACCTCCAATACATGCCACTGCTCCTTTATAACTTGTGTAAGTTCCCTGTATTTTGAGTTTTCTTTTTGTGTGTTGTGTCGAGGTTGCTGGTATCTACAACTGCTGTGTTTATCAGCCATACTTTTCTTTTAGATTTATCCCAAAGTAATTGCATCCGGCCTTTTATGACGGACTGTTTTGTCGGTCAATACGCTTCGATCCCAGTATAATTTATAGATGTTATTCTCGATGACATTTTTTGGGTGGTACTTGTAGTAGGGTGTATCAAATTCACTAGCAGTTCCACATTTCTTTGCAAGTTTGGCGTGGATGATTCGTGCTACCATATTGTGCCTCTGTTTATAATCCGTTTGGGCCAGCATACTGCAACCCGAAGTAATGTGCTGGATCGTTTCTTGGCCTAGACCACAAGCCCGGCAGATATCAGAAAGCACTTTTGGGTCTTTAATAATGTACTTGAGATAATTTCGTGTTGTAATTATCTGGTCCCGGATTGCTATCAAGAATCCTTCAGTCTCGGGGTAGAGATATCCTATTTTAAGCCACTTGTACGGCAAGCAGGCGTCGACATTTGATTTGGCTATTTCTGTAGGATATCTACCATGGAGAGCTTTTTGTTTCCATTGCTCTAAGAGCTTGGCTTGTGTTTGTTGTTCGTGTAATACATTTTTTTGTTTAAGGTTGAATGGTGTATAGTTCTCGTCTACTTCCTGTATTACTCTATATGGCTGAGACGACAAGGCTTTCTCATTGAAATACTCTCTCATGTCCGTTATCAGTTTTGCATGGAGATTACCAATATTTAAGATGCCACTACCCCCCAATTTCCTTGGTAGTGTTATTCTTTGGATAGAGCTTTTTGGATGGTGATATTTGAAATGAGTCATTTGGACCCTGATAATCCTCTCCAGTGAGTCCAAATCAGTTCTGGTCCATTTTATAATGCCTAATGAGTAAGTAATCACAGGAAAGGCATATGTATTAATTGCTGTTGTTCCCTTTTGAATGTTGGAGGTCTTGAGTATGGTAATCGATCTGTTGGTAAACTCTGTTTTTAACTTTCTTTTATCTGACTGTGTATAATCATTTTATTTTGCTGTATCCCCAGATACTTGTAAAACTTATTCATTCCCAATGCAGTGATGATCTCTCTTGATGCAATCTTGTGCTGTGTGTGAATTTTCCCCTTTGAATACTTGTATTTTGCATTTTTCTATGCCAAACTGCATGCCTATATCACTAGAGAATCTTTCAGTGATATATATTAGCGTCTTCAGACCCTGTAGTTAGACCGAGTATAGTTTTATGTCATCCATGTATGCCAGATGAGTGATCACACACTTTTCTTGACCTTTCAGTTCAAATCCCAGTTTGGTGTTGTCCAATAAATATGACAGGGGGTTAATGGCCAGGCAGAACCAAAATGGACTGAGGGTATCTCCTTGAAATATTCCCCGCTTAATCTTCAAAATCTTTGAGACTTCTCTCTCGTTCCCTGAATGCATGTGTATTCTCCTACACCAGTGGTTCATTACAGACTTGAGGAATTCCACAATCATAGGGTTTATACTATATATTCTAAGGACATGGATGAGCCAATCGTGAGGGACCATGTTGAATGCTTTTTTATTATTTATTATTATTATATTTTGTTAATGTGTATGAGTTATATACATATACCCATTGCTATTCTAGTCCTTATGCAGTACTTTGTCAGTTCTCATTCCTCTCTCAGCACTTTTGAGATTGTTTACTTTCCACTCAATTGGTAATATGCAAGTAAAAATATGCCTAATAATGGAATAAAAATAGTGTGTGAAAGAGTGCTTGTATAGTAAAACCAAAAATAAAAATTAAAATCATGGCATCAGGATAACAAAAATTCACTCTCTGCAAATCATGTAATGGCACACGCAAATCATGTTGATAAATCAAATTTCTTGAATAAAGAAATCATGAAATCCAATTATTGGAAACCTTCATTAATTTTCATTAGATTAATGATCATCAGTCATTCTGGAGGTAGATTCTCTTCAACATGGAATTTGAAATATTATGATGAATCTTCTGATAGCTACTTGATTTTTTTTTGTTTTCTTTAATTAATCCTTACAACTGGTGCCCATGCAAGGCTCTGTGCAGGCTAAATGTACATTTAAATCTATTATTGATAACCTTTGGTAATTTGATTACGAGCATTTCTGTATATGACACCAACTAATTTTATTATAAGGAAAATATAACAAAAATTATTTGAAATAATCTATTTATAATCTGCAGATTTCTTGATATTTGGTTTGGAGAAATATTTATTTACTTTTAAGTTTTTTTGTTACACACTTATTAAAGTTAATTTTTTAATTGTTTTTATTATTTCAGAAGAATCTAATGGTATGCGGAATTAATACTTTCCCTGACACTTCAAAAAAATGTTTGGTAATGGGCTTTGTGGCCTCAACAAATCCACTTCAGCTAGCATGGCACTCCAAAGTTGGGTTTGGAGCTTCAATAGAAGAATTTGGGAATACTCTTTATTTGGGCATGTTAAGTGCTTTGAGAAAGTATAAAGAGGTGAGTGAATCCAAAATGTGCTAGTGAGGCACATACCAGAATGTTAGCATTGATGGTGGTGTGGTCTAGATCATTCACATTGAATCCTAATGGTGTAGTGGGAGGTTATTTGGATCTCTTCATCTCTTGTTTTTTTTGATCTCTTAGATATTCACAAGGCTTCATTCATTCTCTTACTGCCATTAATGTAGTCCACACATCATCTTCTTGCCCTTGTTGCATTGTCAGCCTGATTTCATGGGCATCTGGAAATCGTAATAATACAATATTTTCAAGGGGAATAGGGGGCTCAAATTGTAGTGGGTTTTTACAGTTACTACAGTGCAATATATGCGTTGACTCCCTCTTGATGCACAAAATATGAAGATAAACAAAATTTCAGGGCATCGGAATCATCTGGGATGAGACAGTGTCTGTTCGATGAAGCTAGTACAAACAGTTCCTGAGGTTTGAAATAAACACTTATGTGGTACTATCAGTTATTATTTCATATTTTAACTTTTACAAAATTGTTAATGTGAGAATTATTCGTTCACAAACAAATTATCAAAAACAAAACATTGAACACAAAATATGGTTTTAAAAAAAGTCAGCTTCATTATATCAATGTTTTTATCAAATCATTGATGTTTTGGAAACATGAACATCAATGTCACATCCCAACTCCACACCAGGATGAAGATTTTTATCATGCTCCACATGTCAAAATAAAGTTATTTTTCGGGATGTGATAAGCACTGTTTAGAGACACAATCATTTGTATAGTATTGGCAACACACACATCAAAACTGATTCCAGGAAGCTACCTTCGCAACAACAGTGCCTCCCTCCCATGAGAGTGTCTGATGTGGAGCTAAGAACTGTTGGGAGATTTTTTCTCATGGAATGACTCTTGAGAATGACATGGGACTCTTTCAAATTATTCATTACACAATTCTGATTTCATGCATTTCACTTATTTGAAATTATTTGATAGAAATACATACGTTTTAAAACTTGTTTAACATTTTACTTTTTAATAAACATTTTAACATTTTGCATTATTTAAAAATTCAATAAAGCTTGAAACATTCTTGCCCCTAAGTTACACCTATGCTCTCAGGAGGCAAAATGAAAAGTACCTCAGATAAAACAGCCAAGACTGTAAGTGGTATCGTGAAACAGCCAAGAATGTATATGAGGAATCGTTACTATTTATTCCATACCACTCGCAATTGTGGAGCAATTGCTTGCATTAAGAGCCACAATGAAATGGCAACTGAAGATATGCTACTATAGCAGCATTCAAAATAAAGCATATGCAACAATTTAATATTAGTTATTACCTCATATAACTTCTAGATAAATTATGTCAAAAGTAAACAAATTTTCTTACCTTGATTTAATTGAAAATAACCTTCCTTATCTTCAGTTGTTTGGCAAATTCTTCAGTGACATTATCATAGAATTAAGCAAAACTATGTTTGTTTTATTCTCAGTTGACATGAGTGCCAAATTACTCAATTTTTCTTATTCTTGTGTTGATCTTTGGAAAGATTTAATAAGTTTGAGGACAGAAAAGGACCTTTCAACTGATGCTGATGTATTTGCTATAGATGGGGGAATATATATATCAGGCAAATCTACAATTCTACAAATGCCAAATGGAGGTGATTTGACTCCAGATGTTTTGATAAATCATGGGGAAATTTTTCACAAAACTCTTCCATTGCATACTGTACTGTCAATCCATCAAGCAATGCAAACACAAAATAAGGCATCCCTCAACAAAATAACCCCTCTCAACCTCCCAATAGTCCCATACCAATAAGAGGGGGTGGGGTCAGCAATGAACCACTCTGTAATTTTTTTCTATATCTTTGTTAAGCCAAGGAATTAGTTTTGTCATTTATGACTTTTATTATTAGAAGATTTCTTAACCTTTAAGTGATAATTTTGTCTTTCAAAAATTATTGGGTGTTTAGAAAAACATTCAGCCGACCTGAATGGCCGAGGTGGCTAAGAGTGAGTACCGACTCTGCGCTTCAGTCCGAAGGGTCGCGGGTTCGAGTCCCGCCTTGGGCATGGTTGTTTGTCCCTTGTCTTTGCATGTATGTGTTGTCGCGGAGGCCCTCGCGTTCTGCTGACCCCAAATCAGAGGAGCCCGCAAGTGTGTTGGTGTCTAGTGTATGGTCGAATATGCATTCCATCGGGACGTAAAGGGTAACCGGCTGTCGGCTGGATAAAAACCCTAGAAAGAAGAAGAAGAAAAACATTCAAACACATCGCCACGTATAATTGCTTTGTTGAAATCCCAACGCTGTCTGTCAATGTAGATAACAGTTGAGCTATTGTAGGGAGATTGTACATATTGAACTAGTTCTTCAAAAAGAAGACATTGCCTTCTGTTTCCCCCGGAAAGGAAAACAAGAGTAGAAAATGTTTAAAAAGCATAGGGATTTGCTATACCTCAAAAACTGAATATGTTTTATCACAAACTGGCAGAAAACAATTGTTATATATTGCAAAATATTTGTATTATAATTTTCTTTTCTTTTGTTTTCATTGAATAATGGTGGCAGTAACAAGCTGTTATATTCATTGAGTAGATGCAACATACAGTGCTAGTATATGATGTAGTAATTCTCTCTGTTATATCAAAAGTTTGCAAAAACTTTCTATATTTAAAATTAAGTATACCTGTAAAATTAAGTAATATTGCAGAATATTTTGCAATAACAATAAAATCTCTAACATCAATATTAATGGTGTAGGACTAGTAGAAAAAATGTAATTCTGCAATTTTCAAAATTCTAGAGATTTTAATGAAAATCAGACTTGTGCCATTGTTATAAGCCAATATATTTTCATTTAAGTAAAACATTTACTATTGAAGGTCTTGCATTCATCTTTTTGTAGTGGACATATCATTTAAAGGTAGGGAAATTCATTTATTTTTTACAATGTCAACTACAAAATGTAGATTGTTGTTCTTGAATTTCACTAAGTAGCTTTGATTTAACATCTTTACAGTGCTACACTGCTATAATCAAATCTTTTGTTTCCAGGTGTCTGGATTTTTACCTGATAGAATCTTAGTTTACAGAGAGGGGATCAGTAATGAACAGTTGGGATTAGTTGATGAAATTGATATTCCCAACTTCAGGAAAAGTTTCAGGGAGGCAGCTTTGAAGTACCAACCAAAACTCACAGTTATTGTGTGTCAGAGAAAAATTATCACAAGATTAATGACTGTTGAAGCTAGTGAGAAAGTAAAATGAAATGTTTCCAATTTTAATTTTAAACTAATTCACTGCTGAAGAATGTTTTTTTTTTATTTATTTAATTTTTTAATAAAATTCATTTCTTTTTCAGGGTGTAAACTTTACTTTACACAACCCCATGCCTGGTGTAGTGTTGGACCACACAATTACCAGATGCGATATGTATGATTTTTTCCTGGTTTCCCAGGATAATAAGTGTGGTACAGTTTCACCTACACATTATATAGTGGTTCATGATAGTGGTGATACGTCCCCAGAAAAGCTTCAGAAAATGACTTACAAAATGGTTCATTTGTATTACAATATGCCAGGCTTAATCAGCATTCCAACTCCAGTGCGTGTAAGTAAGAAAGTTTTTTCCTCAGTTTCACTTAGTTAAGTAAGAGTTAAAGGATATTAAAAGGTTTTCTGAAAACCTCCCACAACAGCATGTAGGTTAATTAATATTTTTACCCTGTTTTACAACATTCAGGGGCAAGCATTCAGTTCAGAATATTTTCATTTACATATAATATTAGAACTAAAATGTCTGTCATATTTTTTAGAGTTGTTATTTATGCTAGGATATGTCATTTTGTGTTTGGGTCAAATGAAAGAAATGTAAAATTTTCAGAAATTATTATACATAGGAAATAACTAACACAATATAGTAATTAAAAGTTATTCTAAATTACCAAGAGACAAAATTAAACTCAGATAGGAACTTCACTTCATGGCTTCATTCTTTGCACATTAGATTATTTTCTATCATTTTGTTCTATGGCACTAATTTTATTTGTATGATTATGGAACCAATAGTCTTTTTCTTCACACCATATTTCATTAGTAAATTCAAAAGGCAAGCGCACGATGACACAAAATTTTCCGCTGAAATTGTACTACATCTGAGAGATGACAACTCTTGAAAGTATAATTTCATCAAATAAATTGATGCGACAACAATTTTAAATGCATATGGTGGATATTCTATATCTGTGAATCTTTATTTTTTCTGAGATTAAGTATACAATATTTCTTTAATTTCACTTGAACCAGTCACTGTGTTTGTAAATTCAGCAATGCAGTGAGAGTGGTTTTCAAATTTATGTAATTTTAGTGTAAACTATGTAGGCTACAGGATTATGAGATTGAAAATATATTGAGAACTGAGGGTAATGTCAGTGATAACGTGTGTTATTTAGTGATCCTGAATATAATTTGGAAGATGTTATTGTTAGTGATGACAGTACAGTACAAATGAAAATCTTGAAGATTCATGGTCTCTGTGGTTCACTACGGGTACCAAGTTTAGAGATTTTCCATTCAATTTAAGTTTGGGTTACAATCCAAGGAAAGCAAGTCTGTAATTTTTACAGACATTTTTTACTGATACTAATTTGATGAAAGGTAACATGTTTGAGCTGAGGGACCTGCTGTACCTATAAGCAGCTTGAGCTACAGCGCCATTTCACAATGACATTCAAGAGATACCGTTCCAGGTGTAGGGCAAAAAACCTTCTGCTACCTTCAAGCTGAATGAATGTTTCAAGATGTCATCTCTGGGATGTCATATGAGTGTAAAGGGTTAAATGTTTTATTACTACATACATCGTGTAAACCAAATATAGAAGCAAAAAAGTTTGGCCTTCTCAATAAAGATTTTTCAAATAATACATTTTTAAAAACACATTAGTATAACATTTAAGAAAAGTACTAATAATGTTACTACTCCGGCGCAATTTAATGCAGTAAATGTATAGTAACTTTTTTGATGAATTTCAATTTTAATCTTCCTCAGTCAGTGTACTGATAAAATACCATTATGTGTTTATGAGTTACTTAATATCCCTATTGTGGTTTCCAACTTTTTCTAACTAACTTTTGTACTATATTGTCTGCATGAGTGTATGATTGTATTCACTATGTGATGGTTGAATTACAAATTGCCTTAATTACATATTTGTCACCCTAGATCTATTTTTAGATTTTTTAAAAATCATTGTGTTATTTTACAAGGAAAAGTGGTCTCAGAATCTAAAAAGCATATAAAAACTTACTTCTAATAAAAATGTTTAAGAAGAAAAATACTTCTGTGCACACTAGGCAGATATGATGTACAGACTCCTACAAACTTGTTACCATTTTTTCTCTATCTTGTTTTACAAGATTTTAACTAATCTCAGCTCTATAAATAATTACACAAAATATTGAAATATATTTGAAATATAAATATTTACTTGAAATAGATGCATTTATCATAAAAAGGAAATGAAGAGAAAAAAATGCTAATTTTATACAATAAAAGTGAAAGCAAGTAACCCAAACCCCTCCTGATCATACACATTGCAGTGTAAAGTTTTGAGTATCCATGAAAACAGTTAATCAGTTATAATTTTTCTATTTACTTGTATTTATTTTAGCTTAGTATTATTTATTGCTGACCATATCAAGCACGTCTTTTTTAGTTTTCCAGTTTGGATGCCAGTTCCACTGCAGATACATTGAATTCTTCTGTATAATGCTTTGCAACAGATCATTGGCAAGATCTCTTAGATATGTATACAACTTTAAGAAGTTGTCACCAACACAGCAGATGCTTTACGATGTGGTGTATAGGTCAGCGCCAGATCTCACGTTCTAACAGAGGACGGACACCACTACCTCCCGAGATATTACAAATATACAATTACAGAACTATTGATCCTCGGCATTGAAAAGTTGCAGTTAATGCATTCGGAAGCAGAAAATACTTAATAAATAAGCCAGCAAAATGGTTTCACACAGAAATCTTTGGAATTATCTCAATCTTCATCTGATAAATCTTCACAATTAAATAGCACCATTGATAAATCATCAATATTTTATACAACATAATCAATAAGAACAAGAATTTCATCGAAGAATTACCATAAAAAAATATATAAGGAAAATAATAATAATAATAATAATAATAATAAAATCACTACAGCATGTTTAAGTTATTAATTAGGAAATGGATAATATCAACTAGTAAAAAATGTCATTGAACAATCTAAATTAAACAAAAAATATTACAACCTGCTCACACAACTTGCTACCCACAGAACAGGCTTAAAAAAAATTTTTTGTATTACGAAACTTCCTTCTCGAAATTTTGAAATGCAAATGCTTGCACCAAATTAAATGGAATTGAAAACAATGAGGGGTTGTAATTGCATCATTTTAAGGTAAAAACCAGAAATGTCATAAGATTTTCACAGTGTGCAAATATGGGTGTGCCAGGCAGATAAGAGTTGTAATAGATATTTAGTAACTAGTTTGTTAAATTTTAATTTTAACCTTCCTAAGTTGGTAATATTGTTTCAGTATGCACATCGCCTAGCCCGTTTGGTGGGTGAACATCTCCACGAAGAGCCTTCTCCAACCTTGAGTGATAAACTGTACTTCATTTAATTGCAATACTTCATCTGAAATGGATGTATGCAATATAACAGGAACAGGAATGAATAAGAATGAAATTGTAAATCATACAAACAATTTTTATATTTGAGACTATTTGTTTTCAAAAGAAGCAATCCCCAGTTTTCTAAATTTTATAGAATTATAATTTTTTCTTTAACTCATTTTTAGCATTTTATGTGCATAATTTGTTTATTATGAGTAATTTTGTGTAAATAATGAAGTATTTTTGCAGGACGAGGTAGTTTTTTTGATAAATGCCTAATTTTTGAGATTGTAAATTGTGATATGTATGATTTATTGGAGCATTAAGAAACTATTTACCACACATGTCAAGTATTCTGTTTTTGTTCTAACCCCTCCCCCTCTCCCAACTATCAGAGGCGAGTCTAATTGTTTTGTACAGAGTCATATTGTACTTCATTGTAATGTCGTAAAGTGCTGAAGAAATCTCCTAATGCATACCTGTTGAAAAGAGTGTGTTCTTAAAAATCTTTGTTCTGAAATCTGTCTCATTACTAAAACCCTTTTTCAACATTATCATTCTTGTCAATTGTTAACACATATACCTTAATTCAAACATTAATACGTTTTGTATTTGTTTTCACAAAACGTAGTTAATAATATTATTTCCTCACATTTTTAGCATCAATATTTTTCCATTTGCTTGGCTACTGAATCCTTTTGTTTGCTTTAATAGGACACATGGGTGATACACATAACAGAATTGTATCTATAACTGAATGCACAGAAACAACCTACCTACTTTGCAAAACAATAATATAACACTCTTCGTATTGAACTTTAAAGCCACTGACAATTACAGTTATGATTTGCTGAATTCTTTGCAATATTATTTCTGACATATACCACAATCTCAAAGTCACACAATATTACAACATGCCCAATATCAGAAAAACTAGAATGAAGGTAGCCAATTGGCAGAATTGGAGACTTTTTTCCGTCTCTTCCAACAGCAGATTTTGCCCTCTGAATCCCACTAGCTTTCAAAAATGAAAAACAATGTGATATTTTCCTTTTCAAAACCAACAAAGATTCAAGTGTTTATAGAGAACTAGCATGAGCACCTGATGACCTTTCATCATTCAATCATTCTCTCAATTTGAATAAAAATTTGATTTTTTCCATTTGAAATCAATAGCCTCATTTGAAATTGTTTATATTTATGATTTACAAACCAGGTGCTTGCTGCCCTTGCTGACCAGGGTTCTCAAATGGTCACCATAGGAACTCATAGGAACTCATAGTGGCTCAAATTGCTTAACTTCCATGACTTGACGGAGCATAAGTTAAGCAATTTGGCTAACAACACTGGCTAGCTTGCTAATGGATTTTCTAATGGGAATAATTTCATATTAGTTGCCTGCTTATATTTTATGTCTTCCTACATATTTTATTCCCCTTTTGTTTCATATATTTCATTAGTTTTGTCTTTTAGTTATATTGATATTTAAGAAATGTATATTCATGTTGATAGAAATGGGAACTAAAAACTGAAATCTGATTTGTTATACTACAATTACTGAGTGATCGATTTAATACACGTTTGCTATGACTTGTCTGTTGAAGAAACAAGTCTTCCCTTTTCCTGAGAGAAGAATATTTCTTTAATACTGAAATTCAACAAGATGTTTATATCATATCTAAAGAACAAAAGACAAAAATGTCTACTCTGTGTGATTTTGAGTGTAATCACTTGTAGTAAACCATGTACCATGAGTGTTTATTTTGCAGTCAATAAAAACAGTTTGCTTATTTTCATTTGCTCTTTTCCTCCAAATTTCCCTTTTTATTATTTTGTCTAATATATTTTACTTTTTGATGTTTTTTTTATCGATAATGTACTTTCATTGGGGTCTTGGTAAAGACTTCTTTCAAGTGTTTATTTTTTTTCTGAAAGAGAGATTCTGCACAGAAAACCATTGGCAAATTAATGTTCATTACTGAAGTTTCATAAACAAGAAGTAAGAATGTGCAGAATACATTTTTTTAAGTAAATACAGAACACACAGAATTGGGCCAAATAAGAAAATCTTTAATTTTCCTTCTTTTTCTGCTTTCTTTTCTCGTTTACCTTTCATTCTTTTTAATCTTAATTATTTTAACCCCTTTTTTTTATTTTCTTCTTTGCTTTTTCTGTTTTCTTAGTCCCTTTCTTTGCTTTCTTTTCCTCAGTTTTCCAGCTGATATTAGCATCACATTATAATTGAAGGGTTGCTGCAACAGTTAGTGTTTCATTCATAAATCCACCATTGTATGGTGATCCAGAGAACTGCAGTAGTTGCAATAGATCGTAAGATGATGGTCTATGAAAAACTAATATCATGATTTTACATTTGTGAAAATGACTGTCAAAGTCAGTGAGAGGTAGAGAATGTTTTTCATTCCTCCTGAAAACAGTAGATTTGACATGCGACTTATTGTGGTTACTACAATGATATTAATGCATATTGTACAGAAAAAAGGACAATTTTGCAGTAAATTTTCATGTGTTGTAATTAGTAAATTAAAAAAAGTGGTTCACTGTTCCCTTGCTCCCTTATTAATGCTTTTGCAAGTGTTTA
Source organism: Teleogryllus oceanicus (assembly GCA_964035755.1). NCBI lineage: Eukaryota > Metazoa > Arthropoda > Insecta > Orthoptera > Gryllidae > Teleogryllus > Teleogryllus oceanicus. The sequence continues at coordinate 323,634,382 of CAXIVR010000001.1, read as the reverse complement.
GCTTTGTATTACTACTGAGTTCTTGCTTTATTATGTGGTGGATTAAAATCATTGTGTGTACCATGATAATTCTAATGGGTTATTATTCTATTGTGGGTTATTTTAGTTCTTAATCAGGCAGTACCTGTGCCTATTTTTTATGATATCCAAAATGTCAAACCCAAACATCGACAGATGATTGTTCTAGTTATCATTTTAATTCTTCTGAGTAGCATAATTTTGATAAACAATGCTATGAAACCAAAATGCAGGTGTTGCTTAATGCTTCAATGCATTTCAAAATGAATTTATTACATCATCATATACAGCATGGATTAGGCCTTTAGGCCTGTTCCATCTCCAGGAGTTTCATTTGATCATTCCGTTGCAGTCATGGACGTCCTACATTTCTTCTGCTTTGCTTTGAAGAGGGATACGTGAACTTTCCATTCTCTGAAGATGGTTGTACCATTGGGATGTATGTGAATCTAATATTTGGCCTATATTGCAAACTTGAAGTTCTGACTTAATTTCTTCATTTTTCTTGTGGTCCCACAAAGAGTATCCCGCTAGTGGTTTCAGCAACCTCATTTCTGTGCTTCAATCTTTTTCTCTGTTGAGTTTTTATTGTCCATGCCTCTGAACCATACAAGAGGGCTGGAACGCCATAGTTCTTAGAATTTAAGAACAGTGTCTTTTCTTACCTTTTTTAGCAGATGTTACTTCATTGTACCAAGTAGCTGCAGGAATTTAGAGAGTTTTTGTTCTAAGCCTTTAGAATGATCATAGGCTATATTGTATCCCAGGTAATGAAAATTTGAGACTTGTTATTACTTGAGACTTGACGCTATTATTTATTTCAATCTTTGCTCAAAGCGGAAAGACTCCTATAAAACACATGACTTTGGTTTTGAATGAGGATAATTTTAAATTAAAATCTTTAGCGATATTAAAAAGAGTAAAGAGGTCTCTTTTTTAGATTTTCTTTTGAGTCTGCTAGGATAACCTAGTCATCTGCAAATAGTAAAGTATTCAAGGCAATTTTTTCAATAAAATTTGTTTTCAATTGGCTGGTTTTCAATTTCATCGCCTAATCACATCAAAATATAAATTAAAAAGAATGGGTGACATGGGACATCCCTGTCTTATGCCCGTCTTATTGTTCTGTATTCATTACTTGGTCCATCTCCTGTATTTACTCTTATAGTAGTATTCACATACCATACATACTACGAATAGCTATTACCAGATGTTGTGAAATTCCTCTTCTTAGCAATACCTCCCATAATTTTGTTTGATTAATTGTGTTGAATGCCCTTTCTAAATCTACAAATGCTAAGAACATGGGAACATAATACTTCTCTATTCTTTTCTATTATCTGTGACACTGTAAATATGCAGTCAATATAAGACCTGCCTTTCCTAAACCCATTTTGCTCCTTTGATAAGAGCACCTCTAAAATAGGTGCTACCCTTTGATTTATAATTTTGGCATATATTTTGTATCCAGAATTCAAAAGGCTTATCCCTCTGTAATTAGAGCAGTTCTTCCTATCACCATTTTTATATAAGAGGCGACTACAGCAGTCCTCCATTCTTCTGGGATGTGACCATATACCCAGCAAGTATTAAGAAAGTCCTGCAGCTCTAGGGAAAATCTTTCAGATGCATATTTAAAGAGTTCATTCAATGTTGTCCAACCCAGGTGCTTTTCTATTTTTAATGTATTTAAGAACACACTTCAACTCTTCTATTGTTATTGGGTCAACTATTTCTTCCTTGAAAGCTATTTCTCCTTGCTGGTCCTTACTTGTCCATAGATTTGCAGAATAATGAAGCCACTTGTCATCTGGTTTTATATTGTCTTTCTCATTCTTATTAAGTTGTTTTAATATTTTGTTGGCTTTTGTCTGTCTTCCATGCAAATCATGTTCCATTTCACCAAGAAGTTTTTCCCAGCTCTGGCAATTCATACACCACACTTCTTTCTTAACAATTGCTGATAATCTTTTATATTCTTGTTTATCATGAAGAGATCGAGAGGAAAGATATTGTGGATAGGCATTCTTCTTTTCCCGTATCAGATCTGCCAAGTCTTCAATATTCTTAGGTCACGGTTATTTCTTCTCGTCTTCCTTTTTCCCAAAGTTTCTTCTGCTGCTTGCAAAATGACGTGTTTCAGATTTTTCCACCTCATATTGATGTTTTGACTTTCAGGCATTTCACGTAAGTGTTGATCCATTCTTTGTTACTGTAATTTATTACAAATTTATAATTATAAACTTAATGGATTATCTTTGAATGTTTCAAGCATAGATATTTTCTTTGGAATGTTGCCATTAATGTGTTCTATATTTTACTTCTTTGACTCTTCTGAAGAACTCACTCGCTATAGCAACATTGCTTTCATTCAACTTTTACTTCATAGAGCTTCTGTGTTCATTACTTATTAAACAAACTAGTTTATAGAAGAAACAAACTATAAGATATTGTTAAATTTTAAATTTTAATTTCATTTTGTATTCAGAATATCAAAATAGCTCCAAAAATTGACAATTTTAAAAATATTTTCAACATTTTTTCTCAAAAAAAAAAAGGCTCCAATTTTTTTTCTTTTAATTTCATGTCTGTATGTATTAAAGGACAGTAAAAATAGTGTTGTTCTCACCCCCGGCAAACACTGTATTTTCTAAAATTGCAAAATTTTAACAATTAAAAGTAATGGAAGTGACGATAGAAATGTTTGTCATAAAATTTGTTCAAAAAATCAACTTTAAAAAAAATCACATACAATTTTTTGAAAAACACGAGTCTTTTTGCAAACTTTCTGCTTGGAATTTATACAAGCAGAAAAAACATTTTCTCAAAAACTGCCCCACATTTTTTGCTTTAAATTTTTTTCACTGATATACCAAGAAACGCTAAAAAAAATGGCACAGGTCTCATTTTCATCGAACTCTCTGAATTTTCGAAAATTGCAAATTTACAAATAACGTCAGAAAGTATGCATCAATAGTTCATTATTTTTCCTGTTCTATTACTCTGAAATAGAGAAAGAAATGTAGTTTGAAATATATACATATATTAAAGAAATGAAAAAATTTGTTCAGAAAGAAAAATTAACACACAAATGAATAAGCAATCTAATTGTGTGAATTGGGTGCTTTGTTATTTCTATGTTACTTTTTGTTTCTGAACCAATACATTCATTTCATTTGTAAATGATAAACAATTTACATTTCTTACTCTATTTCAGAGTAAATCAGAATATTGTTCAAGGAAGTCCTCTCTGCATTTCATTGCATCAGAGAGCAAAGCGATCACCGATTTGAAATACAAACTGAGTCAGTTGTATGAGTTGGGAAAGTAAATATAGAACAGGACCAGGGATAAGAAGAAAGTGGTAATGGAACAAAGGTAGGAGAAATTGAATAAATTTGGATAGGAAAGAGAATAAACTAATTCTGAGAACCTGGAACATTGACAGGTGTTCCGCAACTATCTCTATTTGCTCAGCTAAAACACAGGTAAAATGGAAATCATCTGTACAATGAATTATTCTCATAGAAACAGGGTATTAGTCTGTTTTTATAACATATTAGATTTATATAATATATCAATAAAAAAAATTTTGAGATTTGGGAAAATTCATGTTCTTCAAATATACCAATCAAGGCGTATGTCACATATTCATTCTGTTAATCTCAGCCATCTGTTATATTCATTCATGCTCAAGCGTACACCTGAGTATTTATTTTGTTTTTATATCATAATTGATAATACATATTATTTATTTACAATTAATATTTTCAACTCTTATTAATTATTTACACTTTTTGTTTTAATTAGACTTCCATTTCAATAATGGATATGTGGTTTAAAACTGGTACATGAAACACTAATGTTGCATACACACGTCCATTGATTATCTCGTGGAGAAGTGTAGCAAGATTTTCTGAATTAAAAGACTAAATAAGAATTTTCTTCTCTGAACATGCATCTCAAATAGCTTTACAATTAAATGATGCAGTTTGGATTTTTTTGAACAAATTGATTTGTTGATTAACACTAAATTGAAATTAAAAAATTAATCAAGTGTTGCTAACGTCACGTTTTTAAATTTTATAATTATTATTATTATTATTATTATTATTATTATTATTATTATTATTATTATTATTATTATTATTATTATTATTAACAACAACAACAACAACAACAATAATAATAATAATAATAATAATAATAGGAAGAAAAATGAGAATGAGAATAAATATATATATATATATATATATATATATATATATATATATATATATATATATATATATATATATATATATAATCTGTGTGTGTGTGTGCGTGTGCGTGTGTGTGCGCGCGCGCGCGTGTGTGTGTGTGTGCGCGCGTGCGTGTGTTTCTCTGATTAAGAGCTTTCCATTGTAACTTCAACATTCTCAAATTTTGGCAAGTGGGAGATTTTAATGGCTGAAATACACCCGTTGAAATCGCTCCTAATTATATTTGGCCCCTTTTCCGTATAATGACTTCCTCCCTCACCTGAAGCTCTTCATTTCTACTTAAAAGTTAAAAATATTATATATTTTAAATGTGTGTGTGAGTGTGTGTGTGTTTGTGTGTGTGTGTGTGCGTGCGTGCGTGCGTGCGTGCGTGTGTGTGTGTGTGTGTGTGTGTGTGTGTGATCATGATCCGTTGAGTTTTGTATTTTGTTCCGAAATGTTGCGGACAGTCATTGCCATTTACTCCTTCGACCAGACTCACTGTGTGACTGTGACACTAGTAACTGTAGTCCCCAGATGGTCACCCATACAGACATGGTGTCTTTGTTGCTTAACTTCCTGAACATCTCATCGCGTAATTAAGCAATTCGGCTAACGTCGCCAGCTAATTAATTAATGTATAAATAGGAATCTTAAGGTAAATTGCAGAAATTGGCATTTTAGACACCGTAAAATTGGTTCAAGTAATATCGTTGTCACTAAATATAATTTCGAATGCCAATGTTGAAAGAATAAAATTGGCATTTGTCTGAAACTTCGTTATCTAATAAAAACTTACAGGGTCATTGAGACAACCTGGTTATCAAATTTCTTCAGTGTGAGTAAGTATTAACTTTTAAGTACAATGAAAAGCTTGAAAAGGAACAGATATCACTGAAGGGAAAACGGGCACAAGAAAACAATAGGAGCCATCTCGACAGGTATATTTTCACCGTTTTGTGTCTGTATACACATAGGCACCCAATATAGCTCAAATTTGGCGCCTAATCTTATTAAGAAAATTGTAACCTGTCTTTGATATAAATTGACAGTAAATGATGTATATTTCAAACGTACCGTGCCCTAGAGAGTTTATCTCTGTTACCTCTCAAATCTCGGGAAGAAAAGTACAAAGAAAAAACAAGGTAAGGAAGAAGGAATTGTCGCTCGAATAACTGACTCGCAGAAGGCCAGCAGTGATCACCGCTTCCTCGGGCCGGGCCGAAGCAAGCATAAAACATAACAACAATAATACATAAAGCGCCTCAAAGTGTCGCTTTTCCGAGAAACACAGTTCTTTCTATTTAAGACGCCGTTCACATCCGTTGTTAAAAGCAAAGTTGTTTGCCGAACAAGCTGCACCGCACCCGCGTTTGCAATGTAAGACATCTTGGAATATTGTAAAGCTATTGATTGGGTTTATGCACGGTCGGTACCTAGTTTTGAAAGTCTGAGACGACAGTTTACCCAGCACTTTTTGGGGTCGTAGAGGAGCGAAGTATTCGTTGTTGCTTGCTAGCATCAATAAGGAATAAGACAGGAGAGATAATCAATTCCTTTCTCCCAGAGCACAGGGGTACATGGTTATTCTCTTCAAATACTCCGTGTTAGAAGGCAGATTCTAACGACAATTTAGCATCCTCTCTTGCAGGAAACCAAAAAGACACTTTATAAGTCTTTCTGCCCAATTTTCAAGTTCCTCCACAACACACAATTTCGAAGCCTAAATCAGTCTCCCTTCTGCAAACATTAGTGGATGTTGGAGTTAAAATGAAAATCTCTTAACGAGAGAAATGCATTAAAATAGTGAGAAGCACAGAATCTGCGAACAAAGATCTTCTGCTACAAAGTTTCCTACAAGCCAAAATCAGATAATGTAGCAAAGTAATGAAGAAATAAGCAATTAATAAGACACCAACTCAGCAGGTGAATATTTTTACAATGCTATTATTAACGTGGCACTAATTTTCTCCATGTCATAGTGTTCGTCAGTTTCGTTATCAATTTTGCACTTATTTATCCCAAGAGTAGGAATGTACGTCCCTATGAAAGAGGAAAAAATCCCAGCATAAAAATTCAGTTTCGTTATCAATTTTGCATTTATTTATCCCAAGAGTAGGAATGTACGTCCCTAGGAAAGAGGAAAAAATCCCAGCATAAAAATGAAAATTTTAATATTTTAAGTTGCCTTTATTGATAACATATTATGAAGGTACACGTTTAATATTTACATAACGAAGTTGTTCACAAAACGAACAGAAATGTGATCTTCAAAATGTCAGGTTGGCAACGTGACCTGTTGCTTCCTTGCTGATGTTTTGTTCCAATCTCTAGCCACAAAACATGAGTCCCCACCTATAAAAAAATTACAAAATTATTTAATATGAAGAGCAATATTTTTAGTAATATCATTTATTTATGTAATGAGAAATCAATTAAAAAACACGTGCGATGTACTATACCTATAGTACATCGTATATCGTATACATAGTATATCGTACATGTACCTATAGTACATATAAGGACTAGGGTGGAGATGAGAAAAGACTAAAAAAGATTGCAGTTTTCACCTGAAAACTGCAATCTTTTCGGTCTTTTCTCATCTCCACCCTAGCCCTTATACTATGTTAAGTTGAATTTTATGCTTAAGCTGATAAGAAAAAAAACTAGTTTATAGCAAAATCTGATAACAGGAAATATTTGCTTCCGTGTAATAAAATGTATATGCAATGGCAAATCTGCTACAAAGAATCGAGCTTCTCCCGTTAAAACGAGTGGAACGTTTAGTTGATGTTACTATTCATGAAATAACTATACTTCTTACTAACAACTCAATGAGCTCATGAAAACGTGCGTAGGTTTTTGTTCCATTTATACTATATACAGAAGCAAAACTAGAGACCATCTCAATAATTACTTTGTAGATCAAGGGAAACATGAAGGAATATATGGGAACATGAAGGATTGAGGTGGGGGTCATTAAACTAGAAGCGAAGTGCAATACTCGTTAGAAGCATATTGTCTTTTAGAATTATGCAGTACCAATGATAACCAATACAATAATACTATATCAAAAGAATTATTTTCGTTTCAGGATACAAATAGTTTTGCAGCTGAAAAAATTGAACATGGTATTTAAACATGTGAATCGATCGTTCTTGTTTAATATCATCTGGCAATATGATATAAAATAATGTATTGTTTTTTGTTGATGGGTGCTGCTGATACTGATTACTGACAAAAATAATTCCTGCCTCGTGAGATATTGTAGACATCTATTGGATGAAAATATGTTCCCAAACTTGTGTAGGTCAGTTTTTTCGCTTCTAATTTGTAAACGAAGAGACAAGGCAAACTATTTTATCACTAAATGTGTGGGACTGATGGCGCCCGACATCATTATTACGACTTCTCTGAAAAAGGTCCAACTCACTTGGCGATGAGAGCAAAGATGACGATGACCGAAAAGGAAGCTGCAACTGCAGAAGCGCCTGAACCCGTCAAGTTGAGGTCCACGAACACTTCTTCCACAGTCTGGCCAAAGTCCGAAGAATTAAAGACCCCTTGCCGGTCGCGCCACCCATCCTGCAGCTGTTCCTCTGACTGGTTGGCTGCACCATCCCATGTCAGCACGATGGTGCGCGGACCGCCTTCCTCAGTCCGCACGGTGGAGTTGCCGGACTTCTCGCTGACGGTTCCATTAGTGTGGTTGACAGGCAGGGCGTCGGTAGCCCTGAGAGTTGCGTCGATGGTGTTGAATGGCATGTCGTCGGCCCCGAAGAGAGTGCCGTTGGTGGCGTGGAGTGGCATGTCGTCCGTCCCGTTGAGAGTTGCATTGGTGCCGTTGATTGGCTTGGCGCCCGGTCCGTGCGTCTCCCTGGGCAAGTAGAGGCTGAGCAGCAGAGAGCACAGCACCACGGCGCACGCCGCAGAGAGCAGCCAGCGCACGCGCTCCCTGCGGGGGATGCAGTACATGGACGGCTGCATGTCTTCGGGCGTGAGGCTCCTCGAGGAAGGGTCCTTGGCGACGCGCGGTCTCCTCTGGCGCTGACGCAGACTGGCCCAGCCGGGAGCTCCCGCGCACAGCAGCGAACGCTGGGTCACGTGGCCCACGCGAAGCAGGGTGGAGGTTCGCGGGGATTGGTGCGAAAGTGTGTGACGAAACGGTCGTTCTACTTTCGAATTACCTTTTTTGGTCATGAAAACGCGGTGACGTTTGGGCAGGTGCCACAATGAAATACTAGATCATATTTCGCTGACGCGGCATTTGACGTTTACAGTTTATTCGATTGTATTGTGTCTGTCATGACGTTCCTCTAAAAAGTTTGGTATCCACGCTGGGTCACGCGGCCCCCGCGAAGCAGGGTGGAGCGGGGCGGCGGGGGACGGGTGGAGGTTTGCGGGGATTGGTGTGAAAGTGTGTGACGAAACGGTTGTTCTACTTTCGAATTACCTTTTTTGGTCATGAAAACGCGGTGACGTTTAGACAGGCGCCACAAGGAAATACTATATCGTATTTCGTTGACGCGGCATTTGACGTCTGCAGTTTATTCGATTGTATTGTGGCTGTGAGTCATGACGTTTCCTTTAAAAAGTTTTTGTATCCACGCTGGGTCACGTGGCCCACGCGAAGCAGGGTGGCTCAGAGGCAGCGGGGCGGCGGGGAACAAGTGGAGTTTCGCAGGGATTGGTGAGAATGTGTGTGACGTAGTGGACGTTCTAGAGTACCTTATTTGGTCATGTTCCCGCGGTCACGAGCATGACCTTCAAGTGAGTACTATATCATATTTCGGTGACGCGGCATTGGATGTCTTCAGTATATTCCATTGTATTGTGCCTAATGTTAGCTGTTACGTTTCCTTTAGAAAGTTTGGTATCACATATCTTCACTATTAAGGAGAGGAAGCGTCAAGAAATTTTACACTGCTCGACAATTAGAACGGAACTCTCATATTCTATAACAAATGCGAACAATGACACTAGGGAGTGATATATAAAAAGAACCATTACGTCAATTTTATTTTCAAAGAAGCGGGAATTGAGCTTGACAAAGGGAGTGACGTATCTCCATATCCGTTGTTTTCTATCATTACGTATTAAAATGTTTTAAGAGGGAGAGAAAGAAGGGGAGAGCGAGAAAGAAGGAAGGTAAAGGATGAAGGAAGTCGAGAGGCGCTCGTGACGGCGTCAGCTGCTTACCATAGCACCAATCTTGGCTTGCAGAAGCGTAGAAGATCCTTCCGGTTTCATGGCAAAGTTTCGGCGGACGGGAATCGAAGATTCGAAGGCGACTGGCGGCGAGGGGCACGGCACATAGATCTCCGCCATGAACCTGGAAGGAGCTTCTGAGCTCCCTCTTAGTAAGGAGAATGCTGACGGCTAGTACGGAGCAATAGTTTCAATTACAATGACCATATTCGTACTCATTTCCCCTCTACTTCTCTCCCCGACCACTCCGATTATTAACTCTCTTGCGTGAATTACGCTTGAAACTAGAATTCGCACAGGAGGGATATCACATCTGGTGGCAGCGGATTTCGAGAGATTCATTTCTCCATTTTACGAACCTCAGGCCTACATTGTTTTAAAACAATTGCATACTTTATGAGTAGTCTTTTGAAGCTTGTAGTCGAATCCTAGATTCCCACCCCCTTCCGCCCCCCTCCGTCACGTAGTTTGTACACCCCTCGCACGTCACTCTCTATCTTACCGAATTCCCTACGCCCTCAAGTAATTGTTCACCCTCCACACGTCATTTTCTCTCTCATGGAAATCTTCAAAACCCTCCCCTCAACATGCAGTCTTCCTCTTCTCCCCCTCCCCCCGACCACTCAGATCATTAACGTGAAACCTCTCTTGCGTGAATAACGCTTGAAACTAGCAGTCACACAGGAGGGACATCACAATTCGATCCTAACCACGCATAGTGCTTAGAACTGAATGTGAGCCACACTTACACGAATGTATCGTAAAGAAAATGTATATATGGTGTATTACTACGGAGAAAATGTCGTAAATTATTTACCGAACGTTTTATTTACAGAACAAGGGGATTCGTAAACTATTTTTATTTTTCACACTTTCGCAAATTGAGACGACATAGTGGAAGTGAGACCTGCGCTGTCTTTGTAAGTGAATTTTACTTTATTCTAGCAAAAAATAAAATTAAAGAAATATTTACGGTAGTTGTGAGAAAATTTTGAAAATAGCCCAGAGACTTCTAGTGAAGTTCTTCCCAAAACTAAAATATTCGTTTCAAATTCACTGAGCCTCGGGTCGTGTCAGATAGATCGAGGAATATCCGGATTGGAAAAATCGATTTGTGGTGTAGGTGCTAGTGTTGTTTACAGACGGACAGAATACGGTCAGACAGTAGGTCATTACAAAACACGTTTTGGATATTAGGTGACCTCAAAACGATATTTTAATTAAAATGTGGTTCAAATCTGGTTCCCTAGCTAGAAAAATTTCGTTCATAACTTTCTCTACACCCCGTATGAACACACCCGTAAATATAAAAACACACGTATAAGAGAACATAAAGTTTGGTTGTTAGTAATTCCGAGTGCCTCAACTACATTAGTCCCATAAGTGTATTGTATGTTTTTCATCGCGAGGTGGTGGTGTTCTTCTCTCGCTTGTTGGCGAGATCCGGCGCCGACCTACGGTCGGTTAGCGGGGTTTCCCCAACCAGCATTTTTCACCACCAGCGGGGCACCGCTCCGGCCGGGACCAACTCTAAGCTCCCGACCGCTCTCCCGGCATGTCTGGAAGTGTAGTACATGTTAGTGTAAGGTGTGAAGATAGGACAAAGAAGTAGAAGGAAAGATCGCGCGCGGTCCGTTTGTTAGGTTACTGCTCCGGGATTCGCCTGGTGTTGATCGGAGAAACCACGGGAAACTACCGCTCAGAGCAGCTGGCCGCTAGAATTCTCCTCCAGACAGCAACTGATTTCGACCTAGCTGAAAAGCTAGTGTCGAAAATTCTGCCGCCGGGACTCGAGCCTAGGACCTTCCGGTCAGAGGCACTGTAGTGACATCAATTTTTTTGCACTGAGCCACCGCTCGCGGTATTCGGGAAAGTAAAATGAGGGATGTTTTAAAATTGTTAGTTTCAGCTAATATGATATATACCACAAGACAATTTGTTGATAGAGCCATCTTACGCATGTCTCGCAAAAAAATCATTGTTAAAACATCGTACTTCACGAAGTATGTAGGTTTCTTTGCATTTGCTATTCCTTATATTTAAATCCCGCGCTATTGCGTAATTTGTCATATAGAGAAAACTAGCAAAAGCATTTATAACTTGTAATGGGGATTCTTTGCTTTTTACCCCAAAGTTGTTTTTCCTGAGCACAGAGACTTGTATTCCATGTCAACTGAATATTTCAAGGCATAGAGTTCCAGCCATGTGTATGTGTGTGTGCGAATGTGTGTGTTGGAGGGGGGGAGTGTAGGTGGTCGACACTCTGTTGGTAGTCTTAAAATGTTGCCTCGAAAAACGTACGTGTAATCTTCGTTTGCTATACATTCTACCTTTACAGTGCAGTATGCATAGAGCTTGTTACTCTAGTTGTCCAAATCTAGTTTATTTCAACGACGCTTTGTATCTTTTAAAGAATGGATTCAGAGACTGTCAAGTATGTAATTTCTCCTGTGCTCGTTGATAAAATTTGACATCTTAATATTTCGTGTCCGTTCGAGGCCGCGATGCTGAGAGGTTTTTAGCGATCCATAAAAATTTAGAGTGCAGCGATTATTCGACTTTGGAAGATTTTAGGCGTTACAGACCATGAAAGAAGAGCTGGTATCATAACAAAGCTTGTGAAGGTAAGCAAACTTTTGTTACAACTGGCTTTCACGCATTGGCAATTAGATGGGAACTGAGGGGGGAAGAGGAACAGGTGGGGTGGAGATTGAAATGAGTAGGAATAGGAGAACTCGTAGAGTAGCAAAAAATAATAATTACTACAAATCGTTAAAAACCTTAGAAATTGTGTTGATCGAATGTTTCTAAATGTGTGTATGCAAGACATATTCCCCTATGATGTCTTATAACCTTTTTGGACAATGAGCCTTCTTCTTTACGGATCCTTCTCCGTACGTATCTCCTTTACGGAGTATTATACAAATGAATTTTAAATCCGATTGGTTAGATTTACATTACTGAGATAATTTTAATGCCACTGCAAACCTCTTCTTAAACTCCACAAGTACTTTGTGCCTTCTCTAATGCAAAAAGCCATTTTATATTACGGATATAGTAAAGTTTAGTCAGTATGGGTCAAATATCGTTCAGCGTTTCCCAAAATATGGTGAGGCAACACATTGATTTCATTGATTAGTTAATCCGGGCGCGTTAACAGTTATTATCATTAGACCCGTAAGTGTAGCGCATGTTTTTATTGTGGAAGGTGGCGGTGATCTTCACCCGCTGGATGGCGAGATACGATGCCGAACACCCCTATGGCTTGCGGGGAATCTTCCCAATCAGGTATCTCCCTCCAGTAGAGGACCAGGCTCTAAGCTCCCAACTGGTCTCCTGGCATGTGTGTTAGTGTAGTAATGTGTAGTAGTGTAAGTCTCTGTAAGTAAGGGGTGTGGATAGGACAAGGAAAAATAAGGAAAGATGGCGCACTGTCCGTGGCACTTTTGTTGGGGCGCTGCTCCGGCATTCGCATGGTGTTGATCGGAAAACTACCTATCAGTGTACCCGGCCGCTAGAATTCTCCTCCAGACAGCGGCTGATTTCGATCTAGCTCGGTAGCCAGTTCCGAAAATCCTGTCACCGTCGGGACTGGAACCGTAGGACCTCCCAAACAATAGGCACTGAGCCACCTAAGCAGCTGTGAAAACAGCTTTAAATTCGGTTGATACGTGTATTTGCAAGACAAGACCACTCACCTCAAGCAGCAAAAATCCTATTGTCCAGTTAGTGCAAAAGGTATTCTGGAGCAGCAAAAATTAGCACATCTGAAACGACGCACGTAAACACTGAAGCTGCTGGTTCCTTATCTAATGGCATCGAGTGTGTCATACGTAGTGATGTAGAGAATATTAAATATAATAGTAACATCAAATACGGGAAAAATTGTGCATTGACAGCAAATATTTACGTTTTTTAGTCAAAATTGAAACTACCTCATTTTTATATTTGTCTCTTAATTTTATTTTTCTTATTGAATTTTTTAATATTCCTGTGTATTGCTTGTTTTAATTTTTGTAATAATTCTTTTTTTACTTCACTTTTACCCAGCGCTCAGTCACAATCAGCGGATATAATAATGATCATAATAATAATTATAATAAAATAATAATAATAATAATAATTATTATTATTAATATTATTATTGTTGTTGTTGTATATTGCTGTAGATGAATCACATATTGAGCGTATGCTTTAAAAAAAAGCTTTGTTAAATATTTTGCTCAAATCTCGCATTTCATCATAAACTAGTGGTGCTGACTCATACTTTATGGCACTTAGAAATGTTTCGTAGTATTATGATATCGCATTTTTTGTCAATATTAACGCATCTGTCAACAGAAATTCGACAATTAAATCTTCATTTCTTACAACTGTAAACATCTCCAACTATGAGAAGGAATTCCCGAAATTTGAAGCTCCCGAATGGTGGCACAGAGTTGTATCTGTACTGGAATCTGACAAATCATCAAAGACTGGCAAATGGAGCTGGATATATCAAATTTGCATATTTCCAAGATCTATAAAAATTACACTGAACTGATCACATTTTAAAAAAATTACACCATCTTCTTTAGCATTAATTTTTTACTTTCTTGCCACCGCTGTAGACAGAAAGTTAGGTAATGCGCATCTGTTTGTCTGCCGTCCACCTGCCCGTCTGTCCGTCTATCTGTGTGTCTATCTGTGTGTCTGTCTGTACCTCTGCCTGTCCGTCCGTCTGTCTGTCTGTCCGTCTATCGGTCCGTCTGTCAACCCGTCTGTCTGCCTGTCCGTCTGTCTTCCGTCTGTCTCTCCGTCTGTGTGTCCGTCTGTCCATATGTCCGTCTGTCCGTCTGTCCGTCTGTCCGTCTGTCCGTCTGTCCGTCTGTCCGTCTGTCCGTCTGTCCGTCTGTCCTCGTCCGTCTGTCCGTCTGTCCGTCTGTCCGTCTGTCCGTCTGTCCGTCTGTCCGTCTGTCCGTCTGTCCGTCTGTCCGTCTGTCCGTCTGTCCGTCTGTCCGTCCTGTCCGTCTGCCTGTCTGTCTTTCTGTCGTCTGTCCATCTGTCGGACTGTGCGTCTTCCCTGTCCGTCGTCCGTCTGTCCGTCTGCTCTGTCGTCCGTCTGTCCTCTGTCCGTCTGTCCGTCTGTCCGTGCTGTCGTCTGTCCGTCTGTCCGTCTGTCCGTCTGTCCGTCGTCCTGTCGTGTCTGTCTGCCGTCTGTCTGTCCGTCTGTCTGTCCATCTGCCTGTCCGTCTGTCTGTCCGTTCCTGTCGTCGTCCTTGTCCGTCTCGTCTGTCCGTCCGTCTGTCCGTCCGTCTGTCGTCTGTCGTCCGTCGCCGTCCTCCGTCTGTCCGTCTGTCGTCCGTCTGCCGTCTCGTCCGTCTGTCCGTCTGTCCGTCTGTCCTGTCCGTCGTCCGTCTGTCCGTCTGTCTGTCCGTCTCGTCTGTCTCGTCCGTCTGTCCGTCTGTCCTCTGTCCGTCTGCCGTCTGTCCGTCTGCTTCCGTCTGTCCGTCTGTCCGTCTGTCCGTCTTTCCGTCTGTCCCGTCCTGTCCGGTCGTCGTCTCTGTCTTCGTCGTCTGTCCATCTGTCGACGTGCGTCGTCGTCTGTCCGTCTGTCCGTCTGTCCGTCTGTCCGTCTGTCCGTCTGTCCGTCTTTCCGTCTTTCCGTCTGTCCGTCTGTCCGTTTGCCCATCTGTCCGTCTATCCGTTTGCCCATCTGTCCGTCTGTCCATCTGCCCGTCTGTCCGTCTGCCTGTGGGCTACAGAATGGCACAGATTTTCTCCTACGAGTTAGTATTCAAATTTCTTTGATGTGGCCAGCTTTTTGGTTTTCTCTCACCATCTTCCAGCTGCTATTTATCGCAGGCCAATCTACGTTTTAGGCATTTTCTTAATTGTTCGGTTCCCTAATGGTAGAATTGAAACATGACTTTTCGAATATAATATAAATGTCAAATCTAGTCGTATATGGAAATTTTCAAAAAAAATATGGAACGTTTTTTGAGGAAATCTCCTTTGAGCTTTTCTAAAAATGAGCATTTTGAAGTTTATTTGCATCCAAAAGTTTTGAAATTTGGAGTAACATAATGAGAAATCATTTGAAGCAATTGTACTTACAAATGCAATAATATACCTAAATCGCTGGTTATATAAATAGTAAGTAATAAAGTAAGAGATATTTAAAACTATTACATTTGTGTCATATTTGAAAAAACATCAGATTTACTTTAATATCATGTTATTCAGTCCATTTAGCATTATCTGTTAAGAAAATTACAGAAAAATTTGAGACAGTTTTCGAGAAAATGGAGATTAAATATTTCTAAAAAATGAGACATTTCGAGCCCATTTCTATAGAAATTTATTCAGTTGTCGAGAAACCTTATTATACATCATTTGATACACACGTTCAAATAAATAATGAGTCATAAGAAACTCAATTTATGTCTTATTATACAGGACATTTAGCACTATCCCGGACAAAAGACCGGGAGCGGTAACTCAGTGCATCAACTGTTTTGTCCAGGAGAAGAATTGCTTCGGGATTGTCGTGTTGGTGCAGCTTTTCTTCGACCCGGACAAAAACCGGGTAACTCGGGTTTTGGTTTTTTTTTTTTTTTTAATTCCTTTTTGACGATATTTCTTAGCACTTTTTCTGAAATCTTTGGATAATTTCGAAGTTACTCTAACTGGTACATCCCCAGAGTTGTGCACCATACGTCCATATTGGTTTCAATATTTGCTTATAACGTAATATTTTATTGTATATTGAAAGGCAAGAACATCTTCCAATTATCCAGTTCATTTTTCTGTATTTGATATTTTGTTTTTCTCTTTTTTTTACATGTTCTTTCACGTAGGGATAGTGGTAAATGTACCCTATACGATGCCATGTCACTCTATTCTTTTGTTTCTTCAAACATTAGGGAAATGAATTTTTTTTTTTTCTCTCTCGTCCTTAAAATTTACATAATAAATGAACTTTTTTTCTTTTTGCGTTTTTAACACATGATCTTCAAAATATCGCTAATGATAGTTTTGTGAAATGTCCGTAAGTTCTCCATAATCGTCGATTATAATTGAACTGAATTGGCGAATTTTCTGAAATTTTTTAATCAAATTTTCTTAAGAACTATGGAAAATGTTTCGTCGAAATTCTCCACTTCCATTTTCGCCGATATTCCAAAACCTTGATTTTGGCAAAGATATTTGGGGCCCCAAAATCAAAATAATGCTGAAAAATGTAGAATTTTTAAATCATCAATAAAAAGTATATATTGCAGAGAAACGAAACGTAAACCATCGTGTCAACTGAACAAATTTCTAAATATTTTGTTTTCTAACATTTTCTTGATGTATTGTAAATATTACCACAGATGTGATTTTTCTGAATTCGCTCGCCTAGAGAATTCGCTAGTGATTTAGGGATAAAACGGTTACATGACAAGAATATTGTTATTAAACAATGCATTTGTGTGAATAGTCTGAACACAAGAGCTATTATCAGTGGAATACAGTTGAAAACTAGAGATGCTACATAATGGCACAGACTTTCTCGTACCAAACTTTTCTAATTTCCTTGCTGTGGTCTAGCTTTAAGGTTTTGCTCTATTCTCTGGCCAGCTGTCATCTATTGTCGCCCAAAGTACATTTTTTTAGACATTTTCTCTACTTTCAGTTTTCTAATAGTAGATCCGAAATATTACTTCAAGAATATTAAAGAAGTGAAAAACCGCGTCCTAAATACAAATTTTCTTTGCAAAGTTTGAAGCAGTTTTTAAGAAAGGGGCAATTAAACGTTACTGTAAATGTAAAATTCGATGCTCATTTTCACAGAAGTTTATTGAGTTTTCAAAAAACCTCATTTTAAACATTTTCACTCACAAATGCAATAGCGGATACAAATTGATGAAAATGTACTACATATTAACGGCGTGAGAGAAATATCAAAAAAGTACATTTGTATAATTGAAAAAAACACACACACACAAGAATGCACCAAAATCAACTTTGCGTAATGCCAAACACTGCAAATTTAAGAAAAGAATTGAAGCCATTTTTGAGAAAATGGCGTTTGAGCGTTTCTGAAAGTGCGGAATTTTGAGCTTGTTTGCACAGAAGACGGCTGAGTTTTCGAGAAACTCTAAATAACATGATTTAAAGCCCATGTACTCATTAATAAAATATGGTGAAGAAATCGTCTCTAATGTATTACCGACGTAAGAGTTTAGTAAAAAATATTTTTTTGTAATTAAAAAAAAAGGGTAAAGCAATAGGGCTTTTGTCATTGTGTAGGGTTATTGTGTTAGTAACACCACCAAAAATGTGCAGAAAAAGTTCGGAGCCGTTTTTCAGAAAAACCTTTTTTTGTTATTTTTTAATATCGCGAATATTGCACGCACTATTGCACCAAATTTTTATGAAAAGTCTACATGATCTTAATGAATGAACTATTCATAGACAACAAATTTCATTTGAAGGAATAATCTGTCTTTAATTTTATAGTTGTAGGAACACGCCGAAAAAATTCAAACTTTTGCAAGTTTCAAAAATTCAGCGTTAACCGTGATATTTTCCAAATTGAAGAAACCCCGGTCTATCTGGCTTTTATTGAAGCTTTGAAATTTTGAAGAACGTTCTTTAAAATTAGGGAATGTTTTACATGAAGCCCCCCGCAAATTCTCTAAATTTTCTCAAAAACGGCTCCAAATTTTTTCTTTAAATTTCTTGTAAGAATACACCTATAGAGGTGGCATAGCTCCGATAGTTGTGGTTAACTCTGAATATTTGGAAATAGCAAGAGTTTGAAGTTTTTCGGCATCCTCCTACGACTATAAAATTGAAGACTGAGTTTTTCTTCAAATGAAATTTGTTGCTCATTGTTCTTTCATTAAGGTCATGCAGATGTTTAGAAACTTTTAATAGTTTTCGTGCAATTGGGCATGAATTTTTTGCAACTTTTAAAAAATTACCAAAACGAACTTTTCAAAAACGGCTCCAAATTTTTTCTTTAAATTTTTGGGAGGGGCTGTAGTAAATGCTCCCTATCCGATGACATAAGCGTCATATTGCTCTATTCTTTTGTTTTTTCGAAAATTTCGCCGGCGGCGCTAGCCGAATGCGTTTACTACGCTCCGTGAAGTCACGAAGGTTAAGCGCATTCGAGACTCGCGGGTTCGTGGTTGGGTGACCGGCCAGGAACCCCGGGATCTAACGTCGTCGAGCCCCTGGCCGAAGGGATAAAAGGCACTGACTGACTGCGACGTGACGAGACTTGACTTAATAATTAACGGAGGATTACTCCAAGAAATGCGCTCAACGCCCCTTAAGGGGCTTGGAGACGCGTTGCGTCAAGGAGTGGACGCAACAAATTAAAAAAAAAAAATTACAAAAATGTATTTTTTTTTACTTGTTTCTCACGTCGGTAATATTTACATTAGAGGCGATTTCTTTACATTCTTATATTTATGAGTGTATATGTGCTTTAAATAATGTCAAATACAGTTTCTCGAAAACAACAGTTGTCTGTAAAACTGTGTTCCAAATTCCGCATTTTCAGAAACGCTCAAACGCCATTTTCTCAAAAGTAGCTGCAAGTTTTCTCTTCAAATTTTTCCAATAAATAGTGGTAATTTTGCTGTTTAATATGACGTAAAGTTCATTTCGGTGTATTTGTTTGTTTGTCGTTTTTTCAAAAATTACACAAATATATTTTTTAAATATCTCTATCGCTTAATTTGCACACTTTTATCAATTTCTATGCATTATTGCATTTATGAGTAAAAATGCTTGGAATGATTTCAAATGTAGTTTTTCGAAAATTCAGTAAATTCCTGTGAAAAAGAGCTTCAAATTTCGCATTGAGCAAGTTGAGAAAATGTCAAAAAAATGTACTTTCGGTAACGATAGCTGGCTAGTGAATGTTGCAAGACCTTAAAGCCTGTCCGCACTAAGGATATTAGAAAAAAAGTCTACGAGAAAATCTGTGTTATTCTGTAGCACCTCTAGTTGTGTCTTATGAAAACAATGTTATACAATATATTAAAAATGCTCCTGTAAACATTTTCATTCACTGAAGCAAGTACCTGCTTCTTGAACATTTCATATATTGTATGCAAATTGAAAGAAGTCTCCAAGTCTTCTCTTGTAGAGTAGTACTGTTCTTCTTTGGGCGCCTTCCTGCAACTACAATTTTGCAGACAGAAGATTTCCCTTAGTGAAATACGTATTTTAAAGCGATATCTTGAAATAAATCCATGTACAATTATTCAAAAATGTGTAGTATTTTGCTTAATTTGGCGTGATATACTTGTATAGATATTTGTTAAAAAAATATTTACTCACAAACATGTCCATATTTTTCTTTAAATAATTTTGTAGATTACAGCAAAATACGGCTCTAGATATGGTGGAGGTCCGTTTCTCGTTCAACCATCTAATTTTAATAGCATGCCGAATTTAGAAAACAATGTGAAACAGTGTGTGACGTAGCACCACTAATTTCAATATTTCGATCTGATGATGCACAGAGGCAACGGCAGGGCGTAATATTATCCCATTGAGCTGAAACTTTAGAAATCTCATTATTCTACAGATTTGCTACTCTTTGGGAGTTCCATCAAAGGGAATTCCGACCATCGATATTTGGCGTCCCCCAACTGTGAAAAGGGGCCTTACCAGTCCCCTCACCACTCGTTAGATGGCGTGACGGGTTTGGCTCGCGCTTTCCTTTGCGCCATATTACATAAATGAAATCACATATATTCCAATAAGGTCTTTTGTACTTCAAGCGTGTACATTTTTCGAAAAATGTCTTTATAAGAGCAATGAAGTGCAGTTAAAGAAATGTGTAACGTAAAAGTATGGAGTACATATATTTTGTAGTAAATCGTTTCAATTATTTAAAGAATGAGAAAAAATATTTGTGTGAGAAGTTTCAATTCAATTTTGATTACCATGTCTCAAAGTGTTAAATAATTCAACGTGATTATTTATGGCACTCCAACACTGAAGTATCGACGAGGATTTAGTTAGTTCAGTTAGTTAATGCCTTATTCTAATTGGCAAGACGGGCCATCAGGCCCGCTCTTCCGTCTAACCATACAAATTTCGCTACGCTCCTTTCACCACAAAGCGGAGAAAGGAGGTATTAGCGACGAAACAGGCGGATCAACGAGTATCTCAATTTTGCTCAGAGGCTTCTTTTAGTCTTGAGGATCTTTTACCTGCAGTAAATCTACTACATGGGACAGCCGGCTTTACTTCCCACCTGAAGGAAGGCGTACGACGGATTTTTTCGCCCTTAAAAATTCACGGCTTCGATCGGGTTTGAACCCGGAAACTCGGATACAATAGTCCGGTACGCTGACCGTTATACCACCTAATCCGCAGGAGCTCATTGGCGGTCGTCGTTGGGTAAAATTAGTGCTTGGATCAACGAGGAATGCGATCCAAAAGGCGAATCACGATCTCTCATTTGTCAATGAGTTAGGAAAATGTTGAAGATTTTGATTTCACGATTGATTATTTTTTTGTGATTTATAACGCGCCAATTGCTATTGTCATTGCGCAGTGTATGTGAATGCCCTCTCGGGTGGCTCATTGGTTGGCGATGCTCGTTTTCCATGGCGGAACCCCGGTTCTTGGTCGGGGCAAAATCATAACTGCGGTTTCCTCCTAAATGTCCCAGTATCGCTGTGTGACGATAAATCCAGCCTGAAGGCCAGTTAAAGAAAAAGTTCTCCTTAAGACCACTATATTCTGTGAAGGGATGTCTTTGTGCTAACCACAGAAACCCCTTATCCCATGGCTGAGAGGCTGGGGCCCGTTGGTCTGTCAAAGGCCGTAGCGGGCTCTCTAGTCAGAGGATAGGAGAATGTATGTAAATGCACAAGTAGTGGATTTTATATTGCGGGAGATGGCGGTGATCCTGCCACGGAGGCCTCCACAGCATTTTGCACTTTCAGAGACCTCGGGAGCCGCACGCCAGCCACTCGAGTGCAAATGCCAAGATTAATGTGGGGTTCAGACTCATTCAAGCAGATGGCACTGGCAATGAAACTGCGCAATTCGTATTCTAGCGTGTAAATTGAAATAACAATTGGCGAGAATACGTCGGACTTCCTTACAAAGCAAGTAATATTACCTTTTGTATCATATAGGAAGTGATCGTTGTCGACAGGGAACAATGTGGTAGATGAACCTAGAAAGAATGAAAGATGCATATTTGATTTGGACTCCAAGTGTTTTAATTGCTTGAAGGCTGATAATGTAATTCGCTTAGCTACGAGGTAATTACAATGGGGACCCCGAATAACATGTTAACAAGTTCCCCTAAACCAAATGACAAACGTGTACTTACACTATAACATGAACATGAAAATAACATTTTTGAGAGATTTCTTGGCCCTCATCCTACCAACCATACCCATCCTCTGCCAGAAACGTGTTTTTTATTTTAATTCTTTTCCTCGACGTAACACTACTTTATTTGATTGGAAAAATATGAAAACAAGAACCCCCCATTTCTCCCTGTCTCCCATCTCCTTCATCTGGATCCGAAAAGGTGTCTCATTATTTGCTCATTTGCCTTTTGTCCCTCATTACCTCCCCATTTGTCATCTATTCGTCGCACAAAAACGACTTCTGACAGCATTTACCCGTCCTCGAGAACGTCGTGTCCCCACGGGAAACGCAAACCTGGTGTAAAAGGCCTAAGACGCATCGCTTCCGGGTCATTACCGATTACAATACGTGCTGTGATATTTTGTATGTCACAATCTGCAAACTTATATTTTTACTTTCTTGTATACGTACGTATATACGGAGTAATATACGTGGTATAGAGAAAATTATGTAATGCCGCGGAAAATCCATTTCGAAATTTCAAGATTCCTTCCTGGACGTTGTTATGCGTTGTTATGCAATTCGGTTAACGTCGCCAGCTTACTAATGAACGAACAAATAGTTAACAAATTTCATCGTGCGTAAATATTAACTTTTAAGTACAATGAAAAACTTGAGAAGCAACAGAAATCATTGATGGGAAAACGGGCCCAAGAATAATAAGGAGCCATCTCAACAGGTATATTTTCGCCGTTGCGTGTCTGTTTACACATAGGCATCTAACATAGTTTAAATTTGGCGCCTAATCTCAGAGAAAAGTATTACCTGTCTTTGGTACAAGTAGATGGTGTAAATTTCAAAAGTACCGCGCCCTAGAGAGATTTTTATACTTCTCAAATCCCGGGAACATAATTACAACGAAAAAACAAGGTAAGGAAGAAGAAATCGTCGCTCGAGTAAGTGATTCGCTATAGGTCAGCAGAGATCACCGCTTTCTCCGACCGCAAAAGCGCCTAATAACTTAGTGACTCAAATTGTCGCTTTTCCCAGAAGAGCAGCTGATTCTAATTAAAACGCCGTTCGCATGCATTGCTAAAAACAGTGTTGTCGGTACACGGTCGGTACCATTTTTCCAAATTCCGAGACAAAATTTTACCCAGCAATTTTTGGGGCCATAGAGGAGCTAAATATGCGCTGCTTGATGCTCGCATGAATAAGGAATAAGAAAGGAGAGATTATCAATTCCTTTCTCCCAGAACACAGGGGTACATTATTATTCTCTTCAAATACTCCGTGTTGGAAGGCAGATTCTAACGACAAAGTAAGCTGACAGTCTTAGTTTGTCATTTCAGAATCCTCTCTTGCACGAAACCAGGAAGACACTTTATAGGTCTTTCTGCTCAATTTTCAAGTTCCCCCACAACACAAAATTTCGACGCCTAAATCAGTCTCCCTACTATCAAAATGAGAAGCTGTTAAAATGAGAATCTCTAATTGAGAGAAAAGAATTAAAATAGTAAGAAGCACAGAATCTGCGAACAAAGGTCTTCCGCTACCAAGTCTTCTACCTGCCAAAACCAATGTAGCAAAATAATGAAGAAATAAGCAATTAATAATGAGACCCCAACTCAGCAGGCGTATATTTTTACAATATTTTTGCCAAGGCACTAATTTTATCCGTGTCACCATGTTCGTCAGTTCGGTCATCAAAAATGCATTTATTAATCCCAAGAGTAGGAATTGAAAAAAGGAAAACATTCCAGCATAAAAATGAACATTTTAATATTTTAAGTTGCCTTTATTGATAACATATTATGAAGGTACACGTTTAATATTTACATAATGAAGTTGTTCACAAAACGAACAGAAATGTGATCTTCAAAATGTCAGGTTGGCAACGTGACCTGTTGCTTCCTTGCTGATGTTTTGTTCCAATCTCTAGCCACAAAACATCAGTCCCCACCTATAAAAAAATTACAGAATTATTTAATATGAAGAGCAATATTTTTAGTGATAGCATTTATTTATGTAATGAGAAATCAATTAAAAACCACGTGCGATGTACTATACGTGAGAACTGCAATTTGTTTAGGTCTTTTCTCATCTCCACCCTAGCCCTTATACTATGTTAAGTTGAATTTTACGCTTAAGCTGATAAGGATAAAAACTAGTTTATAGCAAAATCTGATAACAGGAAATATTTGCTTCCGTGCAATTGAATGTATTTGCAATTGCAAATCTGCTACAAAGAATCGAGTCTCTCCCGATAGAACATGTGTAACGTTTAGTTAATGTTACTATTCATGAAATAACTATACTTCTTACTAACAACTCAATGAGCTCATGAAAACGTGGGCAGGTTTTTGTTCCATTTATACTATATACAGAAGCAAAACTAGAGACCATCTCAATAATTACTTTGTAGATCAAGGGAAACATGAAGGAATATATGGGAATGAAGGATTGAGGTGGGGGTCATTAAACTAGAAGCGAAGCACAATACTCGTTAGAGGCATATTGAGTCTTTTAGAATTGGAATGGTAACCAATATAAAAAAACTATATGAAAATAATTATTTTTGTTTCTGATAGTCAGGACGTAAATAGTTTTGCAGCAGAAAAGATTGAAGGTTTAATTTATTTAATATCATCTGGCAATATGATATAAAATAATGTATTTTTTTTCGTTCATGGATGCTGCTGATACTGATTAGTGACGAAAATAATTCCTGCCTCGTGTGGTATTGTAGACATCTATACGATGAAAATGTGTTCCCAAACTTGTGTAAGTCAGTTTTTTCGCTTCTAATTTGAAAATGAAGAGACAAGGCAAAATATTTTATCACTAAATGTGTGTGACTGATGGCGCCCGAAATCATTATTACGACTTCTCTAAAAAAGGTCCAACTCACTTGGCGATGAGAGCAAAGATGACGATGACCGAAAAGGAAGCTGCAACTGCAGAAGCGCCTGAACCCGTCAAGTTGCGGTCCCCGAACACTTCTTCCACAGCCTGGCCAAAGTCCGAAGAATTAAAGATCCCTTGCGGGTCACGCCACTCATCCTGCAGCTGTTCTTCTGACTGGTTGGCTGCACCATCCCATGTCAGCACGATGGTGCGCGGACCGCCTTCCGCAGCCCGCACGGTGGAGTTGCCGGCCTTCTCGCTGACGGTTCCATTAGTGTGGTTGACAGGCAGGGCGTCGGTAGCCCTGAGAGTTGCGTCGATGGTGTTGAATGGCATGTCGTCGGCCCCGAAGAGAGTGCCGTTGGTGGCGTAGAGTGGCATGTCGTCCGTCCCGTTGAGAGTTGCATTGGTGCCGTTGAATGGCTTGGCGCCCGGTCCGTGCGTCTCCCTGGGCAAGTAGAGGCTGAGCAGCAGAGAGCACAGCACCACGGCGCACGCCGCAGAGAGCAGCCAGCGCACGCGCTCCCTGCGGGGGATGCAGTACATGGACGGCTGCATGTCTTCGGGCGTGAGGCTCCTCGAGGAAGGGTCCTTGGCGACGCGCGGTCTCCTCTGGGGCTGGCGCAGACTGGCCCAGCCGGGAGCTCCCGCGCACAGCAGCGAACGCTGGGTCACGTGGCCCACGCGAAGCAGGGTGGAGGTTCGCGGGGATTGGTGTGAAAGTGTGTGATGAAACGGTCGTTCTACTTTCGAATTACCTTTTTTGGTCATGAAAATGCGGTGACGTTTAGACAGGCGCCACAAGGAAATACTATATCATATTTCGTTGACGCGGCATTTGACGTCTGCAGTTTATTCGGTTGTATTGTCTATCATGACGTTTCCTCTAAAAGTTTGGTATCCACGCTGGGTCACGTGGCCTCCGCGAAGCTGGTCGAGCGGGGCGGCGGGGCGGCGGGGGACGGGTGGAGGTTCGCGGGGATTGGTGAGAATGTGTGTGACGAAACGGTCGTTCTACTTTCGAATTACCTTTTTTGGTCATGAAAACGCGGTGACGTTTGGGCAGGCGCCAGAAGGAAATACTAGATCATATTTCGCTGACGCGGCATTTGACGTCTGCTGTTTATTCGATTGTCTTGTGTCTGTTAGTCATGACGTTTCCTTCAAAAAGTTTGGTATCCTATATCGGCACTTGAAAGAAGAAAGCTTTAGGAAATGTTATACTGCTCGACAATTACAATGGAGCATTTTCACAATGTATAACACTTCCAAGCTCTGGCTCGCATACACCGGCAAATGATAAATGAATAAAATATTACGACCGCTTTGTTTTCAAAATGTTACAGGAATTGAAGATTGTGACGTATGTCCATTTCCGTTTATCCTATCATTACGTCTACTCTAAAGACGCGTCTTCCTTAGGCGTAAAATACTCTAAAGACGCGTCTTCCTCATGCTGCCAAACATTGTTTAAGAATAACGTTGCTCATGTAAGAAAGAGTTTCTTAAATCCGTTGAATCAAACTGTGAATTCCAAAATTGCATTTGAAATTTTTTATGAACTTATAAATGTATTAATAGTGGTACGTTACGTTAGATTTAATCTCCTCTGGTTCCAATAATGATAAAAATGATAAAAATGGAAAGACACAAGGCTCAAACGTTCGGCTATCAGTCCGTGTTATGCTTTTGCATCAACGTGACTAATTTCAGGAACTATCTACATCTAAAGTAATTAATTACAAATTACGCACGTTGTATGACTGAATTAACGAAGATTGTTACATCACAGGACCGCAAAATAACTGATCAGGTCACGTTTTTTAAATATTTGATTACGGGAATATTCTTCATGCGTTGAGGCAATATATTTCGAATTGCTGCAACTGGCCTTTTTTCGGGATTGAAGTATGTGTGTATTCTGGTAGTGGTATAAAACTGAAAGAACTTAAGAACCTGCAATGCTGATATATTCATATATCACATGAATAAATAAATTGTGTTTCGCTATCAGCAATGATAATTCAACTCTCTAATGAAAACTTTGCGGAGTAAATATATATAGGAAATATACAGATACATTTTTATCATAATAAGGGCATGAATGATTAAATAAACTGTTGTATATTAGAAATATTTTTACACATGTTATGAACATGTTATGAGCATTTTGTTATCAGTGTCTTTCACTTCAGTTTAGTCAGACCTACATAACTCTTATTATAATTCAAGTATTTCATTGTTTATAGAGATGCAGGTCGATTCCCTGTTGATTTGGTCTGCCTGGTCGGCGGGCAACTTTGAGCCTTGGATTTCGACCTCTGCCACAATATCAATAGTAGTTCTACGTTTTATTTGGGGACCAAATTATGAAACTACTGCGGCAGTATGGGTAAATGTTCTTATTCGTAAAGCTTACGGCATTGTAGCGCACAGTTTTTACAGGAAACCAATCAATAACATCCATTACCTGCACGCCGGATTACACCATCACCCGGAAGTTAACGGGCTGGCTATCAAAGGTACTAAAGTGTGTGATGAGGAATCCTTGGACTAGAAGATGCGGCTAAGGGCACATTTCTAGACAACTGGTACAGCATCAACGCTGCCAACCAAGCCGTACGACAGGCAACGATTCCTTCTAGCACTGCGCATGACAACACTGTACCTAGAGCCATGCCAACAAGAAGATGGCCATTTTGCAATATAGTGAAAGGGTCACCGACAAAATCGGTATATTTTTGTGCCGCTTCGACGTAAAGACGGCTTACAACGCCCACGAAAAATTCGGACAAAAGCTAGTACGCCTTAGACGTCTTGGACCAACAGGGGTGTACGAGATACCATGCAGCTGCGCCCACAGTTGTATCGGCGAATTGGGGCGAATCATCGGCGAATAGGAGCACTTCTGAGAACACTTTAGCCATTTATAAGTATAATAATATAAGTAAATCGGCCTTGGAAAACGCTCCACCCCAATCTTTTTACAACTCTCCTGAGAGCAGACTGCTGGGGATCGAGGAGGGTGAAAGAGTTGGTGGAAATCATTGAAATGCCGAACATCTTAAGGATGGCCAAAGCTTACGTGTCCACGAGTCCTGGAATCATCTATTTCACCGCGTCCTGAGAGCAGACTGCTGGGGATCGAGGAGGGTGAAAGAGTTGGTGGAAATCATTGAAATGCCGAACATCTTAAGGATGGCCAAGGCTTACGTGTCCACGAGTCCTGGAATCATCTATTTCACCGCGACGTTCGACCGCGTCAGAGCTCCTGCTGTTCCTCGACTCCTCCCGAGGGGGTCTTTGCCCAATTTACCTATGCTTTCATTGAAGTAGCCGATCGTTCAACTGGTAGCCGGGTTGGGGAAACTTCATTCTTTATAGACCCGTGCGCAATCCATGTATATGCTTTTCTCACTGAGGAAGGTCCCAGTATGACGGTAAAAAGTTGGCAACTGACGCGTCGACTGCCGGATAGCCAAGTATCAACTAATTTGTAGTATCAAAAGTAATATCTATTCGATTTAAATCGCCCTGTAAAGCAGCTTAGATAAATATAGTTTTATTTAAAAGAGATTGAACGTGCAATATATGAATCCTTTGCAACTACCTACACGAATATTTTTCTGCTGCATCTGGGTGTAGTCGCTATATATAATATTTACTCCATTTTTACCTTTAGTGCGTGGTCGTTGGTGGTAAAGTATTCCAGTAATGACAGATTGTGAGGAAATTAGTGCATCAGGTAATGGGGAATTGGAACTAGGAATGGGAGAATCGAGAGAAGGTTCAGCAGGGGATGTAGGAGGATTCGAAATAGGGGTGAGGATGGAGACATTAAGGAAGGTGAAAGTTAAGGAAGGTTTTTGGCAGGAGTCTGCGCGGAAATCGAGCTCATGAGGTGTAGTGGCAATTTACTACCGAGGTAATGTTTTCCAACATGATATATGTGGAGTCCTTGCCCGATGAAGAGTTTTGTTGAAAAGAAATTGGATTAAAAAAATTGTGACATTTCTGCCTGTCGGATGCAAATTTACTTGTTTTCCGGATTTAATCTCGCTACCTTGTATAGGTTAATTATACCAGAAAGGAAGAGTCGACAATACAATATTAGTGGTTTAGGCGGCATATTATAATTTGTTCACGTTCCCAGATTCCTAGGTATTCGTTGACCGTCCAAATGAATGCCATTCTGCCATGTGATGATAACGACTGTCCCCCCGATTCGTCAGTCTTCTTGTGGAGTTCAAATCTGCTCACGTCCCCAAACCGACCATTAACTTTCAAAACAGATGAAACTAAGTAGCTGGAAGACAACTTCTTGAGATTGTAGGAGAGACTGCTGCCGTGGCTGACAGCAAAATTAGTACCTGTTTTTTAGGCTCATTGGCAATTTTCTTTCAGATTGGCTAGGATGCACAGCTTTTTCGTGTTTTTATTTTGTCGCGCTTTCTGGCCTCTTTGTGTTGGTTTGTGGCTGAATTGATCGTAAGATTGTATGGATCAGCAAGGCGAGGAGGATTTCTCTCATAATCTAAAACACTGTATTTGTTTTCACTCATATTTTCAAAATTTGAACATGACCTTATTTGAATAACTTTTTATAATGAACACATTTCGTTATGAAAAAGCTTCATAATTGCACAAATCAGGGTTTGCAACAAAAATGAGGCTTGCACCACTCTCTTAAACGTACTTTACGCTATCCGAGGTCGAGATGTAATCAAAAAATGTTGTGCCGTTTTTTGAGAAAAAATAGTTTAAAGAATTCAAAAATTATTTGCTGCATGGCAAAGAAGCCACCACCGCTGGACGTCGCCGGGGACCTCTGTTCGGTTCCCGCTCTGCTGGGTGGCGTGCGGCTTGGTCCTTACCCGCGTCTGATGGCGGGCTAGGCGCCTCGTGAGGCGGCGGCGGTGATGATGGCGATGGCGGGATAGGATAAGTGTTACCCTTTATATTATTATTTCTCTTGGCCTTCTGCCTTTAGATTCTTTATTTTTTTCATTTTGTAGTTAGCTATTTTTTTTATGAACATCTATTGCTAAATCTCGAAACTCCTCACCGTTGTCGGATATTTTCGTGATGTTTCTCATACATATTAATGTAATGTTCTCTCATTAATCTTAATCACTTCGATCTGGGCGCTGGATCTTTCATTTTGTAATTTCTGTTTTTCTACTTCTCATTTTCTAATTTTAGTTTTTCCCAAATATCTCCGAAACGATGAGGATTTCGAGGTTTTTGCCTTCTTCGGTTAAGCCTTTTTCACATTCTTTCTCCATTTTACCTCCTCTTTCTACATTATGTACTCTCCTTCATATTCATTCCTCATAATTTTCGTACATTTTTCCTGTTTTCTCTAAGGATGTGGCTTACCACCGTGTAGCCGAAATTCTCTCTCCTAGACAGTGAGTCAGATAGACCTACTAAGCCCCGCTTTCTCGTCATGTCAAGTTAAAGAGAAAATGAAACTATGAAGAGTGTCAGCCCAGTCAAACTTGCCAGGGAAATTGAAAAGTTTGGTATATTTCAGTCGGTGGTCCGTCAGAGAAACGGCACAATCCGTTTTGAATGTCGTTCTGACGAACAGATCACTTCTTAAAGAGTACATGGCAGATCACACAATTATCTACACCGATGGATCAAAAAACAAACATGGACTTGAAAGTGCATTTGAGACTGAGGACACATCAGAAACGGACACTTCTCCAGAAGTGAATGTGTACACAGCTGAATTGTTCGCAATATTACAAGCTTTGCGATACTGTGAAACTCTCGGTGCAAGAAAATTTGTCATCTGCACAGACTCGCTCAGTTTTCTCACCGCCTTAGATAGACGCCTACCTGTAGACCCAATACTACAAATGAGTCTCCTATCATATCACGAGTTAAATCAGCGAGAATTATCAGTTACGCTCATCTGGAGCCGTTAGCACACAGGTATCTCAAGCAATGAAGGAGCGTATTGTGCAGCAAGAAATGTCACAAACATTCAGAAATATTAATGGATGTACGCCGTCAAGATACAAGAAATGTTCCTTTAAATTACATCCACAGAGCATGGCACACCTTGCAAAATATCTTTCAAACGAAATTTAACCCAATCAAACAGAGCGTCAATGAATGGTGACCATATGTCAGCTACACTCGACGAGAACAAATGTGCCTTACCAGATTACGAATAAGCCATTCAAGGATAATCTGTTCATACCTCCTGAAAAAATGTAGAGCAACCTACCAGCAGCAATGGTGGAATTCTCACAGTGAAAAATCTTCTGACACACTGACAAACCTCTTCAGAGCCAGATACTTAAAGGAATCTTAAAAATTCTAAATGACAAATTTCTTCAGAGGATTTTATTAATGAATAAGTATAAAAAGGCTAAAAGTCTTAGTTGACAAGCCTCCAAATTATAAAATAATAATAATAATAATAATAATAATAATAATATCAATAATTCTTTGCGAATATTATTATTAGTAGACAGTGTTGTAGTCAATCAAGTCACAAAAATACACCGCCACGTTTCTGTTGAATGGATCGTCTATTCCAAGGCCTTCGACGCAATACCTCATTCGTGGCTTTTCTATGTCCTTCGCCTCTACAAAGTAAAATGCATGGCAACTTGGCGTACAAAGATAAAAGTTTCTTTTTCTGGAGGCAGCTGAACCACCAAGGAAATGAGGATTAAAATAGGAGTTTTCCAGGGAGATAGACTAATTCCCTTATGGTTCTCACTAGCTGTAAACCCTCTCAGCAGAATGTTAAGAGATGCGGGTATGGGATATTAAATCACCAAATATCCTCATATCCTCATTAATCATCAGTTCTACATGAACGATCAAGTTACACGCCAAAGATAGGAACCAGCTTTCCTCGCTGCTTGAACTTGTAAAGATCTTCAGCGACTCTATTTGTGTCCCGTCGAGGTGGGTTAGTCCACGTCCTGACGGGGGGATACAGAGAGGGCTCTCAAGTATTCCTTTCCTTCACAAGTCATTTTTCTTCTCCCCATTGTACATTCCCATTCTTCTATACCATCCTGTCTCTTTTCTTCTTCCTCTTCTATTTCACTGGCTCCCTCTGTATGCTGAACGCCCACCCATATGTTTGCCGTGCATGGTGACCCGTGTCGGAGGGAATGTATGTCCTGGCGGTTGAGGGGTCTGTCTGTTTCCCAATTACTCTCCTCATGCTACTTTTTTCTTGGCATCCAGGGATACGTGCTCTTTCGTATTTTGGAGAACATTCCTTGTAGGTCTCAATACACTTGCTTTGGCTACGGACTCTTCTAGACGGGCGGTCGGGAGCTAACCCACTCCCGATCAACCGGCTTGGACTAGGTCTTGTACTGAACTCCAGGTGAGCGGGGGGATCCACGACGGTGCAGCGCTGTGGTGGGTGGGGACCAGGGGTGGGGACCAGGGGTGGGGACCAGGGGTGGGGACCAGGGGTGGGGACCAGGGGTGGGGACCAGGGGTGGGGACCAGGGGTGGGGACCACGGGTGGGGACCCCCCCAATATATCCCCGTGGCAACCCTGGCACTCCGATGGAGTGTCCCCTTGTTGAGCTCCGTGGTGGGTGGGGGCCACGGGGATGAATCTGATATCCTTTTAATGGATAAAAAACCTACCCCCCGCCCTCTTCCATAACGAAGAGGAGATTTGCAAACACATCCAGAGAAGCTGAGGCCGACAGGCCCTATTGCTAGATCTAGGTCGCCTGTCTCAAGGGACCGTGGTGTCCCAATACATGCGACCCTCTCCAGCAGTAGTCAAGATGACTCTGCCGGGAATGAGGAACTCCGCATGAACCAAGCCATTACCTTCCAACAAAGAAGAAAATGAAACCTAATACATAACCCACCCTAAAACCTAAGAACTAGAAACTATGGCTCTCCTCTCATGGAACATAAATGGCTTTCGTATTCGTTTGGACGAATTGAAGTTAATAATGTCTATACATATACCCGTGGTTATCTGCCTGCAGGAAACACATCTCCGTTCTGAGCACTCCCTCTTTCTAAGCGGATTTTGTTGCTACAAGCAAGACGTAGACGATGGCCTCCGCGCCCATGGCGGAGTCGCCACTTTTATCACAGACTCTTTGGTATCAAAAGAAATAGACATACGATATCTTGCGTTCGTGTAAATTTCCGAACTATTTCTGTTACCATTTGCAACGTTTATATCCCGCCTGGACAAGTCGTGTCACAAAAAGAACTGGAAGATGTGCTCTCTCAGGTTCCTGCACCTTTTCTCATTGTGGGGGACTTCAACGCCCACAACCTTGCCTGGGGTGACACAAGGTCGTGCACGAGAGGCAGGTTACTTGAAAATATCATAGATAACCAAAACTTAATTCTTCTAAATTCTGGCGAAAGCACACACTTTTCCGTAGCTTCTAACACATTCTCGTCCGTGGACCTAGCTCTCTGTAGTCCCTCCGTCTCTACAATCTTCGAGTGGACTGTCCTTGGCGACCTGCATGGCAGTGACCATTTTCCCATTCGGGTCAACCTCGATATTCCCGATCTGAACGTTGCTCGCCCTCCTCGGTCGCTAATCCACCGAACTGAGTGGGAAACATTCAAGAAAGAATTACGAATATCGGAAAACTGCCCAAACGACATCGATGCTATGGTTGCCCATTTTAATAACGCCGTCCTTCATGCGGCCTCATTTGCCATCCCGAAGTCGTCGGGCCATGCACGACACCCCCCTGTGTCATGGTGGAACGTTGATTGTGCCACCGCGGTCCGGGATCGGAAGAGGGCATTGGCAAAACTTAGTAGGTTCCCAACCATGGAAAACCTAATAAACTATAAAAGATCCCGATCCAGAGCTAGGTTAACAATACGGGAAAGTAAGGCTGCGTCCTGGAGAGCCTACATCTCGTCACTCTCTTGCCGTTCAACCCCTAAACTTGTGTGGAGAAAGGTCCGACAGATCGGTGGAAAACTTCCTTCGCCGTCTATTTCAGGGCTTATGGTAAATGGCAATCTCCTAACCTCTCCACAAGAAATTGCTGAAGAAATGGCCTCTCATTACGAACAAATCTCCAGCTCCGTACACTATTCTTCTGGCTTTCAAAACACGAAAAGAAAAATGGAAAACTGTAAATTAGACTTCTCGAGTCGCGTGGAGGAAGATTACAATGCCCTTTTCTCCATGGACGAACTCTCCGGTGCCCTCGCTTGTGCGAAAAATTCTGCTTCAGGATCAGACCAGATACATAACCAAATGTTGACACACCTACCTGATAACGCTCGTTCGTTTCTCCTCGGCATTTTCAACAAGATTTGGGCTGAACATGCTATACCAAGGATTTGGCGTGAGGCCATCGTTCTCCCAATCCCTAAAGAAGGAAAGGACAGAACAACCCCCTCAAGTTACCGCCAATCTCGCTCACAAGCTGTGTGCAAGCTTTTAGAGCGAATGGTAAATACACGTCTGGTCTGGCTCCTGGAACAAAAGAACCTATTTACACCTCTCCAATGTGGCTTCAGGAAGCACAGGTCAACCATGGACCACTTAGTCACCCTCGCTACGCAGATTTCCACTTCTTTCGTGCTACGTCAGCACCTGGTAGCAATTTTCTTCGATGTAGAGAAAACGTATGACACCACCTGGAGGTACGGTATTCTTCGCACCTTGCATACTTGGGGCCTTAGGGGACGGCTCCCTTTGTTTCTAGTAGGTTTTCTTTCATAAAGATTTTCCGCGTCCGCCTTGGCGACGTGTTATCCTCTAGTCACCAGTTAGAAAACGGTGTTCCCAGGGATCAATTTTGAGCGTCACTCTGTTTGCCATTGCTATCAATAGTATTACATCAGTTATCCGGGAGCCTGTGAAAGAATCACTGTTCGTTGACGATTTTGCTACTTTTTGCTCCTCCAAGAGCGTGCTAGTTATTGAGAGGCAACTACAACATGTGCTCAACATACTGCAGAAATCGAGCGAAGAAACAGGATTCAAGTTCTCTATCTCAAAAACCATTTGCATGCACTTTTGCAGAATCCATCACTTCCGGAATCACCCCGACCTTTTTCTTGGAGGACAGCAGCTTCCATTCGTTGAATCCGTAACCTTCCTTGGACTCACATTCGACGAGAGCCTAACCTGGCGAAAACACATTCTAAACTACAGGGACGATGTGTATCACCTATGAATCTCCTTCGCACTCTTACTGGTAGCTCTTGGGGCGCAGACCGTGTTTGTCTTCTGCGTTTGTATAGAACTCTCATCCGCCATATCTTGGATTACGGATGCATAGTGTATGGGTCAGCGTCTCCATCAACCCTCCGGCCATTAAATTCCATGCACAATGCTGGCATAAGGATTAGTACAGGCGCCTACCGCACGACTCGCAACGAATGCCTCTTGGCCGAGGCTGGAGATCCATCCCTGAGCCGAAGGCGGGATATTCTGATTGCCTCCTATGGCGCGAAATTATCCAATGTTGATACTCCCTCGCGTCAAGCAGTCCTCCATCCTACCCACCTGACTTCATATGCGCTTAGACCGTCATTACCCAATCCCCTGGGTGTCCGTTTCCGTATGCTCTTACAGAAGCTTCATATAAAACTACCCAACCCTGTGAAACCCCCCCGAAACCTTGTTTCCCCTTGGAAACTACACCGGCCGATAATAGATCTTAGACTGTCTAACTCCTAAATCCTTAACTCCCCCAGTACATTCTTATCGGAATTTGAGGCGATAAAATCTACGTATACTGGCCATTACTTTATTTACACCGATGGCTCCTCTCAAAACGGCAAAGTCGGATGTGCCTTCCACTACAGTAGATTTACGCAAGGTTTTCGAGTAGACTCTTAGTGCAGCGTCAATACCGCAGAGAAGTATGCGCTCTCGGAGGCACTTAAATTTTCTGGATCGATGTCACTAAAGAAAGTAGTGATCTGCAGTGATTCAAAAAGGGCTCTTGAATCCGTCTCCTCCTCGTCTTGTGACCCACTGACAATGATCATCCAACAGCAAATCCACCATCTCTTGGTCCGCCACTATATTTTAGTATTTTGTTGGGTCCCTGGACATGTAGGAATAAGAGGAAATGAAATAGCTGACCAGGCAGCAAAGTCTGCCTCGAAGATAAGAGAATTAGACATCTTCACAGTCCCCACGGAAGACACTAAGCTGTTTATAAAACGCTCTATCCGCAGTGAATGGCAAACAGAGTGGCATAACTCAGATTTTAAGCTCACGAGA
Organism: Teleogryllus oceanicus; assembly: GCA_964035755.1. Classification (NCBI taxonomy): domain Eukaryota; kingdom Metazoa; phylum Arthropoda; class Insecta; order Orthoptera; family Gryllidae; genus Teleogryllus; species Teleogryllus oceanicus. The sequence continues at coordinate 323,598,451 of CAXIVR010000001.1, read as the reverse complement.
ATCAAGAATTCCATAAATCCTTGGTCTTTCTCATCTCGTGATGCTCGGCGAGAGGTGTTCATTTTAACACGCCTCCGAATCGGTCACTGCCATTTCTTCCACGGTTATCTCCTCCACGGGGACCCACCCCTATATGCGAATACTGCAAAATAGATCTTATCGTGGAGCATGTTCTCTCACACTGTGTTAAAATAAGAGAGAGCCATCGAAGGCATGACCTTGCTAGCTCTATTGCGGAGATTCGACAGCAGGAGAAGGCAACACAGATGATACGGAAGTATTTTGTGGAATACTACAAAGACAGGTACATATCAATAAAAATGATCACTTAATTATAGTGGGGCATCTGAATGCTAGGGTAGGTAAGCAACTAATTCCTGATATTGTAGGATATTATGGGGAAGAATGTATCGACAGAAATGGAGAAGAATTGCGAGAATTGGCCCCCACAACAATCTTAAAATTACCAACACGTTCTTTAGGAAAAAATACATCCACTTGGAGCGCAAGAGGTGGAAGATTAATTATTGATTCTGCTATAGAGATAAAAAATAGCGTGTCATGTATCTGAAACGAGATTCTTCCATGGTAGTAATGTACATTCAGATCACTTTCTAGTAATATCAACAATATCCATATTAGCTAAATAGAGGAAAAACTAATAAATAAAATACCGTTCAAAAATGAAGAAATATTGAAAATCCACTTATTAAATGAAGATGGTATAAAGAATTTATACCATGAACGATTAGAGGTATATACAAGTCAGATCCCGACACAACTTGATGTATATGAGGAATGCATGAATGAAAGAAGTATGACAAGCTTATGATGTCGTAGGTACAAAGACAAAAAATAAACGAAGAAAAGGACTAAAAATATGAACACCAATGAACACCAGAAATCGCCCAAGCCATTAATGAAACACGCTTACAAAAAAGTGTTGCAAAATAATGCAGAAGAACCCAGAGAGGCATCTAAACAAATAAGGAAATATGCTAAGGTGCTTATAAGAACATCCCAACAGGAATCGTGTGAACGATTTGCTAGTAAAATTGAGAACGATGTGCACGGGTGAGAAACCTTCGCTTACAAAGTAATGAGGCATCTAAATATAGACACAAAGGATACTGCAGATTGAAAGATAATTAAAGAGAAAAAGCGGCTGGATCACTATAAACGTTTATGGTAGGACGCGACTGTGGAAGAGGTAGAAAGAAGTGATTAAGGAAATCTTGAAGAGAGATCCATTGACATTGAATGAATTAGTTGACTCGCTAAGTAAGTTAAAAAATCGAAAAGCATCAGTTCTTGATGGGATTAATCTGGGGTTAAAATTAATTAAAATTAATTAAAAAGGGTTAAATATACCGACATGTCATTAAAAAGTAGATTTCTAAATACCTGCTGGGAGACTTGTACTATTCCAGAAGAATGGACAAAAGCAATGGTAATATCACTATTCAAAAAGTGAAATAGAAGTAATCCAGAGAACTATAGAGGAATTACCTTGCTAAATTCGGCATACTAGATACATACTAAAATTATTACCAGCAGATTTACAACTCTTCTAGACACTATATTGCTAGAAGAACAAAGTGGATTTAGACAAGGAAGATCATATATAGATGATGTATTCTCCATTTACATGATTTGTAAGTTTGTGTCATGAAAGCAGGAGGTGAACAGATGTATTATAATAGACACTAGAAGTATTTCAATAAATTATTTCAAAAAATGTTTCCAACATAAGTATTGGAAGGACAAAAAACATTTTGGGCATTGTCGTGAGGGGGGAGGGGACGATGGATGGATTGATGGGTCTGCCACCACGTGCGGGGAAATGGTCGGACGGTAGGGGCGGAAGGTGCTCTCTGGGCCGTTCCCTATTCACTGGATGGCCTTTAGGCGGATGAGAGGGAGCAAATACGAACAGGGATGACCCCAGTCATGGCAAACAGCAGTTTATTGAGGTAGTATACTTACATACACTTGACAGGCACGTGACGTAGCCCAGCCTCGCCAAGGGCTGTTCGCCGGAAGAGACACCTTGCAGCGGCCATCAGAACGACTCACGAGTGCACAGGGTCAGAGGAGAGGGGGGACGCTGCTAGCAGGACCCCGGAAGGTCGATCTGGACTAGCGGGGCGGAGGAGGTCGGCAGGCCAGTTTGGGCCGATCTGAACCGACTAGGGGGTGAAGGGATGCCGGCAGGGCCAGTTTGGGCCGATCTGAACCGACTAGGGGTGAAGGGAGGTCGGCAGGGCCAGTTTGGGCCGATCTGAATCGACAGAGGAGTGGAAGGTCCGTGCACACGGGCGACAAGCTCACGAGTAGCATTCGTCCCCCCGCTAAGCGGAGGTCAAGCTGTTTTATAGGCCTTTACTGCTGAGACGCTCTTTCTGAGGCGGAGCTACGCAACATGCTTACGCGGGTGCCAGCTGTCTGCGGCTACGCGACAGCATTGAAGTCTCCTCACAGACATTACACCTGATGTGGCCAAAGAAGTGATGCCCTCTCGACCCCCAATATTGTAGTAGTTTTTGGTCAATTTAATCAAAGTAATTACTTTATCTTATATCATATATAGAATATTTGACAATAATATGTACAATTTCATCAAATCTGAAGCAGTAGTCTCATTATAAATATACTCATAATTTTATTTATATCATGTTACGAAAAAAATATTCGAAATGAAATTTCCACTCCCCTTATATACTTCCTGGATCTCTCATTATTATACCCAAATAAAGAATAGTATAAATGAGAAGAGTTGAAGCATGTGGCAGAATATCTGTGAGATGAAAATGAACATTCTCAAAATGTTCATAATTATTTTTTTAATATGTGTTTTCAGTTATAATAAATCAGTGTTTCTTTGTATTTGATATTTTGAGAAAGGACAAGTTGTTCTCTTCCTCTCAGGGAAGCAAGGAAACCAAGGGGTTAATCACGCACATGAGCTGCAATATTGGCACGACACCAAAAAATTTTACGTGTCAAACTTGTTTTGATGTTCTTGCTGATGATAAAAATACAGGAATCACATGCTTAAAAATTGATGGATTAAGGAGCAAGCATTACTAAAAGACTTCATAGAAGGCTGTTAATATTAATTATGACAAAATTATAGAAAAAATAATCATAACTTCAAATTTTCATTTATTCATTTTCGCCTGTGCAGCAGCCCTTGATACTGGTAGTGTATAAAAGTACTTAATACAAGAAATCCACAAGCATTTACAGTTGCAATTGGAAATGGAATATATTTTTGACTATGATGTTTGAACATTTTAATTACATATTATCAATTCTTAATGAGAATTATCTCGTTAAGACATGTGTAACCTTTTTTGGTTCTTGAATGGCTTCTTAGAGAAGTCCTTTAAAAGCTTGAGAAAAGTATATGAGAATTCATGATTTTCATTGTAGACAAAGAAAAAAATCTGAGACATTAATTGATAATCAAATTACAGTAAACAGTGCGATATTTATTAAGTTTCGTGTACAATAAGTGTTCACGTGGAAACATGAACTTCAATACAATAAAGTAATGAAAAACCATTAAACTGACAAAATACAATTGTTATCTGAATGATGACATCAACAAGAAAATAATATAATCAGGAACACTTCAAAAACACCGCAACCTTTACCTGAAACAAGTGAACAATTAAAACAGTCAATAAATTTCACAAACACACAAGATCAACATCAACTACATCAACAACGAAGTAATGACAACAATATAAACAATGCAGTAGTATACATATATTACTATACAAAAGAGCCACTTTGACAGCTACTGCTTGACCACTGTTGGCAACATAATTGCAGGATAATTCACACGCACACATTTTGTCGGTGCGTTCATTTACAAATAGCTCATTTATCAATGGCTTGGTCTCAATTTCTTGCAATGGAATTGCCCTGCATGAGGTTCATTTGTTTCCCGACCTGTCAAATTGGTCTCTTCTTATAGTAACCTCCATGTTAGAAAGATCGCTTGTAACCTGGGCAATACAAACACAGATTTTCAGTCTGTGGATGACCGTCGCGGTGTAAGAATCGACCCTTGTCGCTCCGAGCTAGTCAGCAGGTAGTCTCTTTCACAGGCAGCCACCGTTACAACTTTCACACTCAACGATCGCCTGACGCCGTAGAAGCCCGCAAAGATAAGTATATTTTGCCGTACATTGCCGTTCAGTAAAATTATATCGCATCTTCTTGAGTTTCATTTGCACTCTTACTGATCTTACTCATACTTGATCTGAGATCTGCTCTACTGTTCTTTTAGTTTTCTACTCCTCGACCACTTTCCTCAAAACTTCTCTCCTAGTGTCATTTTCTAATTATCTGACTTTCTACATAAACCCTTCTCTTAAGATGACGAAGAGCAACAAGGACACATCTAGTGCCAATATTGATCTTGAGACCAAAATTACGGAGCAATTGAATGAGGCACTGAATAAGGCAGTAACATCGCCTACCTTCTTACGCTCTTTGGCATTGTGCTTACTGAACTGTAAAAAAGCTGGCTGAAACTGGCTGGCAGAAACTGGCTGAACGTGACAGTGAGATTTCAAATCTCAGTTAGAGAAAAGACAGACCAGCTCGAGATGTCCTCACGCCGAAACTGCTTGCGGATATTCGGCGTGAAAGAAAATGATAATGAAGACACCGTCAAGCTGATCATCGAAGAAGTTGAGAAAAAGATAAGTGTAAACTTAACCTCGCAAGATATTGATAGGAGTCATCGGATAGGTCGTCAAGTACCTGAAAAAACGCGAATTATTGTTAAATTTATTAGTTACAGGAAACGGAGTGAACTGTTTCGCTCCAAACGGCTGCTGAAGCATACTGGAATTACGATTCGTGAGGATCTCACGAAATCGAGCCTGGTTTTGCTACAAGCTGCCATCGACCGCTTTGGCCTCAAGAACGTGTGAACAGAAGACGGCACTATCGTCATCAAACATGGTAACAGTCGTGCCCGTGTGCAAACCAGGGACCAGCTGGAGGCAGTTCGAGCTTAGCGTAGGAGCGCCCCCACCCATCCACGTCCCCACTCTACACCCCTCTTTCACAACCACTTTCGGATATTTCCGAGATTTCTGCTTCCTTTCTTCTTCTGCGAATTTTTGCAAACCCTCCGTTAATGCTACCTACTCTCTTCCTCTCACATCCTGTAAATCCTTTACCTGTGGGTGACAGGAACCTTTCCCCGACGGTACAAGCGCCTGACGCTAGAAATAAGCCTAATCCTCGCTCCCTCTGTTTGTGCGTTGCACACCTAAATGCCCAGTCTCTACCCTCCCATTTCGATGAAGTAACGAAAATAATATCTAAACACCGTTTTCGGAAAACTAAATGCGAACTATTTAAAAAACAGTACAAAATGCTCAGAAATGCCGCAACGCTAGAATAAAATATTACCACACCACGTTCGGCAGAATCCACGACTCGAAAACGATTCAAAAAAAATTGAAAAATCTAGGATTAGGCAAAGCTCCTCCCCAAATTGAAACGAATATGCCCCTAGACTCTCTAAATCAGAGGTGCACAAGCGCCCCATTTCAGCCCCTTCGTGGGACGCTGGCAAGCCCGCGCCCCACGCCCCACGGCGCCCCACGAGAACCAGGAAAGTTGGCATAATCTCGACTTCCCGTCACTACCGAGCTGTCCCTTCACTTTTCTACTCTTAAGATTTTTCATTCATAAATAGTCAGTCGCAAGGTTGAACTGAGGTGTGCAATCATGGCAGGTCCCGAACGAAATCGAGTAGTTGCGAATCGTCGGTTCAATGCTAACTGGGAGCACGAATTTTTATTCACGGAGAGAAATGGAGCAGCAACGTGTCTCGTATGTCAGAAGATAGTGTCGGAGAAAAAAGTAACAGCTGTACGACGACACTACAATACCCATGAGGAATACCACAACACGTCAGGCAATGACCGAGAGAATTTGATAGAAGAACTTCGTGAAGCACTAAAAGTAAGTAAGCTTTATTCTTCTTGCAATTTCTGATGCCTGTATACATTTTAAATTAAATTAATAGCAAAATAATTATTTATTTATAAATAATCTTTAAAATTTAAATTTTAAATAACACGTAAAATATATTTATTTTTAATTTTTTCCGTGTCATTGTTCTTTACGTTGCCAAAAGTGTCATGAGAATCGTTGTGTGAATAATAATTTTAGCTAGCTGACAGTCATTTCATATCTTTTCAGCGAAATAAAGCAAACGAAGACAGTGATGCAGCTCTAAGAGCCAGTTACGCCGTAGCAGTGAACGTAGCAAAGGCTTCAAAACCATTTCGGGAAGGAGAATTTATTAAACAGTGCCTCATTGACGTTACTAACATTTTGTGTCCTGATGTGGTAAGCACACTCAACACTGTTTGCTTGTCACGTACCACAATCGCAAGAAGAATTGATGACATGGCTACAGATTTGAAACATCAATTGAAGGATCGGATAAATGATTTTATTGTATTTTCTTTGGCACTGGACGAAAGTACTGACATTCAGGACATTGCGCAACTAGCAATTTTTATTAGGGTGTTAGTGATAACCTTGCCATCACAGAAGAATTATTATCATTAATTCCCCTCCGAGGTACAGCGAAAGGTGAAGACATTTTTTCTGCCGTTGTGTCTTGTATGGAAGAATTTAACCTTCCTCTGGATAAATTAACAAGTGTGACGACGGATGGTGCTCCGGCGATGACAGGAAACGTCAGGATTTGCTGGTCGCGTCACTGAAAAGTTAACTGCGATGGGTTGTAGTCCTGTACCGTTCATCCATTGTATTTTGCATTTGAATCACTCTGTGCCAAAACATTAAATTTAGGAATGTAATGAATGTTGTTGTGAAATGTGTGAATTTTATAAGAAGTCGCAGTCTAAACCACCGGCAATTTTCCGAACTTCTGAAGCTTGTGACGCTTCATTCAAGGACTTGCCGTATCACTCTGAGGTCCGATGGCTGAGTCGGGGAAAGTCCTAAAGTAGTATTTGAACTACGAAATGAAATATCAATGTTCTTGAAAGAGAAAAAAACCATGTGCCTGAGTTGAACGATACAAACTGGGTGTGCGATTTAGCTTTCATGAGTGATATTTTTTCTCACTTAAATAATTTGAATATCCAACTGCAAGGAAGGAATGAACTAATTACAAACCTGTTTGATCGTATCGAAGCGTTCCTCAGAAAATTACAGTTATGGAGTTTTCAATTAAAACAAAAAGATTGTAAACACTTTCCTGCTGTAAATTCTCTAAAGAAAGAAGCATATCATCGAATGCAGATGTACTCAGAGGAAATTGAAAAATTAAGGGAAGAATTCGTGCAACGATTTGCAGATTTCACTGCTCTTAGAAGTGATTTCCGACTTTTTACAGCGCCCTTCTCTGTACCTATTGAAGAAGTGTCGGATGAACTTCAAATGGAATGTATTGATCTTCAATGCGATTCAACTATGAGAGACGTGTTCGATAGAAAAAGTAAGGAAGAATTTTATGCTGGAATCAGTAAGGACATGTATCCAAAAATTCGTGCCGCAGCTGCACGGGTACTATCAATGTTCGGCTCAACTTATATTTGTGAGCAGTTTTTCTTGAATGAACTTATAAAAAACCAAATTCAGAGGCCGAACGACACTGTCACATCTGCAGTCGACATTGCGAGTGGCAGTGACACAAACATCTCGCCAAATATTGATTCGATCATTTCTCTAAAAAAGTGAAACTTAATGTGACTTTATTCAATAAAACGATATGCTTGTGTTTCTCAAAATTCTTTGTTCTCTTTATCATTGTCTCAAACAATGTTTCTATTTTCTTCCTTATGTAAATAAAATTATTAGCATTGAAACATTTTGAAATGTATGGTCAAGTGTATTACAACAAGATATTCCTGGGTTAAATTTATAAAGTATAATTATTAACAACAATGATAGATCGTTAAAGATTCTGTTCTTGTTATTTAAATAACAAATATTTTCAAAATCAGTTGCAACGCTAAAGATTGTCCATGAAATTTGTGGGAGTTGTTCAACAATTTAATCTGAAATAACAGTATAGAAAATTAAACCTCCTCTCCAGAAACTACATCTGTTATTTCAAGTCTTTAGTTGTCAAATTCAACTTAACGCATTTCCGTCTTAAGAGCTACAGGGCGTTCCTCCCCCCTAGGGCTCGGGCAGCGGTCACTTGCCCCAAAAGTGAAAGTCACGAGAAGCCGGTGGGGCGCGGAAGGGCTGCCACCGCTTTCGTGGGGCGCGGCGGTGGGGCGCTTGTGCAAGCCTGCTCTAAATCATAGTTTCGTAAGTAACGTTTCTTCATTTGACAGTAATTTGAAGAGTCAGTCCCTCGCGTTTCTCCAAAACTTAGAAACAAACTTCAACGACGAATTTTTCTTTTCATCCGTGGAACATGAGAATATAATAAAAATAGTTCATAGTCTCAAATCTAATGCTTCAGGTACCGACGGGATAAATGCCAAACTGCTAAAAAGTAGCCTAGATGTGACCTATCCCGTTATTACCGAAATAGTAAATTTCTCTCTAATAAGCGGACAATATCCTTTATCTGGGAAAAGTGCGCTCATGCATTCCATTTCCCAAGACAGCATCAACCAGAAACCCTATTGAATACTGCCCAATTAGCATCCTCCCAACTATTTCTAAAGTACTTGAAAAAGTCGTCCGTAAGCAAACTGAACCATTCTACAAAAAAATCATTTTAAACGATCAGCATCAGGTTTCCGTTCTGCAAAATACTGGTACTGCGCTACTGAATGTTATTGAAGATGCTAGAACATCTATAAATCACAGTAATATAACTTTCTTAATTCTTCTGGATTTCAGCAAAGCGTTCGACTCAATAGATCACGACATGTCACGACAAGACTAAAAATCATGGGATTTGCACCGCCTACGCGTACTTGGTTTCTTAACAATTTAACTTCCAGAACCCAAAGTGTGGTGTCCGATAGTCGCAGCTCAAGGGCCTTGAAACTTAACCGCGCAGTTGCTCAAGGCACTGTACTAGGGCCACTAGCCTTCTTAATCTATGTAAACGCTGTAGGAAATGCACTTAAATATTGCAGTCATCAAATGTACGCGAATGATCTTCAGATATACCTAAGTGGCCACCCGACCGGACTCTTCTCACTCGCACATAAAATTAACGAAGATTTGATAACATTAAACAAATGGGCAGCATTATTAGGCATACAATTAACCCAAAATAAATCAGTGCATGATTATCAGTTCGAAAAGCACTGCGAATATCGTCTTCTGCGTTCGAAAAGCACTGCGAATATCGTCTGCGAATGCGTTATCGTCTTCTACTCTGCCTAAAATTTATGTAAATGACACCGTTCTACCTTGGTGTTCTGAAGTCAAGAACCTAGGTGTGTTTATTGACAACACTCTCAGCTGGAACTCGCAAGTAGATTCAACCTGCCGTAAAGTTTTTGCCGCAATGCATTTGCTGAAACACCTGCGAACGCTTTTACCAATTATACACGCGAGACACTAATTAAATCACTAATTATGCCACATTTTGACTACAGCAACTTCCTTCTGACAAACATGACATCTAAATTACAACGTAAACTTCAAGTAGCACAGAACGCGTGCGTACGGTTTATTTTTGATTTACGAAAATACGACCATATATCACACTTTTTTTAACCACTTCATATGCTTACTTTAGACAAAAAACGGTTACTTCACTTTCTACTTCTTCTTTATAAAATTTTACACGGTTCTCATGGAACATGTCTAATAAATAATTTCCATCCTCTGAAATTAAATCGAGCTCGTAGTTCAGCTCTGCTCTGTGTACCACATCACATCACGACTTCTTTCAGTAAATCTTTCATTATTTCAGCTATCCGAGCCTGGAATAAACTACCAGCGAGTCTAAAACAATCGAATACTTTCCGTAAACTCAAAAACGAATTAAATACTTGGGTAAGGTAAACAACATAGAGAATGGCATTAATGTCCTCTTCATTCTCCAGACTTTTCCCACTTCCAAGCACCCTGTCACCGCCCCCCCCCAAACGCCGCACATTCCTCACTCTTTAAATTCAAAATTACACCCCATACCTCATTATTCTATTCTCATTTTCCATTCCATCTCACACCATCTAAATTATTAACAACCACATATTTTTCTGTGTATCGTAATGAAATTATTCAAATAAAATATTTAAAGTGATTAGCCACACTCCAAATAAAAAGCTAAAATACTTATAGCTCTCATTGTATTGTCATCATAGTTATCTTAACTACAATATATTGTGACATACCAGACTGTCTCACAATATTTTGATGGGAATTGAGAACAAAATTTATTAAATTCATCGTAAAAAGGGTAAATGTTGAGGGCATAGGCATTCAGGCAGGGCGTTCCTTAGCAACCAGGGAAGCGAAAGTAAATAAACATAGCGCGGCAAGTAACGGTCAGAAGATTGTGATATAAGAGCATGTAGGATTGGTGGTAAACTGGTAATGGGGTATGACGTAGAAGGAAACTCGAGATTGTTTTGTAAAGCAAGAGACAAGAATGTATGAATGTTTTCGATGGTTAAACTTTTTAATATTGGAGAGAGAAGCTTTAGACCATATACCGTACACGTACTACAGAGGTTATTGTGAATGATAGATGCGGAATTTGGTGGAATTTTGCGGGAAATAAGTGAGCAGTGAGTACTTATAAATATTTTGTGGGCGTAATTATATTTGGGACTTTTGAATAATTCTGGCACCGGGAGTGCGCAAATCGGACGTGAAGAAAATACGGACGTGAGAGCAGGGAAGAGAGGCTCGAGACATATCTTGTAGTTTAGGGGATGTACTTTGTATTTTATCTCGTTAAAAGTTGGAGGAATAGAATAGGGAAGCAAGTGAAACAATTAAGTTGAGGAGGACATCGACTCGGCAGCGGAGAGTTGAGGGGAACAAGATACAAGAGAGACGATTGGTCGGAGCGGTAAATTCTTCCTAGCCTCATCGTCCAAGAGCCCATGGATATCTAAAATAGTAAGAATAATAGCGCTATATACAATTTTTACCATCGGTCATGATCAAGGTGGCATTTCATGTTAAAAAGAATTAATCGGTAAATAAACTTAACGTTCTCATTCTGAAAAAGAAAAGCTGATTATCATTTCTTTAGCATCTTATGCAATCCATAGTTTAATAATTTCTTTTAAGAAACAAATTTCAGATTCCTCGCTTCTTCAACATGGAGAGCGGATCGAATGATCGTTTGCCTCGAAGAAAGTAAGTACCGGCGACGATTATTTTATATAAGAACCCAACCAGCCGAGCTAGTAGGGTAATTATTTCCCTTTAGATGTGCTTGCAGAAAATTTAAAATCGCCACCCTTCCCCCCCCAAAAAAATGATATAAATTCAGAAACCGGTTGCAGAAATAATTTGACAGAAACGGAGAGCGTTTCAATATTGGACTTAAGAATAATTACAATTGATGTTTATATCATATTGTACTTACACTGTCCATATTATATTTTAAATTACTGGTACTATTAACTTAGAGCCTACTGTGTTTCTCTGGCGTTACAAATGTTTGTATATTTTTTGTAAAGTGCTAATGTATACGAAACGTAGAATTTCTGTACCGCTTCTGGAAAAATTTTACTTTTCCACCTGCTTCTTCCTCCTTTTCTTCGCTTTTGTCCTTCCCTTTCCTTCACAGACGTCCCCATCTGTCTTTACGACCCTTTCCCCTAAACGCCTCTTCTCTTCCCTTCACTACTATGCATACAATATTCTTCTATATTAATGTTCGGCCATAAACCGCCATCCTGATTGAGGTTTTTCTGGATTGACTCAATTGCTTAAGGTGTACGTCGGGATGGTCCCTTGCTTTGCACTCCCAGTCATTATGTACAGTTTGTAGTTTTTTAGTCTCTCTCCTTTCTTCTTTCTCGTTCGAATTTTCTACTTCATTTTCATTTATGATTCCCTTCTCTAGTTTTTCTCTTCTCTTCCATTTCTATATATTGAAGATGTTCGGCCCTAAGCCCGATTGAAGGTATCTGGGTTTACTCAATCGCTTAAGTCGTTTGCCGGGACGGTCCCTAGTTTTGCACTCCCAGATGTAAATGTACAGATTTCCCTTCCCTCTTATATGTTACTACCCTGCATCAATGTAGATTCAGTGGTTAGGCGGAAGAGCAGACCCTATGGCCTGATCCCCGCCATTATTAAATACACTATTATTATACATTATTTTCTATAATGAGACGTCCCTTAAAAATTATAACATTAGAAGTATCAAAACGTTTTGGGAAGAACACTTTTTCTTGTAAGGTAAAATATCCCTTAACTGGTGTCATGGGTTTTGGTTACGTAAACGGTATTGTCGGGTCAGCGGAGACCCAAAAATTAATTTTGTAATTTGGCATATTAATTCTTTCATGATGAAACTAGAAATGGATATACATCTTTAAAATACTTTCCTCAAGAACTGTAACTGAAAGACTTCTTCAAATAAATTCATTTAGTGTGTCTAAAGCACCATATTTCTAAATTCCTATATATTTACATGGGATAGATGATTATTAGACATTATGAAAAGGGATTCAATTTTCAATATACTAGAAATGTTTCATTGGTATGGATGAAAACGAAGAGCTAACACTTGTATAAACATAATAGGGAGAGAAAAACACAAGAATGCTTCTTAAATAATAAAATTTGCAAGCATGCAAAAGTGGTATACAGCAGCTGTTTAATTTTTTGTCTGTTTATAATTAGCCAAATTATTATGCAGTTATGGACAGGATATAATTTATTCATACTCTATGCACTCATAACAATACACGCTTACTAAACTGTGAGTTTTGCAAACAGTTTCGTTGCACTGACAGCAGACTGTGTTATATTTATTGTCCTTTGATGACGAACAAAGAGAGCAGCGCTTCCGTTTCTTCAGCTCGTCACCCTCTTGACTTCGGTGTCCTGCTGAGTTTCCTTTTTCACATTTTACGCCAAGAATGTTCTTTATTATGTTGTTAAGTGTCCTCGGAAGCCTTGATTCATTAAGTCTACGCCCCATATGCGGGAAGACAAGTGCCTTACCAGTGCGCACAAGGAAGTCCTGGCGTGTCATTTCAGTATTCGATCGCTGGCAATTATATAGAACATGAGCATTGACTCCAGCAATGTCTAGTATTGCATAAAATATTGCAAGTGGCCATCGCCTTGTTCTTTTATGGACAGTATAATTTGCAACTTTCTGATCCAGTGAGTCAACTCCCGATTTGCTTGAATTGTAAGTTTCAATTATTTCTGGTTTTCCATTTTTCTCGACTCTTTGTGTGTGGTGCATGGAAGAGATTAGAAGAACAAATTTCCCTTTCTTAGTAACATAACTAACTAACGTTCTGTCCTTTGTGAAACAAAATTTAGCAGTATGTTCCTCTTCTTGTTTGGCTGGCAGTATCGATGGAGGAATTTCACGCTTATTTTTCCTGAGCATACCTACGTACGTTCGTCCATTCCGTTTTAGCTAATCAACCAACTCGATTGAACTGAACCAATTATCTCCTGTAATATTGCGATTGGTAGTGGCAACTGGAGTAATCAAGGAAAGTACACTTAGTGTAGGAATAGATAGTTTTCTTGGATTGGGCGAGCTGCATCTGCCACTGTATATGAAGGCATTCAAAAGATAATGCTTTTTGGCATCGCACAAACACATTACTTTAATGCCATATTTATTGGGTTTACTTTTCATGTAGGCTCGGAAAAAACAGCGGCCACGAAAAGGAACCAACATTTCATCTACTGTCAAATGTTCATAAGGGGTGTAGTTTGATTGGCAGTTTACAATAAATGACTCAAATAACTCAGAAATTGCAGCAGTTCGATCACCATCTTGTTTGTTTTTTCTCCCTTTCTACAGGATTTTCAAAACGCAATGCAATAAGTAGACACAGAAATCGTTTCAGAGACACGGTCGCTCTAAATATATCTCTTCCTGTCCCGTCAGCATTCCATAAACCTTTGGCGTCTTCGTTACCTGATTTGAAAACATCACATAAATATAACAGTCCAATAAAAGCCTTCATTTCTGTCCTATCACAAATGTGGCAGTTTTTCCGAACTGGATACTCAGTTCAGTTATTTTCTCATTTGTAAACATTACAATTTTATCAATCATATCTTCATCGATAAGTAGTAGCCAGTAATCAATTGCCTCACTGACAGCATATTCCGTGCTTGCCCTTTCAGACCTGGCATATGTAGATTAGGAATCAAATTATGTCCTCTTGTGCGAGAATCAGGAAAAGGGAGTTGAGGACCACTTGTATCTATTTTTCCCGTAAATAAACTTACGATCATCAGATATAATTGTGGATTCAGTTGTTTCTGTCCTGCAGTCTCTGTCAGTCCACAGGAGACACCTGACAAGGTAAGCTTGTTACTTGGGGAGCAGGAGAATGAATTGTATTGGCCACAGCACTGTAGAAAGACCGAATCAGTTTCACAGAATTCTTCACCTCGTATCAACGTTTCGTCTCACGAAGGAACATTATCTTTCACCCGAATCTTTTGAATCTTCCTCTCCCTCAGAAAGGTAGAGCTCCAGTTACAATTGGCCGCATGGACTCCTTCATAATTCACACAGTGAAGTGGAGTTGCAAGGAATCTGGATCGTGTATTTGCCGCTCCTTGCGCAAATAGGGCTATCAGCCCAGCTCCGTTGTTGGGTATGCTGAAACCTCTGACAATTGAAGCAGCGCAGAGGGCTAGGCACATACTGCCACACGCGAAGATTATAAAATCCACAACTAATCCTCTCTGGGAGAGATGGAAGACTGAACGTCAGGATCAGATGTGTTGGGATCTCTCTCCCGTGTTTCCTCATGATCCTGAACACCTCAGTGACACCTTGGCTCTTAAAGAGAGACATTTCGGATGCAAAATCATCGTGGTTGACCATGCCCTTTCAAAGGTTAAGGTTAGTTAAGTTAATTAAGGTTAGGGTTAGTGAGCAGTCCTCTATGGCTCACGCAAACGAAGTGCACTCACACTTTTAACTGTTTTGTCTTCGGTGCATGAATTCAGACGGAAACGTGGTTTCTTGGGTCAATTTTTTCTCTGAGGAAGAAGCTACTCAGATCGACCGTCCTTTCAAAAGATCGCTTCTTCCGGAAAAGGGCAAGGTGTTGGTTTTGTTCCATAGAGTTGAAGCAGTTTTCGTCTCCGTGCTTCCACCATGGATTCCATTAAGGGAACACCCCACTGGGGTGCCAGGATTGACGTGCAGATATAGTGGGGAGGGATGACTCAGCGCTGCCCCGCTGTGGCTCCCTCTACTCACCCTGGAGTTCAGTTCGAGCCGATTGATCGGGAGTGGGTTAGTCTAGAAGAGCCCGAGGCCAAATATGTGCAGCCTTCCCCTCAGTTACCAGAGCTCACCACGTCGTTTAGCCAAAACATGGAACATTTGGTCGTATTTATGAACCATAATTTGTTTCATGAGAAACAAGAATAATGATGCTGTCGTATTTGAAAGATCTGAGCACAAAAATGTTTTAACGGCAAAGCAATCAAAGTTTGTCAACATTTCTTTGACTCAATATTGATTTTCTTGGTCAATGTTAGTTTTCTGGGCGAATCTCGCGAGAATGATCAGTTTTTCAATTTACTTCATTCTTTTAATTTAGATATCACAATGAATGGACCTAAACAGAATACATTTAAATGAAACTAGTGGTGCCACAGATTGGTTCGTTGCTTCCTTGCGTGACTGACGTGCTCGGGCTGTGCTCCAATATTTTAGTAATTTTGACTACTTTCTTACATCTTTCAGATACCTTTTGTTTTTAAATTGTTTTCTTTACTTGTTTACTTGTTACAGGAACGCTGAAAGAGATTTATATTCTCCGTGCTATGGAAAGAAGTACAGTTATTATTTAAAAGACGCGTAACGGACAAACGTGCATTTAAACGAGTTCAAAGATCGACATGATGAGAACATAATGATGAGGCGCCGTTTGCCACCAGGAAACGCCAGTTAAATGGCTACCGAGAGGCGTGCGTGTCGCAATATAATATTGGGCGGTGCCTGGAACCGATTACAGCGGCGACCAATGGAGAAGGGCAGGCGCGCGGGCCAACGGTTCGGGCACCCGCCCAATATATTGCGACACGCACGCCTCTCGGCAGCAGAACAGCTCAGAAGAAGGCCACAGCAAGTTGGCCGTTCGTCAGCACCATCGACCATGACGCGGCTAATCCCGACAGCCAAGACCAACGACTTTGGCCGCGGAAGCCTACGACTCACACTTCTAATACATATTTGCTATACAAATAAATTTAGTTTTGCGTAAAGGGTTAAACAACTAATGAAAGTGTTGTGATAATTGTGAAAAACATCAAAATTCAAAGTTTCGTCTATAACAGTAACGGAAAATCTTGAATCTTGTATTTTCGAATTCACGAATATCAAACTGGTGAATTTTGTGGCCTTTAAAGAGGTAAAGTATAGTAATCTAATTGTATTTATTAGTTTGCAGCTTAGATCTAGTAACGGAAACACACTGAACTCTTTTCGCAATTAATCTCTAACATTTAAATACTAATTAGAATCACATTTCTTTTATTTTTTAAATAAATACGTAACTTAAATTAAATAACTTAATACACGTAAATTAAAAAGATAATTTGGGAAACATTTTTACACATAACCTGATTTCTCATCTATTTATTTATTCTCATATTTCCGCTGTGGCATTTTGATAATATTCAGATGATACAACACTGGGTTCGCTATACACTTTCTACTCTGTACACTAAAGCCGACCTTCTGAAAACCTCTTCACACACGTAAACAATAATTTAGATGAACATATCCGAAGGCTCTAAGAGGTCGTTCAGAACTCAGACGGTTGGACAACAATAGGCAACACCGCAGAAATTTTCAACCGTCCATCCGCGAAAGCAAAAAAACAATCATCACAACCAATCATGACTCAAAAAATATTTGCTGTGTTAGATTATGACAATGATTTTCCTTGCCTTCCCAATCCTCACTACCCCCTCCCATCATCGACACGTCCACCTACAAACCGACATAAACAGGCTAGCAAGCACAAAGAAACAAACACACGTATAGTTGCGCAACCTGGCCCACAAGTAAACAAGGACATTCCCACAGAGCTTACCAAAAGGTAGTAATTTTAGCAGATAGCTGTATGACAAATCTCCTCCCTGCTCAGTGGGAAACTCCCATCCACCCTCTCTCTGTAATGTGTGTGTTCCCCAGGGAACCTAACGGGAGGTTTGCTGACGTGGATCAGTGAATTGACACTCATTGGTCAAAAGTCTCTCGCTAAACGGGATACAGTCATCTTCCTAGAAAGGGAAAATGGCATAAATTTGGATAGTCACTTTACACCTGATCAACATGTTGACAAATTAAGTGCCGCCTAAAACACGTACATTGTAATCTCTGACTTGCCCTTCTGGTACAACAAACCAACACTGTGCAAAGAAATTAGACACGCAAACAACAAATTAAAACTGCATCTGAGAGGCACACATGATAAATTATTTGAGCTTAACTTCCTCTCAGAAAACACTTCACCCGGCACATGATCTTCACTTGAACCTTTGTCGGAAAACATGACCGGTAGCGAACTCTACAAACACATCCTTACACCTCAGCAGTATCCCACCCAAGACTCATCCCCACCTGCATCTCCTGTTTCTATCATCCTCCGAACCCTTTGACTCAATTACCTTATCCTGAACTCAATCCTTGTACTACTCCATTATTTATTACCCTACATCTGTAACCCCTCCTTCTCACCCACTGTTGGGACACGATACTTCCTTCGACCAGGCACACGAGGTAAAAATGAGATAAATAAATAGCACCACAGTCAGATGCAGCAGAAAGCATCCGTACGTACATGCAAAAGATTCAAAATAATGCATCATAATGTGCAACTTCTTTCAAATAAAATTGAATTGATCGAGGCAGCATTAGAGGATCTCAGTCAAATAGATGTTCTTTGGTTTTACAGAACATTACATTCCCATAATGATCTAAACACACTCCAAATCTTATTTTTACCTTTGCAGGATCTTATTGTAGAGCAAGGGAATCAAATATAGGCCCTGCTTGATGGAGGTTCGTGTATATTTATGTAAGAAATAATATTAATTTACCTTATTGTCAGAATTGAATTTATATGCAATTGAAAAGGTTTTGAAATAACAGTTGTACATCTTACTATGCTCAAAATTATCTTACTTTGCATCTACAGACCTCCTAAAGCGGGCATTATATTATTTCAATTTCTTAGAAAATCTAGAGATAACTCTCAACAAAATTAGTAATCTCTCTTTTAAATCCATTGTTGTATGTGGAGATTTAATATTGATTTTCTCTGGAACGAATCCCACGAAAAAGAGCAGTTTCTCAATGTAATTCATTCTTTAATTTAGATATTACATGAACGTACCTACACGGGAATACTCTTAAATCACAAACAGCAATAGATCAAATTATAATTAACAGTTTCACAACTAGATATGAAATAATAACGAATAATCTAGGTTGCGGACTACGATGCACAAATTTGGCATAATTACTAATAACATGAATACTGACACAATAAAACACGTATGTGCAAAGCATTTACTACAGTTAACATAAAATTATTCACGGATCACTTGCTGTAAGAATCATGGGAGGCAGTTTGTAACGCTATTGACACAAATGAAAATATAATTTATTTTTCCTAAAGTTTTCATTTCTATTTAACGCATGCTTTCCTATTAAAAAAAGAGAAATTAAACATTTCACGAAAAAGTAATACTTGGATCACACAAGTGAATTAGAACATCGTGTAAAAATAAACGTACTCTACTTATTTATAAACATTATAACGTATCAAATTATTCTGGGCGTCTACTTTGAGAATATAAAAGAATTTTAAGGAAAATAATAGTTCAGGGCAAAAATAATTAAAAAGAATGAGGATATTTTTTGAACGCTAGAAACAAAACTAAAGCAATGTGGAACATCGTAAAAATTCGACCACGTCATCACGACATTTCGTAGAGAATGTTGTTTTAAAAGATAATGAAAGAGAAACAAGAAATCAAGAAAAAGTTGCGAATCTCTTCAACCAACACTTTTCTAGAATTGCGGTTGATCTCACGAAGGGAGTAAAACCACAAAATTCAACATCCGGGTCAATGACCCCCATCTCGATCAGGTTTTTCGTCCAGTTTCCCTGATCCATTGAGCAAATGCTGAGATGGTCCCTTGTTTTGCTTCTGGACATAAATGTAACTTCATTTTCTGTGCACGTCTTCTAGAATTCAGTGAGAGAAATACAATTATTCAATGATTGCTCTTAATAAGGTTATGGCAGGAAGTATTATCTAGCACAACATGATAAAGCCAAAATCATTGCTTATTTATCCTGAAAATAGATTTTATTACATGGGAGTTTTTTTCTCCCCTTTCAAAATTCAAAATTTAAGTAGTATATGACTTGGTGCAGGATCACAGAATTTTGAAAATGTGCACAGAATTCACTTCCCATAGCACGTCATACGCAGTTTTAACTTTTTTTTGACGTAAAATAAATAAATAAACAACACTATATGCTTCCTAAAAATTCTTACACGATGTTTATTTACTTAAACTTCTTCAACGAAACTTCATAATAGTCAGTAAATTAAAAAATAAATATTCACATCAGATTTAGATAAATTCGGATTGTTTATTAAAAATGTGTACACCTGTCATTATACACCCATTAATCTCACATTTTCAATGCTTCCCTTGTGCACAGGAATATTTTCCAGATACTTTCAAAACAGCAAATTAAGCCACTTTTTAAAATGGAACAAATGAAATTCAAAATTGGACAATTTCTCTTTGTCAGTTTTTCAAAAAATATTAGGGAGAGGTTTTTCTATATGCGAATGGAAACCTTTCTCAGAAAATCAGGCTGCTTCTTCAGACTCACAACACGGTTTCAGGAAATCAAAATCTAGGGAAACTCATTTATATTTTTCTTTCCTAAAGATGTTGTTTTCATCAATGGACAAAATGAAGAACCTATTGGGATATTTTTAGATCTTTCTTGAAAGCTTTTAACCATAATATCCTGCTCAAAATTACCTTCTTATGAATTCGTGGTGAAATAGATTGATAACCTCGTACCTTAAACATCGATCTCAAAGAGTAGAAATCTGTCTCTGGCACGAAAGGACATTATTTACTTACTTCCACCTCCTTGCCAATTGAACACATGGGCCTCCAGTCTCTACCTAGGTCTTTTCCTTTCTGTTGTACGTAAACGATATGCCCTCATCTATTAAAAAATACTGAATGTTCTTTGCAAAAAAGAAACAATAAATAGTATAGTTTCAGAAGTTTCAAATTGGTTTCATAATAACAAATTCATAGTTAACGAAGGAAAACTGTCAATGCATTTTTGCATTTCAAATCAACAATCGTATGTTCCATTGAAAATGAACAATATGCAATTAGCTGATGTTAAAGTAACAAAATTCTAGGTCTCTCAATCAAACCTCAAATGAATGTACATATAACACAATTAAACACTAAATTAAGCTCATTATGTTATGCATTCAGAATTCTTTTCAACGGTTATCTCATAGCTTTTGTAGCGTGTATTTTGCAAATGTACATTCCTGATATAATATTCTGGGATGCTCATCCTTAGGTTCCCAGACATTAAGATTGCAAAAGAAAATTATCCGAATAATGAAAAATCCCATCTACGTGATCCGTGCGTTCTTCAATGAGCTTTAACTCAACATTGGTCAGTTCATTTATTTGATTGTATTTGTCAAAACTGACCTCCTCTTCCGCCGTAGCTTCCGTTGGAATTTTCACCGTTACCCTGGCGCGGAGCCCTCACAAGTTACTGGCACCCGGGCCAGCCGGACCAAGTTTTTTTTAAAAGAGGTGTTACTTCTCTATCACTCCTTTCTTTCTCCTGGCTTGTGACAGGCAGAGCCTGGTTTCTCTGACTTTGGATCCAGGTTAGCGGGGTTACAATAATAATAATAATAATAATAATAATAATAATAATAATAATAATATTTTTGGCTCGCAAATCGGCCATCTTGGATCAGGCATACATGCCAGTTGCACAGGCACAGAGTCATTTATCACGTTGCAAGTCTTGCATGAAATCAATCTGGGATCAACATTAGGCTGAATCCGATTTTTATATCCCATGGTTGTTAGTCCTAGGAAGATGCAAGATGCGATGATGATGGTAATAATGAAGGATGAATGGACGGCACAGACGGACATACACAAACACACCCATGCCCGAGGCGGGACTCGAACCCGCGATCCTTCCGGGCGAGATCGCCTCGGAGATACTGTCTTAGCAATCTCGGCAGTCCGGACTGGCATTATTATTATTATTATTATTATTATTATTAATTATTATTATTATTATTATTATTATTATTATTATTATTATTATTATTATTATTATTATTATTATTATTAATATTATTATTATTATTATTTCCCAATTTCTGTAGATATACACTGATGCCGGGGTTCTCAAAATCACCCAAGGCAACAATGGTTCGCACGTAAAGTGGAACAAGAATATATTTTGATTTTTATATCAGTCAAGTCAGACTTAAGAATTTACGGACTATATTTGCTGTTCCCAATAATGCGGCTTTTTGAATTGTCCGTATATGCTTTTCAGTCAATTCCAACTTCTTCGCGATCTCTTGCCATTCCTTGGTGACCAATCCATTCGCTGAGACCACTACTGGAAGCACTTCCAGAGCGCGCAATCCATACATGTCCTTCAATTCAACAGCCAGGGGTTGGTATTTCCTTTTTTTCTCAGCAACAGTTGTTACAAGCCAGTCATCTGTAGGAACCGCAACATCAATGATGCATGATGTTTTAGATATTTTATCAAAGAGAACAATATCCGGTCTATTTGCTTCCACTGTTCGGTCAGTGAAGATTACACTATCCCACAGAATTCGAGCTCGATCATTGCTGATTACTTGCTCAGGTTTGCACTTATAATATGGTTGTTCACTCTCTACGAGGTCGTATCTTTTGGCAAGGGCTTGGTGGATTACTTTGGCGACGCAGTTGTGTCTCTTAAGGTATTCTGTTTGTGGTAATGCGGGGCATCCACAGCAAATATGCTGGATTGACTCGTTGGTGGATTTACATAGGCGACATCGGCTATCAATTTGCTGACCCATGATGAATTTTTTATAAGCTCTGGTTTTGACAATTTGGTCTTGAATGGAGAAAATAAATCCTTCCGTCTCACCGAAGAGGCCCCCGGTTCGAAGCCACTCCACTGAGGTTTTCTTATCAATGTTCTCCGAAGTTAAAGTTGCAAAAAATCTACCATGAAGTTCCTTTCTTTGCCAGATATTCACGCGGTCTTGATGCTTCAGGTAATCAAACTCTTTACTTGGTTGTGCCAGACATATGGGGTCATCTTTCTATCTTGATCACAGATAGCTTTGTGAACAGAAGAGTTGATAGAGAGAAAGTACCGACGCAGCTTTTCTTCTTGCTGTCGGCACAGTGCCTCCAAGTTAAGGAGTCCTCTTCCTGCACTAGCACGAGGTAAGTACAGCCTGTGCACTGAACTCTGAGGGTGGTGCAGTCGTTGTCTTGTAAGTGTAGTTCTTATTTTCCTCTCGAAAGTCTGCAAGGATGTTTCTGTCCATTTTATTACACCAAATGTGTAAGTTGCTATGGGAATAGCCCAAGTATTAATAGCAGATATTTTGCTTCTTGAATTGATCCACGTTTTGCAGATTTTATTTACTCTCGATAGCACGTTTTGTACAATTTTGTTCCTAACGTCTGAATCAAAAATTCCCAGCAATTGCAGCATTCCCAAATATTTGTAGGAGTCTTCAGTGCTGATATTTTTAATAATTGTGTCACCAGATATTTGCATATTTTGTTCTTCATTTTGGACTTGCCCGCGGACAACATGATGGGTAGCGCATTTTTCAATCCCAAACTCTAAAGAAACTGCATCGCTGAAACTCTTGACAAGTTCGAGCTCGTTTTGTAAGTGATCTCTATTAGAAGCATATAGTTTGAGATCATCCATGTAGAGCTGGTGCGAGATACGATCATCAGGGTTTTTCTTCACTAAGTACCCATATCCTGATTGTCTGAGCATTCTGCGCAAAGGGGTGAGTGCTATGCAAAACCATAGCGGGCTTAGGCTGTCCCCTTGAAAGATTCCACGACGAATTGCAATATCTTCCGTCACGTAACAGCAGGATCCCTTCTTAATCTGCAAATGAATTTTCCATTATGACATGCAGTTCTTCAAGAAAACAATCAGTCTTCGATCGATTTTATACAATTCGAGTACTCTTAAAAGCCATGAGTGAGGTACCGAATCAAACGCTTTTTGTAATCTATCCAGCCTACAGAAAGATTGCGCTGGTTCTTCCGTACTTGCTGCGTAATTACACTATCAATCAATAATAATTCTTTGCATCCCAGACTTCCCTTGCGACACCCATTCTGTTCAGGAGCCAAAATGTGCTGGTCGACTAAATGACTGTACATTCTTGAAGAGATTATAGAAGTCATAATTTTATATAGTGTTGGCAGGCAAGTGATCGGTCGATAATTTTTTGGCTGGGATCTATCACCAGCTTTGGGCACCATATACGTTCTGCCTGTCAACGTGTACTTTGAGAATATAGTTGGATCTAGCAAAACTTCATTGAACAGCCGAGTCAGGCATGGGTGCGTGGCAGTGAAATATTTCCACCATATATTTTGGATACCATCTGGACCTGATGACTTCCAATTCTGTGTTCTCTGTACTGCTGTTTTGATATCAGCAAGGGAAATTTCAAAGGGAGGCATCTCGTCGATGTTCAGACAAACTTCTATTTCCTTCTGCAGCCAGTAAGCTCCTTCATCGTGTTGCTTTGGTTTAGCCCAGATATCAGTCCAATACTGAACCAGGGATTTGCTACTCGGAAATTGCCCTTGATGGTCTTCATTGTTATTCTGCAGTAGTCTATAAAATTTCTTCTGGTCGAAAGCAAACGCTGACTGTTGATGGCGTCTCTTTGCTGCTTCATCATAACGCCTAATTTTTGCGCCGAGTGCAGCTATTCTCTGTTTCAGACGTTCCTCTTCATCTTTCAATCTCTTATCCAGATCCTTAAGGTTCATTCGCAACTTCATTCTTTTAGCGATTGATCGTATCCCATTTTTCACTTTCTTAGGTACTTTTCCTTTCCCTGCGAAGTACGCTGCTAGATGACTGATTTTCTTCCTCGATTTATTAATTTTGGAAATTATTATTTTCTTCCATGTTGGTACGAATTCATTTTTAGAGCTGGAGTCTTTGAATGTTCTGACATTTTCCTGTCTAATTTTTCTGTCCAAAACAGAGCAAACTGCCAAAGCGGCACAGTGAACTGCGTCAGACAGCTCTTCCAACGAAATCATATGAGATAATGTATTTTCAACTATGGAATTCAATTCTTTGCAAGCAGCGTAAAACTTCGCACTCCCAATGATCTTAGGTATACGAGGTCGTTTCTGCAATGGGACACCTTCGTACATAATACGGTATTGCTGGTAGCTTTCCTTTAATTCATCGATAAGGGGTACATTACTAATTGGACAAGCTTGATTTTCTGCTACGTGAAATCTTTCAAGAAGTCTTCCTTCTTCTTCATGTTCCTCGCCATGGAGTGGAGTCTCTGATGGTGTAATACTTTGCAGTTGCATAGTTATTTGTTATTTAAGTCTATTCAATTCGGCATCTGAAAATACACGTCGCCTTTGAATAGAATTTAACTGACTGCAAACTCGTTGCTCATTCAGTGTGCTGTCTGGATACATTCTTTTCCATTCCGCGTGCATCCTTACTCTAAACCCTTCATACTCCGTTTCCACTTTCGTGCTAATATAGTACGCATGCATTATGGAGATATTCATCTCTTTTGTCCATCTCATGCGTTGGCTAGTTTGCCTTGATATGGCGGAGGACCCTACAGGTGGGGACCTCAAGCCACTCCGGCCTTCAGCAGATGAAGCTGCTGTCTCTGCGGTAGCCATAGTGGTATGGCGCCGCGCCAGACTGTTATCTGCACTAGGTTCACCATTATCCACTGGCACAGGTGCTCATTTGACACAGTTGGCCCGGTGCCAGAACCTACTGCGCGATCTTGCGAGGATCGATCGCCAACGACTCTATTCCTAATAACCTGCTCATAACAATCTTCTCCGGTTTCCCGGTAATAAACACCAGTCGAAGAATCTCTGGTATTTATGGCTTGGGTCCGCGTGTCAGCCAGGCACGTGAGGTGAAATCCTCCCCTGCGGTCCAACTGTAACCTTATAGGCTAAGAGAGCCGCTGTTGACCATTTCACTGGTTCTTCCACCGCCTCTCTAGGTACTGGTCCAGTTGGGTGACCTATACCATCCTGATAGACCTTTCCCAGAGTTACTCTCTAATAGCCCTATCAAGACCTCCTTCTCATCAGTTCGCCGGGCCACTCCGCCGAAGGGGCTGGTTACCGCAACCTTGGAGTGGGTTTCCGATATAACAGGGCTCCCCGCGTGAAGGGTGAGATAGGAGTTGGGCGCGAGAGGTTTCTGTCTGGCACATCGCACCCCTTGAGCCTCTTATTATTATTATTATTATTATTATTATTATTATTATTATTATTATTATCATCACAATTTAACTTGTTTCCACTCGTGCATCTCGGTTACCATGAACAAGGGATACACGTTCCAACTGTCATAATCAGCACTGGATCAACCATCAATGTTCAGAAACTTGCTCACGATGTTACATGTGTCCAGAATGACAATCTTTTGCATCTGGATGTATAACCTCTTCTTCAGTTGCAGTTCAGCTAGGGATTCATGTAGGAACTTAGGAATTTCACCAGTGGCGCCTAGAATTATTGGTACAATCGTCACCATTTCCACGTCGCTCCACATTTCCTTTATCTCATTTGCCAGAGGTTGATATTTTAGAATTTTTTACTTCTTTTCTTTGGGATGTTGTGAGCTAGCGGGACTGACATCAATCAGATACACCTTTTTATTTTTCTTGTCATGCCATACAATGTCCGGTTTATTAGATGATACAGACCTATCTGTTATTATGGACCTGTTCCAGTACATTTTGTGATTATTTGTGTCAATGACTGGTTCGGGTGTGTACTTATAGTATGGTGTTCGGTTACCCGTCAAAAGGTTATTATTGTGGCATAGTTGCTGATAAACCACTTTACAAACGTCGTCATGTCGTTTTGTATATTCTGAGAATGCTAGAGAGCTGCATCCACTGATAATGTGGTCTATATTTTCTCTATGTTCTCCACATAGATAACATTTGTCATCACGAACGTTATTGCCTTTCAGGATAAATTTACGGTAGTTTTTATTTGATACTACTTGGTCTTGAATAGCTACCATGAAACCCTCTGTTTCAGCAAAAAGTTCTCCCAAGCACAGCCATTTAATTGACTTACGGTCCATCAATTCTCCCTCTATCTGGTATGGGTAGCGTCCGTGAAGTTGCTTCTCTTTCCAGTTGCTGATTTTCATCTCATTGGTCTGTATTTGCTTTTGTAGGTTCATTGTTTCATCAGACAAATTCAATGGTGTAATTTTCCGGTCAATGTATGTTACAATCCGATGTATCTTGCTTTCATTAGCTTTTTCGTGGAAGAACTGACGCAGTCTCTCCAGTTGTTGGTGATGGAGATTCACAATATCTATGACACCTCTTCCTCCTAAAGACCTAGGTAGATGGAATCTCTCAACTGCGCTTTTAGGGTGGTGACATCTAAATCTGGTGCAAAGTACTCTGCAGTTTGTATTAAATGCATATAGTTCGGTTTGTGTCCATCTGACAATACCAAAGCTGTAGGTAAGCACTGGAATTACATAGGTATTTATAGCCTTAATTTTCCTGCCAGCACTGGGTTTAGTTTTCAGAATTTTACTCAGACGTGTATTAAATTCCTGGGTAATGTTAGATTTTGTAATTTTTTGGTCAATATTAAATATTTGTAAATATCCAAGATATTTGTAATATTCCTCAGGATTCATGGCATGAATTCGTTCGTGTTTAGCATTTCCTTCTCCAAGGGTGTAATCCATCTGATGTTGCCACTTTCCTTTCCGCAGTGCATTTAGTTTACATTTCTCGACGCCAAAATGCATTCCAATATCATTGCTAAATTTTGCAGTAGTGTCAAGCAAATGATTAAGCTTTTCTCTTGTGGTGTTGCATAATTTTAAGTCGTCCATGTACAGCAGGTAGGATAAGCGTACATCATCGATTTTGCTGTTGATTTTGTAGCCTATTTGATCTTTATTTAACAAAGTCGATAGGGGATTCATAGCAAGGCAGAACAACAGCGCTAAGAGAGTCTCCTTGGAATGTCCGGCGGCGCTAGCCGAATTCGTTTACTACGCTCCGTGAAGTCACGAAGGTTAAGCGAATTCGAGACTCGCTGGTTCTTGATTGAGTGACCGGCCAGGAACCCCGGGATCTAACGTCGTCGAGCCCCTGGCCGAAGGGATAAAAGGCACTGACTGACTACGACGTGACGAGACTTGACTTAGTAATTAACGGAGGATTACTTCAAAGAATGCGCTCAACGCCCCTTAAGGGGCTTGGAGACGTAATATGTATGTCTCCTGCATTGACATGATTATTTTGCGCGCAAATGTGCAATCTGGTTGTCCACCTTTGCATCTGTGCCTTTAGAAACGATACAACCAATGGGTCCATTTTGTACATATCAAGCACATCAATTAGCCAGGAGTGAGGTAAGGTGTCCAAGGCTTTTTGATAATCAATATAAGCTGTATATAACGTCCCTCCTGTTTTCTTCACATGTCCACAGACTGCCGCATCTATAATGAGCTGTTCCTTGCAGCCTTGTGACCCCCTCTTGCAGCCCTTTTGCTCTTCAGCCAGGATGTTATTGTCTTCAAGGTGCTGATATATCTTATCTGTTATTATGGAAGTTAGTAGTTTGTATAAAGTTGGTAAGCATGTAATAGGCCTATATTTCCCGGGATCAGAGCTGGGTACTTTGGATTTTGGGATAAGATAAGTTAATCCATAAGTTAAAAATGATGGTAGGGCTTCTTGAGTATTCAGGGCTTTTGTGAATAACCCTGCCATTGTTTCGTGAATGCTGGGAAAGTTCTTAAACCAGAAATTATGTATGTTATCTCTCCCGGTTCCCTTCCAATTCAAAGTTTTCTTTACAGCTCTTTTAACATCTTCAATGTGTATACTATGGTCATTCATCATGGGTATGTCTTCGCACTCATCTTTAACAGTTTGGATCCATTCAGCATTGAAATGTTGAATCAGTGGTGATTGCAACATTCCACAAGAGCTTCTACCATTTCGTCTCCATAACTAAATCCAGCTTGAACTTGTGGTATTGGACCTCTTTCCTTACCATCTCTGATTTTGCAGCCAGGGCCTGATGGACAACCACAGGCCGTCATTTTGCCGACTCAGATATTCTTTTTTGAGAATCGTAAAAAAATACTACTTTATACAAAAGAAAACAAATTGAGAATCAAAGCTAGTAATTCTGAATTAACACTGCTTTAAAGTGAAATTTTCTCCCTCTCTCTCTCTCTCTCTCTCTCTCAGAATTCAGAGAATAATTAATACTGGAATTCCTCTCTTACTCGGATTCTTACTCACTAATTTACAATTTTACATTTTCAAATCCTTTAAAAAGAAAAGATTGATTCTGTCTTCTCGTGCTAGAGATAGGAAACAAATGTACTTCTACTTTCTTTATCTTTTAGTATAGAAAATACTTTACTCTCCCCTTTCTACGTAAATAATTTAGAATAAGCTTTCCGTTTAAAAATGAATTACTCCTTTCAATATAAAAACTGTTCATTTGGCACGACCTTACTTTTGCTTCTCGGCCGCGTCGGGAAATCCGTTGCGCCATCTGGTGTTGGTGGCCTTGAAGCGTCGGAGCTTCGGGTTGAGAAGTCTCTGTAGTCAACCTCCGCAGAACCGCTCGCTCTCCCGGTCGAAATTCAGTCGCCTACCAGAAACGTGTTCTCCGTCTCGTACAAGGTTAATATTCTTTCGTACTCGCATATAAATTTTAATTGACTTCCAATTATGACGGTTAATAACCAACTGGATATTCAGAGTGTTGAACTAAATCCAGAGATCAACCTTTTATACGAGCACACAAAATTTAAGAGAGCAAATAATAAAACTGGAAAAAAGAAATGAATGCAACTATTAATTTACTGCCACATGTTCAAAAACTCCTCTCCCTTCATTCTCCTATCATAAATGCACAACGTCTCTTATAATCTTTCTCTCGAGATTACGTTCAAATTAATTTATTATTTGATTTTTACCTCTTCTGATCTCCTGAAGAGTTTTATAAAAGACGCCGATCTGAAGTCCGCTGCAATACGAATCCCTGGCGTGTCGTTGTCGGTACGTCTGCACAGTTCCGCTGCTGACCCCAGAAAGAACTTTTTTTTTCGTCTGACTACCGGTCTCGCACGATATATTGTGGCGATCTCTATTGACCTAATTTTCGGTTAGCATTCTTTCGTATTCTTCCGCGTTGGCGCGCGTTCCAACTGCTCATTTCTCTCGCTCTCTTATGTTTCATGTGACACGTTTTCGAAGCAATTAAGAAAACGGACGGTCACAATATATACAAAGTAAAAAGAAAGTTATGTAATGCTGCGGAGAATCAGTTTCGAGATTTCAACGGAAATACACTTTCTGATGTCCCCAGACACAGAAAAGGTGTTCTTTTCAAATCGTCAGTCCGTCTTTCCGTCGTTCGGCCCGTCTGTCTGTCTGTCCTTTCTTCCGTCTGTCCTTCCTTCCGTCCGTCTGTCTTCCCTCCGTCCGTCTGCCCGTCCGTCTGCCCGTCCGTCTGCCCGTCCGTCGCCCGTCCGTCGCCCGTCCGTCTGCCCGTCCGTCTGCCCGTCCGTCTGCCCGTCCGTCTGCCAATCCGTCTGTCCTCCGTCCATCTGTCGTCCTGTCTGTCCGTCTGTCCGTCTGCTCCTTCTGTCCTGTCCTTGTCACCGTCTGTCCGCCCCTGTCCGTCTGTCCGTCTGTCCGTCTGTCCGTCTGTCCGTCTGTCCGTCTGTCCGTCTGTCCGTCCTGTCCGTCTGTCCGTCTGTCCGTCTGTCCGTCTGTCCTTCTGTCCGTCTGCCCGCCTGTCCGTCTGTCCGTCCGTCTGTCTGCCCGTCTGTCCGTCCGTTCGTCCGTCTGTCCTCCGTCTGTCTGTCCGTCTATCTGTTCACCCGTCTGTCCGTCCGTTTGTCTGTCCGTCCGTCTGTCCGTCGGCATGTCTGTCCGTCTATAAACACCACTAGCGCCTAAACCGTACGTAGAAATTTTCCAAAATTTATATTGCCCGGTCGATCTTGTTCGACTCAAGCTACTGTAGTTTTGAAAAACCTTCAAAATTTGGGCGTACATTACAATAAGGAACAACATTTTCAATATTTTTTTAGCAACAGCTCCACATTGTTCTTTAATTTTTTTGTAAAAGTAGAGTAAAATGCACTTGGCGGCATGGGTCCGATTTTGAGTGTTAACTCTGAATTTTCGAAAATTGCAAAATTTTGAACTTTTGGGCGTCTTCCTAAAACTACAAAATTGAAGTTATAGATTTTCCTTGAAATGAAATATGTTGCCATAGTTATATCTTTCATTTAGGTCAAGTAAATTTTCATGAAAATTTTAGTAATTTTCGCGAAATATTGCGTGCAATATTTGCAATTTTAAAAAATTACAAAAACAAGATTTTCTTAAAAACAACTCCAAATTTTTTCTTTAAACTTTTCGTTGGCTTAGTACAAAATGCACTATATTAGACTACATAACCGCCATATTGCTCTAATTTTTGTTCAAAAAACATAAATGAATTTTTATTTGTCTCTCACGTTAATATTTACATTAGCGGCAATTTTTTAACTTTATTGTATTTATGAGTACATGTGCTTTAAATAATGTCATAAACTTTGTCAAGAGTTTTCTATGAAAATGAGATCAAAATTCCGAATTTTCAGAAACGTTAAAACCCCATTTTCTCAAAAATGGCTTCAATTTTTTTCTTCGCTTTTTTAATGTGCAGTGCTAATTGCGCTGTTAGAAATGATACAAAGTTCATTTTGCTGTATTATTTTGTTTTTTTTAAATAAACATACAATTTTTGATATCTTTCACGTCGTTAACACCGCACATTACCACCGATTTGTACACACTATTTCACTTACGAGGTAAAGAAACTCAAATGACTTTCAATGAAGATTTTTGAAGAATCACACATTTTCTATGAAAAAGTGCTTCAAATTTCGTGTTTGTAGTAACACTTAAATGTCATTTTCTTATAAACCGCTCCAAATTTTTCAATAAAAATTCCCATTTAGAACGGGGTTTTACTCATCTTTAATATTCTTAAAGTAATATTTTGGTTCTAGTATAAGGAAACCGAAAAATCTAAAAAATGTAACAAATAAGTATTTTGGGGGCGATAGATGGCAGTTCGCAAGAGGATGAGGCAAGACCGTAAAGCCACTCCACACCAAGGAAATTAGACAACTTTACTATGAGAAAGTCTGTGGCATTCTGTAGCACCACTCGTTTCCGTTTCTAATGGACGATGCCATATCTTTTACGTATAAAAGGAAGAGAACAGGGCCAAAGTTCGACCCCATACTCAATTGGCAAAGGCTTGGAAAGATGAATATGTAGTGTTCATTGGTGGTATTTCTACTCTTTGCAATCGATGTTTAATTTATGACTATACTCAATCTAGGGTAAAACCACGAATTCCATATGAAGGTAATTTTGAGATGAAAAAGTTATGATCAATGATGTAAAGAGATTTTAAAAGATCTAAAAATATTTTAAGAACAGCTTAACTTTGATTCATTGATGAAGCAACATCTTTCGGAAATGAAAAAAAAAATTCCGTAGATATCGATTTTCCACGTCCATGTTGAGAGTCTCAAAACGCTTCGTTATTCCTAAAAAGTACGTTTCCATTCGTATATAGAAAAGCCTATGTGATATTTTTTAGAAAATTGACCAAAGACTTATTGGCCGATAACTTTGAATTCAATTTTTGTTACACACTTTGAGAAATGACTTGGTCCTTTTGGTATTTGAAAACAGCATGAAATACGCCGGTAGAGTGTTCTGGGCTTAAATTGCTACGTCCGTAGGGCGGTCACACGCCCAGTTGGTCGGGAGGGGACGGTTGCCGACTGGATTTACTTCCCAAGTGCCGATAATGCATTTTGCGGAGTTCGGCAGGATGCCAAATTCCAATTATCGGTGTAACATTTCCCGGAGATGTTCATGGGTCTCTGGGAAAGATGAGACTACGGGTACGCCCTCAGTGTTCAGGAGGCAGAAGTCCAATTCCCTAGTTTTTGTATCTGTCTGCATTTAAAATTCCCGCTAATATAGTGACGCAAACTAGTGCCTAAAGCTCCTTGGCTGAAATCGGATACGCAGCGCAATAGCTCCCACATCTCTTTTCATCGTGATCACGACCATCGCATTGAACTCTCCGTTGGCGAAGGGCTACATGTTCGGAGCACGTGGGCGTGGCCACATTCACAAGGTGCCGCTGGTCACCTCAGTCTATTTTTTCTGCAATTCCCCTGTGTTTCCCGAATATTTTTTCAGCGTTCTCCTGATTTTTCTAAGAAACGTATTAAAAAGTGTCTCAAGGCGAACAGAAGTAAAACGTTTTGATGAATGTTTATAACCTAAAATAAGAATTCTTCGAATCTTTTTACACCCGAAATCCTCATTTACCCAACATATACATATGTCTCTGCTATCCAATGAACAACTAAAACCTTCGCTGTGCTTGTTCCCATAGGTGAGGAGTGTTTTGCGTTATTAACATAAACCATCCTTGAGCCTGTCCAACGCATTTTATTCCAAAATCCTTTTTTTTCCTTTTTCTTTTTGCCCTCCTTTTCTCATACCCTAAACAACAAACATATGATTTTTAACATATTTTCTCACTGTCTGTAAGATGTGATCTTGGAAGAATTGAAATCCCAATTGCTCATTAAAACAAATTGCATTCAATCAAAAGAGTTTCATATTCCCATTACCGCCAATCTCATTCGTGTTACTCAGTGAACATAATGCTCTCGCTCTCGCCACGCGTCTTCGCTTCCGTTTACTGATCCCGCGACATTAAATCAGTTCCCAAAAGGAATATACCAATGCAAGGAGTTAATGTATATCTATATCTAAAGTGCGTGTGTATATATATATATATATATATATATATATATATATATATATATATTGAAACGCACCGCGTTTCTGCCTAAAGAAACGGTGTTACAACAAGCAAGCACGCGGAAGAACGGTTGCCAGAGGGCGCTCGCTAGCCACGAGAAACGGTTACGGGCGGCGAAGTGTTTTCGGTTGGCCGACCGTGGGAAACGACGCCGCGAGGAGTCAGTGTCTGGCCGGTCACCGGTGAGGAAGGACGTACCTGGGGCTGCTCCGCGTTCGAACAAAGTAAAATAGTGTCGCGAACGAACGAGCGCTGAAAAAGTGATTGACGGACGATTTGTGCTAGATGTAACCACCGTTAGTAGCTCGAATGTAGTGCCAGAGTGATAGCTATTATCTGGAGTAGTACAGATCGAAAGAACTAGTGTGCAGAGGAGTACACCACGAGCCTAGTGGCCTGGTGAAATGGTGAGAAACGTATTAGCAACTGTACTTTGAATTATTAGTGGCGTTTATCAGCTCGCGGAAGGTGACATCAAGAAATCTGGGTGAACCGGAAAGGAGTTCAGCGAGGAGGCGCAGAAGTACCGTGGGAAGATTACGCTGGAGAACGTACTTCGGAAACGCAACGCATCGCTTCGGCTGGTTCCCAGTGGAGCGAACACAGGCAGACAGCGAAGGAGCACGATGCAACCCGAGAGTCCCCGAAGCCGCCGACGCTCGAGGGGGGAGGATTGAACGGTAAATATTTCCTCTATCGATGTAAGATCGAAAGAACTAACAGTGATTCTGGGTGAAGTAAAGAAAAGGATAAAGATCACCACAGATATTGTAATCAATAGTGATTTTTATAGAATAATAAATAATTCATGTTTATTTTGTTCACGGAACAGTGGTGTTTGATTAATAACCCCGAGTCCATTCACGAAAAAGAACACCTGTCCCTTACGAATAAATTTACTGCGAACAAGCCGGGCTACCCGGTACGTCACAATATATATATATATAATATATATATATATATATATATATATATATATATCTTCATTGAGACGAGCTCTAATATGCGCTCCGGCAACGGACCGGAACCCCATGCGCGAACGCCCGAAAACCATTGCGGGTGTTCGCCATTTCAAACGTGGCGCGGTAACCACGTCATCGCCCGACATCAGCCGCAGCCACGGCGAGCGGAACGAGTGGTCGCCAATGGGATAGTGAGAAGATAAGGATTGGAAACTGAATCTTGGGATTGGCCAACTTCTAAAACTCGAGGGAAAAGTCTGTGGGGGAAAGTTTTTCCGTTAATAGGAGACACAGTTTTCGGGAGACTTCTGAAGGAAGCAGATCGAATGGCCGTCTAGAAATTTTCCGAGAGCTGCAGATCACAGGGTCATCTCGAAACTTAAAAATGATGTAGATCGGAGAGTTGCTTGTAAATCTCCGAGAAATACAGATTTGAAAAGAGGACGCGCTACCAGTAAAATCTGAACGTGCGGAAGCGACAGAGGCGGGAAAGAAACTGCTCCCGAGCCATTTTTCTCAAGAACTGTACGCGAGAGAAGTTACATTCACTGCGCTACATTCACGAAAGGAAGATCTAATCAATGAGTTGAGATTTACCGACGGTGGAGTAAAACGCACGAGCGGAAGGGATCCACGAAGCCCAGTGAGGACGATGGATCCGGACACGGCGTCCCTCGTATAATCGTTACGCCGCCACTACGCCGCATCGCTGAGGTGGAAGGCCGAGGCGACATCCCTTCTACAACACGGCCAGAGAAGCGAGTGTGTTGGGACCGGAAAACGGGCGTAGGGACGCGGCCAACATAGCGACCGAAGAAGATTGTACGAGCTCACGGACAGACGAAGGCTGCATCACGCGAGACGCGGGTCCCCGACCGGAACGACGGCGGTGTGTAGCGCAGCGAGCAGCGCGACGAGAGGCCGAAGTTTGCCGCGGAGCGGGCAGCCGATCTCAGAAGAT
Organism: Teleogryllus oceanicus; assembly: GCA_964035755.1. NCBI lineage: Eukaryota > Metazoa > Arthropoda > Insecta > Orthoptera > Gryllidae > Teleogryllus > Teleogryllus oceanicus. Next base: position 323,563,095 of record CAXIVR010000001.1, on the reverse strand, counting down.
AAGCCGCTGAGGTCCCGTGCACTACATTAGCCGAGGTCAGGTTACGTGTGCCCTAATCGCCGAAGCGTGAGATACCGTTGCGGTATGCTGACCACAAAGAAGGAATATTTCAAAAAATATAATTCTAATTGTGTGACTAGAATGTTCATGTCAAAACTTTCGATAAAATTCGATTCAAGCCACAATCCTGAGCAAGGAGTAAACTGAAAGAAAGCGTTTGAGTGCAAAAGTTGTAAGATTTGCATGAACAATTAACTTGTTCAATTTCTTTAATTAATTAGCAAAATATTTGGATTTCTGAAATTAGAATTTTATGATTTTGTGTACTTAGGATAGGGATGTTATTTTTCTTTTTTTGCACAAGTTGATGCAATAGTAATAATTTAGACTGACTTGCAACTATTTGTGTATTAAGACAGAGGCATTGCTTGCACAAATTGGTATAGTGACTATAGTTTTATAAAAGTGCGGGGAATTTTTTTTAGAATTTTATGATTTTGTGTACTTAGGATAGGGTTTATTTATTTCTCTTCAAGCCTAGTTCTTTGCGTTGCTTATATTGGTAGCAACAAGGTGTTACGAGCCGGCTTGATTGCTCGGTAAAGAACATGAAATTTTTGTCCAAATTTAAGTGTAAATAGAATCACTATTTGCTTTGTATTTAAGTGTGTGTGTTCGTCTCTAGAAAAGTTTCAGTATACTTGAGCATATTTACCAGAGTCACTAAAGTCTTTCCTTTGAATTTGAACCGGCCTTTGTTCTATCCATTTCACAACACCAATATTGGCACCTGGAGGTAAACCGATTCAACAACTTGACAGGCCTGGCGTCGGGGCGGCAGTAGGCTACCGCGCGGCGCTGGTAACGCCCGAGCGGTGCTCGCCACCCTCAGGGTTAACGACCCCAGGTCAAAACAAGCTTGCATTGTGTGCGGCACGTCGCGGGCAGGTCCACGACGTGTGTTCCGTCGCAATATATATATTGTGACGTTTGGGGCATCGCCACAAACCCCACAACGCCCACGCAGGGTCGGTGGAGACGTGGAGAGCGAAGGTATATGTAGCAGCTGCAGCACGTGGGAGGAGCCGTGCCGCGAGTGCGACTACATACTGGGATCAGAACGGGTTTCAGGGGATTGTTTGCCTTTAGGGGAATGATAGACTATATGCAATGAGAATGAATATAAATTTAATTGCAGAATAACTTCAGAATACAACTGGTTTTGCTTTATAGTAAGCCGGAGGACCATTGAAAGTTTATAAAGTTTTACGGACTGCTCTTCTTTCTTGAAGTACACTTGGGTTTAGCTTACTTACATTTTTGTAGCAAGGAAGGCACCAACACAAATCACTCGGCTGAGTGTGCCGATGTCCGGGCTGAGGTTGGCTCCAGGTAGTTCGGTGGTGCGAATTGGCATGGGCGCGGACTCAGATGACCGGAGTGGCACGAATTTGAAGCAAGCTTGATTTGGGCGTGCTAATCGCCTTGATAGGCGAAGCAGGAACAGCCGACTCTGTTGAGTTTTGTTGGTCTGTCTGTTTAAGAAGTTCTGAGCAGTGTAGTTTAAGAAGTTCTGTTGATTCTCTCTGTCGATTCTCTCTGTGGGTTCTCTGCCCATTTTTTGTCTGTTCTCTCAATCTGATGATGCTCTGTCGTTTCTGCTCATTCTGCTCATTATCATTCTGTCCATTCCGTTCATTCTGTCAATTCTGTCATTGGAGCAAAGTATTTATTTAATTTGAGGGTGTGATTGAGGCTGTGGAGGGGAGAGTCACGTGTCTATGACTTGGGCCTATGGTAAGGCGGGAAAGTTTGACGTGCCCGCGATCGGCTCCCTATTCGTGATGCCCCTTCGGGCCCGGGGAGAGGAGTGTCACGTGACATTGGTGGCGATCGGAAGTGAAGGCGATGGCACGTGAAGTGCCCGCGATGGTAGCCCGTTTGTATTTGAGATTTCGTTCCCAGATTTCGCTGAGGCATCTGCCTTGCAGGTGGTCAAGGAGCAGGTCGGCGCGCCGCTAGTGCACCTGAAATCTCCTTGTCGGTGAAATGCATTAACGGGGTTATGTTTGCGAGGGAGGCCCGAAGCGATTCCCAGAAATATTTGTATACATTGCTGGGTTGCTTGTCAGGTAGCGAGCGATGGGGGAAGTGAAGGGCGCCGCGCGCCGGGGTGGCCCAGCCCTAGGCTAATGAGGGCTTAATCCCCAGCTGTGGCGGCACCGAGAAGCCGCGGTCAATGTTCTTGGCGGGCGTGGGCCCGTGGAACGACGGTTTGCGCCGAAGACACTGGTAAATGCTTTTATTGCCCTTTTGTTAGATTTTCAGAGAGCAGCAGCGTGCTGGCATGCTCTGTGCGACTTCTGAGAAGGTTGGCGAAAGTATGTACTTAATGGTGGGTGGCCGCGTGGAAAGAAATCTTTTAGGGGCTGCGCCTTGGTGGCGAATTTGATTGCTAGATTGAACAGTATAACAGAACGTCGGTTACTGAACGAAAAAGGCGCTACCTCTTAGTTGCGGCCTGAAGCGCGGCGGCGGTGCACATCCGCAATATGGGCAGCGCAATAGGGTTGTACCGTGACGTCACTGCAACATTTAAACGGCGGAGCAGTGAGGAAGAAACCCCTTCTTGTGTGAGGCCGAGGTGAGAAGTCGTGTTTGGTAGCAGAATAGTTGAGGGAGAGAAGCGGTAGTTCCGGAGGTGTTAGGAAGTGGGAAATGATACAGTAGTGAGGCCACGTGGTGTAAGGAGAACATTATAGGAGATTGCAGTAAGAACTGTGAAATTTAGAACGAATCAGAATAGTGGCTGCGGTTGCGGAATCGTGAGAGTTTCTGTAAAGCATTAGTGAGGAGACACGCTACTTGCACACGCGGAGAGACTGGGCAATACGCGTACTCGTGTCGCAAGAAAGCGGGCGAAGGTAGACGAGACGTGTATCTGGTGGTGAGCGTTAAGACGTCTGGACCGTGGATCTGGTGGTGGGCGTTAAGAAGACCGGTCCCTGGATCTCGTGGCAGGTGCGAAGGAGACCGAGTGGCCGTCGGAGCGGCATTGAAGCGGGCTACGTTGCAGGAACGCGAATGGCGGCACGGCTGAATTGCCAAATTTGTATAAAACTGAGGTGGGAGACAGGAACTAGAAAGGTAGTGTTGGCACCAGAAAACAGAATCCAAAAATTTGTATATTCGCCTTAAAATTGGGTAACGGCGAAGTATTTCATAATCTCGTACGCCGGTAGTACATTTCTTTCCGAAGCTGTATTAAAAATAATTATTTTGTGTTCCTCATTTTGTATGTAATTGACGAGGAAAGTTCGTATTGTGAATAGCAGTTAGACCTGTAATAATGTGTGCTGGTAAATTAATTCAGGAAGTGTAAAAAAACATTAATTAAAATTTCATTCACTAGTATTGGCCAAGCAAGAACTCCGTGCACGGCTGTTATAAGGAAAATTATCGCTAGCTAGGCGAATAGTGAAACCATAAGCAAATATTTCTTTTGGAAATTTCTCTAAGAGGTCTCACCATCAGTGGTTTGCATGCGTTCAAATGCGCAGCCGGCAATTGGGCATTTTTTGTTTTCTTATTTTGTGACAGTGTAAAAGTGTTGATTTGTGCAATATTTCAAGAATATATTACTGTTTTACCTAATTTTGTCTGGGTGTGTCTTTCTCATACCCTAAAAACCCTGCCCCCTGAGATATTCAAAGCTCGAAAGAGCATTCTTTCCGACGACTGCCACACTGGTGGTGGTGTTAGAATATCGCCTTGATAGGCGAAGCAGGAACAGCCGACTCTGTTGAGTTTTGTTGGTCTGTCTGTTTAAGAAGTTTTGAGCAGTGTAGTTCTGTTGATTCTCTCTGTGGGTTTTCTGCCCATTTTTTGTCTGTTCTCTCATTCTGATGATGCTCTGTCGTTTCTGCTCATTGTGCTCATTCTCATTCTGTCCATTCCGTTCATTCTGTCAATTCTGTCATTGGAGCAAAGTCGCAGTATATATATACAGGGTGTCCGGACTTACCCGGACCAAAGTGGCATCACCGTATGCACCATCTGACGACGAACAAGAAAATATATGGTGTTGTTGCGAACGTGTAATAATAACGCGGAAATCACGGTTTTGTTCCATGTAGTGATGTACACAATCTTTACCCAAGTCTGTACCGTGCTCGGGAGCAAACAATCGCGTTCGACCGTGAGATTCACACCAGTTGCCGCAACGCGGCGCGCGGCCGGCCGCGGCGCGCACTTATCGCCGAGGTCAGTGTTCATTTGTCCGGAGCTGAGTCGCGGCGGGCGTTCGTACGGGGATCCAATCGCTCACCCCACACGCAACGTGTTTCTGCGTCTCGACGCAAGAATGCGTGCAACGGGGTCCGTGTTACCGCGCCGAAGTGCCGACGCCGGTTCATCTCGCCGTCTTGCTGTCGTTGTGGAGGAGGACGTGCTGCAGGTCATCAGGGACGAGCCCACGAGCAGTGTACGAACTGTGGCGCAACTGGTGAACCTGCCTCGGTCGACTGTGCACACCCTGCTGCAGGAGGAAGGCCTGCACCCGTACCATTACACACGTGTGCAAGGGCTGAATGGTGGCGATGAGCCACTGCGGCTGACGTATTGTGAGTGGCTTCTGCATCAGCAGGCCAATGAACACTCCTTCACTTCACGCGTGCTCTGGACAGACGAAGCCACTTTTACACGGGAAGGTGTGTTCAACAGGCACAATCAGCATTGGTGGGCACCAGAAAATCCACATGTTACGCGTCCGCACAGGCACCAAGTGCGATGGACTATTAATATTTGGGCCGGCATCCTTGGCGACAGAATAATCGGACCATACGTGCTCCCTTGTAGGCTGAATGCGGAGGCGTACCTTACATTTCTCCGCGCTGCTCTGCCCGAACTCCTGGAAGACGTGCCCTTGGCGCTCCGCACCAGAATGTGGTTCCAGCACGATGGTGCACCAGCGCACTACGGCCGTGACGTTCGCGTGCACCTGGATGCCTACTTTGCAGGCCGCTGGATTGGCCGTGGAAGCCCTGTCGCCTGACCTGACGCCCTTAGATTTTTTCTTTTGGGGCTTTGTGAAGGAGCAGGTGTATGCGACGCCGCCGGCCGACGCGTACGAGGTCGTCGCGCGTATGCATGCGGCTGTGGCTGACTTGAACGCCGGCATATTAGGGCGTGTGCAACGAAGTATTGCGGCCCGTGCCCTGGCGTGTTGCCATATGCGCGGGGGCCATTTTGAACATTTCTCATGATGTATGTCTTGTGTAAAATGTATTTCTGTTGACTACGTATGCAATACATTAATGTCGCGTTGGCTACAGTTATTACGAGTATCTGTTGTGTTTTCCTGGATGGCATTACCTTTTCGCCCGCCGGCCAGGGGCTGCCGCCCCGCCCGGGCTCCGTTATCGCGACGTTTGCACAAGGTCGAGGCTTCTCGCTGGGGCGACCAGTGCGACAGCCCCTGCCCAGCGGTACAGATAGCGGCAAAAGAAAAGACACATATTTCCTCTCCGCGCGGCGGGCGACAAATTATGCTTCTAATTCCCGAACGCACTAACGTTTGAAAACGCAGAAAGGCGTAATGGATGGCGGATATCTACCTCTTGCTAACTGCTTTTACTCTAGTTTGCGCGATAGCCTTTCATACGTGCAATTGCAATAAATTGTGTTTCTCCTAATCTATCGTGTCGAAATGTGCAATATTTGTTGTAGACGTCATTGGCAATCATCCGTGCACTGTGGTTTAATTTGGTCCGGGTAAGTCCGGACACCCTGTATATATATATATATATATATATATATATATATATATATATATATATATATATATACATACATACATACAGAAAATATACGATCTATAAATGACATCGCTAGCAATTTAGATACCTTCGCAACTAAATTTTTATTTTTTACGTCAAAACAGTTAAAAACTATGTGTAACGTGCAATGAGAAGTTAATTCTGTGCACGTTCTCAAAATTCTGTAATCCCTAAACCATATACTACTTGTATTATCAATACAGAAAGAAACGAGCGTTTTTGCAAGGATTGTTTAAAAAAGTATTAGCTACGATGTAATAAAATCAATTTCAAGGGTAAATTAGCAGTAAATTTGGGCTCTTATTCCTCATTACGTCCTTCAACGAATAATACTTCCTGTCACGACGACATGAGAACAATAATTTGCATAACTATATTTTCCACTGAATTCTAGAAGACGTATACAAATAATTAAGATACATCTATGTCCAGAAGCAAAACAAAGGGCCATCTCAGTATTTGCTTAAAGATCAGGGAAACAGGACGAAAAACCCGATCGATATGGGGATCATTGGTAAGGAGACTGCGGGCAATAAATGAAACAAAGTCGGGTTATTTACACCATTGATAACTCAAGAACGGCCGGCTGGACCGGAAGCGGTAGCTCAGTACATCAGCTGATTTCACTGCAGCGCCCCTGACCGGGAGGACCTAGGTTCGAGTCCAAAAAGTGACAAGATTTTCGACACTAGCTTTACAGCTAGGTCGAATTCAGTCGCTGTCTGGAGGAGAATTCTAGCTGCCGGCTGCTCTGATCGGTAGTTTTCCGTGGTTTCTCCGATCAACACCAGGCGAACGCCGGAGCAGTACCCTACCAAACGGGCCACGGACCGCGCGCGATCTTTCCTTCTCGAATATACGTTATACGAATATACGAATATACGTTATTGACGCGCACTTTGAACTGCCTGTCAGAGAGAGCGCTCACTATCAATCTCACATAGCAATCGCTCTTCCCCGACTCCGCGTGGCACGTGGCACGTGATTTTTGAGACGCGTTCCGCAGCGATCCGTCCTCCTCCAGATTTTTCTGAGAACCCTTCAACTTTCAACGGAAAAAAATTTCTTGCCGTTGGCTTCCCTCGTTTTTCGGATACCGGCCAATCACAAGATCTCGTTCCCAAGCTTATCTTTCGAATTTCTTATTCGTGGACAAGCGTTTCGCTCGACGCGGCCGCGGCCGACGTCAGACAGTGACGGGGTTCTCGCGCCCCGTTCAAATTAGCGAACTGCCGAAGACGGTATTTTGGGAATTTTATATATGGTCCGGTCCGTTACCAGGGCGTATATTCGAGCTCGTCACAATATATATATATATATAATCTTGAGATTTTTTTGGAATGCATAGTGATTATCATCAGAGCTATCTGAAATAAAATACAGAAATACATGGAATATAAATGAAATAAAAAACATTTTGTAAATCTTGTGTATCATTTACACTTCATTTTATATTCCATGAATTCCTGTTTTGTTTTTGTTTTTTTCAGACAGCGCCGATGATGATCGCTACGCAATCGAAAAGAGATTCAGATTTAAGACAAATCTGATACCAGACAACACCGTTTATTTATTTCACTATGCGCAGGATGCGCGAGCCGACGGCCCTCAGCGCCCCTGAGCGCCGTCCCGCTCGCCTTTTGACTCCCGGCCGCGAGGTATCGACCATGCGCGCGCCAGCGGAGTCCGCCAGCGTCAAGCAACACGCCCAGATATTTGGCTTCGCCTTGCCACGGCAAATGCGTGCCGGCAAAGCTCACCGTTTCATCAGCCGCCCTCTGCGAGTATATAGTTGACAGCGACGCATTTTATCGAGGTTGAGAGCGAGTCGTTTCCCGACTTAGCCATTCAGGAAGAGTGGCGAGACAGTCGCTTGGGCGGCTTCCAACTGACTGCCTGATTGCTCCTGCCGATTTCGCATAATATGCAAAATCATCCGCGAACATCAGGAGCCCGCAGCGTTGAATGCCTGTTTTTCAGCAGGAAGCGGCGCATCATTCACGTAGGTTAAGCCGAAAAGAGTAGGAGAGAGAACGCCCTGAGGCACGACTGTCTTCGGCACGTCTGAGGGACGGAATATACTTATTGACGCGCACTTTGAACTGCCTGTCAGAGAGCGCTCGCGATCAATCTCACATAGCAACGCTCATCCCTGACTCCCGCGTGGTACGTGGCACGTGATTTTTGAGACGCGTTCCGCAGCGATCCGTCCTCCTCCGAGATTTTCTGAGGTCCCCAACTTTCAACGGAAAAATTTCGCACCTCCGTAAAGAATCGCAAAGTTTTCAAAAATTATTGAAACTAGGCTCAAAATTTGTCGCTTTTTTGTCGCTAATTTGTTACGCAAAAATAAAATTTGTCGCTCTTCATTTGACCCTGGTATTAAGATTCGGCTAACTTGATATCAAGTTAGCATCGCAAACTTAAGAAAAGCAACTAATTACAGACATAAATAAAAAATAACACCATAGGAATTTGTCGCTTTTTTGTCGCTCCAGACTTTACTAAAACAAATTTTGTCGCTTCTTCAAATATTAACGAAAATGCATTTTTTCAGAAACGCGATGCCAACTCTGATATCAAGTTAGTATCACAAACGCAAGAAAACCAACTAATTACACACATAAATAAAAAATAACACCATAGGAATTTGTCGCTTTTTTGTCGCTCCAGACTTTACAAAAAACAAATTTTGTCGCTCTTCAAATATTAACGAAAATGCATTTTTTTCGCAAACGCGATGCCAACTTGATATCAAGTTAGCATCGCAAACGCAAGAAAACCAACTAATTACAGACATAAATAAAAAATAACACCATAGGAATTTGTCGCTTTTTTGTCGCTCCAGACTTTACAAAAACAAATTTTGTCGCTCAAATATTAATGAAATGCATTTTTCGTAAACGCGATGCCAACTTGATATCGTTAGCATCGCAAACGCAAGAAACCAACTAATTACAGACATAAATAAAAATAACACCATAGGAATTTGTCGTTTTTGTCGCTCCAGATTTACAAAAACAAATTTTTGTCGCTCTTCAAACATTAACGAAAATGCATTTTTTTTAAACGCGATGCCAACTTGATATCAAGTTAGCATCGCAAACGCAGAAAACTCAACTAATTACAGACATAAATAAAAATAACAATTACAGGGAATTTGTCGTTTTTGTCGCTCCAGACTTTACAAAACCAATTTTGTCGCTCTCAAATATTATCGAAAATGAAGAACGCGATGCCAACTTTGATATCAAGTTAGCATCAAAACGCAAGAAACCAACTAATTACAGACATAAATAAAATAACACCATAGAATTTGTCGCTTTGTCGCTCCAGACTTACAAAAAAACAAATTTTGTTTAATAATAATATTAATAATAATAGGTAGTAATAAAAATAATAATAATTACTATTTATGTGGGGAGACTTAGCCATCAGGTCCACTCCTTCGGCGTAACTACGTAATACTTAAATTTATAGATGAAAATTGAACAATAAAGCATTATTCAATGATATATTTAGTCAATAAAATATAACTCAGAGATGTATTGCGACAAATTTCTGACAAATAAACGAAGATCCTACTGTAACTGTTGTGACGTCTGCCGAAAATTATCGTATAGGTTGGTTTCATTTCCCGTCTTAAACTAATTGTTTTATTATAAATTTCAAAACTTGTATCAATAGTATCTCAGTTCTTGCTATAGTCCAATAAAGGTTATCAGGCGTATTTTGTTGACCTAAAATATCGCCAAAAATAATCAATACAATGCTCTTAAAATGTTTTAATAAGCCATAAAAGCAAAGAAAACGACGTAAAAAATGTTATCAAAACAGTTCGGACGATCAACTCAAGCTGTTGGATATATTACTATGTATCCAGGTTTCGTTCAAATGAAGTCAACTTTCAAACTTCCGGTTTGGACTGTTCTTTACCAGAAAATATTTCGCTTTAGTTACCCCGAAATCGGCTGAACCGACATTGGTGCTGTTAGGCGTCACATACAATGGCTGACATTACAATTTCGGAGCAAAGAAATGGAATAGGCTGTTTTAGGAATTTCGATATTATTTGTTAAATATTATTTCAAGGCACCATTAAAATGAAATTAAAGCCGATGAACAGCAAAAAATGCATTAAAAAGATGGGAACGGTAAATTTTATAAAATGTATATAAAATTTTTGCCATAATATAAAATGCATTTCATTCTAAATGGCAGTGTTCTAATTGAAAAGGAAAATATGACATTATTAACATGCGCTCCATAATTGAGGTGCAAAGTGTAATGGTATATTATTATGAAGTCGTAGGCTTCGCGTCAGAGTCACAGCCCGGACAGCCAAGAATGTATTAAGGCATATTATTATATTCCGATAGCTCTGTTTTGTCTGTTATGGATGTGAAACATTAAGAAAACGTGAAAATATGTGTATTTATGTCAAATCTTAGCATTTAAAATGTGAATGACTGAGAAAAGCCAACAAAAACGATATACACGTGTTTCTACTTTCAAAATGCGAGGAACGTAAGACCTTTCACTTTCATGCACTTTTTGGGAAGATGCATCACCCTTTAATGCAATTCATTGACGAATATTTTTAAGTAATCAAAAATATTTGTTATCGTGCGAGGGGTGGAAAGACGCAATAATTTGTAGGTATCAAGTACGCTCAAGGTTCTCAAGATTTCGTGTGAAAATGCAGTACACGCATGCGGAGAAAACGCCGCCTTTGTCCATAGGATCCGCTGCCACAATGAACAACACAAGGTTTTTCCAGAGCACAGCAATTCTTGACGTCACCTGAGTTCATCTGCCCAGCCGAGGGCGGGGGGTCGCTTCGTGCGCGACAGGTAGCATTGCGGATTGCAAGGCTGCAGGATGCTGCAGGTAGAAAGCCTCCAATGAAAAGTCCTTTCTTACTTGCTTCTACCAAGGACAGCTGTCAGCCAAATTCACACCCACTCCTCTTTTCTTTTACAATTTTGTTAGTAGATTTCTTATAAAATAATATAATTTTTGCTATTCCACTGTTAAATGTTTATTGTGATGGTATAAGTATGCTATGAAACACAAGAATCTTTTGAATTCTACTCACTCACAATTCTATTAGAAATGTTCATTGAATAAATGAATTGATAATGAAATTCAAAATGTATTATTATTATAGGTATTATATATATATATATATATATATATATATATATATATATATATATATATATATATATATATATATCTTTGTAATAGTGAAGAAAGGTCACAAGTTGGGTACATGTAAATATTGTATAAAAATAAATATAAAATATAGTACAGAAAAACTAATATAATGCATAAATAAAATAATTTTTTAAAAACCAGAGATGATCTGTCTTTGTTTCACTTCTTTAGACAATCAAGGTGGATAAACAATCAACTAAAATCCAGCACTTACCTTTATTCAATGAACAGGTTACTAATTTTAAAATCTCTAATATAAATATTTACTTACTGTTAATCAAACCATCCTTTCCTTCCATAAGAACGCATGTTAACTGTTTCTATTTGTAGAGCCCTAATTTTTGGAATATAGATGCCGGAATATTTTTTCTTAGAGTTTAAAACTAAGTTCTTTGTTGTCTTCCTAGTTCGCGAAGAATTTGTACTTTCCAGATTTGAAATCGGTAATTTTTTGGGAAATTCACTGAGCCTAAATTCAGAATAGAGCATTTTAAAGAGTAATTTACCTCAAATTAATTTTTAATTTTGAATATAGTTTGGGTGAGATTGGTTTCTAGGCGCTACTAGTTTAGACGGCTATATTTTCTCTTTTCTAATAATCATAGCAAATAATATCTCTTTTCACTCAATAATTCCTTAAATATTCATCCTTAGCTAGCCCTGATGAAGGAACAATAAAGTCTCCAAACGTTGGCGTAGTAACTAAGAAACTTTTTAAATGAAATGATCAACAACCATGAACCATTCCTAGAATATATTTCCTCTATACTGCAATATGCAGTAGCAAAAAATAAAAAATTGTATGCATCAGTTTAAAAGCATTTTATTTTGATAAAAAGTTAATGAATAATTTCGTTCGCATTGTATCGTATTTGTGGTTGCAACATGAGATTTTTAACATGAGATGCTCCTGTACCTTTATCTGGCATTACTCCTTTCTTATTTGCTTAGAATTAAGTAAAAAGCTATTTCGGTAGGAAATTAATACGTAATTAGTGCACTATTGTAGAGATTTTAACTTCCAAGAGGGGCGCTAGGTGTAAGTGAAATATCTACGTTTGCACTTGTTTTTAATATTTCATAACGTAGTAATTCACATCACGGTACAAAATAAGTACATAATTGTGGCATTATTACAATTTTAAATTTTTAGCAATCGCAGTGTCAGGTTTACGTGAAGTTGCCTCCCCTACTTTTTCACGACGTTTTTTCATTGTTGATAATGTAGTACAATTTTTTATTGCGATATGAAATTAGTACTTACAGTACTGGTAAAACATTATAGAATATTTTAGTTTGAATATCAGAGAAGTGCGGGCACCAACTTGACAAATGTTCCTGGCATTGAATTCTAAGTACCGAAAGAGGACTGGATGTTCCTATAGAGAAGAATGAACTTTCAAATAATGGAGACGCTTGTGCTTAGCAAATGGCAACTAAGGAATGTAAAATATATTAAGAGCTTCCAGGAAACTCCAAAACATGGGGCGTCAGACCACCCTCTCTCTCCGTCTTTCCGGCTGTGACATTCTTCTGTGGTTTTTCCGAGCCTTCCATCCGCCAGTGAGCTAATCTCCGGCAAGCCTTGTCTATATTCGCCAGGCCAGGTGTCACTAAAGCTTTGTAAATGACATCCGTCTCGAAAGGCCGGGCGTTAAGATTTACCCTTCAGATTCGAATTTGAAGAATGCTATGTAATAACGAATTAAATGACTAAAAATTACTTCTTTATTTGACGTTTGCTTTCAATCGGCAATGGATTTTGGTATAATTAAATTTATTTACGGTCAGTAATGTTTAATTATTGACTACAATACTCAATAATAGCAAACTTCAAATTGCCGTTAGAACGTTGCACTCAGATTTCTAAAGTTCAGTTTGCGATGCCGAATTGGATTCGTTGTTTTTAAAATCGTCTAATCTGAAACATTAATTTTATCCACAATAATGAAACGGTGATACGGGGTACTATGATTTGAAATCTAATTCTTCTACCGCATTATTTTCAAGCGTACGTACCATAGAGAGAGTACGTATACCATATGAATTACCATGCCACGAATTAAAATGCGTAGTGCAGAAAGCTATGCTTATGGTGCGGTAAAGAATGGAATTGTTTTACAGGAAACTGATGTATGGATACATGCAAAAGAAAATTGATAAATTCTGTTCCAATATGTGTAATATTATACTTCTGCCTTAGACGTTTTACAATGAGATTTCACGAACTGTGGGCCCTGTTACCGTATTTAGTTAATGCAGATTATTGAAATGCATATAATGACATAACAGCCATATATAGACGTACTTTTTAATATCTAGAACTTGTTTGTCTTTATAATATACAATTGTAAAATTTCGCATTTCCGGTATTTACAGAAAAGAAACAAATTTTGGGAACTCTGAGCAACAAACAAGACCAATTCCTATGGTGCTATTTTTTTATTTGTGTCTGAAATTTGTTGTTTTCTTGCGTTTATGATGCTAACTTGATATCGTTGTCATCGCGTTTGCGAAAAATTCGTAAATTGATAATATTTGAAGAGCGACAAAATTGGTTTTTTAAAGTCTGGAGTGACAAAACGACAAATTCCTATATGTTATTTTTATTTATGTCTGTAATTAGTTGTTTGTTTTGCGATGCTAACTTGATATCAAGTTACATCGTGTTTGCGAAAAATGCATTGTTAATATTTGAAGAGCGACAAAATTGTTTTTTGTAAAGTCTGGAGCGACAAAAGCACAAAATTCCCATGGTGTTATTTCTTTATTTATGTCTGTAATTAGTTGGTTTTGCGTTTGCAATGCTAACATGATATCTCAAGTTGGTATCGCGTTTGCGAAAAAAATGCATTTTCGTTAATATTTGAAGAGCGACAAAATTTGTTTTTGTAAAGTCTGGAGCGACAAAAGGACAAAATTCCTATGGTGCTATTTTTATTTATGTCTGTAATTATTGGTTTTGCGTTTGCGATGCTAAACTTGATATCAACTTGGCATCGCGTTTGCGAAAAAATGCATTTTCGATAATATTTGAAGAGCGACAAAATTGTTTTTGTAAAGCCTGAGCGACAAAAAGCGATAAATCTTGCGGTGTTATTTTTTATTTATGTCTGTAATTAGTTGGTTTTTTAGGTTTGCGATGCTAACTTGATATCAAGTTGGCATCGCGTTTGCGAAAAAAATGCATTTTCGTTAATATTTGAAGAGCGACAAAATTTGTTTTTTGTAAAGTCTGGAGCGACAAAAAAGCGACAAATTCCTATGGTGTTATTTTTATTTATGATCTCTGTAACTTCTTGCTTTTCTTGTTTATGTGCTAACTTGATGTCAAGTTAGCCGAATGTTTCATTGCAGGGTCAAATGAAGAACGACACTTTTTTTGCTTAAAAAATTAGCAAAAGAGCGACAAATTTTGAGTCTAGTTTCAATAATTTTTGAAAACTTTGCGATTCTAACTTTACGGAGGTAAAAATTTCTTGCCGTTGGCTTCCCTCGTTTTTCGGATACCGGCCAATCACAAGATCTCGTTCCCAAGCTTATCTTTCGAATTTCTTATTCGTGGACAAGCGTTTCGCTCGACGCGGCCGCGGCCGACGTCAGACAGTGACGGGGTCTGCGCCCGTTCAAATTAGCGAACTGCCGAAGACGGTATTTTGGGAATTTTATGCATGGTCCGGTCCGTTACCAGGGCGTATATTCGAGCTCGTCTCAATATATATATATATATATATATATATATATATATATATATATATATATATATATCATCTTGAGATTTTTGGAATGCATAGTGATTATCATCAGAGCTATCTGAAATAAAATACAGAAATACATGGAATATAAATGAAATACAAAACATTTTGTAAATCTTGTGTATCATTTACACTTCATTTTATATTCCATGTATTCCTGTTTTTTTTTTTTCAGACAGCGCCGATGATGATCGCTACGCAATCGAAAAGAGATTCAGATTTAAGACAAATCTGATACCAGACAACACCGTTTATTTATTTCACTATAAATGTATGTTTTCAACATATTGCTGTTAAGAAAAATTGGAATTAAAAGTAGAATAGAACACTGTATTAAGGTTAAGAAACAATTGTTGTCAAGGTTTTTTAACGATTTTGTTTTTTTCATTTAATGTCAAAAAAATATTGGTCTCGTTATGTTTCTGATACTAATTGCGACGATAAAAATTACATTTAAAAATTCAGAAGCACAAGCAAGAGGTGATCTAGACATTTGCACTGTGGGTCAAAGGAAACGGGGAGCACTTGATTGAAATGGAAGTCAATTGACCATAAAGCTATTACTATATTTTTTAGAGAAAGATTCAATTTAAAAGGTGTACAAAGCATTGAAAAAAGCACCACTTAGTTAGTTTGCCCTCTTTCTTTACTGTAATAAAAATTTAAGTTAAACTTATATTTAAAATAGTGTTTAATTGAATTCACCTTCATAATGCCACACTTGCAAGCAACAAGGGGCACTACTACAAAAGTCTCAGTAAATTGCAGATCAACATCAGTTACCTTTTCTAAAATAGAACTTCTTGGTGTTGATGGTTTTCGTGACATCTTCCAATGTTTCTGTAAAAGTGTTAGATGGGCTGAAAATGTTGTGAGAGCTTTCTGTCATTAGTTTCTGGCCTCTTAATTCCATATCTTCGGGAAAAAAGTGTGAACCAATAAAATTCGGGAAATATATGAACCGGATATTGGTGGCAAGTTTTCTTTTATAATGGCGTTAAACGTGCCTTTATGAAATAACGGATTGCAAATTCAATAAAAAGAAAATGAAGTAACGGATTGTCAATTTAATATAATGTGAATTACAAAACATACTACAGGGACGTTGATACACACAAACTTGACGACTGATCGACCACGGTGAAGTACCTCAAAAAATACTTTAATGAAAGAAAGTCTCTGTTCTTCAAGATGGTACGCAAACAATTTTCCCTTATCGGCCTAATTTTTTAATAAAACAAGTTCAAATTAGTACAAGCTCTTATGGAAAAACATTTGCGGCACACTTTTTTTAAGTTATTGAAGAAATTATCCGGTGAAAGTACCTTTTTTCTTTTATTCAATACGAAGCATATTGTTTTGGTATCAGATAATATTAAATGTAACATATCTCACCGGCATTCCAAAAAGTACTTGAAAATGAAAAACTTCCGCGAAATTCATCGCAATGGGAATACTGGCTCGGCTGGTAGTCATATTGTAGAAATTATATTGTCAGTTGTCAGCACTGTTTCTCTTGCAGGAGAGAAAAAGCCGTAACTAAAAATTTTATGCACACACTAATTATTTGAGGATAATTCACTTTCAATAATAACAACGTGGACTAATATTCTTTCGTAAGAAAGAAAATAGGCGCTGAAATCAACCCAACCTGTTTTAAGAATAGCCAAACTATGAAAACGAAAATCATGCGAGAGACTAAATTTATTAGTAAACATTTCTTTCCTTTAGTACCTATTCATTACTTCTCTTTAAACTATTTACAAATATTTATTATTTAAATGCTTCGTTTACATTTACAAGCAGCTATTGTTAACCAAGATGTAAAATGGGAGTTTTGAGCAGCGAGGGAACGAACATCCACTTTAAAAAGGGTTTAATCAAAAAAATTTAAAAATAATAATTATCAACTGACAGTAAAATTTAATAACAAATTAAACCCAATGTTATGAATGCAAAGAAAAAGGAAAACAACAAATTTTTCCCCATTGTAAATTAAAAAAATTATCAGCCCAAACAACTATTCACCATCACGACGCAAAAAATTTCAGCAATTGACAAAGCACAATAGAAATTGATTAACAAGAAGAGAGAAGCTCAAAATCCTTATAAAACACTGACACCGCATGAAAGAGGGGATGAGCCCAAGTTTTGGGGTTAAGGGATGCTTCGAGGAAGTTCGGGCGGTCTAGAACTGTATATCTTCGCGTAATATCGAAGTGTAGTGATTAATTCGTACTGGAAGTTCGTGCAGGTTAGTAGTAGGGCAAGAGTTTTATTATTGTAAATTTAGTTATTAGTATGATAGTGATTATAGGGAGGGAAAGAATATACAGAAAAAGAAATTGTTTAAAAGAACTTTAATGCAAATATTGTTCAATATGCACCCAAACCTCTGGCCTTAAAGTTTAGGTCTTTTAAAATTTTTAAAAACATTAAAAAAGTTGTAGTATTTTCAAATTTATCGATTTGTTATTTTTTTGAATAAAATGTCGATTTCTAACGAATGAATGCTTGTTTTGGGTAAGAAATTTAAAGAATTTGCTTAGATTAACTATTGAAAGTAATGGTTATTACGAAGGGTTTAAAAAATTAAAGGGTTTCTTATTATTGAAAATTAAATTATAATTTTTTTCATCAAATTCTTTTTTTCATTACTTAGCGAGTCTCAGAGGGGGGGTTCCCCCAATCGGAAGTTCCCGTAAAATGTTTATTTTTTCAAGATATTGATTTCTTATTATGGAATATGGTGATATATATTGGTGTCAATATCAAAATACCAAAAGAGGTTTCATTTTTATTTAGTTTTATAACTTATGTTTCGCAGTCGAAGCATGTTATTACCATTGACTGTAAACCCTTTAACTTTTTGGGACCCAACAATAATGATGATTTTGTTGTTTTTTGAAATGTAAAGCTTATGGATTACCAATTTTTTGATGAGTAACAATTTTTATGATAAATAAAAATTATTCGGCAATTTGTTGATAATGGAGAAGGTCGCCCAAAAAGTCGCTAAGAAAAGTTGAAAAAGAATTTGATAAAAAAAGAATTTTAATTGTCAATAACAAGAACATAATTTTACCATCTTTATGAGCAGTTCTCAAAATTGGTGTGAACGATCGGGAGAAGTTTTTTCCCCGTCAAGGTAGAATTTTAGTGACAGGTGCCCGTCAGTAGCATGTATGTTGTTTTGAATTTTTCCCAAGGAAGATATTCAATAGCATTTGTGGCAAGGGCGGGCCATTTTGTGGCAAGGGGAGGCCGATTACCCCATTTTGTCATGGCGGAAGGAGGTGGTTTGGGAAAAAGGAAATGGAACAGGCTTTTTTTTTTTTTTTATAGAATTGTTGCTTATTTAATTTTCTGACAAAAACTATGAACATTACTCAACAATATCAGCCATTAATTTTCTAATTTGCAGCCTAGATATATTCCTTCCTTATTTTTTTAAATGATATTTTGAGAACTTTTCAAAGTACATGAACCATGAAATTTTTGTCTTTTTTTTAAAAATTTTTAGATGATTCAATTTAATGCGCAGGAGAAAATGTACAAGTTTGAGTTTAAAAAAGGGGATTGTAATTAAATTTTTGTCCAGGCAGTTGTTCAATTTGAGCACCATTTTCCCACAAAAGTTTTATTCTCTCTTTCGGTCCCACTCCAAAGAACAGCTGTAATTTTTACCAGAGCTCCACAGAACAGAATTAAAATTTTCCCTTTTTAAAATATCCATACATTCCATTTAAATTTCTATATTTGAAAAGGGGAGGGAGCCCCAGTTTTCATTTGTTCTTCAAGTTAACTGATGAACATAGTCCCCCAATTTTAACTGTTTTTTACGTAAAATAAATTAATAAATAAACAATCGGAACAGAAGGGGGTACAACAAGGCGGTGAAAATGCCCCAAACCAAATCAAAAAATCAGATGCTAAAGATGAAGAGAAAACGAAAATTTCCAAAAAAACCAGCCCCCTAAGGAAAATCTATGGCAAAAGACGAGAAATGTTTTTTTCCATGTTTTATTTATATCTTGGCATCTATTGGTTAGGTGGAAAAATTGCAGAGAGGGGGAAACATAGTTCAGTTTGAAGATATTTTGTCAAAATTTTTGACACCAAATGCATAAAGAAAAACATTTATAAATTTTTCAAATTCTTTTTAAAAGTGATAAGATGAAGACCCCCAAATTTCCCTAATTTTCTATAACATTTTTTTTTTTTCCCAAATTTTTTAAAAAAGATTTTAGTGAAAAATAAAAAAACTTTTTTTAAGAAAATTTAAAAATTTTAAAGGAATGGAAAACTTGTTTCCCAATGTTTAAACAGTTTATATTAAATAGTATTGAATGGTCTTATTTTAAGAATGATATGAAACTTTTGTTGAAAGGGTTGTTTTATTTTAGAATCTTTTTGCAACCAGAGCCACAAAATGAGGGAGAAAGACTTTATGGAAACATTGTTTCCCGGAGCTGGGGATTTGTTATCGTTTGATGCATGAAATAGAGTGTTTCTGAAATTTTTTTTTTCATATATCATACACTGAGAAATACATTTATGTCATTTCACTGTTTTTAAAAAGTGCCCCAAAAAGTTTCCTAATTTTCATTAGTTTTAAATTATTAAAAAAAATTAGATCGTACATTGACTTAGTCTTAAAATAGATCCAGGGACTTAAAATTTTGGTACCTGGTATCGTCAAATCTTAGAAAAACTCCCAGGATCTGTACATCTGGATCCCTTTTTGGGAAAACATTCGAATTCATTATCTTTTTCAATTTTAAAGGTTTTTTTGCAATTTTGAGCAAATGATTTTTTAAAACCCTTTTTTTTTTTAACAATTAATATTAATTGGAAATAAGACTTACAAAGATTGAGAAATTGAATATTTTAAATTATATGAAGTCTATTTTATTACATTTTATTTATATATTTTACTTTCCAAAAAATTTCACAGTGGTTTTTTTTGTTTATTTCATTTCATCTTAATTATTATTATTATTATTATTATTATTATTATTATTATTATTATTATTATTATTATTATTATTATTATTATTATTATTATTTTATTTTTTTATTATTATTATTTTTAAAATTTTGTTATTAAAAACTATTTTATGCATTTGTTAACTTTTTAATTAACAAAGATTCTTTTTTTTCTGAAATATTGAAGGATATGCGAGTTATCATGAGAATTATTCAGAAGAGGACTTTTAGGGGGCCCATTGTGTTATAAACTGTTTTTATTAATCTGAGTTTAGGTTTTGATATAATTTTTTGAAAGTTCCCTTGAATTAGTCAATACCCAATAGAAGAACTAGAAAGTTCTTCGCTAAAGTAAGTAAATAATTTTTATAGAAACAATTTTTTTTTCGATTCTCAAAAAGGATGGAATTAAACACTAAAATTTTGAAAGAGGAAATTTTTTTGTTTTTTTTAATTATTATTTATCCCCTTTTTTGTTCTACATTTTATATTTTCGATGATTGCATTAAAAAAAAAAGAAAAAAGTGTCTCTTTATTTATATTTTATTTCTGCAATTTTAAAAATGTAATGGAATGGGGTTACATTTTTCTATTTACTATATATTTTTATTAGAAAACCAAAATGTACAATAAAGGCCTTAGAAAAATACAAATTTTTCCTTTCAAATTCTTTGTTAGAAACCCAGAATTTTGAACATGATTTGATAAATGCAGAAAAGTGCAAATTTTTACTAAACATTCTATTCTTTAAGGATTTACCCTTTATTGTACCCTTTTTTTGTATGTATTTTTTATTCTTTATTTTTATTTGTATGTAGATTGCTATTTGTAAATTTTTATGAAAAGTTATGATATTCGGGGAGGAAAGTGTGAAGTAAATAATTAGGGGTGGGTGCAAACTTTTCTTTTTTTTAGAAGAAGCTTATTGTAATTTTTTTTGGTTTATTAAATTTAGAATTTAAGTTAAATTTACGTGAAGAAATTAAATATTCTAAGAATGAAATGTCTGAAAAAAAAGCACGAGTGCCTGTGAGGTAAATGCATTTTTTGTAATTGATTACTTTATCTTTTTTTCACTTTCTTTATCTTCTGAATTGTACCTGAAAATTAAATTTTTTTTGTGAATTTGTCAAATATTTAAAGTCTGCTTAATAATGTTTTATTCTTGAACTTACATTTTTTCTAGGGATGAGAATCAATTTAAGATAAAAGATGGAGAAGGAAATGTCTGTACTGAGGGGGAAAATAATAAAAAATTTTTTATTGGAGATTAAACAAACGAAATTTCAAAAAATATGAGGATCTTTTCTCAAGGCACAAGTATCGTTATACAAACCAGATAAAGCAGTATGATGAAAAAATAAAGGTGAGTTATTTGTACCAAGTGAACCTGTATACTGAATTTATATTTTATTAATCCATTTGAAGTATTTTTTTTTATGCATATTTGAGTGACAGAATCATTCATAATTTATTCAATGAAGGGAAATTTTATGAATGTATACTTGATGAATGGTTGAAGAGTTGTTGCCTTTTTGGAGTTCTTGTTATTGGGCATTTTTTGTGTAATTACTTATTTTTGAAAAAACATTTGGGAAAGTACTAGGTTTTGTCACAAATAACAGAGCTACAAGCCAGTGGGAAACCCAGAGAAGTCCCTTGAAAAACGAAGCAAAATCCTCGAAAGCCATGAAGATTGCAAATTTTAAAAAGAAATGATAAAACTAAGTTTAAAACAAGGATTTAAAATTAAAATTGGAAAAAGAGCGAAATCAGAAAAACAAAATGAAATTTTTAATTGCAAGAAGACTGCATGACAAGCCCGGGAAAACAAACTCAAAAATGGTGAGTTTTACAATTAACTTCCTGCATATGTTTAAGAACATAAAAAAAATAAGTTGTTTTTAAACCGGGAGGCCTGACAGATTTGTGTGATCCATGTCCATAACGGTTCCTGAATTATTGAATGATTTGCAGGATTCATTTGGGGTAGAAAAAGTAAATAAAATACTATTTTGTAAAAAGAGCTTCAGGAGAGGTATGAGTCTTCCATTGCAGGCACTCCTGTGTAAAATAAAAAAGGAGGGAGTTAAGAATTAAAAGAAACAAGAGAATAAGACTATTAGGTATATAAGTAATGAATAGATTTGTTGTATATATTAATTTGGTTAAGGTGTTGAAAAGTTGCTTTTAATTATTTTTCTAGGGAAACTTCATGTCAGTTCTTGCTTTGTTTCTGATGGTTTTATTTTTGCCATGTTGAGTGTGAAGTTTAGGGAGATACATAATATTTTCTTGTAAGTATTTTGGAACTTATTTTCAGGATTACGAATCAAAGATTGGGCATTTTAAATCTGTGATACAAGATTTCGAAAACCATCAGAGAAACAGATCAGTGAAATAAAGAATTTACAAGATGAACTTGAAACATCAAAGAGGTACTGAGAAAAGATCAGAGGTAAATTTTTTATTTTTGATACTTTTTACGATTTTGATAAATTTTTTTTAAATAAAGAGGAATTGTTTAAAAAATTGCATTTATAGAAATGTATTAGCAAAAAAGTCAGTCAACATCTAATGAGCCTTTTATTCTAATTCAAACTAGTTATTTTGTGAAGTTCATCATCAAGTATTTTACATCAACTAACTTTATGGTAATCAGCTGGGCTCCTGCCGAAGACACCCCCACTTTTTTGACACACCAGAGCATTTTAACTTGCCTAGTCCTGACCCCAGCACTTAATCTTGCAAACCGGGCCTGTGGGGGCACAGGAAACCATTTACAGGGAGAGGATGCCAGCAGGGGTCCAGTAGTGACCATTCAGGATTGTAGAGCTTCCCCCCTGGCATGCAGTCACACATTATGACATTCAGGCAGGAGGAGTCTGGGAGGGGAAAGGGGATATTGAAGGTACAATGGCCAGACTCACCATGCCAAACACTAAAGTAAACTTTCTTGTCTGAGGATTCAGACCCCCAGCTTTTTAGCCACAGCTACAGCCATAAACACTATGCTGTAGGTCCGATGTTATGAGAAAATAGTGATTTATTCAGTTTGTGCATTATAAAAAAAGTTCACTTTGTTCGCAAAAAGGACCAAAACAAAAAACAAAAAAGTTCTATGTTGAAAAAATCCTTTATTATATTTTTTAAAATTAGTGATCAAGATTCAACTGAATTTATTTGGGTTTGTTTCTTTAAAAGTAGTTTTCAGACTTTTTTATGTGTTTTAGGAAATGAGTTTAAAATTGCCCAGTTTGAGTGAAATTGTATTGGTTTGAAAAAGAACAAAGCAGGGAGGTGGGAACCTTTGGGAAGTGTATTTTTTTGGGGTTTGTTTTTTGGTTTTTTTCACATTTTTTAAAAATATTTGTATTTAAAAGATTAGTAGTACTGATATCATGGATTACCATACTTTTTTAGCATCTTCTAATTAAAAAACCCGCAACAGAATCTGTTCCCAAAAAACATAGAAATACAAGATTGAAAAATTTTGAAAAATATTTAACAAATATAGAAACCTTCAAATTGTAGGCCTATTTTTCAGAATGTAGACATTTTGGGTTTAGAACTTTTAAGATTATTTTAAAAACAGTTTATTGGTATAGTATGCCCAATTCCATTCTTTTTCTTTTTTTATACTGAAAATTTTCATGTGTTTGTTACAAGAAAAATTAATACAAAAGGTGAATTTTCAAAATTGAAAATCTTGTTGTTGACCCATGGTCAATAGGAAATGACTGATTTTGTGTGTAAACTCATTATTCTATATGAAAACTATGTTGTTTTAATATTCCGATGGAAATATGCTTCAGCTGTAGATATCACAGAAAAGTGCCTTTGACAAGTTCTAATGTTTTCGTAGAAGAATTAATTATTTTTTTTTTATTTATTTTTTCATCAGGTTAAAACGGGTGAATGCTCAGGGAGAATTGAATTTGAGCAGGTCTTTTAACCATGATCCCCATCGATGGATAATATTTGAATTTGAAAAAAGAAATAAATATATTTTTTGCAAGGATTGTTAACAAAAAATTTGCCCCATGTAATAAAAACATTCTGAAGGGTTATTTTATCAATAAATTATCCCTTATCATGCCTTATGAAGGAATAATACTTCCCCCACAACAACATGAGAATGACAATTTAAATAATTATATTTCCCATGATTTCTAGAAGACATGTACAGATAATAAATTACATTTATTTATTTATTTATTTATTTCAAAAAAGAAAATTGTGGGTGTATGGGGGAAAAATGAATTGTGTGCACATTTTCAAAATTGATCCCACTTTTAAATTAAAAAAATACTTAATACTACTTAAAACTTACTTACCTACTTAATATACCTAAATACTTAAATTTTTAATTTTTAAGGAGAAAAAAAAAAAATCCCCTGTAATAAAATCTATTTTCAAGGGTAAACAAGCAAAAAATTTTAATTTTTAAAGGAGAAAAAAAACAAAAAATCCCATAAAAAATCATTTTCAAGGGTAAAAAACAAAAATTTTAATTTGAAAGGGGAAAAACAAAAAAAAACCCCCTTTAAAAAATCTATTTTCAAAGATAAAAAAGCAATAAATTTGGCCTTTTTTATTTGCCGGAAAAATGGAAACGATAATTTAAATAATTGTATTTCCCATAATTTGAAGACGAAGAAAAAAGTTACATTTATGTCCAGAAAAAAACAAGGCCATCTCGCATTTGCTCAATGGATCAGGGAAAATGACGAAAACCGATCGAATTAACCCAAGGTAAAAATAGTTGTAAGTTGATTTATTTTTTTATACAGTCCAAATGGTAAAAAGCATTTGTATCATTGTTAAAATTAAGTCTTTTTTGTGATGCTAGAAGTTCTAATTTAAGAAACAGTTTTAAAAGAAAGATTTCATGGATTTTAAATTTTTTCATTGAATTTAATTTAGTGTCATCCGGGGGTTGTAAAAAAATGCAATTTAGGAATTTTTTTTAATGAGCTGTTGATACTGTTCCTTGAATATGATTTTACGTCGAGTGTTATAGTAATAGACTTTTGGCATTTTCGAAAATATATTCCGCCCTTTGGAAACCCTTTTTTTTACAAAAACCACTGATTCGTAAATAAAAGACACGGTAATGGTAGAATTTCCCTAGATTAATAAAGAGAGGCTTACATGAATCACGGGGTGGATTTGGCTATTTTTCGTACAATCTGTTTTGTAATCTAAAAGTCTGGGAGCTATAAGATGTATTCCCAGAATATTATGCCTTTCTCAGGCGGAATGAACATTCGCGAAGTATACACAAGGGCAGTATGAAGGCTGACTGAATTTGTAAGAATTGGAACGCTAGCATAATGAACTTAATTTTGTGTTCAATTCATTTAAATGGACGTTCCATTTAAGGTTTGACTGAATTGAGAGACCTAAAAATTTTGTTGCCTTAACATCAGTCAATGGTACACTTTTCATTTTCAATGGAGCACAGAATTGTTTATTTGAAATGGAAAACTGCATTAAAACCGTTTTCTTTTCGTTTACTATTAATTTGTTATTTCGGAACCAATTTGAAACCAGGGACCGAATATCGAAATAATAGCGGTAAAGGTATTTATACCGGTATACAAATACCTTTACCTCTATTATACCTTTTATTCAAAATATCTTTAAAAATACCGGTATAAGACGTCAAATAGATTTTTAGAGGTATTTTACCTTTATCCGACGTCTATACCGGAAAAATACCTGTATTTAAGATATTATACTGGTATTCTTCCATCAAAATACGGTTTTTTCTATGAAAATACCGGTATTTCAGTAGAATCATACCGGTATTTGGGGAAATTCATTGTGATATTTTCCGCTGAGATGACTCAGAGGAAACAACTACACACGGCTGAGTTTCTGACCGGGAGGTCCTAGGGTTCGAGTCCCGAGGGTGGCGGATTTTCGACACTTATTATATCTTAGGTCGAGTTCTGCCGTTGACTGGGAAGTTGAGTTATGTCGTCAGACGGAGGGACCAGCCAACGGTCTTCAGACGTCAACACGAGCCTTCGCTGACTTGACCTCACGTCCGGCGCAGAGCTGACACGTGATGAGTGTTGAAAATTTATCGAATTTCTCCGTATAAATCTTGTCCTTTCTAGTAGCGATAAAAATGGAGAAACATGTCTTTTTATCTATAAATGAGTCTTCCCACGCATACCAAACTTCCTTCTGCATGACTGTGTTTATCACTAAATACGATTATTTGCTTTAAATTTGATCGTATCACTAACATTCCCGAAAATAATTTTTCAGTTGCCCAGTTTCCATTCTGCACCATAATTATAACTAAAACAATATTAAAATTGACATTGAACGCCAATAGACATATTAACTATTCTTACGCGAGAAAACAGATGCGTTATGTTTAATTAAAAATTAATGATTGAAGCATGTTTAATTTACACCCATGTATTAATTAAGAAATTTCATTAAGAAAATATTATAGTATACTATAATTTTAAATTTAAATTTTTAATAAATATTTTAAAATATTAATACTAATTAAATTTTAAATGTTTGCATTAATTTTGTGTAAATTAATTTATCATTTTGTTTGTTAATTTATAAATTTAATTCAATTAAATGTTTATTTTAATTGAAAAGTAAAAATGTTAATATTAATAAACCCTTTTATTAATTAATGTTAGAATATATTTTATTATTAAGGAAGAAACACTCTTCTGGAAGGACTTCCAGATGCATTTTACAATGTAAGCTTTCCCGTAGAAGGGGAAACCCTTTCCCACATGCAATGTTAATAGCAAATAATAGTAATACAAGTAATTAAAGTAATAATAATTTTAATAATAATAATAATAATAATAGTAATAATAACATAATAATTTACTTTTATTACAAATTTCTCAATATTTGCAGTTAGTCAAAATATATTAACCTTTAATATAAACTAGGAAAATAACATTTTATTTTAGCCCTATTTATTAATGTATAATTAAGATTTAATTGTGAAATGAAGTAAAGGAAATCATTTTTTAACAAAACAAAAATGGGCCTGGAAAGCCTGAGCGTGCGTGATTATCTCAAGGTGTCAACGCTTCCTCAGTTCGCCGAAGGAGGGGTCGGGGAGGGAAGAAACGGTCCTACACCTACGGCACAGCGCATCCGTTGACAGCCTCTCCCTGTGCGAAATACAAAGACAGACTTAGGTCATCTCTCCGGTCAGATGGGAGATAGCCCCGATGAAGGACACTAAGAAAAGGTTCTTCAATGGAACCAATAATTATTATTTCATATTTCAACTTTTCCAGTTTAAATTAAGGGGGGTTTTCAATACATACAACGTATGCAAAATGTAAACGCCCGAACACAAAACATTACAATAATAAGAATAGAATTTAATACAGTTGTTTAATATATATATATATATATATATATATATATATATATATATATATATATATATAAATATAAATATATATACATTATATATACACAAAATATTGTATGTATATATATATATATATATATATATATATATATATATATATATATATATATATATATATATATACACAAAAAAATAATTTAAAAAATAATAATTATGAAAAATATTATTAATAAACATTTTGTGAGATATTATTAACTAAAGAACTATAGAGGTATTTTACCGGTATAAATGAATAAAGGTTTTGAAAAAGGTATGGAAAAATACCGGTATTATACCGGTATTTTTTACCGGTATTCAATACCTTTTCGGTCCCTGTTTGAAACATCTGATATTGTACTATTTAGTGTTTCTTTATTGCAAAGGATGTTCGTATCATCCGCAAAGAGAACCGTTCTTCCGTTTCGAATCGTCGAGGGCATTCTTTACGTAAAGTAGGAACAGAGTAGGGCCTAAAATCGATCCTGAGGAACCCCACATGCAACGGGCAAAGAGTCGGAAAGGTGCGACGTAATGTTCCATCATTCCAGAAAGTATTTCAACTCTTGAGATCGTTGTTAAGGCATGAATATAACCAATCAGAGCAATAAAATGAATCATATGAAGGTAATTTGGAAAGTAAATGTCATGATCAATGACGAAAAAGCTGGAGAGATCTAAAATAATCCAATAGGTGCCTGTTTTGATCCATGATGAGGGACATCTTTAAGAAAGAAAATATTGCTGTTTCCGTTGTTTTTGGGATTTTCTAAATCCATGTTGGCAATCTGAAAGCGCTTCGTGTTTAGTGAAAAGGGTTTTCCCATTCGTACGTAAAAAGTCTTTTAATATTTTTGAAAAACTGATAGAAGAGAAATGGGCCGATAATTTTGAATTTCATTTTGTGCCTTTTGAAAAGCGGTTTAATTTAGCTGTTTTGAAAATATCTGAAACGTTCCAGTGCATAAAGATGCATTAAATAGTGAGTTAACGGGTGCATAATGGCATACGCACAAGTCTTTAACAAAGAACCGGGAATTAAATCAAACCGACGAATATTATTTTTAATTTACGATTATTGGAGAATTTCATAGAAGAAGTTTAAACAAAACATTGTGTCAAAAAATTTGGGTGAACTGTCTGTTTTTAAATTTTTGCCTGAAGACCCTTAGTGAGATCGCACAATTCTGGCTTTTGGGTTAAAGAGATTACCCCGTTGCCGATCGTTCACATTATATCGTTATATTTTAAAACAACATTCTAGGGGTTTTCTAGTTGATTTGGATATTTTTTTTATATTCACATTGCTTTTTTTTTTTATTATTTGAGTTCCAAATATCCTGATCGTTTTTAATTTTAGCCTGCCTTATGACTTTCGTAACAATGTTTTGTATTTTTAAAGTAGAAAATGAAATCTTTGAGATACGTCATGACGTTTAGAAATAAAGTAGAGAGTACGTTTATTTTTACACGATGTTCTAATTCTTTTGTGATCCAAGTATTACTTTTTCGTGAAATGTTTAATTTTCTTTTAATAGAAAGATGGTTAAAGAGAAATGAAAGCTTTGAGAAAAATAAATTATATTTTTCATTTTTTTCCCATTAGCGTTATAAACTGCCTCCATGATTCTTTCAGCAAGTAGTCCAAAATAACTTATGTTAACTGTACTAATGCTCGGCACATGCGTGTTTTAATTGTGTCGGTATCTGTTTTTAGTAATTGTAAGAATTTGCATCGTTACTGTAACCTAGATTATTCGTTATTATCATAATTTAGTTGTGTTTTTTTAATTATAATTTGATCTATTGCTGTTTGTGATTTAAGAGTATTCCGTAGGTACATTCACTGTAAAAATCTAAATTAAAGAATGAATTGTTGAGAAACTGCTTTTTCGGGATTCGCTCAAAAATCAATA